>OX422221.1:293608548-294227120 GCA_949130495.1 Sambucus nigra
TGACCAAATAAGTGCAACACCTCCTGTTATATCCCAAGCACCATCAACAACTCAGGTGGCTCCTAAAAAACCCTATAAGTATGATGTATGGGACCATTTTAATAAGGTTGAAAACGAAGATGGAAGTAAATCGAATAAGGTTTTATGTACTTATTGTTCAACTGAATATGCATATTCTAGTCAAAATGGAACTAGCACTTTGTGGAAACACTTGACAAAATGTAAGGAGTATCCTCTAAATGATAAGAAACAAAAGATTTTGGCTTTTCAAAAGGATAAGAATGAAGGGTAAGAAGAATAAAGCAAACTCATTTCTTGGAAATTTGACCAACAATTATGTCGTGATGCACTTGCTAAAATGATCATCATAGATGAGCTACCGTTTAAGTTTATTGAGCATGAAGGTTTTCGAATTTTTATGGCCGTTTGTCAACCAAAGTTTCAAAATGTGTTACGCACTACAATAGCTAGGGATTGTTTGGATTTGTATGTTGGTTTAAAAAAGGATATGAAAAAATCTTTGAGCATTGCAACAAATCGAATTTGTCTCAGCACCGACACATAAACTTCTTTGCAAAATATGAGCTATATGGTACTTACGGCCCATTTTATTGATTTCAATTGGAAATTGCATAAACAAATTCTGAATTTTACTGTCATTCATAGTCATAAGGGTATTGGAATTGGACAAGCCATTGAGTCGTGCTTACTTTAATGGGGCATAGAAAAAGTTTTTACTATGACCGCTAATAATGCTTCTTCAAACGATACCACAATTGGTCACTTTAAAAAGAAACTTTAAAAAAAATGCTTTTGTTTTCGATGGAGAGTTTTTTCATATGAGGTGTTGTGCCCACATTTTAAACTTGATTGTGAGAGATGGGATGAAAGAGGTGGAATCATCCATCGCTAGAATTCGTGGAGCCATGAGGTACATTAGGAGTTCACCCCAAAGGGCAACACAATTTCAAACTAGTTGTATTCAAGAAAAGTTGCCCTCAAATACCACACTTTGCCTTTGATATCCCTACACGGTGGAACTCTACTTACCTCATGTTGGAAACATCAATTAAGTTTCAAAGGGCATTTGAAATGATGGTGGATGATCATGAAACCAATTTTGCTTCCGATTTTAAGGAAGGTGCTCCTCTTGATAAAGATTGGGAAAATGCAAGGGTTTTGGCAAAGTTTTTGAAAGTTTTTTTATGATATTACTAAAGGTTTTTCGGGGTAGTTGTATGTTACCGTCAATCATTATTTTCATGATATTTGTGCAATTGAAGCACTTTTGTCCCAATGGAGCAAGAATAGTGATTTGACATTGAGTATAATGGCAATCAACATTGATAAAATTAATATGATGTTATTGATTGCGGTGGTGTTAGATCGTCGTTACAAGTTGAAATATGTGAAATTTTGTTACTAAAAAATGTATCACTTTGAAAAGGTTAATGATTTGGATATGTGAATTAGAGACCTTTTGACTAGAATGTTCGTTCATTATCAAAGTATGAGTTCCCACCCAATAAAAGTAACTCAAAGTTAAAATGAAATGGAGGTTGATCAATTTGGTGAGGTTGTGGAAGACGATGAAATGAAATCTCTTCAATCGGAATTTTTTCAACAATTAGAAAAGAAGAAAATGTTGATGCAAAATCCGAGGTTGATTGAATGGGCGTAAATATTGCATATTTATCCCCTTAGTTACGGTACCTTTGTGAACCTGAGTGGTGCAATTGATATGGATTTAACTCGTAATTATGATACTAACCTTCGTTGGCAAGTATTTTGCGTTTCTATTATGTGTTTTACAGGTAAAGTATGCAAGCGGTGCGAAAGAGAAATCGAAACAATGAAAGAAAGGCTAAGAAGGCAAGTTCAAGGGCATTTTTGTAATTTTGCGGCCTGATTCGGGAGGAGGATCCAACTCGAAAGTTGAAGAGATCGGAACAACGATAACACTAAAAAAACGACACCCAAATCCGAGCTACGGTGGAAGAGTTATGACCCCTTGAAGTTGAAGAAAAATCCAAGAAAGAAAGGAAGAAAACATGAAAATTTTCCAAGTGTTGGAAATGAAGGAAAGAAGGATCAAACCAGCAAGTTTCCCCGAACAACATGGTGAATCGGTTCGAGGGGCGAACCGGTTTGGGGTACCTGCGAACCGGTTCGAGGTGCCTGGAACGCGAAATTCTTCTTAAAAGCTGATTGGTCCAAAGAGTTCTAAGGTGTTACAAACTCTTCTAAAACGTATTTGTATCTTTGTATTGACTTAGAAAAGGGGGTTCTGAATAGTTTTTTATAGAGAGAAGAGGAGAAAAATACCCTAAGAACATAGCTTTGATTTGGTGTTTCAAGATCAATTATTTTTGGTTTGATTGCAAGTTTTAATTCAATTTTCATTCTCTCTAATATTTCCTTGCATGTTTCAGTATACTTTCATCATGATTTCTTTCGCATACAACGTAGTTAATTTATGCATAGTTAGGTTCACTATGTCCAGCTAGATTTTTAGAGTTGGCATGCATGAACTCAACTCGATATGAGAGGTTCATGTGTATAAAATTAATCCTCTAAACTTAAGAGTTTATTAGATCGTATTGCGTAGCGAGCATAACCATTGTAGATCTTTAGATCTCGTTTGCTTAGGGGTAACCGGGATGCTTCAGAATGCAATGCGAGTGTAGCTATCGCGATACCGCTTTACTCGTCCTCTGATTGTGTATGGTACGAGCTTGAACCTTATACATGTAATGCTTGGGAGTACTAAAGTTTGGGTCTGATTAATCACTTAAATTTACGATTAATTTATACTAGCAACACACTAGGGTTGAGGGATTATATTCCCATCCTATTTTTCTCTTCATATTTATTACTTCAGTCTTAGTTATAAATCCTTGCTTAATTTGTTAGTTTCATAATCTTAATCTATTTTCCTTTTGCTTAGTAGGATTATTCGCAAATCAATCATCTTTTTGTTCTTTCTAGAGTTGAGTTTAGGTTAACCATATGTCCTTCCATCGTCACGATTTTCTCGTCCTATTTCCCTGTGGAGACGATCCCGACTTACCGGGTTTATTACTAATGCGACAGGCTTGCACTTGAGCCAAGAGAGTACGCACTTTAGAGACACATTCTTAGTCGCGTTAAATTTTTGGCGCCGTTGCCGGGGATTTAGGTAGACGTAGGTTAGATTCCGTTAATCTAAAACTTCGACCAAAAAAATCAAAAAGCATAAAAAGATACTTCATCTCTCAAAAGCCTGTTAATACAAAATTCTGAACTGACTCTAACTCACCAAAATACTCCAACCAACATTCACGAAAACCCGATAGTTGAGTATGACCCCGATATCCCTCACACTCCAAACGATCCACAATTATGGGTTCCATCTCCCACACCTACACACTCAATTTCAAGTAACACTCCGACATCCCTCTTAGGACACTCTTCAGAGCACGTTCCGAGCATACCAAGTGAGGATACAAAGCCATCAAGTGAGAGAGATATGTCACAACGCGATAGTGTAGCCGCAGGTGAGGAAGAGGTCCCGTACCGCCCTTTAAGAGAAATCTTATATCTCGAGTGAACTGTCACTCCGGGATGCATTTTACTCTCGTATAATGTAGGGCAATTTCTCTTTAGGAATGGGATGATCCAAATACTTCCCAACTATCATGGAATGGAGTCAGAAAAGCTATATCTCCACATCCGGGAATTTGAGGAGGTGTGCGAGACCCTCAGCGATCAAACTCTCACAAAAGATGTGATCCGCCTCAAACTCTTCCCATTCTCGCTAAAGGACAAGGCTAAGACTTGGCTATGGTCTTTACCTCCAAACTCGATTGCATCATGGAACGAGTTGCAATCTAAATTCCTCAAGAAATTCTTTCCCCCATATCGAATGAACTCCATCAAGGCTCAAATTCAAACCTTCCGACAATCAGAAAATGAGTCGTTTGATCGATGTTACAAGCATTTTAACGAGTTAATCACTTCGTGCCCTCAACATGGATTTGATAAATTGCATATCATTTCCTTTTTCCATAATGGTCTGAATATAAATTCCAAATAACTCGTTGAAACCATGTGTGATGGTCCCTTTGTCGACCTATACGCCAACGATGCTGAGCTTCACCTGAGGTATGTCATCGAGACTACCCAAGCATGGGATACATCTGACCCTAGTGCTCATAATCGAACGCACCAAACGACCACCACTCCATCGGCGACTGACCTATTTCACGTCGAAAGGATACTATGACGGCCAGTCGACTCGATTTACTTGAGAAAGGAATGCGAGAAGTACTTGAGATATGTGCAAGAGGACCAACTGGCTCCATCCCCAACCCCATTGAGAAGGTGTGTGATATTTATGAGGCGAGACATTCAATAGAGGAATGCCCGACGATACCCGCCTACAAAGTTATGCTTCAAGAGCAAGTGAGTGGTGTAGGAGGATTTACGGGTAATTTCAGTGCACCGCATGGGAATTCTTACAACCCTTCATGGAAAAACCATCTTGGTTTTGGCTATGGGCAACAAAATTCTACGATGAATCCTAATTCACATGTTGCCCCTCCCCCACCATCACACTTTCAACAAGCACCGCACATGCAGGGAAATGTGCAAGCACTACCACCTCCAGGGCCATATATCACTCCACTGTGGAGAAATCTCGAGGATACGATAAACTAATTTATCACTGCCCAGAATGAAACCACTGCTAGACATGAGCGCATGATCAACGACATAAATGCGACTATTTCAAAGATGCAGCCAAAGACCTCCCCAATGTCAAACTAGTGTTAGTTCCACCTCTACAGAACATCAGGAGCAATGTCAAGCTGTGACCACTCTTCGTAGTGGGAGAGTCATTGATTTATCACCTCCTCCACACGACGCAACCAAAGACAAGGAGATTTCGCCCGGCACAAAAGAGCCCGAAGATGTCCCCTTAAAAGAGAGTGGTAAAGAAGACACTAGTGAGCCCGAGGTAGTAGTGAAATCACCCTCTGCGGCACCGTTTCCTAAAAGGCTAGTTCCTTCCCACAAAGGAAATCCCCGTGATGAAGTACTAGACGTGCTAAAGCGAGTAAAGTTAAATTTACCTTTCCTCGAGTCCATTAAGAAGATTCCAGCTTACGCAAAAGTCATCAGGGACTTGTTAACAGTGACGAGGAGGATGAAGGTAAAAAAAATGTTATTTCTAGCAGAGAACGTGAGCTCCATTCTACTCAATGATCTCCTGCCAAAATTCAAAGATCCCGGTGCACCCACCCTTTCCTGCATCATTGGAGAAAATAAAATTAAAAAAGCCTTACTTAACTTAGGAGCAAGTGTCAATATCCTCCCTTACGCCATCTATAGACAACTTGATCCGGGTGACCTCAAGCCCATAAAGATCACTCTTCAATTGGCGGATCGAACCGTGAAGATCCCAAGAGGTATAGTTGAGGACGTGATCATCCAAGTTGACACTTTCTACTTTCCGGTAGACTTTGTCATTTGGGACACGAAACCCTCATTCGCCTCGAATAATCATGTTTCCATTAGTCTAGGGCGCCCATTCTTAGCTACGGCTAATGCAATAATCAATACTCTAAATGGGCAGATGCAACTCACCTTTGGGAATATGACCTTAGAGACTAACATCTTTCATATAACCCAACATACAAGGGAAGAAGATGATCTTCACGCGGTGAGCTTAATCGATGAGATCGTAGAGGAGTACTTTGAGGAGAAATATAATGGAGATGCCCTAGGGACCTGCTTAGTGTCGAGTCACGGGAGTGAGGGGGTGTATACTGAATTCGAGAAGGAAGTTGAGGAGTTGAGAGAATTACTTGATGAGAGAGCATCAGACGAGGACGCAAGAGATGTAAATTGGGTTTCTCGATTCGAGGAGTTACCGCCAAGGGAGGCATGCATGGTTTCCTTCAGCGATAAATTTCCAACCCTCAAATTGAAGAACTACCCTCCCATATTAAATATGCATACCTAGGAAAGGACGAGAAATTTCCTGTTATTGTCTCCTCTAGCCTAGACGAAGGGCAGGAGGGTAAGCTATTAAAGATTCTGAGGAAGCACCAAAGTGCTTTTGGTTAATGTATTACTAATTTAAAGGGGCTAAGTCCTTTAATTTGCACCCACAAGATCCACCTTGAGGAGGATGTAAAACCTTCGAGAGAAATTCAAATAAGGCTAAACCCCAATATGAAAGAAGTGGTGAGGACCGAAATCATTAAGTTATTGGATGTCGGGATTATCTATCCAATCTCGGATAGCAAGTGGGTGAGCCCTATTCAAGTAATACCGAAGAAGTCGATCATGGCAGTGATTGAAAATTCTAAGGGATAGTTAGTTCCCCAACGTACCGCCACCGGGTGGCGCGTTTGGATTGATTATCGAAAGCTCAATACAGGAACTAAGAAAGACCACTTCCCCTTGCTATTTATTGATCAGATGCCTGAGAGAGTAGCGGACCACCCTTACTATTGCTTTCTTGATGGTTACACCAGATATAAGCAAATTAAGGTAGATATATTTGACCAGGAAAAAATGACCTTCACTTGCCCCTTTGGTACGCTTGCCTATAAACGTATGCCATTCGGCTTGTGTAATGCACCCGCGACCTTTCAAAGGTGCATGTTGAGTCTATTTAGCGACATGATTGAGAGAGGACTCGAAGTGTTCATGGACTACTTTAGCATTTTTAGCACCTCTTTCGATCTTTGTCTGGAGAATCTGGAAAAATTACTTACCCGGTGTATGGAGAAGAACTTAGTGCTAAATTGGGAGAAATGCCATTTTATGGTCACTGAGGGAATAGTTCTTGGCCACATAGTTTCATCCAAAGGGATTGAAGTTGATAGAGCTAAGATAGATGTAATAACCGATCTACCACACCAAAATCGCTCAAAGACGTGTGCTCCTTCTTGGGCCACGTGGGGTTTTATCGAAGGTTCATTAAGGACTTTAGTGCCATCACTAGGCCCTTAAGCAACCTCCTTATGAAGGATACCCCATTCGAGTCGAATGAAGCATGTAAAAGTGCTTTTGAAAAATTAAAAATCATGTTTGTTTTCGTTCCCATCATGCAAGCATCGGATTGGTCCCTACCATTCGAGCTCATGTGTGATGCAAGTGATTTTGCAATAGGGTCTGTTTTGGGCCAACGGAAGGATAAAAAGGCTCATGTCATCTACTACGCTAGCCGGACTCTTACCGGACCTCAACTCAATTACTCCACTACGGAGAAGGAATTGCTAGCCATAGTATTTGCTCTAGATAAATTTTGATCCTATCTCATTGGGTCACCTGTCACTTATTTTACCGACCACGCGACTTTAAAATACCTCCTTATAAAGAAAGACGCAAAGTCGCGCCTCATTCAGTGGATATTACTCATATAAGAATTTAATCTCTCCATTAGAGATAAAAAGGAGTAGAAAATGTCGTCGCCGATCATCTATCTCGGCTTTCGTCTGATATACCTAGCGATCCGATACCCATAGACAAATATTTTCCGGATGAGCAGCTCTTTGCTACCTCTTCCTTGCCCTGGTTTACGGATATAGTGAATTATCTTGTCATGGGAGTCGTCCCTCCCAAGTGGACACCGCAAGATAAGAAGAGATTCATTACCTGGTTGCGCATGTTTTTCTATGACAATCCCTTCCTTTTTAAATATTGCGCTGATCAAATCATCCGATGGTGTGTACTAGATGACGAGATACCAAAAGTCATCCAATTATGTCATTCGGAAGCTTGTGGAGGTCACTTTTTGATGAAAAAGACGGCCGCTAAGATTCTTCAAAGTGGCCTCTATTGGCCCACAATATTCCGGGATATGAACAATTATTGCAAATCTTGTGATAGGTGTCAAAGGATGGGAGCGATTATCCGACGAGACATGACGCCATTAACCCCAATACTCATTATTGAGATCTTTGACTGCTGGGGTATTGACTTCATGGGCCCTTTTCCCCCATCTTTTGGTTTCCTATACATCCTTGTCACGGTAGACTACGTTTCTAAATAGGTAGAAGCCATAGCTACCAAGACAAATGACAATAAGGTGGTGATTAGGTTCCTACAGGAACACATACTTTCCCGCTTCGGTGCTCCAAAAGCGATAATTAGTGATAATAGCAAGTACTTTTGCAACATGCCATTCGAGAAGCTCATGGGAAAGTATGACGTCATTCACAAGGTTGGAACGACCTATCACCCATAAACGAATGGGTAGGCCGAATTAGCAAATCGGGAAATCAAGCACATCCTCAAGAAGATCGTTAATTCCAATCGGAAAGATTGGTCACTTCGATTGAATGATTCACTATGGGACTATCGTACCGCATATAAAAATCCACTCGGCATGTCCCAATTTCGCTTTCTGTATGGCAAACCTTGCCATCTTCTCGTTGAATTAGAACACAAGGTGTATTGGGCGATTAAGAAGGTGGATTATGACATGGATAAAGTCGGTGAAGCTCGCAAGCTTCAATTAAATGAGTTAGAAGAGATATGCAATGACGCGTATGAGAACGAAAAAATTTCCAAAGAAAAGATGAAACTCGCCCACAATAAGATTATTCGATGCAAAGAGTTTCTTCCTGGGCAAAAAGTGCTTCTCTATAACTCTCGGCTTCATCTATTTACGAGAAATTTACGATCTCGATGGACTGGCCCGTTCGTTGTGAAGAATGTATTCCTTCACGGAGCTGTGGAATTATAAGATTTAAAAGGGGGGAATACATTCAAGGTGAATGGACAACGGCTAAAGCCATATCTCAAGGCGTGTGTGGAAGAAGTCAACACCATTTGGTTGTCGGACCCCGTTTACGGGGTAAATTGAGCTAAAAATGAGAGGTCGTATCACCCTCGACGCGTATGGGGTGAATTCTTGTGTACAATAGTAGTGTATGAGTTAGTATATTTATGAGTCCAGAGGCACAGTTCATGATAGGGATCAAGTAGTGTTAGCACACTTTTTGAGAGAGCTTGCATGAATTTCGAGGGCGTGGTAGAGGATTTTTCGAGAACACGAGGATCTAGGATATCTTAAGGGGCTGTACACAAGTGTTGAGGCATGAGAGAACACTTAGATTTTGAGAGATGAGAGAAACAAGGTTTCCAAGACAGTAAGATCCCCCGAACCGCAGGGTGAAGCGATTCGGGGGTCCTGACAGGTTCTTCCCCCCTCCTTTCCAAATCCATTCTCTTCTCGTCTTTCCCTCCATTCATTTTTCCCACGAATTTTTCCCTCTAAAAAACTTCCCCTACCTCTTTCAACTCCAAATTCATCTCCAAATTCATATCCCTCCATACCTATTCCCATTTCCCACCAAAAGTCATCCCCACACACCTATATATTCACCCTCAACCCCCTCCATCTCTCACACTTTCACCACTTCATTTCACTCTTTCCCTTCAACACCATATCACATCTATATCTCTCTCTCACCATGTTGCGCCCCCGCTAAGCAAACTTCCGTCCTAAAAAATAGGACAACATAACCATACTCGATGACGAGGGTGCGGGAGGATTTCGATCCGTCCAAGAACGTCATTGGGCCGAACGCTATTTCTCGGCGATCGCACCATTCATATTGAGCGATTTGTTAATTGGGAGCAGCTGCCCGGTGAAGTCACCGCCCTTTTCCACCGCCGAGGGTGGTGCTCATTTCTCTCCTCTACGAGCAATAAAGTCTTTGAATCCGAAGTTCGCCAGTTCTACGCGACGCTCATGCGCAAATCCTCCACTCTCCATGAGGCATATTTTGACGGCATTCGGATCCTTTCTCCTTCGCCATCATTGCGCGAAAAATGCGAGAAAAAGGGGTTGTCCTCCCCGTGCCTTTCATGTATCCCACCATGGTGCCCCCCGCACCAAAGCTGAATGTGTCGCCTGAATGGCACCCGGGGAGGAATGACTGCATGATTCATTTCCGATATGAAGTCTTTTAGACACGGTGCGATTCACACACCTCATTGCATGTGGAGCAATCCACCAAACCACCAACGATTCGGTGGTTAGGCAGCGTCATGCCAACTTTTTGTATCATTTCCTCGACCCCGACAACACTATTAATCTGGCCCAACTTTTCTACGCGGACATCCTCCATGCAGCCCATGACGAGTAGGGAAAGACAACGCTCCCCTATGCCCGCCTTGTCACTGAAATTCTGATTGATGCTGGGGTGGACGATCTGGAGAAGCAAGTCAAACTCCCCCACCCAATTGGAGGTACTTCTACCACCCGTAGTGAGCGCCAAATGTGGGTGGCCCACCCCGATCGTCCTATTCTCGATGATGATCCCGATGCGAGTGCGGGGGGTGAGGGAAATGATGCCCCAATGATGGATGTGGGGGACGAAGAAGAGTACAATGAAGATGAGGATTTCGACTACACACCGAAAAATGACGACCTTGCAAATCGTATCACCTCCCTGGAGTCCCGTTTTGGTGTGTTCGTGAATGACTACCGACACGACACTAGCATGATGGCGCGTCAACAAACCGACCTCAACCGCCTTCAAAAGGGTCTGAATGCTCCTCTCCCTACATACTTCTATGACCCCTATGATCCCAATGTGCCCGGTAGCTCGTACCCACCTCCAGCACCTTAAGCCCATGCTGTCAAGCTCTTGTTTTTTCGCATTATTATGATGTGTACATCTCCTTCTTTGTTTCATCATTGTAACCCGTGCCTGTATAATGAAAAAAAATCTGCATTTTTCTTTATTTGCTTGTTTTATTTCTTGCACTCATTATTTCGTCGTCTTTAGATTATAGTCATTTTGATTGAGGACAATGCAAAAGTCTAAGTTAGGGGGGGTGATAAGTGCGTTTTTCTAAAACTTCGCAAAATTTTCAAAATGCCCAAAAATATTTACTAAAAAAAAATTGAATTTTTTTTTGAAAAACCAAAAATATTTTTCTTCAAAAAAAATAAAAATTGGAATTTAAAATTTTTAAAAATATCACCTTTATTCTATTTGAAGTCTCAAATTGTTAAATCTCAATTGCACTAAGTCGAAATTGACCAAATATGAAAATTGTGCGAAAATTGACGACTTAACGAATAAGTGTGGAGATTAACAAACCCCGGTGAGATTTCGAACCTATCGATCTTTTTGAGTTTTTAAATCAATCCGAGTTAATGGTTAACTCATACTTCTAATTCAGCGCCTAAAAATTCGTAGCGATCTCAATACCCTTGTTTGATCGGTTATGGAAAATGGAATGTTGTCTTAAAAATGCTCTAAAATCTCTAAATTAAATTCATCTCGAGACGCATATGGTAAATTAATAAGTAATTCGGACAATGAAGTAGGCCATCATTTGTTACCCAAAAACATTAGCCATAAAAAGATGTAAAAAATTATCCTTTTGATAACCCAATTGAGCCGAATAAAATTTTTCCTTTTCGTTTGGTAGCCCGAAAAACGCAAGTAGCCCGAAATTGTGAAAATTGGTAATGTCATCAAGTAAGTCCAAATAGTGCAATAAAAAGGGGCGAGAAAAAGAAAAAAAATTGATAGAAAAATGCTCAACAAAAATCGAAAGAAAAAGAATAGAAAATGAGCAAAATCCCGAAAAAGCACTAAGGGATATCATAAGAAATTTTTTCCAATTCCTAAGTTCCCGACCATTTCCATGTTACCCAATACACCTTTAATTTGAAAAGTCCTACCGAGTCCAGAATGCTAAATTAATTATCGCGTGGAGAGCTAAGACACTAAAAGATAAATAAGAAAGATTGAATGGTGTGTATAAGAGGCAATGTTCCCGTTTTTCAAAAACCGTATTCCAATGAAGAGACCGTTTCACCATATATTTTCGTCCTTTCAAAATAATACGCGTGAATTTGTGTTTCAATGCATTTACTCTTTATGACACGCATACCAAGAGAATATCCATAATTCTAGTGATTCGTTTGTGAGAGCATCCCATGAGAATTTGAATCAAAACGAATTTTAGAAAGCAACGTAAAGATCAATCGGTGGAAATTTGAGGTCAATTTTCGGCTTCACACACACACACGACAAATTGAGACTCTTTTGAATATGAATTTATGGTGATTATTTTTTGAAAAGTTTAAATTGTACAATTTTTAAGTATTTTGATTTTTCATTGAGTCTAAGTTAAATTTTGTGGGTATATTCACTGCAAATCCTCATGAGACAACACTCGTCCTACTAGGGTAACCTAGGGGTTTAACGGCTTATTGCATACGCTAAATGCAATTGCTTGCCCGCGACATAGGTATTTTATCCCAATAAAGTATTTAGAAGAGTTGTGATGTTATTCCTTTTCTTTTACATTTTTTGGGATGCACAAAGTTCTAAGTCAGGGGGATTTGATCGAGCATAAATATTGTATATTTATCCCCTTAATTTCGGTACCTTTGTGAACCCGAGTGGTGCAATTGATATGGACTTAACTCGTAATTATGATACCAACCTTCGTTGACAAGTATTTCGTGTTTTTTGTTTCTCTTATGTGTTTTACAAGTAAAGTATGCAAGCGGTGCGAAAGAAAAATCGAAACAATGAAAGAAAGGATAAGAAGGCAAGTTCAAGGGCATTTTTGTAATTCTGAAGCCTGATCCCGAAGGAGGATCCAACTGGAAAGTTGAAGAGATCGAAACAACGATAACACTGAAAAAAATGGCACCCAAATCCGAGCTATGATGGAAGAGTTATAACCCCTTGAAGTTGAAGAAAAATCCAAGAAAGAAAGGAAGAAGACATGAAAATTTTCTAAGTGTTGGAAATGAAGGAAAGAAGGCTCAAACCAGCAAGTTCCCCCGAACCACATGGTGAACCGGTTCGAGGTGCCTGGGACGCGAAATTCTTCTTAAAAGCTGATTGGTCCAAAGAGTTCTAAGGTGTTACAAACTCTTCTAAAACGTATTTGTATTTTTGTATTGACTTAGAAAAGGGGGTTCTGAATAGTTTTTGATAGAGAGAAGAGGAGAAAAATACCCTAGGAACATAACTTTGATTTGATGTTTCAAGATCAATTATTTTCGGGTTTGATTGCAAGTTTTAATTCAATTTTCATTCTCTCTAATATTTCCTTGCATGTTTCAGTATACTTTCATCATGATTTCTTTCACATGAAACGTAGTTAATTTATGCATAGTTAGGTTCAATATGTCCAGCTAGATTTTTAGGTTTGGGATGCATGAACTCAACTCGATGTGAGAGTTGCATGTGTATAAAATTAATCCTATAAACTTAAGGGTTTATTAGATCGTATTGCGTAGCGAGCACAACCATTGTAGATCTTTAGATCTCGTTTGCTTAGGGGTAACCAGGATGCTTCAGAATGCAATCCGAGTGTAGCTATCGCGATATCGCTTTACTCGTCCTCTGATTATGTATGGTGCGAGCTTGAACCTTATATATGTAATGCTTCGGAGTACTAAAGTTTGGGTCTGATTAATCACTTAAATTTACGATTAATTTTATACTAGCAACACACTAGGGTTGATGGATTATATTCCCATCCTGTTTTTCTCTTCATATTTATTACTTCATTCTTAGTTATAAATCCTTGCTTAATTCGTTAGTTCCATAGTCTTAATGTAGTTTCCTTTTGCTTAGTAGGATTATTCGCAAATCAATCATCTTTTCATTATTTTTAGAGTTGAGTTTAGGTTAACCATCTGTCCTTTCGTTGTCACGATTTTCTCGTCCTATTTCTCTATGGAGACGATCCCGACTTACCGAGTTTATTACTAATGCGACAGGCTTGCACTTGAGCCTAGAGAGTACGCACTTTAGAGACACATTCTTAGTCGCGTCATTGATAGATATTTAGAAGAAGTTGAAAAGGATGTGTCTAACTTTGATATTTAAGTTGGTTCTTTAGTTGCAAGAGATGTTTTGGCTATTCTGGTATCCACCGTTGCTTCAGAATCGGCTGGTGGACATGCACTTGATCAATTTCGAAGTTCATTAACTCCTAGAATTGCGGAGTGCTTAATATGTGCCCAAGATTGGTTACGCTCATCACCAATTCCTATAAATATTGAGATGAGATTGGATGAGATGAGTGATCTTGAATCTGGTAAGTTTAACATTATTTGTTATTAAACATTCTCATTAAATATTTATTTTGTTATTAAATGTTCTCATTATTTATTTGTGCTTTATTTCAGTCATTACGGAAGATCCCGAACTTGTTAATGTGTTCTCAAATCCTCCGTATTAAGGTAAATAGTGATGTTTTTAACTCATTTTTTCATTAAATATTTTTTTTAGGTGTGCTTATTTTATGTTAATTTTATTTGTAGTTAAATGGTGCTGTTTGGAAGCTGTTTGGAAGCCGTTTGGATGCTGTTTGGAAGCCGTCTTGATGTTGTTTTTAGTTGATTTGTGCTGTTTTTAGTGTTGTTTTTTAAGGACTTGGTGTTGTTTTTAAGGACTTGTAATGCTGTTTTTTTTAAGACTTGCAATGTAATGTGCCCCACTTATATTTTTTAAGGACTTGCAATGTAATGGGAGGGAACTATCTATCCATGGTGCTTTGATGCTATTTTTTCAAGTGTAATGTGAGTTTTATTTTGTTTTTTAAGTATGGTGTGAGATTATATTATTTTTAATGTCGAGATAAAAGAATAGGAATCCATTTGAAAATTATATATGACTAATATGGAAAATGAATAATCAATATTAAAATATGATAAAAGTGAATAGAATCGGGAACCGATTCGAACCAACCCAAAAACAATAGGTTCGATTTAGTTCGATTCCCAAAAAAATTGATTCCAGTTCCGATTTCAAAATGCTGAAACCGAATCACCTCGATTTTGATTCTAATTTAATAATAAAATTGAACGAATTTGAACTGTGCCATCGCTCTCGCCATTTTTGTGGCTTGCAGACAAGAATAAATCTAGGGAGACCCACTTCGTTGACACATTTCGTAGACACATTATATTAAAAACTTATACCTTATTATTTTGATTCCCGCCAAAATATCTACCAGTACATTAAAAACTTGTACATATTTTTATCTTATTCACGATTCCACAAAATCCATCTAAGAAACGAATCTCCCGATCCTTACTTTGCAGACAAATTTGGTATTTCACCAAACATGCACTTTAGGTGCAACTTTCCAAAATGGTGTAAGAGCAACCGTACTGGTGAAGTTGAATGAAAGGTAACTATACAAATTTAAAGTCTCTTTTTACCTTTTTGTCAGCATGTCATTTACACTGGTGATGAGCAAGAAATTTGCAAGTGAACTTCCTACGAACTACTATTGTTCGTAGGAATTAAAAACACAGTTCTTGCGAACAATATTTGTTCGTAGGAAATGATACGAACAAATGTTGTTCGTAAGAACTCAAATATTTAATAAAAATAATTATTTATGTTTTGTACGAACTTCATTTGTTCATAGAAAATTCCTACGAACAAATGAAGTTCGTAGGAACCATTTACAAATTCAGTAGTGAATCAGTAACTTTACCAAACGCCTACCATTTCTCCTACAAAATTTGCTTCTTTCATTACACCAGTGTGGATTATCCGATTTGCAAACTTACCATTTCTTTCGTCTTTTAGCATCCCATTGTGGATGCTCTAAGCTGACGGACCTGCTGACGACATCCGACTGTGTGAGTCGTAATTATTAAAGTTTTCTCCAACTCAGCCCAGTGGTGGTCGGAACAAATACAGGTCAACACAACACATACTCATAAACTGAGAGAGAGAAAAATGAGCGGAGAAGGCAAGGTGGTATGCGTAACAGGGGGGTCGGGCTTTATAGCTTCATGGTTGGTTAAACTATTGTTGGACCGCGGTTACACTGTCAAAGCTACTGTTCGCACCCTCAGTCAGTACTCTCTTTTCTTCTCCCCTGTTCAACTACGCACTTGAATACTCTTTCTTATGCCTAATTCTAGATTACTCACTCTAAAATTGAACTTCAAGAAATAACTTGTCACATTATATGTGTATTGATTCATTTGACATGCACAAAGCAAAAGAACCCGAATAAACAAGGTGCTTATTGGCGTCCTAGCTTTAATTGCAATAGAATGGGGGTAAGTGTGAAACAAAAGTAAATCAAAGGGACAAAGAAAATGTGGGATTTTATGTTATTTTGTTTTTTTTTTCTTTTATATCTGGGCCGTTATCTGTTTGGCTTTAGTTATTTTTGGTCTTCTTTATTTATGCATTATGCACGTTCTAGAATCATCCAAATATATTAGTATAAGGGTGGTATTAAAGGCACCACTAAAACTCATCATCGATACCACTTAACAAAAACAATACATAAGTTGTCAAAAATTATTCTTACCATTTAAAAGTGAGGCACCCTGAGGCGGAGCCAGGAATTTTTTGTGGGGGAGGGGGATGGGGCAAACATTTTATTCCCACAATATTAACTATTAAAATATATAAATATTTAACACATGTCATTTCATACCAAAAAACGATATTTAACTAATGATCTCGTTCCACAAAAAATAACATACCCCTAAATCACAATTTATAATTGCCCCCTACGATATTTCATTTTTTGGAAACGGTCCATAATGGCATCATTGCTAATACTGTCGAAACATCCTTTTCAACATACGCGACCACACAATCATTCATCCACTCATCCCCCATTCGATTCCGGAGATCCGTTTTCACAATGTTCATAGCTGAAAATGCCCTTTCAACTGTAGCGGTAGCAACGGGTAAGATCAGTGACAATTTTATAACCCTATAAACCAAGTTGTACACAATATGCTTTTGCAACTCTACCATCTTCTTCCAATTCTGAGAAGTCATCATTAGATTTCATTTCCATTTCATAAAGCACAGGTTGGTTTTGAAGTTCAATGCGCTCACCCTAAGAGAAATCATTAGGATAGAATTCAGAAAGACGAAACAACTTCTGGCAATTAAAAGCAATGAATGAGCCACTTGGGTTTAAGAATGACATACAAAGAAGCAATTCTGAATTAACCTCATCAAAACGATTGTTGAGCTCAACAAGTTGTTTATCAACACAAAGATAGAATAAATCAACTTGATAATGATGTAAATTTGTTATTACTTCAGCTCTGCGTTTAGGCTTACCTAAAAGCAAAAAATTATCTTCCATTTGAGGAATGGCTATATCATGTCTCGTGCAAAATGAAGAAACATAAAAAAAAAGAGAATCCCAACCACTATCTCTCATTTTTTGCATACGCTCTTTAGAGAGTAATCAATGTTATAGCATTCACTATATCTTGATCTTTTTCGTTGCAATGCTTTTGAATCATTAGTGATTCCAAGCACATTCTTCATCAAATGCAATGTGAAGATAAAATCAAAAGACCGCATCAATTTTAATAAAGTGCAAGCTTGCCCCTTTTGGTCGCCAGAGCCATCAAACATCACATCCTCGACAACTTCCGACACAGACGAAAACATAGTAATCAAATTTATCAATGTACCATAATGTGATCCCCAACGTGTTTCACTTGGTCGTTTGAGATTAGTCTCTTGATTTTACCCACGACCACATGATAATTCACCACTTTAAAGTAGCTCAAACACCCTCTCAGCTTCTTTAGTTCGAAGAATATCTCGACGCTTACATGATGCCCCAACAATATTCACTAAATTAGTGACAGAGTAAAAGAATGCAGAAATATCTGGAAGATCTTTTGCGACATGAACAAGTGCCAATTGAAGTTGATGTGCAAAACAATGTACATAAAATGCAGACTTGTTCTCTTTCAATATGAGTGATTTAAGGCCATTGAACTCGCCTTGCATATTACTAGCCCCATCATAGCCTTGACCACGCAAACTCGTGATACTTAACTTATTATTGCTTAAAAATTCTTCTGAGTGCTGTTTTGAGTGAAAGTGCCGTAGTCTCACGAACGTGTATCATGGCAACAAATATTTCCATTACACAACCTTTATTGGCCACATATTGCAAAACAATGGCCATTTGCTATTTGACAGATGAATCACGAGCTTCATCAATTAAAATTGCAATTAATTCTCCGTTGAGATCTTTTAAGATAGCATTAACTGTCTCAAAACCAATTGCATTTACAATAGCCTTTTGAATCTCAGGTGCTATTAGTTTATGATTGCCGGGAGCATTTTTAAGAACTACATGATTGATTAATTCGTTGTGATTTGCTAGCCACTGCAAAAGTTCAAGAAAGTTCCCCTTGTTGAATAAATTTTCTGATTCATCATGACCACGAAAAGATAACCCTTGACACACAAGAAATCGAATGACATCAATAGTTGCATTTAAACAAATTCGGTAGTCAATTTTATCTTGCTTCAAATGTTTTGCAACTAGTGTCTCAATGTGTCGATTTTGATTCATTAAATCTTGGCCTCTTCTATATGCTTCATTGTGATAACTTGTGGGGTTCCCAACACGATCTTGAAGCCTTTTGCTATTTTTCCAATTCTTAAATCCACCACTCGCAAAAGTGTCATTTTTACCCAACTCGGGACAAAATAGATAACAATACAAACAAAAAACATCTTCTTTTATGCTATACTCCAACCAACTCCCATACTTAGTGAACCACATTGGATTAAATCGACGAAATTTATCGCTTATTTTTTTTTGGGAAATGTGTGATTACGAGGTTGACAAGGGCCCCTTTGCAAATAAGCTCTTTGAACATCATCTTGATTGTTGGGATCATAATCAGAAATTCGAGGTCGTAAAAAAGGATCCGAAGGAAGATTTGATAAATCAACCTCAATACGACTTAGATGAACATTTTTGCGTATAGGTTCTTCCGCTTCAACATTAGTATTTCGAATAGGAGGCACTGAATCGAAAACTTCTTTCAGAGTTCTTTTATAAAATCTTTCCATAGCTGAAAAAAAAACTTACGTAAATGTTATAATTTTTTTTGAAAGAAATGGATTAAAAATAAATTAGAAACAAAAATAAACAAATATATTTAATGAATAAAGATAACATTCCTAATCAAATAAAAAAAAAATTAGCCCTAAATGAAACCCTAAAAAAATTAGCTCTAAAAAGGACATTAAACGAACGTGGTGACAATAAATAGCAGCGGTTATAGTCTTATACAGAGAGGAATAAGAAAAGTCTTACCTGAAACTTTGACACATAATTTTTGTTTTTGTTGGTTTCAGCAGAAGAGAGAGGAGAGCGTCCCACCAAGTTTTCCAAGAGCAAACAAACCTCACAATTATTTATTTCTAAAGAGGAGACAAAGTGCCCTTCCCATAGTTGTCAAATCGCGAATCGTATCGTGAATCGTTTACCCCCCGAATCGCGAATCGTGAATCGAATCGTGAATCGTATCGGTCGAATCGGAACCAAACGATAAAAACGTAGTAAAACATATGTAAATGGAATTTAACACTATAGAATTGGTAATTAAGCGTAATATGACAAAAAACTAATCATAGCACATGATAATATACCAAAATATATCACAAAAATTAACCGTAGTACATGTTCTCATCCATTTTAAGCTTAAAAATGTAAAAAACAAAAATATTTCATAAAACAGCCTACATATTAATTTAAAACACCCTACATAAAACAAATATATATATATATCATAAAGAGCCTATATATTAATTTAATGTAAAAAAATCGCGAAAAAAAAAAAAAAAAAAAAAAAAAAAAAAAAAAAAAAAAAAAAAGGTGAATCGGACCGAATCGTGAATCGGACCGAATCGGACCCGAATCGGAAGATTCGAATCGTGAATCGCCGATTCGGTCCGATTCTTTAGACATTTGCGATTCGAAGGTTGATTCGAATCGTTTTGGTAGTGAATCGAATCGAATCGTCCGATTCGAATCGCGAATCGGACGATTTTGACAACTATGGCCCTTCCTTTGGTTTAATAAAAAAAGAGCCGTGTCTTTTATTATTGGTGGGCCATTGGGCTTGGCGTTGGTTTGTCAAATAAAGGCTTATAATACAATTGGGATATTTTAAAGAGGGGTGGGGGGGTGTGGGGCACACTATATATATGTATAAAAAAAAAGCCCACATCTCTAGAAAAAATGAGAATTGGGGGTGGGGCACTTACCCCCCCTTCCTACCACGTGCCTCCGCCCCCGGAGGCACCCACAAATCAAAGGTATTTAAACAATTTTTTTGATCAAATTTATTTTCTCCCATCTTTCTCTCTCTATTCACTTTTCATTTTCTCTATCAAATTTAAAAAATCCTAAACCTAACTATACCACCATTACCCCAACCTCCACCTCCACCTCCACCTCCACCTCCACCTCCTGTTTCCTCCCCCACCCCGCTGTCGTCCCTCCCTAGCCATTCAACAAACCATGTCCTTAAAACTGTATGTTTATTTACATCATATATATCCTTAATTAGTAATAGGTATTATTATAACATTCACGAAGAATATAGTACTAAATATATATTGATTTAGACAATGTTATGATACTAAATGATGATTCAGTATAAACAATTAGACAATGTTATGCATACTAAATGATGATTTTGTACTTGTCGAATTGAGCCATATTATTATTCTTATTTTTCTGAACTTTTCCGTATTTTTTTCAATTTTTTTAGTTATCTAAATAGTGTATAGTTGTATATCGCCCGAGACCGATACCGATACCAAGCCAAAAATTGAGCGTCCGAGTCATCGATCGATACCGCGACTTTGAACCATGATTTCAATGGAGGGTTGGATGATGAGGAATTTTAATGGGGCGTGGTGGTGGTGGTGGTAGTGAAGTTGAAGTTAGGGTTTGAAGTGTTTTGGGTCAAAACTAAATTTTAGATTCTTTTAATTTTTAATAGTTAAATCATAGAAAATAATTATGTGTTTAAATTCTATTTTTAAAACTTTAAAAAAATGGTTAAATTTTGGGGGTGGCATTCTTCTTCTTTTTTTTTTTTTTTTTTTTTTTTGCTAAAGTGGTGCCGGGGAATAATTTTTGTGGTGCCTTTTGCACCACCCTTAATATAAATACATTTATTTGACCCTTAATTGGGTAAGCCATTACGTCAAAAAATCTTCTTGGTATTAGAGCCAACCCTTACCTTTCTTCTACTTCTTTTTCTAACCTTAACCCTAACCCTAACCTTAGATCTACATACCCTTAGATTTACCACCTCTCTCTCAAAAGATTCGGAACCCTAGTTTTTCACCCTAAATCAGATCCGCTACCATAAAACCGCCCCTAATCTTTGTTTAAGACCCTAAGATCATCCATAACCTATGTTCGAAACCCTAAAACGACCCTAACTTAGGTTCGAAACCCTAGGTTCTGCACCAAACCAAACCAGGTCGCGATCCTTTTTTATGGTCTCTAGGAGGTCGCGATCCTTGTGTTCCCTTCTCCAGCTGGTTGTGAACTCTAACTAGAGGGTTTCTACCTCCCATACCCTTTTTAAGGTTTTCTTGTCGGGTATGATGTTTTAGAAGGGTTACTTCTTTGTTATTTTAGGCTACCGGTTTGTTTGACAACATTTTAGTTCCAGATCTTTAGAAGTCCCTTACCAGATGTTTGCACATGAACACAATGATGCCCGCATCCTTGAGGTGTATTTCCCGAGCTTCCCAGGAGTTCCTTAACCTTTTGGTTAGGACTACTTTGCGTATCTTTAGTCCCGTTGAGAGGAGTTGGCTCAATATGAGCCCCTTAGTTAGTTTCCTCCTAAGACTGCATCACTACTAGTGATGCGACTGGATCGTCAGCATACGTATTAGTTCCTCATGAGTTTACGATTTGAGTTTGATTTTCTTAAAACTCAGATCGTAAACACTTCTCTTATGCCTCCGCTACGAGAGGCATTTTCTATTGTTGATGGTAAGGAGCGTCGTCTCCGTCTTACTTGGTCGCCTCCGATCCCCACTGTTGATCAGATGGTTTTTGCTACACATTTGGGCTCCCGTCCTAGGGATGGAAAGGTTGTCTGCCACCACTGTGGTGCCATTAGACGCCCTTGGGATCGATGCTTTAAGCTCCATCCGGAGTTGAAGCAAAAGTTTGTTAGGAACAGGTCATCGGCTCCATCTCACATAGCCTCAATTGACGATACTACTTGCCCTCCGATAGCTTCTCTCCATGTGGGTCCTTCACCCTCTGCTACATCCGATTTGGGCCACTTGCAGTCTTAACCAATGTTTAAAAAGGCGAGAGGCGAGGCGAGGCATAAGCCTCACCGAAAAAAAAAAAAGAGCAAAATAATATTAAAAAAATACTAATAAAACCATAAAAATAAAATAACAAAGAAATATAAAATAAAATTACAAATAAAACATCCTTGAGGGCTTTCTCACATAGTTTGACATTTTTTTGTTCCCCCCAATATAACTTTTTAGAAAAAGAAAATCAATTTGAACATATTGGTTATTTTAAATATGACAATAAATTAATCAATGCAAAATCGTATTGGCAAAATCATTTTTTTAGCTTCATTCACATATTGGTTCTTTTATAATATGACAATAAATTAATCAATGCAACTTAACAAGCAAAGTTATTAAAAAAAACATTGATTTTCAAGCTAAGATTAAAAAAATAGCAACTTTATTAAAAAAATAATAAAACATATTAACCTAAGTTTATTAAAAAAAACAACAACCTTTAAAATATATTAGTATAAGTTAAAGAAAACATATTAATCTAAGTTGAAAACCAAAAAATAGAAACCTTTTAAAAAAAAGTCATATTGAAGTTAATTTTGTACATTTATTTCAAACAAACTATATAATTGTAACAAAATATAGTTTCAAACAAATTTATACACTTATTTCAAACAAATTAGTAAAGAAAAACAAAATTAAGTGCAACTTTAAAACTAAACTAAAATAAAAAAAGAATAAGAGTTAGTAGATTAAAACAACATTTTTTTAAGTTAGGTGCAATTTTAGAAAAATGAAGAATTTTAACCTTTAAAAAAAACAGATTTTGTGATGAAAGATTTTTTTTTTTCCCGCGCCTCAGCAAAGAGGCGTGAGGCGCAAATTCAGCCCTGAGGCTTAAGCCTCGAGGCTTTTTTTCAGCGCCTCGCCTCGAGGCGTACGCCTCTTCCGCCTTTTTAAACATTGGTCTTAACTTGGGTTAATTTAGGAGCAGTTGAGTTCTCTCAGTCTTGTCGGCCCTTCTACTCCTACAACCACTATAGCTTCAGATATCCCCTCTGATTTTCATGCCAAGGCTCTCAAGCCTAATTGGGTTTTGAATCCCGAATCCACAAATCACATGACTAGTTGGTCATCATTTTTTTTCTCACCTACCTCTTCTGTTTGTCAGCATGTTTGTCTTGTGGATGGCTCCCTTGCACTTATTCATATCAAGTGAGACATACGCCTATTCCCTGATACTACCCTTTCATCAGTTTTACATGTTTCGAACTTTTCTTTTAATCTCGTCTGTGAGCCAATTATGTAAGCATCTCAATTGTGTCGTTTTCATACTCACCCGCTATTACTTATAGGACCTGAGTTCGACGAGGATTTTTGGCAGGGGCTATGAGCACGACGGACTTTCTCATTTTGGGGATCCACCACGTTAAGTCTTCTACTTCCATTCTCAGTGCTTCTATTTTGCCTAATTCTATATCGTATGATGTTTCTCTTAGAACTTTGCATTTGTGGCATGCCTATTTAGGACATGTCAATTTTCAGTATTTGTGCTTGCTTTTTCCCTCTCTCTAAGGCTAGTAAAGACAAAAAGTTTGTGTGAAGTTTGTGAACTTTTTAAACGTATTCGCATTAGTTATATTTCACACGAGTCGTGTTCCTAGAATGTTTGATTTAATTCATTCGGATGTGTGGGGCCCTTCCCCAGTTACTATTTTTTTTTTCCTGACTATCGCTATTATATGACATTTATTGCTGACTATTCTAGATATACATGGGTTTATCTTCTTAAAAGAAAATCTGATGTTTTGCCTTTATTTGTTCAATTCCTTCAAATGATTAAAACTCAAAATAATACCGTGGTTTGTAATATTTGATCTGACAATGGATGAGAGTATATTTCTAATGAGTTCTAATCAAAAGGGTATTCTTCACCAACTCATTTGCCAATATACTCCTGAACAAAATGGCGTCACGGAACGTAAACATAGCCATCTCATGGGCATTATTCGATATTTGTTGAGTGGCATGAAGGTTCCCAAATTCTATTGGCATCTTGCTGTTCTTACTTGTCACATTTATTATCAAACGGACTCCGAGCCGTGTTTTAAAAGGGAAGGCACTTCGTCAATGCCTCTAACCTTATCACACTTTATTTCACATCCTTCCTCGTGTGTTTGGATGTACGTGTTTTGTACATAACCGGAGTTCCTCCCGACACAAGTTTGATGGTAAGGCTATTTAGTGCATCTTTGTTGGATACTCTATTATGTCAAAGGGTTATTGTTGTTATGATCTTTCTTTTTAGATATGTATCTTTCGCTTGATGTTACCTTTCATGAGGATGTCCTATTTTATGAGGGAGATATCACTTTACTAGCTCCTTCACCCTCGCCTCCAGTTATCGAGGCTCCCCTTCTAACTCGTTCCGTTCCATTGTTTGGCATGGCTCTTACTTTTGATCCTCTCGAGCCTACTTTGCATGTATATGCCCCATAGGTACTATAGTTTCTCTTTTACCATCTCATACTTCGAATTTTCAATTTCGTTATCCTTCACGTGTTTGGCACCCCTTTCCCGATATGCTCATGCCTGTAACACTAACCACTCTATATTCCAGTATATTTCCTATGATGGCCTTTTAGGACTTTATTGTGCCTATTGTAACGCCCCAACTCGGATTTATGGGTTACCTGTAGTCAACCCGGTTCGACCCGAGCGTTAGGTGTAAAGTGCAATGGAGCAACATATATAATGTTACTAGTCTAGTTTTATTTTAATTAAAATTTCACTTGTTTAGAATGTGATTCCAATTTCAATTATAAACTACGTGGAGGTCCTATGGGGAGCACACCGAAGTCCAAGAATACAGAACTACTAACGTAAAATAAGGAAAGTACTTACCTGTATAACGTTCTCAAAATACAAAACCGCTCCCAACTTGCCGTAACAAATCGAGGGTGTGAGCCGATGCTCAGTGAAAAATATACAAATGCAGTATAGAATTGAACGGCAGAAAGGAGACTCAACATATATATATACTTGATGCATAAAACGTTTTTTCTTTCGAAAACCTTATTTATCCGGATTAATTAACCTTAATCTTATAAAAGACTCCCTTTTTACTCATTTCAGCACTTCTCGCTTTATTTAACACACCCGGTTCAACACTTGAAACCACTACATTTGATTTAACCGAAATCATTTCTTTACCTAAATCACCCTTCTTATTTTATCCAACGCATATTAATATTTTCGTTGAAACCCACTCTTTCAACACACGCGAATACCGTGTTAGAAAATACTCATTTCATCTTTGAAAACCTTTTACGACACATTCTTGTGTTAATTATGGGTTTAACTGCTTAGGTTGCTTAATCACCTATTTACCCACTTACTTTACCGTTATCCTTACTTTGTGGACATTAACCAATTTCGCATTTACTTGTCCAATTTAACCTTTAGCGGAACATTTATTAATCCATTCAAGTTAGGTTGTATTAACACATTTCACCACACAACCCATTTCTTGACAGGCTCCTTATCTCTTTCATCTTTTCTCGGAATCTTCCAATACCGCATACTTTAACGGGCTTCACACTGCCGGCTATGCGCACCATATGCTCTGGCCAGTAGTTTTGGGCTTTTCACCCTAGGGCTCTGGGCCCTTCTTGCTTATCTCGATATCATCCGAGTTCCCTTTAATGTGTTTCAACATTTTAAAAATGTCCACATTACTCCACTTTTCCTTTTTACTCGGCCGAAGCCAAAATTTGGGGTTACATCCCAACTTGTATTACACTTTGAAATGTTACCATTTCATGTCCTTTATACTTTGATCTTGATTTTATTCCAAAATCACATTCATTTAGGACCACTCTGTGTAACACCTTTTCCAACATTTTTATTTCATAAAAATGTTCCACTTCAAGTAAAATTACCATTTTACCCATTTGTTTTCAAAATCACTTTTCACTCCATTTCCATAAGTGTTAATTTATCCCCAAAAAACTAATTAGTCCCCTACACTAACTTCTCAAGTGTTTTAACACATTAACACCCTTTTTAACCTTGGAGTAATATTCTTCTTAATTGAAAACATCTTTATTCCATTATTTCCTTTCCAATTTCATAAGTGTTAATTCTTTACAACATTACTAAGTTATACACTAACTTTCCCATGTTTACCCATTAGCACTTCTTCAATAACTTTATTAGCAATTTCCCAAATCACACATTTCTTTACTTTCTTTATTCAAGAAATCCATTTACACTTGAGACTACTTTTATAAGTAAATACCATTTCCTTTATTTTATATGTAGTCTTGCAACTTTATGCATATCATATTTTTAACCCTTATTTCACACACTTGAAAACTAGAATTTCTACTTTTTATCATTCCATGTTTAAACCCAACTAATTCTTCTTTAAACTTGTTTATACACTTAGTGTCAAATTACTACAAGTTTATAGAAGATGGATTTCAAACCTTAAAATCCTTCTAAATGGTTTAAACATATTTTTCATTCTAGATATTCATCATTCTTGCGAAAATACATTTTTAATGCACAAAGACATTTAATTTCTTTAAACTCACAAAATGTCCACTTTTCATAAAATCTTCATTTTTGCAAGAAGCTTCAAAACATTATTTCACCAAATATTTAACAAGGCAAATCACCATTTCCAAACATTTTATTTCATAAAATGTTTAACACCAATCTTTCTAGAAAATACAAAATTGTCATAAAATACCAACGTTTAATATTCCAAAACCTTGAAATAATTATTCATTCTCTATTTTCAACAAAATAGCATTTTACCAACATTTTTATTTTATAAAAATATTTATTATTTTCTACACTTTAATTACATCATTTAATCAATTGCACCCTACTCATATAGTCTAACTACAAGACTACAAATATGCAAAATAGAGTCTTATACTAAGAGTAGGTTTTCCCATCTCTAATGGCTCCAATGGTGGTAGAAATGTTGGTGTAGGATGAGCAACTCCCACCTCCAAAGGTGGCCTCAAGGGTTACCAAATGCATTCTTTAAAGTGCTCCAAGCTAAGAACTCCTTCAAAACCGACATCAACTCCATGAAAACCCATCTTCATCTTTCCCAAAAATCCCCCAATACCTCGTCAAAATTCGTAGCTTTTCTTCTATTATGATGAAAATGGTTGTATATGGTTCAAATATGGTGGAATATATCATAAAAATGGTGTTTGGAGGTTGTGGTATGGTGGAGGAGTGATGGTTTTTGGTGTGGAAGAGGTGGAAGACCACCCACCTCTCTTCTACAAAATAACCCCAAATAAACCAAATAATCCCTTATAAAACCTTTCCTGGAATAAACAATTTCGATTTATGTCATTTGAACGACAAGCCCAAGTCGTTTAAACGACTTCTCCATCTTGTTCGATGTATGGATCGGGCGACCTGCCACTGTAAAGCAGTGGCATATCGTTAGAAGCCCTGCATCTCGCGAGATCCATCTCGTATCTAACGACGCTGGGATGTCGTTCGAACGACCCCTTACAGTCGTTTGAACGACCCTTAATATTTTCCATTCTTTTGTTTTCTCCAATTTTTAATCCACAACTTCCTTATAATCATCATCAATCCTCATTCCCTCATAGTTTATACGAATTTTAATTGAATTCTTGGGCAGAGTATTACAAACTTCCCTCCTTGGGAATTTTGTCCCTGAAATTCTCGATTCTTCAATCCTTAAGCTTATGGAGTTAACCAATTTCTATTCTAGGTCCGAGAAATCCTCCAAGGCAAATCATCGAAATCCTCAACACTAAGGTTACCAAATACTCAATATGTGATATGCTCTAACGCTCACCATTTCGCTAATCATGCTATTACATAATCGACTCCGACTCTCCACTAACCTTATGATCAAGTCCAAACCATTTTTAGCACCACCTATGCTAGTACTTAAGGCATACCGGCGCCTTTACAGGCAAACCCTTTTTTCTAGTGGTCGAAACTCACCCAACGTGAAGTATAATACAATCAACCGCCGCATTCATCATCAAAATCAATTCCGCCTTAGGACCGTGCATCACGTGTTCTACAAAACTCGCATGAGCTTGCCGATAACCATCCTATGCTATTCTCTCACTCCAAGGAGGAATATTTTCATCAAATCGTCACCATATGCCCGGTTTACACCTTTCGCTGGTAATACTACCCTAGGTATCTCATCCTTTGAGTGTTCGCTAGATTCACACTGTAATCCACTCACCGTGGCAAAGTAACATCGCATGCTAAGTTTTCCTCGATTTCCAACACTATATTGTATCCTTAAGCCATCATCCAGCTCTTCGCAATCAGAGCCACTGATTGCCGAGCCGGCAGTCGAAAGTCTACTAGTCTTAAGAGAGATCGATACTACGAGCAAACCATGTGGCCGAAAATGCAGCCACTCGTACGCAGAACTTTATGCAATAGCAAAAATACCTCAGATGGGCGCACCCAGTTACCGAGCTGCATTGACCAAACCCTATCCACTGCGCTCTCCCGGGTCCAACCGCACCGTACCATGACATAGCACCAATTCGAGTCACCTCATAGGTGAGAATGAGAATACCGATTCCCAATTATCGAAATCGAAAGGAACACACTAGAGTCCGAACGAACAAGCAACTGTTTGACTATGATTTACGAAAGCGAACCTACGTCGTATACTTGAAATCGTACCACTCATTCCTAGGGTTCTCACCGAGCACGAATCCTAGTTATGTACACCGGCTTGGGTAACTAGCCGTGGTGAATCGAATCACAACCATTCATTCTCGCAACACGAAAGCAATTTACGAATCAGTGGTCCTTTAAAAAGTCAAAGCCCGACTTCCCTCCTTGGGAGTAAGGCCCTACTTTTCACATCCTTGGCGTACATGAACCATCTCGATTAGCAGACACCTCATGCTCTAGTCTATATTGACCCTGTCCAATCACTGGTGATGACATCACTAACCTACTACACCTAGGTTATTATCTGCTTTAACATATCGTGATCATAATCCCAAACTCTCATAGGCATTACTTAGTTCAAGTGAGACACTTACCTTGCCGTGTCTTTTGACCACACGAGATTGTCACCAAACTTACCTTCGTTTTCTACCCACACAGAGTTTACGCGACGACCACACCCGCCGCCATTAGCATTCTAAGGGAAGTAAATACCACATCGGGCTACATCTTCTAACCTGTAACAGCTTGTCAGGACGTGTCAAGAACTAATCCTTACATTGCTAAGGTTACCCTAGCGTATACTGTCGACACGTCAACATAATAATCATGTTTCGATGTTACCCCACCTCGGTTGCCATTTTCAAGTCTCCACATGCCGTCATCACTTTAAGTCTTGAATATATTTCCTAGTACATCCCGAAACTGAGTATCACTCTTATAACGACACAACTATCACCCTGCCTCAGGGATTATACCACTCATCTGTGCCGATTTTAGAGGCCACAACCGGCACGTACATTACACAACCAGCAATCCGGGATCATCACCCGACCCTCAACACAATCGTTACTGGGGAGCTACTGCCTCTTCCTACCGGACTTAATAGGTCTCCTAAGAAATACCAAACACCTCATGTAAAAGTCCCAAAACTGGACAAGATTTCATCGTCTATACCTTTATTATTATAGGTGCGCTCCATGAACCTTTCGATACCCACATCATGAT
Source organism: Sambucus nigra (assembly GCA_949130495.1). Taxonomy (NCBI): domain Eukaryota; kingdom Viridiplantae; phylum Streptophyta; class Magnoliopsida; order Dipsacales; family Adoxaceae; genus Sambucus; species Sambucus nigra. The sequence continues at coordinate 293,638,371 of OX422221.1, forward strand.
CACTCGGTGCTCGCGAAGACATCAACTTACGAGCTTCTACCTATGGTGCACCTTAATTACCAAACACCTCAAAGCGTCACAACGTTCGATATTTATCCCCAATGACGCCACACATAATTCGTCCTATGGGCACCTCAACGTGCTTATGAACTACTCTCACACTAGGATTGCCTCACACCTAACCATTACCTCGGTGGCTAAAAGGAGTCCCTACACCTAGATAACCATCTTATCTTTCTTTCAAACGGTCGTGACTATAAGTCACGTACAAACCACAACCAACGCTACTACGGTTTATGGTAGGATACAAGACGTCGCCTGCAACCTAAAAACCTCAAGGTCTACCCCACCTAATCCTCAATGAATGCTCAACCATGACAACTAAATTACCTCACTATGTCAACATCACACCATGGGTTAACCTTCAGGTTAACACAACTATACATATCTTGGTAGGATACAAGACGTCGCTTGCAACCTAAAAACCTCAAGGTCTACCCCACCTAATCCTCAATGAATGCTCAACCGTGACAACTAAATTACTGCACTATGTCAACATCACACCATGGGGGTTAACACAACTATACATATCTTGGTAGGATATGGGGGCGTCGGGTATTGCCTGTAAATACCGAGGCCCACACCACAGATGCCACACGAGATCCTATCCCTCAATACCTCATTATGATCAAGATACACTAGACCCAAACTCTCAACCAAGGAACCCAACAAGTTCTCACCACAGAATCACTAATTGCAAATGTCACTCCGTCTTCTATCTTCCATACATGATATATTCAACCCTTATCGCTAGGTCGCAACGAAGACTACTCGCTGTTCCCACTACCAAGGCTACTCTCATCACCAAAGTCATCACACAACACATCTCACACAAATGATCACGGCGTTTCCACTATTAGCCTACACAACTTCATGTGTTCACCGAACTACCATCAATTGCGATATCACCCCAAGGATCAAATTTGTCTAATTATGTTACCAGTTTTAGCTCCCGTAAGTGCCGCACCTAAGGTCTATATACCTTTCAATCACTAATCATTAGTGTATAATCGAGACACCCTAACCATCAATCTCTACCGTTGACTATATGCAACTCGTGCCACTTGCCCAATGGGCATCATTTCACTCTATCGACACCTCAAATGATTCTGTGTCACCAAGAATTTAACATAAGCACCTCACACTAACAACTACGGTGTCATCACTATTGGCTTGCATGGACACCCGAAAATTACTAACAAATCTACCTAGAAGCGCAACAGCGATTAATAACTATCAGCTTAATCGCGTGCCACTTGACACTAACTTACTTGTCGAGCTAACCTCTTTGACACGAACTAAACCGTCATCAAACTAGCATGACCGACCCAAACCAACACCGATGTCAAAGAACTGATACCGACCTCACCATGTCACTCCCGAAAGGAACCTTGAACCTAGAGCTCTGATACCATTTGCAACTCCCCGACCTGGATTTATGGGTTACTCGTAGTCAACCCGGTCCGACCTGAGCATTAGGTGTGAAGTGCAATGAAGCAACCTATATAATGTTACTACTCCAGTTTTATTTTAATTAACATTTCACTTGTTTAGCATGCGATTCCAGTTTCAATTATAAACTACGTGGAGGACCCATGGAGAGCACCCCGAAGTCAAAGCATACAGAGCTACTAACGTAAAATAAGGAAAGTACTTACCTCTATAACGCTCTCAAAATACGAAACCGCACCCAACCTGCCGTAACAAAGCGAGGATGTGAGCCGATGCTCAGTGGAAAATATACAAATGCAGTATAGAATTGAACGGCTGAAAGGAAACTCAAACACGTTATGCCTACGTGCATATGCAACTACATTGTATATATATATAATGCATGAAATGGTTTTACTTCCGAAAACCTTATTTATCCAGATTAATTTACCTTAATCTTATAAAAGACTCCCTTTTTACTCTTTTCAGCACTTCTCGCTTTATTTAACACACCCGGTTCAACACTTGAAACCACTACATTTGATTTAACCAAAACTATTTCTTTACCGAAATCACCTATTTTATTTTATCCAACGCATATTAGTATTTTCGTTGAAACCCACCCTTTCAACACACGCCAACATCGTCTTAGAAAATACTCATTTCATCTTTGAAAACCTTTTACAACACATTCTTGTGTTAATTACCTGTTTAACCGCTTAGGTTGCTTAATCACCCATTTACCCACTTACTTCACCGTTTTCCTTACTTTGTGGACATTAACCAATTACGCATTTTCTTGTCCAATTTAACCTTTACCGGAATATTTATTAATCCATTTAAGTTAGGTTGTATTAACACATTTCACCACACAACCCATTTCTTGACACGCTCTTTATTTCTTTGATCTTTTTCTCGGAATCTTCTAATACCGCATACTTTAATGGGCTCCACACCGCCGGCTATGCGCACCATATGCTCTAGCCGGTGGTTTTGGGCCTTTCACCCTATGGCTCCGGGCCCTTCTTGCTTATCCCGGTGTCATCAGAGTTCCCTTTAATGTGTTTCAACATTTTACGAATGTCCACATTACTCCACTTTTCCTTTTTACCCAGCTGAAGCCAAAACCTGGGGTTACACCCCAACTTGTGTTACACTTTGAAATTTTACCATTTCATGTCCTTTATACTTTAATCTTGATTTTATTCTAAAAATCACATTCATTTAGGACCATTTTGGTGTAACACCTTTGCCAACATTTTTATTTCATAAAAATGTTTCACTTTTAAGTAAAATTACCATTTTACCCATTTGTTTCAAATATCATTTTTCACTCAATTTCCACGAGTGTTAATTTCTCCCCAAAACACTATTAAGTCACTTACACAAACTTCTTTTGTGTATTAACACATTATCACCCTTTTTAACCTTGGAGTAATATTATTCTTAATTGAAAACATCTTTATTCCATCAATTCCTTGCCAATAATTTCGTAAGTGTTAATTCTTTACAACATTACTAAGTTATACACTAACTTTCCCATGTTTACTTCAATAACTTTATTAGCAATTTCCCAAATCACACGTCTCTTTACTTTCTTTATTCAAGAAATCCATTTACACTTAAGACTACTTTTATAAGAAAATACCATTTTCTTTATTTTACATGTAGTCTTACAACTTTATGCTTATCATATTTTTAACCCTTATTTCACACACTTAAAAATTAGAATTTTCACTTTTTATCATTCCATGTTTAAACCCAAATACACTTAGTGTCAAATTACTACAAGTTTATATGCATGAGAAGATGTATTTTAAACCTTAAAATCCTACTAAATGGTTTAAACATATTTTTCATTCTAGAAATTCATCATTCTTGCGAAAATACATTTTAATGCACAAAGACATTTAATTTCTTTAAACTCACAAAATGTCCACTTTTCATAAAATCTCCATTTTTGCAAGAAGCTTCAAAACATTATTCCACCAATATTTAACAAGGCAAATCACCATTTCCAAACATTTTATTTCATAAAATGTTTAACACCAATCGTTTTAGAAAATACAAAATTGTCATAAAATACCAACGTTTAATATTCCAAATCCTTGAAATAATTATTCATTCTCTATTTACAACAAAATAGCATTTTACCAACATTTTTATTTTATAAAAATATTTATTATTTTTTACACATTAATTACATCATTTAATCAATTGCACCCTACTCATATAGTCTAACTACAAGACTACAAATATGCAAAATAGAGTCTGTAAGAGGGTACTTTAGATAAGATGGAGGCGTAACCCCTATTTGAGTATGATAATGATAAGCTAACTCGGCCAAAACTTTGGATTAATGATAGAACACACAAACATAAACCCAATGAAGACCAATTCAGCTTGAACTCACAAAAACCAAGTGTATAACTCAGGAAATAGTAATAAACCTTAGAAGTAACTTAGCTAGAGGGAGAGAGAAGTAAGCACCCTAGATACACCTTGGTAGGCAGGTATTAAACACACCTAATACCCTCAGGTCTCTTTGTCAAATATTAAAAGCTTCGTAATAAGTAACAATGGTGAGTGGGTAAACTCTCTCTGTCTGGCAATAACTTCTTAGACTCTCCAAACAGATTTTTTTTCTCTCCTCAAGGGTGGTTGGGGTCCTTAAATAGCCCCCCCCACCCCATCCCCGAGGCAACTCAGTCATTAAAGACTATGAAAGACATCCCTCATACTTTATGTCACAACATTAAATGCCTGATGCACTAGTGGTCTCCACGTCATAAACATTAAATGCCAAGACATGCCTTTTGCATAATCACTGTGTTTCAGGGGGCTGATGTTGCAGAGGTGGCTCACCAACTGCCTGACAGCCCCAAAATACCACGGTGGTTTACTCAAGTGTATGTCTAACATTGTTTAGCTGGCTAGTGACATCACCTACAGTAGATGTGACATTAAGTAGATGGTTATTTGGTTTACAACTCAACGTCCGATGGAACTCAGAGCTGTTCCGCCCGAGGTTCCACGGTCAGGGTCCTTTGGTGTTTTACCAGGTGTATCTAAGATGGTCAGGACAAGCCCCAACGGTGCCTCACTTCTCAATCCTCCAAACCGAGTCCCTCTAAGGTTCCCATGACGAGGTCATTCGATAGAGCATGAAAGCTCTCCCAGGCCCTGCCAAGCCTGATCTCTCACGAGTACCGTTTGACCTGACACTAAAACTTATTATTATTCTCGTTATATCATTACAACCGTTATAGCTTACAGTCAATCATAAACAGAAATACAACATGATTAGTACAACAAGCCGAAGCATGAGTTGTCGCGCCAAACTGCTTCGCTGAGTTGCCACGCTTGCTTAATCTCAAACGCTATTGCCAATTAGGGAATTATCCCTAATCTCAGGGGATTACCTTCAAGCCCCCCCCCCCCCCCCCCCCCCCCCCCCAACACACACACACACACATTTGCCCTCTCGTGGAGGGATTTGTTTGTGGGAACAAGAAATTCCTGCACGAAAACTTCTCAATCCGAGGAACCTTCTTTCCGTGAACCTAAGCCGAAGCGCCATTCTCGTTGGGGCTGGGGCGAAGGGATATCGCCGCTTTTTCCTCGCACTGATCTTCAACCGTTCTAGCTTTAACATACTCGATAGATTTGGAGGATTGGTTATCATACCCCGAAATTACCAAAGGCATGGGTACCAGCCTTTCTTCTGGAATATTTGCCTCGTGAAAGGAGTTGATTGGCATAATATTGATGGAAGCTCCTCCATCCATGAGAGTACTTGCGAAGCTAACTCCATTGACACTGGCCGTCACATATAATGGCCTGTTATGAGGGAACCTTACAGCTCTATCTGCATCGTTGAAGGTTACCTTTGACAGAAACCTTCTCACCAACCTGGCCATGGGTCCCCTCCATCTTAGTGAAGGTACTGCGTTCTTCCTCGCAATATCAAGTATTGCCTGGGTTATCTCGAGCCTAATCTCCTTCGGTACCCCCACTTGGTCAAAGAACCAAGTGAACTTCGGGGACCTCGAAACTGCGCAGTATTCCAGAGCTGGGTCTATTTCCTCGCCTTCAACACTGTACACCTCCTCTGCGTCTTTGGCACTCGCTTCATCGTAGGCCAACACAACGTTCGCCATTCCCTTCGTACAGTCTTCCAGAGCCTCTTCATATTCTTTCTGCCCTGCTGTTGACCCCCTTTCCCCTCTCTCGGCCTCTTCATCATAGGCCACCACGAGATTGGCCCCATGCGCGGGAAAAGGGTTGTTGTTGACATTCTGGGGGGGATTTGTAACGTCCCTGCCTTCACATATTTGTCGATAATTCTTCTCAACGTAAAGCAACTCTCCGTTGGATGTTGGATCCTTCGGTGAACCTGGCAGTACTTTGGATCCGACTTCGTTGCTGCGTCGGGCTCCCCCACAGGTACGTCCTTTGGCTCATAGACCGTTCCCCCTTGAACCATCGCGTTGTAACAGCTGATAGCTTCTTCTACTGTACAGGGCAATGGTGGTGGGTCTTATCTGTCTCTCCTGAACTTCCTTTTATTATCCTTCTTCGGTGCTTTGGCCTTCTCCCCCCCCCCGGTGTATCCTACCCGTGGGGACTGAGGCCTCCCCCCCGCGGGTTGCATCGACTGCCTGAACATCATGGGCGCCGCCACCGGATTGGGTCGCACCACCAAAGAGATATTTCTCGCAGCTTTCAAGAATGCCGCAAAAGTCCCCTCACGCGTCTCGTTGATAAGATGGCAGATGTATTCAGGGATCAGTCCCTCAGTACAAATCTGCAATAACCTGGACTCCTCCCTTACATCGAGGGACCTTTCCCTGAACCTTCGAACGTAGGCCAACACCTCCTCCCCAGGTCTTTGCCTCTCCCTACCCAGTTGGGTCAAGGTGAACTCATCCTCTGCCAGAAAGAACTTTCGGACGAACAATACATGCATCTCCTCCCACGTAGAAACGCTGTTGGGAGTCAAATGGGAGTACTAGGTGTATGACTTATCGGTTAGGGATTTGGGAAACTCTCTCAATCTAAGCTTCTTGTCATTACAATGTGCTCCCAAATGTTCAACAAAACGTTTAATGTGCTCCTTTGGGTTCCCACCTTTCCCTGTATATTTTTCAAAGATAGGGGGAATATAGTCCTTCGGGTAAGGCTCATCATTGTATTTCTGAGGATAAGGTGTTCGAAAGTCGTCATAAACCAAAGCCTCCTCGCTAGCGGATTGCGAGGAAGCTTGCATGAATCTCAACATCTCCTTCTGCATCTCTTTTCTCATTTCCTCCATGGGCGATGCCACTGGGGCAACTAGCAGCGGGGCCACGACTGAGTGCCCGTTGCAACTGAAACGAAGTGGTGCCGTCGAAACTCCTGAAATTCCCACTGCTGTGGTACGCTTACTGGGATCGTTCCAGCAATACCTGCACCTGGTGGGGCCATTGGAGCCACCCCTAGTGTCACGAAAGCATTAGTCTCCAATCCTCCCAGCATAGTTGAAGCTACTGGGGTTTGCAAAAACTCATAAAATTTGCTCATGAGGAGCGGCATCTGGGCGGGTCCCAACCCCGCGCTTGTGGAGGGTTGTGTCGCCCCTGGAACGCCTAAGGTCGTCGGAACCGGAGGCACCTCTACTTGAGGAGCCCCATCCCTTAGGGCCTCTTGCTCCCTCGCAGCGTGTTCTTCATTATGCTGGATATCATCAAAGTTGAGTCTTCGAGTAGCATTATCTTGCGCCATACTCCTTACCTAGGAGAATGCCTCCCCAGCGGAGTCGCCAAATGTAAGAGGGTACTTTAGATAAGATGGAGGCGTACCCCCTATTTGAGTATGATAATGATAAGCTAACTCGGCCAAAGCTTTGGATTAATGATAGGACACACAAACATAAACCCAATGAAGACCAATTCAGCTTGAACTCACAAAAACCAAGTGTATAACTCAGGAAATAGTAATAAACCTTAGAAGTAACTTAGCTAGAGGGAGAGAGAAGTAAGCACCCTAGATACACCTTGGTAGACAGGTATTAAACACACCTAATACCCTCAGGCCTCTCTGTCAAATATTAAAAGCTTCGTAATAAGTAACAATGGTGAGTGGGCAAACTCTCTCTGTCTGGCAATAACTTCTCAGACTCTCCAAACAGATTTTTTTTCTCTCCTCAGGGGTGGTTGGGGTCCTTAAATAGCCCCCCCCACCCCATCCCCGAGGCAACTCAGTCATTAAAGACTATGAAAGACATCCCTCATACTTTATGTCACAACATTAAATGCCTGATGCACTAGTTGTCTCCACGTCATAAACATTAAATGCCAAGACATGCCTTTTGCATAATCACTGTGTGTCAGGGGGCTGATGTTGCAGAGGTGGCTCACCAACTGCCTGAAAACCCCAAATACCACGGTGGTTTACTCAAGTGTATGTCTAACATTGTTTAGCTGGCTAGTGACATCACCTACAGTAGATGTGACATTAAGTAGAGGGTTATTTGGTTTACAACTCAACGTCCAATGGAACTCAGAGCTGTTCCGCCCGAGGTTCCACGGTCAGGGTCCTTTGGTGTTTTACCAGGCGTATCTAAGATGGTCAGGACAAGCCCCAACGGTGCCTCACTTCTCAATCCTCCAAACCGAGTCCCTCTAAGGTTTCCACGACGAGGTCATTCGATAGAGCATGAAAGCTCTCCCAGGCCCTGCCAAGCCTGGTCTCTCACGAGTACCGTTTGACCTCACACTAAAACTTATTATTATTCTCGTTATATCATTACAGCCGTTATAGCTTACAGTCAATCATAAACAGAAATACAACATGATTAGTGCAACAAGCCGAAGCATGAGTTGCCGCGCTAAGCTTCTTCGCTAAGTTGCCATGCTTGCTTAATCTCAAACGCTATTGCCAATTAGGGAATTATCCCTAATCTCAGGATTACCTTCAAGCCCCCCCTCCCCCCCCCCACAGAGTCTTATACTAAGAGTAAGGTTTTTCCACCTTTAATGGCTCCAATGATGGTAGAAATGTTGTGTAGGAGGAGCAACCCCCACTTCCAAAGGTGGCCTCAAGGGGTTACCAAATGCATCCTCCAAAGTGCTCCATTTGTGCTCCAAGCTAAGAACCCCTTCAAAACTCACTTCAACTCCATGAAAACCCATCTTCATTTTTCCAAAAATCCCCCAACACCTCTACAAAATTCGTAGCTCTTCTTCTACCAAGGTGAAAATGGTTGTATATGGTTCAAATATGGTGGAATATACCATAAAAATTTTGTTTTGAGGTTGTGGTATGGTGGAGGAGTGGTGTTTTTTGGTGAGGAAGAGGTGGAAGACCACCCACCTCCTTCTCTCTCTCTCTTTTTCCACTTCTCTACAAAATAACCCCAAATAAAGCAAACAATCCCTTATAAAACCCTTCGGAAGGCCAAAAATCCCGTTTTGCCCCTTCTGGGCTGATCTGAGCTCGACAGCTCAAATATCCAATGGTCAAAATCGTGACAGTGCACAAACTGGAATATACAATTTTGATTTACGCCGTTCGAACGACAAGCCTAAGTCGTTCGAACGATTTCTCTATCTCGTTCGATGTATGGATCACGCGACCTGGCACTGTAAAGCAGTGGTATGTCGTTTGATGCCCTGCATCTCGCGAGATCCATCTCGTTTCTAATGACGTTGGAATGTTGTTTGAACGACCCCTTATAGTCGTTCGAATGACCCTTAATATTTTCAATTCTTTTGTTTTCTTCAATTTTTAATCCACAATTTCCTTATAATCATTATCAATCCTCATTCCATTATAATTTATACTAATTTTAATTAAATTCTTAGGACAGGGTATTACCCCTATCTTGGCCAACCCGACTCCATCTGTATTCCTCGTTCAGTGGCCGAGGTTCTTCTGAATCCTAAGTGGGTGGACGAAATGAAAGTCGAGATGGATGCTTTGGATAGAAATAGTACTTGGTAGCTTTTCTCCCTAGCTCCCAACGAAAAGACAGTTGGATGCAAATGGGTCTTTAGTGTGAAGTATTTTCGCTAATGGCTCCATCGATCGCTATAAGGAGAGACTAGTCGCTAAGGAATTCACTCAGGTTCCGGGAAAAGATTTTGGCACTACTTTTGCCTCAGTCGCCAAGCTTACTTTTGTGAGACTTCTCATCTCTCTCGCAGCATCCCGCTCGTGGCCTTTACATCGATTGATTGTCAAGAATGCTTTTCTTCATTGATATCTATCCTAGACCATCCGTATGGATCCTCCTCAAGTTTTTCGGGCTGAGGGGGAGTATGCCAGGAAAGTATGTAGGCTTCGAAAGTCTCTTTATGGCCTGAAGCTATCACCATGGGCGTGGTTCAGCAGATTTAGTGAGGTGATTATCTCAATGGGCTTTACCAAATGTCACTCTGATCATACTTGCCTTTTTCATCGTCATCTCGATGGTAGATGCATCATCTTGTTGGTTTATGTGGACGACATTATTATTACGGGGGATGACGTTGATGGGATTGCTCGATTTAAGCGGGAGATTGTGAGAGTGTTTGATGTAAAGGATTTAGATCCACTCCACTACTTTCTTGGGATTAAGGTATCCCGGTCTCGACGTGGGATTTCCTTATCCCAACGAAAGTACCCTTTAGATCTATTACAGGATACGAGGATGATAGGATGCCACCCTGCTTCCACTCCGATGGACCCTAATGTAAAGCTTTCGACCAAGACCAATGATTTGATCCATGATCCTATTACAGATTGGTTGGTCGCCTTATCTACTTGACTAACACGCCACACACTGCACACATGGACGTCGTTTGCCATATCTTGAGATACCTCAGGTCTTGTGTTGTTTTATGCGTCAGAGACTCATAAATAGGTCTCTTGTTTCACTGATGCGGACTATGCGGGTCAAAGACTGATAGGCGCTCCATTCAGGTTTCTGCACTTTTGATGGCTCTCATCTCATCTCATCTCATGGAAGAGCAAAAAGAAGGTCGTAGTTTCTCTCTCTTTAGTTGAGGCTGAATACCGTGCAATGGCTCAGGGGACATGGGAGCTCTTGTAGCTTCGATCTATTTTGTGAGAATTGGGTTTTGTAGAGAGAGGATCGTCGGAATTATTCTGAGATAGTAAATCGACCATTATGCTCTTATCTGAATTCGTGCTTCATGAGAGAACAAAGCATGTAGAAGTTGATATTTACTTTCTCTTGACGTCATTCGCCCTGATTTTGTTCCATCTTCGGATCAGACTAGAGATTTCTTCCCCAATCATTTGGGCCATCTCTACTTCAGTCTTCTATTAGTAAGATGGGCTTAGTTGACATATTCTCTCAATCTGGAGGGGGAGAGTTGGATTTCATGTTATTTTGTATTTTTCCCTTTTATATTTGGGCCTGTTATGTGTTGGGATTTAGGTGTTTTTAGCCTTCTTTATTTCCGTATCATGTATGTTCTAGAACAATCCAAATATTAGTATAAATACATTTATTTGACCCCAATTTGGTAAGCCATTACATCACATAAATCTTCTCAAAAAGTGAAATAAAGGGGAAAAGGGAATATAAGCTGATGTAATGTTTTTGCGGAGTGATTGAGTAGATTTTAGGTATGCGGTGTCATATGGGTAATCTACTCCACCCATGTGTTTGATAAAATAACCATTTGAAAAATCGAGTATCACTATAGAAGAATTATACACTCATTAGTGAGGATTAACACGACCCTAAAATATTATTAGTTCGAACATTGACGACTTCTTAAAAACTAATGCACAAACTTATGTTGTCAATATTTTAACCAATATGATGAGAGATATGAAAGGGTCAACCAATTTGAAAATATTAGATGATGGTACTTTGTCTTAGAACGTATAAACTCTTGCACTGTTGTAGTAGTACTACCAGAAGTCAAATACTAAAATTATCTTTTCACTCCCCATGAGTATTTAAGTTATTGATATAAGAGGAATTCAAAACTAATTGAAATTTTAAATTCTCATGCACATAGTTTAATTTTCATCGGGATTTAGAGTTGGGGGATGTTTGTGTGTTCGCAATGTGGGATCCATCACCTTGAGTGTGAGCTTTACGCGAGAAGACTTCACCAATTTTATTCTAAGATGGCTACTTTCAGATTTCAACACGTGAGAAAAAGGAAAGCAAACAGTCAGATTGATCGACATCCAAACATGCCCCTAGTTAATCTGACCATGTGTTAACTGGAGGTTACCGAGAGATCCCATCTATAAGTTTTATAGCACATCCTTCAGGGCTCAAACACTGCTCGTTTGGTTAGAGTTTTTGTGGTCTGCAGAAATCCAAATCGGTAATTTCACATGTAAAATTTGAACATTAAAAAGGAAATCTACATTACGTCATTTAAGCTCCTAACATGAAACTGGATAAGTGAAATTACCAATCCGGGACTGCGGAACCCACAAACACTCGAACCAAACAACCACTCAATGAATGCAACATATTTCGGGCTTGTAATTAACGTCGTTTCTTCGTACGAGTAAATCAACTGTTAGGACTTTCAAGAATATAAATTCCCTTTATTTTTATGTTATGAAAACAGAAGCCATTGTTTACACCTGAACTTTGCTTATAAGACTTAGGTAGTTACTTCCAACCAGTGCAAATATGATGTTTTCTGAGAATCAGTAGATTAACAACTGGCAGTAATTAGTTAGAGTAGATCATTCTGAGACATTAATAGTAGCTGAAGTTTCCTGTTTTCCGAACTACAATTTTTTTTTTTGAAAAGGTGGAGGTCTTAAGTCTCTCCACCCTTAACCCACACACAAAGAAAGCAGACCCCCTCAAACCCAACCCCTCAAGATTCGAACCTCGAACCTCCTACCCCACTTGATAAGAGGGTAACCATCGGACCAAAGGCAATTGGTTCATAACTACAAAACTTATTGATCTTGTAACGAGGTATTTGTTATTTGCCTACGGGAGTGAATGATTAAAAAGATACACTTTCTAGGGGTTGATTACCTATATTACTGACCTTATCTATACTTTTCAATTAAATAATTTCTGGTGTATGTATATGAATGAATGAGAACGAAATGACTTACGAAATGGGAAATGAATATAAATGAATGGGAATGGGTACCTGTTCAGACACATCACACGTGGCAGTACGAGAAATGTCTCTTAAGGGTCGAGGAGTGCGACAAGGAGACACTTTGTTGGAAGACCGATACGGCGAGATCGAGTTTGGGTGTAGGACGCATTTGTCCGAGCTCTATACGCTCGATGATGCTGCTTCCAGCCGTCCGCCAATGGGTGAGCCATTCCCTGTGTCCCCTTGCCCCCCCCCCCCCCCCCCCCACTGTGACTCCAATCGGCATTTCGGGTATGTTGCTGGCTGCTAAGGTTTCCCTGAGTACTATATGGGGGATTTCTTCGATATTTTCCTCAAAAATTGTTGAATGACCCAGAACTAGATTCCGAGGCAGTGAGGTGGTTTATATTGGGTACTTCGATCCCATCTTCGGAGAATGAAGAGGTCTGGTTCTCTATAAGAGATTTCTTCAATATTTTTGTTTAGTCTAGATGGGTGATTCACACCCACTTCATTGGTTACTTTCACCAAGTATTGGGGCCTTATAAATACCATTGTATTCTATCTTTTTTTTTTGTTTGGGGTGGGGATGGAGTGGAGGGAATTATGAAATGAATATGAATGAAATGGAATCAATTGACAAAAGCCTAGTTCTTCTAATGTGTTACTGTTTTTTGTCTGTAATTTCCATTGCGCTTACATTGGATTTAAGTCTTATTTACAAAATACCTTTTTTCATGACTAAAATACCCCTCCCTTATCATTACTCTTCCCCCTTTACGACCAATCACACGATTTACCATTGAAATCTCTCCATCAAACTGGAATATGAACGAATAGGAATTGATCCATCCAAATGAAACAAATCGAAATTTTGAGACCATCTATATCGAACAAATCGAAATATGTTACTAGACTTTTCAAGTCTTTCAATTTTCTTCATGACTTCTCGAGCTTCTGTTGTTGGACGCCCCTTCTACATGGGGGTGACTAGTGCTTTTTTGTTGTTTCCTATATGTTTTTCTCTTGATACGAAAGATAATAGATTCACAAACTGAAAATCTTAAAACCCCATCCGAGTCGTCAAAACCATTTAAACTGCGTGCAAAGAGAGGCAGGTTGCACAAATTAACAACGACGAGGACGGGCAATATGTGGTTAGAATATTCTGGTGAAAGTGAATATTTACTTTCAGAATTAATGCTTAGTACTTTCAGAGTTAACATTTATGTTTACTCTGATTGTTCACATTTACTCTAAACGGTAAATATTTACTTTCAGCGTGATGTTTACTAAAATGTAAATTTTTACAGTCAAACTTCTTCTATTCATCAATTGTTGGAGTTCGTCATTGTTTTTATTGTTGTCGTGTTCAGTGGTGCATGATGGCAATGGTTTGTGACGGTGGTGACAGTGGGTTGACTATAAATGACAATTATTTGTTGAATGATGTTTGATGGTTGAAGGTGAAAAGGTTATATGTGTCGACCCGTGTTGGGTTAAAGATGTTTATTTATTTTTCTTCACTTTGGGACTTAATTGATGGAAGAGGTTTTGTTGGGACTTGTATGAGTAAATCTTGGACTTAAATGCGAAACTCCCTAAAATTTAAATTCCAGATATGCTTTCACAATTTCATGTAAAAATTACATCTATGGCCCCTCACTATGCGTCACGTTTCAATTAAGTTCCAGTCATCGAATTATTATAAGTGACTCAATGTTAACCTTCTGTCCAAATTGAACCATTAGTGTAACAGAAAAAGTCACATTCCAAGGGTATTTTAAGCAATTTATTTTTTTCTTTTATCAGTTAACTCCAATTATTCTATGGAGGGAGGTGGGAAAATAAAAGTTGAAAAATTGACAAATAAAGCTTTAAATAGTTGTACATTCTAAAAGGTGGAATAAATGTCAAACATGACGAAAAGATGGAAAATGCCAAGGATGCCTTATTTTTCCTAAAAAATAATTGCTATCAAACGGACCCTAATTTCTTTGAGGTGATGTCAGCCTGGCTTGCCATAATCAACTGCTATTTCGATGTTGCCAAGTTAACATCTTCTTTCTGCATCTTCAACTGACAACAATTTCTAAATGTTTGTGGTTTGTTTAAATATGCTGCAGATGATCCAAGAAAGACAGAGCACCTACTTGCTCTTGATGGAGCCAAGGAAAGACTACACTTGTTTGAAGCAAACTTGATTGAAGAAGGATCTTTTGATTCAGCTGTTGACGGTTGTGACGGTGTCTTTCATACAGCATCTCCTGTTATCATGTCAGTCACGATGGCTGACCCAAAGGTCAATCCTATTCAAATATTGTTTTAATCTCTGATTCTAATTTGCTATATCTGGACATTATTCCATTTATATGACTTGATGAATGTATCTTGTGCCACCAATCCAAAAATTTTCAGGCAGAGTTAATTGACCCAGCTGTGAAAGGAACATTAAATGTTCTTAGATCTTGTGCAAGAGTTCCATCCATCAAAAGGGTGGTAGTAACGTCCTCCATGGCTTCAGTTAGGTTCAACAGAAACCCTATAAACCCTGACGTTGTAGTCGATGAGACATGGTTTTCGGATTCGGTATTTTGTGAGGAATCAAAGGTGTGTATATCTCCTGAATTTTTAATATTTATTGTTGATCTGGCTACACACACACACACACACACACACACATATATATATATATATATACACACATACATATATACTAGGGTATGCCCGTGCCTGAAGGCACGACGAAAATTTCTCAAAAGTACGTAATCCCAAAACGGCAAAATTTTGCAGGAAATACGTAATAGCGAAACATAAACAATTTCGTTCCCCCAACAAAACAAAATATTAAGTCGTATATAATTTAAGTTATAAAATTTTATATATAATACATATCGTGTCCCCAGCAAGGGCGTTGATCAGTAAAAGCAAAATGAAAGCACATAACTTCAATATAATCAAAATATAAGAGGTGTTTTATATATATGGAAAAAACTATCCACGTTATAATGCTGAACCTTGCAATAGTACGACATTCAAATTTATAGTCACAAAATTTTGGATTTGAATATAATATTCGTGTCTAAATAAATATTAGGGAGCACTTAGAATTATTCACTCTTAAATTTTATAATCACAATAATAAGGGGTCTAAATTATAAATTTATTGTGGACAAATAAATATTAAGTGAACCATAATATTGCAGACAAAAGTATTATTCACAATTTTCCAACAATACAATTCATTATAAGCCATGTAACAAAAATTGACACTCCTAAATGTTAAAAGATCCCAACATCGTGACTCTTTGTGGCATGTTCATGCTTGAAGATGAAAGTGCCGAATATCTCTATTTTCAGTGCAGCTATGTAGGGTGGATTTGGGCTCAGCTCTGTTCTAAATGTGGATATGATCAGCCCGCAACCAACCTTCATGATGTTTGCTGATGGATTAATTAAGATCAAAACTAAGAATTCGGCCTTTACTGGCCTGATCCTAAAGTTCTGCTAATATACTATGTTTGGCGTGAGATAAATTCCAGGCACCCTACTGGGAGCTAATGAGCTGCCAACAAACCATATATTTGCATCCTCAGTTGGCCGAGGCAAGGTTTTTCATTCCAGATCCGATCCATCCAATTCTCACCAGCTAGGCCATCTCACTCTCTTGCATCCGAACCGGTCGCTATCCATCATTCGAGACCAAACCCGAATCCATGATTCCTATTGATTCAAAAAAAAGAAAAGGTAAATATATCATTACCAAATACCAATAACTTCATATGTGAATTTTGGGTGAATTTTGGTGTGTAAAAATTGGATGAATTTGGGTGAATAATAGAGGGGTGTAATTAATAAATGAAAAACAAAATGGCCTAATACCTGCTACACCAGATCGACCGTGGGTGAGGACCCATTCGACCGTGAATTGCGATTTTGCCGTGCGCTTGGGACGGAGGCTTTTGCACCATCAAACCGACTGACCTCGGCTGGAGAATCGGTCGACCGGGACCCAGTTTTTTTTCCAAGCCAAAGAAGCACTCCTTTCTTTTCAAGCCAAAAGATCACTCTTTTTTTCCCTTGCCAAAAGATCACACTTTCATTTGTTAACAAACACCTGCTGCACAATGTGTTAAGCCAAGACTTAGTTAAAAAAAAAAAACAGACCTGCTTGTTTTTTTACTTTGCCTTCTCTTTGGTATGCCTTGATGAAAGCAAAAACTTGCTTCCCTTATTTTTTTGTCAAGACCTGCTCTTCTTGTGCCTTATTTTTAATACCTGCTACTATTTGCAAGACCTGCTATGTTTTTTTAAAGAAAAGCCGCTTGCATGTTTTTTTGTTGTTTTTTTTTTGCAAAGCAACCACATGGTTGTAGTGGAAAATAAAAAAAATAGTGGGTGAATTTGGGTGAATTTTGGGGAAAAAATAGTACCCGACCTCGTATGAGTTTTTGAGGCCAAAATCAAACTATAGGTTAGATCTATGAAAATATTTAAATCACCAAATCACTAAATTAACGGAATCACTGAATTAACTGAATACAATTAATTCAAACGCTAATATTTAAATCACTTATTTAATTAAAGTTAACTGAATACAACTTAAGGGCGTAGTGAAGTGAATGAAAACAAAGTTACGGAATACAACTTCAGAGCTCGATAGATGCAAGTACATTGAATCGTAGAACAATAAACATAAACGGAACTCAGAGCTAGACTACGGTATTAACAATAACACCAAACTTCATGAACTTTAACACGGAAAAGATAACATAAAGAGGTTCATTTCTTTTAGTTCCAACCTCACAACTAATCATGAATGCCAAGACTCAACCGTGACAGAGGACGGCGTAGTTAGAGAAAGAACAATGTGTCAATGACGCTTATGTGTTGTGGCAAACAAATGTGTTGTTTCAAAGGCACACATGATTCTAGACTCATTCTTACAGATGTTTCATGTCATTTGAAGAAAATCATGAACGTGCCTTGGCACAACGCTATGTACTTACGAAGGCTCCTAAATGTGCCAATCCTACATGTATTCAGTAGATTACCAAAGGAAAAAAAATAAACATTGAAAAATAACAAACACTTTCGCTTTGGACTTGAGTTCTTGGATGGAAAATTGTTTTGCTTTGTATAAGGGTGATGAGTGATGTAATTCAACATGTAAAGTAATGTAGTATGGAATCTCATCACATTAAAAAAAAGGCAGGTCGTCACATTCAAAAAATATATAACCTATAGCTTTCGCTATTGAAATAATGGGTGGTTTACCTTGTAACTGGCATTAAATGCTTTCCTATACATAACACAAAAATTCCTGAAAAATAATCTGCTGAAGCATAAAAATAGATCTTTGGGATTGATTACCATTAAGTGTGATACCTCAAAAAGATTAACGGTGAATCAAAACCTCAAACTAAAATTCCTGCATTTTGAAACAAAAAATAACACTTTAATAAGAGTAAATATGAATTGCATTAAAATAGCTCATTTAGATCAAACAGGTAGTGTACAAAGTTAAAGTAAAAGACCCAAAAACACTTATTTTAGATCATATAGATATCAAAATAGTAGTTCCTACTATCTTTACTCAAGTCCATTAAATTTTGTTCCCCGGATATTTACAAATGGATATCAAGAACAAAATTAAGAATGTCGCCTCAAATGAACACAAAATACTACTGGATAGATCACTTTACCAACATATGCCATTTAATAAAACAGGGAGGACAAAATTTCAAATAAAATGTTCACAAATAAAACAGGTAGTTCTGATATAAATCATAATCTCACCTCAAGTTCAGACCCAAAGGTTGCTCTATAGACTAAGATCTTTTTAGGAACACAACCACGAATCACACACCTGCACCGCTGAGAAAAATCAAGATAATATACGATTCCATATATAAAGCATAGTTGTAAAATCGCAAATTGTATCGCGAATTAAAAATATATGTATCGGGAATCATATCATGAATTTAATTAATCATTAAATTTGGTAATAAAAAAACAATACATTACATAAAAAATCAGTATATTATCTTGATACGGTAAGTGCAGCATCATTATACCTATTATCTCGCAAGAAATTATCAACTGTGGGGGGTTGCTTAAAGAGCTCTTCTGATTGTACAAATTCAGCGTTCCAAAGGGCTGCTGGATCCTTTGGGATGCATGCTTGCACACTATAGTCAGGATAAAAGAATCCCAGACTTATTATTCATTTCGAAGGATCCAGCCGCATCAAACAAACTAAAAACTAAAACAAAGCAGGACATTAAACCAATTTCTTGTTCACATCATTCCTTAAAGTAAAATGAATCATCGTAAGAATTCATTAAATAGATGCAAGGTTGTAATTACTATTAGGTTGGCTATGGCAGCATTAAATCAGATGACAGAAAATAACCCGGTGAAACATCGAATTACTATAATGTTTCAGTCATAGACAGTTCATGACCCCTTGAAACTGTATATGGCCAAACTGCTTTTGGAGATTCCGTCAAAAATTCAATCAACACTTGGAACATTTCAGGAGCAAGTCTCGAAATAAAAATATCATTGAATTGAAGAGATCCAAAAGAAATAAAACAAATGATCAAGCAGTACCTTACACATGCTTTAGAACGAAGAGAACATGAGTCTCTAACATACATAGAGATGCCTTGAACCCAAACTGGGGAGATACCAAACAACATCTTATATTAATAGATCTGAAAAAAAACAAAGATAGTAATCAGAAAATCATGAACACATAATTGAGGAAGTTCACCACTATCAGCAATCACAACTTTTGTTTTGGGCATTCCACTTTGCATTCCTTCAACTTCAACCTTATAAACCACATCAATTCTTGATAGCACCTTCCCAAAGACCACATGTCGACCATCTAACCAAGGGGTTGTAACAGTGGTGAGGAAGAACTGAGAACCGTTGGTGTCTGGACCCGCATTTACCATGGACAAAAGCCCTATCCCAGTATGCTCGATCTGAAATGGAGTTGGACAAAGAGAACCATTATCATTCAAACATCCCCCTCCCTAACACATATAATATGACCTGTTAAAAAAATCCAACAATCCAATAAAAAAGTTAAATAGAAAATCTATAACCGAAGTACTAATGAGTAATTATTTAAAGATTATTCAATATCAAATACACTTCCCTTGCAACTGCGTATCTTCCAAAAATTCTTTCAAGGAATTTAGTTAAAAAGGAGAATTTCATGTGTTTTTTTACAAACTAATGGGATCATAACTTCACGCGACTCTCAACACTTTTAATCAATCTCAAACTGAGATAAAGAGCGAGTCCTATTAATATTAAAATACACAATTGGATCATCAAGAATAATTAAAGTTAAATAGTTAGAAAGAGATATACTTCAAAACTTTACATCACCTGAAGAAAACAAACTGGAACTGAAATCTGCATCTGAGCTGAACTGAGGTTCTTTACATAGACATGGTTTAGCTTAACATTCTTGATTGTGAACCGGGATTCGAGTTCATTAGTGATGATGAGTTATGTTGAAGTTCAAACACAAAATGCAGCTGATAGCACAAAATGGAGCTAATAGCACGATGATCAGGGTAATGTTGAAATTGAAATAATGGGACTATGAGCACGCATTTATAGTATACAACAATGCAATGAATCAAAATTATACTCAATCTCTAATTCCACCTCAATTGCAGGCCACTATAAATGATTATATTATACAGATAAAACAAACCATAATATATCTTAAACATTATTACAATATTGACAAAATCTAAAAAAACCGAAATAATATCCGAGGTAAGTACTGCTGAAATAGCTGAAACAACTACTTAATTTTGGTTGGAAGTAACTGCTGAAATAGCTGCTATTATGTTCATACAAATTTGAATCCTTACTTGTAATAAATAGCTGCTATTATGTTCACTACTTAATATCTCTACTTGTAATAAATGTTAACATCATAGACCAAAGAAGGAAAAAATTATGTTCATACAAATTTCAGAACCTGATAAACATTTTCATACATGTTCATACACAATCTGAATCCCAATATTAAACTAAACAATATTACCTGTTGGGTTAGCTTCCAAACTTATCAGTACCCAAACAGGTTTTGGGGATTGAAACACATCACGAAACAATATTACGTGTTTATGCCCAAACAGGTATTGGGGGTTGAAATACATCACAAAACAATAGTTTTTATGAGAATATGTCCTGCTATAAACATCTACAACAACATCAACATGAACACTAAACCAACAACAATAACAATAGCAACATTAACATTAACACTAAAACCAATTCAAATGGAAAACGGACGACGATTCAAGGTGTTCAAAACTGATTCGGTGTTCAAAACTAATTCCAGAAATAAAGTTCGGTACAACAGATGAAATCACAACAGAACTAGCAGAAAATTTACAAAAAATTAGTATTCAAGTTACATAACAAACTCTTACGCATCAACGATGTCCCCAATTTATGCCTGAATGAAGGCAGAAATATTGATAACATTAATCCCACCATCCACTTCTTCCTGTATCACAACAACAAAAACGATTTACTTAGTCTCAAAATAATCGATAATCAAATATAAATCATGGTAGGGGAAATGAAAAATTAAAAGGAAGTTAACTTGCATGAGATGCTGAATGGGTATTAATGTGATTCTTGGTTGGATAAAGAATTGTGATGATGATTTACAATTGGTAAGCAACATGAGTTTAAATTGAAATTTGGGTTATTATGCTTGTGAAATTTAAATACTTTATAAATATTATGAGTGTCATACTTTATAAACACAATTAACAAATAAGAACATAAAAAAATAAAGAAATTAACAATAAATCAAAGTGGAAAGTCCAGATAGAAAGTCCGACAAAATCATAAATACAAATAGTATAGTCACCAAAATAATATGAATAAAGATAAATTCAAACGGCATGAAGAAATCTAAATCATCAAGAAGTAAAACGAATAAACAAAAAAGAAGTTAAGGATATTTAAACACCTAAACAACATATATTTGAGGTGTATTTTTGGATAAATTTACTATTTATCAAAAATGAGTCAAAACGATACCTTAACAAATCTATTATCAAATGCTTAGACAAAAATACTAAATATAAAAATGAAATAAAAGTTATTTTCACGATTGAATTTATCACATACCCAATACAAAATATAAAAACAAATTGAAAGTAGTAACAACCAAAAAACTTTCATAAGGCCTGGATTATAAAACTTTCATAAGAATCAGTTAATCCAAAAGTGCATACCACATCCCACCAGAAAAAGTGGAAAAAATAGTTGGGCATTAGAAAATTCAAGCTCACAAAAAAGTTAAACACAAAAGCTCCAAGAATACAACCACAAGATCCTCAGCCAAAACCACCATCTAGATCTCTCATTGCCATTATTATCAAGATAATTATAAATCAAAAATAAAAATCTTAAACCTCCTAACCTCCATATTAATAGAATCTAAAAAACCATGAGTCCATACTTTGAAATCAAAAGCCATGAGTCACGAGTTCCTACTTTGAACCCAAACAATTGTGCCGACAACCAACAATAAAAAATAATAATAAATTAATGGGTTAAAGACTAACGAATATTATCAAAACAGGAACATAGATTAAAATCAAAGCATCCTCTGGAACAAATTTTGGGACATGGGTTGTTACGAAGAAATGTGGTTGAGGCTGGTCCGACCCTATATGGTTGCTTTCTACTGCTGTGATGCTGAATAACCCAGAGGAATTGATTCAAGGGGACAGAGGCAGCAGAACGTAATATGATCTAAGTAAAAACAACTATTAGATCAGTGGTAAAAACTAATGTAGAGAGAGAGATCATACATAGGGTTTAAAATTGTGGAATCTGCAAAAACAACTATTAGATTAGTGGTAAAAACTAATGTAGCACGACAAATAATACATGTAAAGGCAACTGAAATGATAACAACCAAATTAACTCATGAGAAACTATGATATTTAACTAGTAAAATCATTATGATATTTAAGACATATTCTTGCCCTTTCACAATACAGAACCAATGAATCACGAGTATAGCATTATGTTGAAGACATCATTTTTTATGAGATTTAACTAATGAAAACATCATGTTGAACAAATTTATAGCAATGCAAAACGGAATTAATCATATACTCACATAAACAATAAAAACTATAAAACGTAAATGAGCCATGATATGTTGAACAGTAGATAGAGAACCATATGTAGAGAGAGATCATACCTAGGGTTTCAAATGTGAAATCTGGAAAAAAAACTATTAGTAGTAAAATCAGACCAACAAAATTAAACCCAAAATCAAAATTTGAAACCCATCAAACAAAAAACAAAAAACAAAAAAAATCGTGGTAACCGAATCAAACTCCAAACTGAAGCAAAATGGAACCCCCAAACCCAAAGATCTCGTACCATAAAATACAGAGGGGATGGGAACACTAACGAAACACTATAACCAACCACAAACGAATATAGTAAACCATTCAGTAAGCGACATATGCAGGGTCGGTCCTAAGATTGGGAGTGCCCTATGCGGAAATCAATTTAGGGCCCTTCTAAAAAAATATTGTACAAAGATATTAAATACCTAAAATGGGCCCCTAATATATTAAACTTATTTTGTAGGTAGTTGAATCATTCTTTGTACAGATTGTTTTTGGGTAGTTAAAAAAATGGGCCCCTAAAAAATTAAACTTATTTTAAAAATTGACATTTTTAATATACATAAAATATTTTTGGACCCCAATAATATACATATATAGGTGCATACTCTAAAATGGGCCTTGTGCCATTGTCCATTTGACACATGGCCAGGGCCGGCCATGGACATATGTTTACAATATGAAGGTGAAGACCAAAATCCCTAAAAAATGAAACAAAATCATACCTAGAAAATGGTGTCTTTCCATGGTGAAGAAAAGGCCGATTTGTGAATATCGGGTTTCAAAAAATCCCTAAAAAGAGTGGGGAAACAAAACAAAGAGTAAGATTAGGGTTAGATCTAAAATAAAATTAGGCTCAGCTCTGCAAAACACAAAAAGAAAACAAATCTGAAGTAAAAATCATACCACGAAATCGTACTGCATGGGTGAAAGCGTGAGAGCTATCGGTTGTGGAGTCGGTGTATCACGAAGCCATATGGATGGAGAGAGAGAGAGAGAAAGGGAGAGAGAGGGAGATTGTGGAGGTTAGGGTATGTGAGAAGACGGAGGAAGAAAGTGAGGGGGGCGGATGAGTGAGAAGAGGGACTATCCAATGTGAGATGTTGAGTTAGGGTTTTGGGGTCATGTCTTTGGTAGAACCAATCTCAACCCCTCATGAATAGTGAAAACACCATTGCTCCTTATTATATATATATATATATATATATATATATATATATATATATATATATATATATATATATATATATATAATAATGCTCTTGTGCGGACTAGTCCGCATTTTAAGAATGCGGACTGGACATGTGTCACCCAACGGTGTGCCTAAAAATTATCGCCTAAATTATAGGGACACTCTCTCTCTTTTTTGGGCTCACCGTCAGGTGACACATGCCAGGTCCGCATTCTTAAAATGCGGACTAGTTCGCACAAGAGCAGGACTATATATATATATATATATATATATATATATATATATATTTATGATCTGTTCGGGAAGATAGCATTTGCTAGTTTTTTAATGTGCTGCCTATGAGGATTTTACTTGTCCCAGGAATCAATTTATTAGCAGTAATATGACATCAATCATGTCATTTTGATTAGAATGTTAAATGAATCCAGAAGTAATTTCATTGAAGTATATGTTTGTAAGGCTGATTTAGTTTTAGCCTCTTGTTTATAAAGTTTCATTTAATCTTGGCCTTACAATGGTCTTGTTTCTGTGTAGTTTCCAATTCACTACATCTGCATGATTGCATAAGTATATATGCCAACATGAAAGACGAGTGTGTATATATACACACACACACACGGAGATTCTCACCTGCGGACCTAATTTTTTTTTTTTTAATGGTAAAAAAAATTTGGGTTGATTTTTTTTCCGTGGGTTTTAAACGCTTCAGGAGACTTCTAAAAAAGGGCTCAAACATTGACCCATTTTTTTAAAATATAAAAAAAATCATTTTGAGTTGGCTTTTTTAGGGTACCCTGAAATGTTTAAAACCCACAAAAAAAATTAACCCAAATTTTTTTCCATTTAAAAAAAAATGGTTTGAACCATGTGGACCTAATTTTAGGTCCGCAGGTGAGAAGGTCTCGATATATATATATACACACACACACACACAGTGGCGGAGCCAGAAATCTAGAGTAGGTGTGGCACAATCCATTGACGGGGGTAGGTTCCTTTTGGACATCGATTTTATCCGTTGGAGGCACCACATTTTTGCGAGTTCTTTTATAATATTTTTTCATAACTGAAATTGCAAGTTTAAATATTAAATTATTTTAGCTCACCAAACATTAAATTATATAAAAAAAACAAATTGCATGTTTAAATAAAAATTAAATCCCAAAAAACAAACAAATGGTAACAAATAATTATTATTATTTTTTTCAAAATTTCTTGGTGGAGCACTTGATCCCCCACCCTACAAAGTGGCGCCGCCACTGCACACATACAATGGTATGCCCGCGTATGAAGGTACGAAGATAATTTTTTAAAAGTTTTATATTTAATTCAAACAAGTGTAAACAATTTAGAAAAATTGGGCGGAGTTTCCTTTGTTTTGTTTATAGAACTATTCATCCTGTTTAAAAAATTTAAAAAATACTCCAACCACAATATTAATAGAAACTAAGTAATCTAAAAGTAAAATGATCACACAGAAATAATCAACAATTAAGGTTAATCTCTATATACATATCAGTAAAAACATCATAGTTATGTTAGCAGTAATAACACGGACTATAAAAACACGAACACAAAACAAACATTTTTTTGGCCCAAACCACCATATCCTAACAGCATCAATGACTCTCATCCTAAAGATGTGACATAATGCCCAAAAGAGTTATCCATAGTTCAGCAAAGAAAAACTAAAAAGACATTTGATAAAAGCTTTAGATTTAGTCAACGTCCTCCATCTTACTACCCTCATTATCAGCATCTGTTTCTTCCAATGGTGACATGTCCGCATCAGCCTCACTTGTGTCCTCATCCATGCTAAGACCAAGCTTCAGCATCCTATGGATTTGGTTCCCAAAAGTGTTGGGCTCGTCGAACCTGAAACCAGACGTGATCATTGCAGTTGAATTTGCGAACGATACTTGGCACGCTGGTCACAAATGCTACTTGGCAACACAATGCACTCGGGTTAAAAATATTAACAAATAATAACCAATTGAACAAATAATGGATCTCCAATCACCAACTTAGAAAATCAAAACTCAAAAGTCACGGTTGGAATTTTTTCCAACATTCAACACGCATCAAGTGTGCCAGCGTACGGGCCAACTAACACACCCGATGGACTTACCTAAAGTAGGTCACTGGTCAGGTAATACAGCAATGACTATGTTAGATCTATGATATAACTAATTTACATAATAAAGGGAAGAGAGGAAGAAGAGGAAGAGAGAGGAGAGAGAAGAATGAAATTAGCAAAGAGGAATGAATGAATGAATTCGGCCATTTATCTCCCATCACATTCTATTTATAAATGTGAGATGTGGGTTCTTAAAATACTATTAGTATTAAGTGAGGCGTAACCCCTTATCAAGATCGGGAGTAACACCGCTAGATATGAAGTATAGGTCAGAGCCACAGGTGAATCAGAGACAGAGAGATTTAATACTCAAAGTTGCATTAAAGAACATATTGACATGAGCAGCATAGGGCAAACACAATAAATGAATGGGACCAGCAGGTAGCGTGGTCGGAGGGAGAAAGAACAAGCACTCTAGGCACGATAAAGACAAGGCAGGAACTTCAAGCTCAGTTAATGCCTAATGATAGGGACATTGAATGTGTGTGGGAGTTAACGCTCTTCGCGAGGGTTCTCTCGTATAAGGGAGTTTGGGCAGCAATTCTAGGCTTTGGATCCTCCCTCCCTTGATTTGTTTGTTTTGGTCTTATTTATATGGAGGGAGAGGTTGCTCGAGTCAGCATGCGCTCGATCCCTTTGGCCTGGTGCATTAAATGCATGAGATACTACATTTAATGCGTGGGATCTGTTAGTTTTGGCGGGCAAACATTCTATTGGTTGGAAGTATTGAAGTCATTAATGAAGGATATGACTTGTCAGCTTGAGGCTTACTCTAGGATGGCTATATGGTCAGATTTGGTGAACTAGACCTGCCATCCTAAGGATAAAGGCACTTGAGTTCCTAAACGTCAGACGCTATGATGTCAGGAAGTGGTTCAAACAGTGGCTATTGTTTGGTATCTAGTCACGTCAGTCAGACGAGCTGGCACCCGAGGTACCTCAAGGAGGTGACCTCGAGGGGGTAAGTATTGAGGGAGATCGAATGACTCGAGGAGGTTCATTCGAGTAGGTAAGCAATGAGTAGGCTCGAATGACATTCGTCCTAGGTGAAGTTTTGTCCAAGTGTGCGAAGAGGGTTGGTGATAGTTCCCAACATTGCCTTGTTCTCAATCCTCCAAACCATGTCCCTGTGAAGTTCCCAAGAGGAGGCTGCTTGATAGGGCATGGACCTATGCCCTGCCAGGCATGGTCCCTCGCGGGTACCAAGCGACCCCACTCAATATATATATTCATTAGATAAAGTACATAATACAACATTTTATTTCTTATTACAAAACTATTGTCATCCAGGTGACCTTTGTTCTTCGAGCTGGGTTCTTCGAGTCAGGTCCGTTTGAGGCCCTTCGAGGTAGAACGCTGCAAGCTACTTACTTGTACAGAATCTTCGAGGTGGGTCCTACGAACCACCCTTATGGAGAATCTTCGATGTGAGATCGTTCGATGTGCTTCTTTGTGAAAAATCAATTCTCTTGGCTAAGTTAATCATCCATGTGGAGGGGGACACCACCACCCCCCCCCCCCCCCCCCCCCACCACCACCACCACCACCACACACACACACACACAATAATATAGATAAATGATAGTTAAACTATTACAAATAAGCCCCTCACAACACTTCCCCTCAAACTGATGCAAAGATATCTATCATATCCATCTTGACTAACATTTTATGTAAGGTAGCTTTACTCACACTCTTAGTCAACGCATCAGCCACTTGGCCAACTGTGTTGACACATGGAGTACAAATGACCCAAAGATGAAGTTTTTCCTTGATAAAATGTCCATCAACTTCAACATGCTTTGTCCTATCACGTTGAACTGGATTGTGGGAAATACAATGGCAGCCTTGTTGTCACAATACAAGTTAATTGTCTCTCGTACTGGATATCCCAACTCATTTAACATAGTTCGTAACCATAACAACTCACAAATTCATGTGCCATGGATCTGAACTTAGCCTCTGCACTAGATCTAGCTATTACAAACTCTAGCTATTACAAACTGTTTCTTGCTTCGCCAGGAAACAAGATTACTACCAACAAATGTGCAATATTCTGAAGTTGATCGTCGATCAGATCTTGCCCAATCAGCCTCATATAAGCTTCGACACATAAGTGACCATGTCTCCCAAATAATATCTCCTTGCGAGGTGAACTTTTGAGGTAACAAAGAACATGATACACTACCTCGAGGAGAGAAGACTGTGGAGCATGCATAAACTGACTAATAGGCTATATTTGGACGAGTGAGAGATAAGTAAATTAGTTTCCCAACTAAACACTGAAATCTTCCCACATCATCAAGCAAGTCGCTATCAGTGTCATTTTGCTTAAGGTTTTGCTCAATGGGATTATCAGCGGGTCTAGCTCCAAGTTGACCTGATTCAACCAACATATCTAACACATACTTTCATTGAGATATAAACATTCCTTTCTTGGATCTGCACACCTAGATTCTAAGAAAGTATATCAGTAATCCAAGGTCTTTAACCTCGACTCTCTTCCCAAGAAAGACTTCATGCACTGTATCTCTTCAGGATTATCTCCAGTGATAAAATATCATCCACATATACAATAAGGACAGTGGTGTAGGCTTGATACCTTTTTATAAAAAAAGTATGATCCCCTCGACTCCGTGTGTATCCCACCCTCTTCACTGTTGTGCTAAACCTCTCAAACCAGGCACGTGGAGACTTTCAGTCCGTACAAGGGTTGCACACTAAATCCTGACCATCAAGAAGTTTAAATCCCGAAGGCATCATCATGTACACTTCTTCCTCTAAATCATCATGAAGGAAGACATTCTTTACATCCAATTGGTGTAGTGGCCAAGATAAATTTGCTGCCAAGCATGGTTCAAAGTCAAGGCCAATACCGCGACGATACGGTCGAGTTAACTAGGTATCGGTATCCACTGTTTCGATTCCGAGTTGAGTTTTCGATTATTGGTGTGAATCGATCATATATCGGTAATTTCTCAAAAGTATCGGCTCATATCGGTGATATCGAGGTAGAATCGGCCCCTATCGGTGATATCATGGTAGTTACGACCCATATTGGTGATATATCGATCGAGATGGTATAAGTTACTTAGCATTGATCTCTCTATCTCAACTTCTAACTCACTTAATTAAGCCTCGATTTTGCATCCATGTCACGATCGGAGCAATTGCTTTTAATTCGGTACAAGGTATATGATGTTTCGTGGTCGCAAATCGGTTTCTTTTGGCTAACTCTCTCATTTATTTTCTTGTAGTGTTACTAAAGGGGTTATCTCCCATTTAACCTTCTTTAGGTATTTACTTAATTTGTATTAAAATGTATAATTATTCATCTATCATTAAATTGATGATTATTTACATTATATATATCCTTAATTAGTAATAGGTACTATTATAACATTCACGAAGAATATATTACTACATATATATTGATTTAAACAATGTTATCCATACTAAATGATAATTCAGTATAAACAATTAAACAATGTTATGCATACTAAATGATGGTTTTGTACTTGGTCTATTTTGAGCCATATTTTTATTCTTATTTTTCTAAACTTTTCTGTATTTTTTTCAAATTTTTTTGAGTTCTCTAAATAGTGTATAGTTGCGTATCGCCCGAGACCGAGACTGTTACCGAGTCAAAAATTGAGCGTTTGAGTCATAGATCGATACAGTGACTTTGAACCATGCTGCCAAGGAAATAAGGACATGTATAGAGTTCATCTTGGCAACTGGAGCAAATGCCTCATGGTAATCAATCCCATAAGCCTGAGTGAAGCCCTTTGCAACTAGTCGGGAAAACCTCTCGATATTTTCATCATCTTGATATTTTATTGTATAGACTCATTTGCAGCCTACTACCTTTTTTCCTTGAGGCAATTGAACAGTATCCCAAGTACCATTTTTCTCAAGAGCCTCCATTTCCTCAACCATGGCTCTCTTCTATTGGATTTGACGAAGGACATCCGAAACGTTAGTAGGAACAAAAACATAAGATACAGAGTAAGTGAAGGCACGATATGTTTAGGATAAGGCATTGTAAGAGACAAATTGAGAAATAGGGTGTTTCGTACAATCATGAACACCCTTACAAAGGGCTAAAAGGATATCATATCAACTGAGGGATTACCTGGATTAAGGGAGATTTCATGGTCCTGGGGTGAGACAATGGTTTGTTTTTCTCTTCTAGTATAAACAAGTGGCTTGTTTCCCTATTGTAACTCATTAGTGTTAGTAGCAGTCAGTGTTCTAAAAAACGCGCCTAGGTCACTTTTTGGAATAAGGTGTGAAAAAATGTGAGTTTTTTGGGAAGGCGTGAAAAACACGAGTTTTTTTTGAAGTAAGGCGTTAAAAAATGCGAGATTTTTTTTTTTTGTATTTAAAAAAGTAGTATTCTAATTTACAAATATTCAGATATATTTTTAAGGTATGTACCATTTTAGTATTTTTAATAGCCTTGTCATAGATAAAAAAATATTAAAATATATTTAAAAAGGCCTAAACGCCTTTTCATGCCTTTTTATTCCTAAGGCTTGCCTAGGCTTCTAAGGTTAAGGTTTGACCTCCACACCTCGGTCACACCCCGCGTTTTTTAGAACCTTGGTAGCAGTAGACATCTGCACACACTCCCCCTGAATTATGAATTATGAATAGGAACTGACAATGGAAGGGACCATTCATGTTGAATGGAAGGTGGGTTCTTTATACTAAGAGGAGTCTTTCTCTGTAGAGAATCCCCAGTGGTGTCGAAAAAAGGTACCGACTCAAAGAATGTAATATCCATAGAGACAATACAACAAGTGGTGGGGTTATAACAATGATACCCCTTTTGAGTGGCGGAGTATCCTAAGAACACACATTAGACTGCCTTAGGATCCATTTTATTCGTCCTGTGAAGCTGAACATGACAGACACACCCAAAGACTTTTGGAGGAGCACTAAACAAATAAGAGTTAGGGTGTAAAATAAAGAAGAGAGATTGATTGCCAATAACCAGAGACGGCATGCGATTATGGAAATAAACCGCAGTTAGAGTTGTATCAACCCAATATGGTTTAAGCACTCCCATACCCATAAAAAGAGAACGAGTTACCTCTGTAATATGACGGTGTTTTCTTTCAGCTACACCATTTTGTTGTGGTGTATCAACACACGAGGTTTGATGTACAATCCCATTATCACAAAAAAAATGAGGCAAGACCACCGTACATAAACTTCCCTCTGTTATTAGATCGGAGTATCTTGAAGGGGCAGTCAAACTTAGTACAAATCATCTTATGAAAGCTCTTAAAAATGGGATGAACTTTACATTTATGCTTCATGAGATCGAGCCAAGTATACTTGCTAAAGTCATCAACAAATACCACAAAGTATCGAAAACCAAGTAAGGAAGTAGTAGGTTGAAGACCCCTCACATAAGAATGAACAATGTGCAAAGAAGCTGTAGTTTCATTAATACTATTAGAATAAGGGACATGACATTGTTTAGAAAGAACACATTGTTGTTCACAATTTAGTTTGACAGGTGCCACAAAAGCAAACTGAGGAAGGACACGCTTTAATACAAAAATGGGAACATGACCCAATCTATTATGCCATCGCATTATCAAATCTTTATTCACATTACTAGCCCTAACACTAGATTGATTTGCATCATAAGAAGGAATTGGCTTGACGTCCAACAAGTACAAGCCATTGTCCTCACACCCACCAATGTTTTAAATCGCGGTCTCGTAGGGTATCGCGTTTTGGCTCCGAAGTCACGTCGCGGAAATCGCGTCGCACATCGCACAAGCAATTCGTGCATTCCAGTTTTTTAATTTGAAAAACATGTTAAAAATATAAGTAAATAAATAAGCTCAAACAATCACTCTAAATCATTTCAAATCTAGTCAATAAGGCTATAAAGTACTACAACATTCCAAATAAAACACAAACATGGGACCATATTGCTCCAAACATAAGACCATATTGTTCCAAAAATCTCAAAGGCATGAAGTTTAAAAAATAAAAGACATCAAAAGTAGTGTCCGTTGTCCAAGATAATATCATCATCATCTTGGTCAAGGGTATCTATGTCGGGAAATCATCCACTATCAAAGATCCTCGGTGGAATTCCTTCGAAGACATCAATCTCCACATCATCATCAATGGGATTCAATCTCACTTCTTTTCCTTTACCCCCACCTAGTATGGTAAAAAAACATTACGAGTTAATAGGCTGATAACTAGAAATTGTGTATATATTAATATTTAACTTCAAGTTTGTTATACTTTACTTGAATATTCACCCACTTTACGCTCCTTTGAAGTCGGAGAAGAATCGACATCAGCAATTGGGACTCCACTCTCTAAAACACTATCAATAATATCGGGCTGCAAACTCACAATAGGATCTCCCGAGAACAACTTATCATCGTAAAGCCATGAAGTATCTTTGAGGAGAACGAAATCTTCTCTCTCCGTGATCCATTCATAATTAGACTCAATTTCATTAACAATAATTGGATCAATCTTATCTCTCCTCCTAATACTTCTCTCACTTAGCTTAAGATTATATTTCACATAAACCAATGCATTCATCCTCTCTTGTTCAAGCGTATTCCTCTTTTTTGTGTGTATTTACAATTAATCAGAAAAGAAACATAAATATTAGAGGACAAAAATTTAAATTCAACATATATAATTATGAGCAATAAAATTAACAAATGTAAAAAACCAATAGCGCCGTAAAAGTATTCCAATTTCGTTCACATCTTGATGCACTACAAGTAAGACCTAGTAAAGAGGCCTCTCCCTTTCATATGCTCTCTCATTAAATAAAGAGGCCTCGAATGACCATAAATAAATTTAGTCATTCGCTTTCCTTTTTCAATTGTGTTCTTAAAAAACTTCAATTTAACTATATCCTCTCCAATCTATACAATGTGCAGCACAAGGGGTCCACTATAAATGGGTCCACTTATCTTCAAGCTTCTTTCCCGTATTCTTAGTGATGAATTGAATTACATTTTTCGCACCTACCTCAATAATAATTTCAACAAGACAATTAAATATCAACTCTCCATTCTTAATTGGGTTAGAAATATCAACGGATTTTAGAAAGAAAGTACTCGCAGGGCTATTTATAAGAGCACTACTGTTACCATTCGTCCACCCATTCGACATAATTGTGCAATCGTGATTTCTCCACACGTTCTTATGGTTTTCCAAAAGATGATTAGTATCATTAACTTTTTCTTTAAGAATTCATGTTCTCAATTCATACATAGAAGGAGGCTTAAAATCGAGGCCATATTCAGTAATTGCATCGATAGCGGGTTTAAAGTGAACATCATTCACACAATTAGAAGGAAGAACAGCTGAATACGTCGAGGGACCAAATTTACGACAAGCATCAATTCCAAGGTCTTTTTTGAAAGCGGAATTAATTGTAGTTTGTTTGGGTTCACGATTATTAAACTTATCCATTGCACCCTTAGTGGCATTAATACCACTACCACTACCACTAACACCACAACCACCACCACCACCACCACCACCTCCCCCCTCACTCTCAAAGTTTTCCGATTGTCTTCTCCCACTACTGAGACCGTTTCCAATCTCAAATAGCAATGTAGTTTGCTTGTTCTTTTTATTGCTATATGTTTTTAATCTTTCAATAACAATATTTTTAACATCTTCTGGAACTTTTTTGCACTCCAAAACACCGGTATGGGTGCCTGTAAAACATGCTTCAAAGTATCGGTCGAGTCAACTCGGAATCGGAGGGTACCGATACGATACCGAGATGCGTTAAAAAAACACACTGAATCTTGTTGTCTCGTCGAGATATCGTCCGAGACAACCGATTCTGAGACGCTTCGCCGCGATATCGGCCGAGACTGCCGATTCAAATGACACAGTTTTTTACTTTTACCCTTTTGACATTTTTTTTTGTAGCCAAAAAACATTTTTCTCCAAAATATTTTTTAATTTTGTTTTGTAAAAAGATGTCAAAAATACGTTTTTGTAAGACATTTCTTTGTACATTTTTTTACAAAACATTTATTTGTACAAAAAATGTATACGTTTTGTAAGACATTTTTTTGTACATTTTTTTGCAAAATATTAATTTGCACAAAAAAATGTCGTGAAAATTATTGTGGCCTTGTATAATTTTTTTGAGTAATATTGAAAAAATTTGCATCATTATTTGAACATTGTCATATTTTCTTTTATTTTTTGATAGAATTTTAATTTGTTACCATATTTCTTCGCTGTTGAAAATATATTGTAACATTTACAGAAACACGACCTATATAAGTTTGTCCACATAACATATACATGTAGAATAATTTTACACACTAAGATTAAATTAAACAATTGCAATAAAATTAAAATGTCACTAATATAAAACTAATAACATTCACTTTACATAAAAATATTTGAACTAGGAATAAAATATCCTATCAAAATATAATGTCATATAATGCTGTCCAAAAATGGAAGAGACAAAGATTGGGGGAAAAAAGAATTCCCATAAGTCTAGTCTCGTCCATGAATATCAAACATCCACCTACATAAATTAAAATCAACAATTAGTCACTAATATGTAATTATTTAGGGATTTTAAATAATTAAAAATAAAAATAAAATTAGTACGTTAGCAATATGCCAAGTCTGCCGCACTTCAGAATAATTAATCGTTTTATGTAATGCATATTAAATAATGGTTTGAATATATCTGATTGGTACATATTGTTAATCTTATTTTTTTTTAAATTTTATATATATTTTTTGAAATTTTTCGCGTTCTCTAAATAGCGTATCTTTGCGTATCGCCCGATACCGCGCCCGATACCACGACTGAATTGAAAATCGAGTGTCCGATACCGGGACCGACACCGCGACTTTGAACCATGCTGTAAAATGATAATTCAGGCGTGTAATACCCCCTTTTGACATATGATGACAATAGCTACACAAAACTCCATTTTCCCTTTCCTTTTCATATGCAAAAAACTCCATTTTCCCTTTCCTTTTCATATGCAAAAAACTCCATTTTCCCTTTCCTTTTCATATGCGTATTTCCACCCAAAATCCTTCTTAGTTGACATTATTTTAAAAACCAACTGAAAATTAAAAAAAAAATAAAAGGGAACTTCAAACAAAATTAGTAGACAAAAAAAAAACCCTGTCTAAAATAGTAGACAAGAATATGTTTATTAAAAAGAAGTGTCTAAATTAGTAGACAAAAAAAAAACTGTCTAACATAAAAAAAAAGAAAAAAGAACTGTCTAACATTCTTACCAGACTTGATCGAAGGAGAGAAAAACTGTTTTTAATGGTCGGAACTTAAGAAACTCCACTCATTTGAGTTTTTTTTTTTAAATGGCCGGAACTAAAGAAACTCAGCTAGAATGAGTTTTTTTTTCTATGACTGGAACTGGATGGAGTAGGCAAGGAAGAGAAGTTAGACTTTTGGTTTGCCAAACTGTAGGGATATAGGTCTGTCCAAGTTAGGAAGAGAAAGTTAGGCCGAAATCGAAATAAGTTTTTTTTTGTTTTTCCTTTTCCCTTTTTTCACTTAACAAAACAGTCTCTCGTGATTCAGGTAATCCTTTAGTTGATATTGATATTGATATTCCTATTGACCTGCGTAAGGGTGTTCGTGATTGTACAAAATATCCTATATCTCAATTTGTATCCTATAATGCCTTATTTCCAACATATCGTGCTTTCACTTCCTCCGTATCGCCTGTTTCTATTCCTTC
Organism: Sambucus nigra; assembly: GCA_949130495.1. Lineage (NCBI taxonomy): Eukaryota > Viridiplantae > Streptophyta > Magnoliopsida > Dipsacales > Adoxaceae > Sambucus > Sambucus nigra. Next base: position 293,674,238 of record OX422221.1, read on the forward strand.
TAACCTTTCAGATGATTTAAAGCAAACTCAATGGAAGAAAGCTATGATTGAGGAAATAGAGGCCCATGAGAAGAATAGGACATGGGATGTTGTTTTATTACCTAAAGGTAAGCTGCAAGTGGGTTTATATAATAAAATACCAAGTTGATGGAAATATTGAAAGATATAAAGCCCGTTTAGTAGCAAAGGGCTTCACTCAGACGTATGGATTAGTCATCATGAAAACTTTGCTCCGTTGTCAAGATGAATTCCATACGAGTTCTTATATCATTGACAACAAATTTGTCTTGGCCCTTACACTAGTTGGAGGTAAAACATACCTTCCTTCATGGTGATTTGGAGGAAGAAGTGAACATGTTGATGCCTCCAGGATTCAAGCTTAGTGATAATTAGGATTTGGTGTGCAAACTAAAGAAGCCCTTGTATGGGTTAAAACAGTCGCCACGTGCGTGGTTTGAGAGATTTAGCATTGCTGTAAAGAGGATGGGGGTACACACATCTTCATTAAGAGGTACCAAAATCGCACCACTGCCCTCATTGTGTATGTTGATGACATTGTTATTACCCGAGATGATCCAGAAGATATACAACGAATGAAGCCTTTTTTGTGGATGGAGTTCGAGGTTAAAGCCCTTGGATTATTGAGATACTTTCTTGGCATTGAAGTGTGTAGATTTAAGGAAGGAGTGTTCATTTCACAACGAAAGTATGTGTTAGATATGTTGACTAAAACAGGAAAGCTTGGAGATAGACTTGCCGATACTCCTATTGAGCAAAATCATAGGCTCAATGATATGGATGGTGAGTTGTTAGATGATGTGGGGAGATTTCAACGTTTGGTTGGGAGACTAATATACCTTTCTCATGCGCGTCCAGATATTGCTTATGCTGTGAGCGTGATTAGTCAGTTTATGCATGCTCTATGTACGACTCACCTTGAGGTATAGTCGACATGGTCACTTGCGAGTTGAAGCATATACAAATGTAGTCTGGGAGGGGGTACTGTGACAGACTGAAAATCCACTTCAAGCTATTGTACATTTGTTGGGGGTAATCTTGTTTCTTGGCGCAGTAAGAAACAACTTGTAGTAGCGAGATTTAGTGCAGAGGCAAAATTCAGATCCATGGAACATGGAATTTGTGAGTTGTTATGGCTATGCAGTATGTTATTCGAGTTGGGTTATCCCATTCGTGAGCCAATGGATTAGTATTATTGTGACAATAAAGATGCCATTAGTATTGCTCACAATCCAATTCAACATGATAGAACAAAACACGTGGAAGTTGATTGACATTTCATTAAGGAACTTCATCTTGGAGTGATTTATACTCTGTTTATCAGAACGGGTGAACAACTAGCCGATGTGTTGACTGAGGGTGTGAACAAGATTACTTTGCTGCATATGTTAGTCAAGCTGGGCATGATAGATATCTTAGCACTAGCTTGAGGGAGAGTGTTGTCAGGGGCTTATTTGGAAGCTTATTTATGTTACTTTTATTCTGCAAGGTACCTATGTGTAATTAGTGAAAACTTATGTTATAAATAGAATGAGATGGGAGAATGAATGACCTAATTGTGTTTGATCTTGTGGCTCAGGAGCATGGGAGAAATTTGCTTTAGCAAGGTTTAATTAATAGAAATCTGTGTTTTGGATAAGTTTGAGGAAAAACTTTGTGGAATGGTAACTTTGATGGTGGAATTTGGTTCAGAATGGATGGATATTAGAGCAGATTCTTGCATCTTTTCTAGGTTCAAGGCCTGAGTCAAGGTGGTTGGCTCGAACATTTGTACAATGTACTCAATTTCATTTTTAAGGACACTTAAGAAGTTGAGACAACATATTCTTCCGAGATCCCTTCATTCTTTTGAGCTATTCAAATTGCTCTTGATATTCTACAATAAAGCCTGTAATTTGTTGAATCCCCATACTATATTCTCATGCCCCAACTCTTTAACCTCACACATAAATCCTCCATAAGGGTTGACCAATAAACTTCTCCGTTACTCTCTTGGTAATCCTAATACCACACAACTTTTCCCTCTACCTTTGGTGTATTGGTCAAGAGATGAATCTGGAAGTATTTGTTACAATTTCTAACCATGATTTGGGATTGTACCCATTCAACTTTTTGTGGTTAATAGAGATTACCTTTATTGGTAGCCTCCCCTGCGACCTTAAGCTCAGCTAGATTGCTCAAATGCGCATTGAGCTATGGATTCTCGTTGCATCCTTTCAGCAGAAAAAATATATTAAAATCTGGCTGAGCTTAAGGTCGACCCGGGAAATAGGATTGTGTTTTGGTGTTTTGTTCTGGATTGGACATTATATGTCGGACATGTGCCCGGTGTCGACAATTAGTTTTTGTAATTTCAACAATTCAAAGTAATTATTGAAGAGATTTGCATAATATATTAAAATCATAGGGGTGGTACAAAAAAGTTCATGTGAAACATAACTGATGTATTGATGTGTCTCTATTAACTATTAACTACCATGCCCAGTGGTATTTGAAGTGCATGTAGATGCTACATTGATTTTTAGACTGTATAAAAATCTTCAACATTATAAATGTGTTTTATCTTACCATGAAAAAAAAACTTCTCTCTCATACAAAGTTGATAACTTTAACATGCATAAAATATGATGCTCAACATGTGTGAAATTTTTGGCTTGGATTGGGTGCCATATGTTTTTGTTTCAACCATACTATTGGAAAAGAGCTCAACTCCATATTATCTCTATTCATTTATGTTAATTGAACATTTGATATTTCTCAGCTATGGTATATGCTTTCGAAAACTTTGGCCGAGGAAGCCACTTGGAAATTTTCAAAAGAGAATGGGATTGACTTGGTGACAATACATCCAGGTTATGTGATTGGTCCTCTCTTGCAGCCAATTCTCAATCTAACTTCTGAGGGAATTCTGAACCTTATAAAAGATGGTAATTTTCTACAACAAATGAGGATGATGTGTATTTATATATCTTTCTACTTTAAGTGCAGTAGATGCTTAAACTGTTAGTTTAACTAATCTTAGCAACCATTATTTGAAGAAATGTGCAATGTATGATAAAGTGATGTGGTTCCTTGCTAAGTTGATACTCCATCTAAAAGAATAATCTATCAAATTATATTAACATATTTATAAAGTCTGTATACAAGGGAGGCCAATGGACTTATTTATAGCTTTTATGAATCTTGATCATCACGACACCTAAATAAATTAATTAACTAAAAGTGTTTGGTTCAAAGAACAATTTTTTGTATTTGGAGATTGACAACCAATTTAGACTGTTTCTTACAATTATCAAAATCATCATTTAGTTTAATACTATATAGAAACACATCCTTATTATAATACCCTAAAAAATAGAAATAAGAAAAGAATAAAAACGAACTCCTACCCAACATCCCCTCCGTAAACCACAACACTCTCTTGGAAAACGTACCTTTACCATGGATGGGTTTGCATTATAAATTGAGCTATTGCAACAATGATCCTTATAGAAAATGATAGTTTCCTAGTAATAACCATTAATTTATTTTTAACTTGGATACCTCGATAATTGGCATTATTAGATCGAGTTGCGCCTTTTTATTTATTTATTAATATTAGACATAGATAATATTTTTCATCGCTGAATGGTTAAAGTTTCAGCATTCAAGGCAATATTCAGCAACAAAAAATGTTACGTAATTCTAAAAAAAATATTAAAAAGGAAATTTAGTCTAAATAAAGAAATTATCAATGTGGTCAAGTCAAAATTACGACCCATTTTTCATCCAAACACAGCCTTGTATATGCAATTCTTGTGATACAAGTAATTGAAGCTTTATGTGATGCAGGAAGGGAAGTCTACTCAGAGGGAATTTATAGATATGTTGACGTTAGAGATGTTGCCTATGCACATATTCAAGCATTTGAGATTCCTTCAGCTAGTGGCAGATACTGCTTAGTTGGGACTGTAACATACTCATGTGAGGCTCTGGAGATTCTACACAAACTTTATCCTGCTCTCAACCTTGCAGAAAAGTAAGATTATACTATTTTAGCTTATTTGATGCATGCTATTAGTGCGATTGACCAAAACATAACTGCAGTTGGTTACACCTTTAAGACTTAAATTTTTTTCGTGACAGAAGTAATTTATCATAGTCAATTAACAGATAATTATAGATGTTCACTACACAGTAGCAGATTTATGTTGTGCCAAATATGTCATGTTTAATTGGATTTCCTTCTTCATTGGCTGTTCCCTTCCCCAGTTTATATTTGAAAATATATCATCGTAATTCTTGAGGATGGTTTATTTCTCTTGGTGACATCACATTAGTGGTAAATCATTGGTATATGATGATGTGTTCTCTTTGATTTTGAGAGTTCGCTTATGTAGGGCTTGTCTACCCTTCTTTTTTGTTGTCACTATCTATAGTGATGAATGAAATTTTTATTTCGGATTGAGGAGATTAACAGAAGGGGACATAGTGAAAAACAAATACTTTCATGTGGTTGATTTAGAGATGTATGATAGTTGTTGGAGATATAATATGGTGGTTTTAAACAAATAAAAAAGAGTTACTAGTAGATATATAGATTTGATCGAGAATTTGTATGATAGAGCTATGACTAGTAGGGACTATAACTTGAGAAGACAATGAATTTTCAATTATTGTAGATTTGCATCAAGGTTCAAAGTCTTTATCTTCTTGCTCTATTTTTGGGTGAATATTCGCAGGAAGAATACAAGATGAGGCGGTGTAAGTTATTTGCAAATGATGTTGTTCTAGTGGATGAAACTGAATCAAGGATAAATGGTAGAATTAAAGCGTGAAGAGAAATCCTAGAAAATAGAAAATTTACCGTAAGATTAAATTGAGTGTATAGAGAGACATCATAATTTTAGTAGCAGCACTGTTTTTTTTTTTGGGAGGGGAGGGGGGGGGGGGGGGGGGGTGGGAGGTGGGGTGGGGTTTGGTGGGAAGTAGAATTATAGGGGACAAGAGGCAGTTAAAAGTGATGATTTTCGATTGTTAGTCTCCATGATCCCTAGAAAGGGAGATAGTAGTGATGATGTTACCCATAGGATTATAGTTGGTTGAGCCTAGTGGATAAGTGATTCAGGTGTATCATGCGTATCACACATACCATATAAGTTGAAGAGAGTTTTACAAGACAACCATCAACCTGCAATACTATACAAGTTTTAGGCAACGAAGAAGAAACATGTTCAAATTATATTCGTGACGGAGATGCGTATGTTTAAATGGATGTGTAAATCTAGAAACAAAGATATTCGTGAACTTCAAATAAAGAACCATGAGCTCGAATTTATTTCAAACCAGCTTTTGGTATGTAATATTAGCTCTGAATTTATTTGGTTTAAGACCACTAATTATCTTCAAAAGTTCTTGATGGAGTTATCATTTGGGTTCTTTTAACCTACATATATACACAAGTTTTATCTATTACACAACCTGTGTGGGGTGTGTGTCCTAAACTCCCTATCAAACCTGTGATGTTCTTTCCATGAAGAAGTGTTCACATACCAACAATTTTAGCTTTGATACTATATGTAGCACCATTAGTTCCCCCCAAATGTAACAATTGTTGTACCCCGATACCTAATTTGTCAAGGCAACTTCTAATTAACCATGACCCCGGATATAATCAAGATACAATGGTAATAGTAAGTACATAATTAATTTAAACCAAGAGAGACAACAATAAGAACACCAAGATATATGTGGTTCTCCAATTTGGTTACATCCACAAAGAGGCTTGATTCCACTATAGTTGAAGAAAATTACAAGTATAATAGAGAAGAAACCAAGTATAAATCACATACCCAAATCTCGAGTAGCCATTGCACACCAACTCTCTACCAAGTGAATCCAAGTTTTAAGCCAAGAACCCTCTCAATATCATGCTCTTAAGTGGTTCTCATGTACTCAATTCGGTGTATCCCGCTCCCCATATAACCCGATGATAAAACCCCCATACAATACAAATGGAGCACAAATACTACTCACACTCACCACTCTGTTCCACCTTTTAGTATCCATGGGTGAGAGGGAAAATTCCTCACCTTAGGAACAAGAGCTCACATCACTCTCTCTAGCTCTCAAATGAGCAACCAAAGCTTAGGGTTTAAACATTCCAAATGATCCTTTTGTAGGTAGAACACATTTGTGACAAAACCCCCAAAATACCCCCGCTTAAAACCCATCATTTTGTAACCTGACGTCTATTCACTGCAACAAATCAAACCCTTAGCTGGTCAAGGATTTCAAAATCCAAAATCTCCAAAGTGCCCACCCTTCTTGCGACGTGCTTCGTTGCAGCAAAGCTCACCGTCACTGGAGCGAACGACGATGGACGGGTGTATTTTGAGCCAAAGTCCACAACAATTGGAGTAATCGTTTGGGTCCTTTGCAACCTATATATATATATATATATATATATATATATATATATATATATATATATATATATCCAAGATCTTCCCATTATACTCTTGATGTGGGGAATGAGTCATGTTGAGCGTTATTAGATAGGATCATAGAGTGCATTTTGTTTACTTGTAATACAGTTTTACGTAACAAAACTAGAGCGGTGGTACCTCATAAGATAAAAATTTCTAAAAAGAAAATGTTGTATAAAAAATAAAACTTATACATGATTGACACCCATTTTTTCATGGGGTTGTTAGTTAATCAATTTTGACAATCTATTTTAGGTTAAGTTACAAAAATTCCCTTAATAGAGGTCAAAAGAAAAAGAAAAAAACACCCCGACTCTCTCTCTCTCTCTCTCTCACCCTGCTGCTTTGCTATGGCTGAAGTCATGGTAGAAGATTTGGATTCAAAATGTGCTGTTAAGGGTGCTCGGTAGTTGGTTTTTCTCAAACAATTATGGGGATTCTGGGAAGTCCAACAAACCAGCGAGAGAAAAGAACATTATGGGGGCTATATCGAAAGCTAAGCATCATCAGAAGAGTCGACAGGGACTTAAGTTACCCAAAACAAGGAGGAGATTTCATAGAGTAATGATGGACGAAAAAGAGAGGAAACAACAGGTAATGATGGAGGGGGAAAACATAAGCAAATCTTTTTGGGGTATTGAAGTGAGATAAACTGTACTAAGGTGAATGCATTTGATTCATGGATAATGTAAATGGAAGAGATTTATATTTCTTCAAGATCCTTTTATTAATAGAATTAGAAAAATGGAGTCAAAGTACTTTGTGTTAATGCAAGAAGATCCATCTCTATTAACTAAACATTTCATTCCAAAAGTTTTGGATTTTCTCTCTTTTTTAAAACTTTAAATGAGGATATTTACGTAATTTAATATGATACAGACGGTCAAAATTGGTTAAATAACGGCTCTTTTAAAACTGTGGGTCAATCCTGAATAAGTTGTTGATATACCAATATACACCCTCGGCCAGGCCGAGGGTGTCCTCACCTTAGACGAGGGCTCAAGTCCTGGACGAGGATTCAACAACTACTGCATATGGGTTTTCTCAGGACCAGACGACCCTACAAGGGGGCGACCCCTCATCATGGACCAGACGACCCTACCCTACAAGGGGCCGACCCCTCATCATGGACCAGACGACCCTAAAAGGGGACGACCCCTCATCATGGACCAAACGACCCTACAAGGGGCCGACCCCCTCATCATGGACCAGACGACCCTATAGGGGGCCGACCCCTCATTATGGGTCGGACGACCCTATGAGGGGACGACAGTACGAGGCCCACATCCAGCCGGACCCGATGCCAGCATCAACTTTAGCCTCAGCCTGACATCTTAGGCCGATGGTGACGTCATCACAGCGCGTGACTTGGGAGACGCGTGGAACAGTGCGCGTGGGACTCATATAGCACGTGGACCAGACCGTTATAACAATATCAACCCCTCACGTGAGGGAATATTATGTCATCATTAATCACTAGTGGCATAGCCAGGTGTCAGCAGGGAATTGGCTAGATCATCATTCACATGCTCCATGCATGCTTGGGTGGCGGTACACTGCACCACCCAACCCTATATATACTTGTCATCTTCAACCTTGTAAAAGGATCGATAATTGTAACCCTAGCTAAAACTCTTGTACACATAGTAGAGAGAGAGTGAATTTATGTGCATTGTATCCAAGGCCATTAGTGCCCATATTTAGTGGATCACACACTCACAGTGGATGTAGGCCTAATTGGCTGAACCACTATACATCATTGTCTTATTCCTCTTATACTTATCCCCTTCTATACATTTATATACACATATATCTCTATGGCTGCCATTGTTATCACTGTTTGAGCTCTCACCTTTTATCTGGTGGTGCTAAATCTTAGCATCATCAGTTGTTATTTTCTTTGAGGAGTGAAATAATTCCAGAATGAGCAATACTTTTGAGTACCAAAAATCAAATAACCCTTGATGAAATTGTGATCAGGTGATATAGAAAACTGCCCACCTTTGGTATGTAAGATTACTGAGCAACGAGGATGAGGTGAATATATAAGTTTTAGAACTATGTGAAGTGCGTATACCGCTCTCACATTATTTAACAACTTGGGTTCGGTGAGAGGTGGATGTGATGGATCAACTTTTGTGTGTCTACAATGACATCCGCCTCATTGATTAATGGCACCCTAAGGGATTTTTGTCCGACTTTAGGAGTTTGAGGCCCAGAGAACCACATCCTCCAACCTCTCCATATTGGCGAATGAGACTTGTAGTAAATTACTCATCGGGTCTTGGACCAAGACTTGTTGGATGGTTTGACATTTTGAAGAGGGAGTGAGTTAAGTGACGCAATTGTTATGTATTTTTGTTCTCTTGAGACACAAGTATCTTTTGTTGGACATATGCAGTTTTGGGTACTTCCTTGAGTTAGTATGCTAATTTTATATTTAAAAAAATATACAACAACTTTATGTCATCACTTACCGAAAACCCCTTATATCCCTTCATTAAAAGAATGGTCTTCAGTCTGTAGTCCCTATTTTTAACAGTTTTAACAGTTGTCTAATAAATAATTCTTTTTCTGAGGTAGGGATTTGTTGCAGATATTTGTTCCAAAGTCACTACTGTTGAAGTATATGGTCAGAATGATGATCCTTGACAAAAACTTTGTTACGGAAACCAAATTGAAATTCTGTAGAATTTCAGTAGAGAAATCAAGCGAACAAAGATACGTGTTTGGAAGAAAATTGCAGGAGGAAGAGAAAGAATTTCAATATCTAAATCTGGTGGAGAAACATCATTTATATAGGCACAACCATGGCTGTTCAGAAAAGCTATGGCTTTTTAAAAAAATGCAAGTTCCCAACAAGTGTGTCTGTTGGATAAATGGTGACATTTTGGAATTGTCCCAACAAACGTGTCTTTTGATTTTGTTCCCACACACAACCTTTCACATTCCAGTCAAACTTTTCTACTTCCATAGACGAGTTTTTCTATTAAATCAAACCCAATAAAATTTACATTTTATTTTTTAAATATCTAGCAAATCCCCTACGATTTCCAAAATAAAATGAAGAAACATGAAGCAATTGGATGCCATATTGAGACGACGCATAGATGAATGTATCTTTCGATTTGAACCTTCACTTAGTGAATATTCATTGAAGTTGATCGGAGAGCGCATTAGAACGCATATTTGAACTAGCAATCCATGAAGACCAGTCGAATTTGTATCACACATTGACCCAGAGTCTTTTAAAAGTATCATATACATGTGGCGACACTTTTAATGGCCTTGGTCGTATCTTGATTTCATTAGTGCTCTAGAGACAAGCCCTTGTCGTATATGAAGCGACACCACTTTCACACTTATCTAGGTAGGCTTATCGGAAGTGTTTCTATAATTACAACACTTCAACATAATAACTCTTATGAGCCTATTAAGAGCAAATGCTTATCCTCCTCTTTACACATTACAGATTCCAAGCACTTGTACCTTGGGATGGATGTTTAATAATTAATTAAGTGCTTTCCATCACGACTTATGGTGTACTTTACTCAATGAATTTGAGACGTGAAATTCACGTGTCAAGTTGAGTTTCTACTAAGAGTGGTCAAGAGTTGGGCTTTAATACCATCCCTACCGATGTCTTTAACACCATATCTTTTGAAAGGCCTTTTGTAAGAGGATCCGCTAGGTTTTGGCTAGACCTCACATAATCTACAGTTATTACACCATCTGTAATTAACTGTCTGACATAACTATGTTTAAGTCCAATGTGTTTGGACTTCCCATTGTACACTTTGCTATAAGCACGTGCCAATGTTGGCTCACTATCACAATGTAAAGATACGGAAGCCATTGGCTTAGGCCAAAGATGTATTTCTAATAATAGATTCCTTAACCACTCCGCCTCTTTACTTCCTGCGGCAACCACAAATTCCGATGCCATTGTTGAGTCATTTATACATGTCTGTTTCTTCGATCCCCAAGAAACTGCACCCCCACCAAGAGTAATAATCCATCCACTAGTGAAAGAATGGTCCTCTTGGTTGGTAATCCAACTGACATCAAAATATCCTTCTAAAATCGAAGGATAACCATCATACTGTAGTCCATAATCTAAGCTTCCTTTTAAATACCTTAAGATTCTATAAATAGCATGCCAATGCAATTGACCTGGATAACTGGTATATCAACTCAGTTTCCCTTCAACATAAGCTATATCGGGTCTAATGCATGTCGTAGCATACATTAAACTCCCGATTGACGAGCATATTCAAGTTGTTGAATGCTCCCTACCAGTGTTTGGCATTAACTTCAAATGTGATTCAAAAGGTGTGCTAATAAGTAAACAATCAAAATGATCAAATTTCTTAAGGATCTTTTCAATATAATGAGATTGAGATAAAATCAAGTTGTTGTTCTTTTTAATGATACCAATCCTTAAAATAACATTAGCTACTCCAAGATCCTTCATATCAAATTTAGATGATAAAAAAGATTTTGTACTATTTATGCTTTCTAAATCAGTACCTAGAATTATCATGTCATCAACATATAAGCAAATAATCACACTTTACCATTTTTAAATTTGCTATACACATATTTATCAGATTCATGAATTTTGAAACCATTTGAAACAATTACTTAATCAAATTTTTCATGCCACTGTTTAGGAGCTTGTTTGAGACCGATAAAGATTTTATAAGTTTACAAACTTTATTTTCTTGACCTTCCATAACAAAACCTTCCGGTTGTTCCATATAAATTTCTTCTTTTAAATCACCATTTAAGAAAGTTGTTTTAACGTCCATTTGGTGAATTTGAATATTGTAAATAGAAGCTAGAGCAATTAAAGCTCTAATGGTGGAGACTCGAGCAACAGGAGCATAAGTATCAAAATAATCTATTCCTTCCTTGTGTGTAAACCCTTTAGCCACTAATCTTGCCATAAATTTTCAATTGTCCCATCAATTTTCATTTCCTTTTTGAAAATTCATTTGCATTTTATTGGTTTTGATCCCGAGGTAAATCAACTAGTTTCCATGTTTTATTACCAATTATTGAATCCATTTAATCATTTATAGCTTCTTTCCAAAACGCAGAATCTTGAGATTTCATGGCTTCTTCAAAAGTTTGAGGATCGGATTCCAAGGTTAAAGAAATAAGTATTGGATCAAAAGATTCTTCCCTAGTTCCTTCAACTAGATAAACACTAAAGTTTGGTCCAAAAGTTTTCTCGGTTCTAGCCCTTTTACTTCCTCTAGCTTCAAGAGGTTCATCCCTTGTATTAGATTTATTTGGATCACTAGATTCATAATCATTTATGGTTTCTTCATTATGATATCAAATTTTAGGAATTGTGTTAAACCTATCTTCATAAAATTCCACATCTCTTGATTCTAAAATTATATTCATTTCAATTGACTCATTTGGTTCTATCACAATAAACCTATAAGCCTTACTATGTTGGGCATATGCTAGAAATATTCACTCAACACCTTTATTTCCTAACTTCTTTCTTTTAGCTTCGAGCAATCTAACATTGGCCCTATAACCCCAAACTTTGAAATAACTTAAATTTGGTGTTCTTTTATTCCATAATTTATAAGGAGTTATTTTAGAACTTTTGGCAGGTACCCTATTTAATATATGACATGCAGTTAAGACTGCTTCTCCCCAAAATCCTTTACCCAAATCAGAATAAGATAACATAGCATTTATCATTTCAATTATAGTTCTATTTTTTCTTGCAGCAACACCATTGTGCCATTTTATTGGGGTGTATAAGGGGCGATAACTTTATGAATTATTCCTACAGATTCACAAAATTGAGGAAAGTGATATTCACCTCCTCGATCGGATCTAAGATGTTTTATTTTTACTCAACATAAGTTTTCAACTTCATTTTTGTAAATCTTGAATTTTTCTAAAACATCATCTTTAGAATTTAAAAGATAGACATAACAGAATTTTGATTAATCATCAATAAAAGTTGCAAAATATTTCTTTCCGCCTCTTGTTGGTGTACTATGAAAGTCACAAACATCACTATGAACAAGTTCTAATAACGATTTTTTTTTCTTTATACTAGGAAACGGTTTTCTTGTTATTTTGGTTTGCATGCAAGTTTTACATTTTTCTACCAAGTCATTATCATATTTAGGAATTAATTCAAGTTTAACCATGTCATTCATCTTCCTAATATTAACATGACCTAAACGATTATGCTATAAAGAACAACAATCAACAAAGTAAGCAGAACTAGAAATTTTATTGATATTGAGTTCAAATATGCCCTCGTACAAATATCCCTTTCCTACAAATAACCCACCTTTTGACAACACAAACTTATCTGACTCAAATACAAGTTTAGAACCATGTTTGTCGAGTAGACTACCGGAGACCAAATTTATGTGGACTTTGGGAACATGATATACATTGGTAAGAGTTATAGTCTTTCCAGAAGTGAATTCAATTTCCACTTTTCCTTTACCTTTAACTGACGCAGTTGAAGAATTTCCCATATAGAGAACGATGCCATCTTCCACTTGTTCGTAAGAAGAAAACATTTCTCGATTCTTGCAAACATGTCTTGTTGCACCAGAATCGACCCACCATGATCCATCATCTTCGAGAGTATTAATCTCGGATATAATAGCCACCAAATTTTCTTTTCCTTTGGTATCCCTTTCTTGACCTTCACGCTTCTTTTTAAGTAAGCGACAGTCCCTTTTGTAGTGTTCAAGTTTGTGACAAAGAGAACAAGTAACCTTTTTCTTTTTGTTTTTGTCATTGTTATTCGATTTGTTCTTCCTTTTATGACTGGAAGATTGGGGTTGTTTATGCTCATTTCCTTCCTCCATCACATGGACTTTTTGATCATTCTTTTCTTGGTCTTCCAATTTCTCTCGAAGTCTTGTCCCCTCTTCTAAACGAAGACGAGTAGCCAATTCTTCAAGAGACAAGTCCTCTTTTTTATGTTTTTCGACTTTTCTTAAAGTCTTTCCATGATGTGGGAAGTTTTTCAATAATAGCAGAAACAATAACAGCATCATCCATGTGCATACTTTTCTGATTAAACTGATTGATAATATGTTGGATATCATGAAATTGTTCAATTACCGACTTATTATCAATCATTTTATAATTCAGAAAAAACCTGACAAGAAATTTCTTACTTGTAGCATCCTCGGCAAGATATTTTGCTTCCAGTATATCCCATAGATTCTAAGAAGATTCTTCTACTTGATAAAGGTCAAATAATGAATCAGACATAGCGTTTAAGGTGTGACCCTTGCAAAGATAATCATCTTGTTCCCATTTCAAACGTTCCCTGGTTTGTCCAACAGTTCATCGGGCACCTCCACTGGTTTTGGTTTCTTTAAGACATATTCAATTTTTAATGTAATAAGAAGGAAATGCAATTTCCTTTGCCAACGCAGAAAATTCCCACCATCAAAACGATCCAACTTTACAAAACTTTCAGTCATGTGATGAAGAGATTTTGCAGAAGAAGAGTATTCCATTTTCAGAGATACTGTTTTTAGATTGCTAAAGTATACGGTCTGAAAATTGGAAGAATTCTGCAAAAACTAAAAATGAACAATACTCCAAAGGATGAAAATTCACTGTCCTAAAAATAGTATCCGCCCCCACCAAATCGGTTTGCAAAGGGATTCCGCAGACATGTAGTCAAGATACAATGGAGCCTCCCTGACTGCGTATTGCAATTATGAAATCAGACTGATGATCCTTGACAAAATCTAACTCGAAATAAAATAAATCCCAATGCTCTATACATCAAAATAAATAAATACAAGTCTTCTCAAATGTATTAAAAATTCTTCCCAAAATATCCAAGATAAAATCAATCTCCAATAATCCATAGCGCCCAAATCCACGCTAACCTGCCACTAAAAGAAAATATGGGGAAGTACACAATACGATAGGAATTATGCTCAACAAATACGAATTAGCAACGAATAAAACGTAACAACACGAGTACGAATATTCAAATCAAAATGCAAATCTCAATAGCATTTCATCATTATAAGTTTTCAACAACACTTTAACCGGGTCACCAGGCCTCACCACATCCGTATATGCTTTATCAAGCCATAGCCCGGGAAACAGGAATTTTGGCGGGTGCCCAACATCCGTGCCATATTAAAATCTCATGACAACGTGCTCATCAACAATATAATGATACCACATGAATCAAAATAATTTCAACAATTATTTTCCAGATTTCAATGAATTTATCAATTCAAATATGAGTTCAATTAAACAAGAATTCAAAGAGAATGACACTCGCGAGATTTAAGGAGTATATTGTGTAAAACCCCATACCTCAAACCATGATGAGAAACCAACGATCACATCCTCAAGATCAACACAAAAGATCTACAAAAGATCCTCCAACAAAATAGCCCCAAGAGCACCTTTAATCTAAGGTTGGAACTCACAAATCTCAAAGGACAATGTGTATATAAAAAGAAGAGGAATATAAAATATATTTGCTGCCAAAATTTGTGCCAAAAGTATTTTAAAAGGGTTGCCCACGACTTCCTTTTGTAATGCAAAAAAATGAAGAGTTGGAATCCAAAAGTCTCCTTTAAATAAGGCAAATAAATGAAGAGTTGGAAGTCAAAACAACTCCAAGAGTTAAAAATATTTAAAAATCATTTTAAAATCCGTTTTAACTCCGTTTTCGAAACCATTTGAAATTACCGCCTTTAAAAATAATAACCAACATATTTGAGCAATAAAAATAATTTTATCAAAAACTTTATTTTCCTCCATTTTTCAGAAATTAATTAAAATAGCCCAAAATTACGCGGGTTGTTACATATGGTACTCTGAATTAGTTCATAACTATTAAGTGCATGGCTTAATCTACGAGATCAGAATATCAATGACTAATGTAATTTAAAGGTTGTTGGTTTCTTTTCTCTTATAATTTGGTTATGAGGTATATCATAGTAATTTTGATCAATTTGTTGTAATTATCTATAAGTGTTTAAAGAATGAGTTACTCTACTGTCAAGATACAATAACTTGTATGAGTTGATAATCAGGTGTAAAGATGAAAAGCTTGTTGTACCACCCTACAACGTATCCAAGGAAAGAGCAAAAAATCTGGGCATAAATTTCATTCCTCTTGAGGTGACCCTCAAGGACACCGTTGAAAGCCTGAAGGAGAAGAAGTTTTTGAGTTTTTAACTCACAACATCTACCAAGTAATGCGAATAAATTCGAGGTCGTGTTTTGGAGGTTTCATCTTGTAATATTATATGATAAAACGGAGTATCATGGTAGTACAATACAAATAAAATGGCAAATTCAGTGCACGAGGCTTTTGCCACTGCGGGGTACTCTTGGTAGGGGGTTAAATGTACGCAGCTTTATCCCTGCAAACCCAAATTTGATTATGTATGTGCAAATTACTCTTTCATGTCAAGTTTATTATTGGAGAAACGTCATTTGTGATTGAACTATAATCCATGGTTCTAATCTCCCCTCCAACCTCATCCTTTATCCCTCTTCTTTTCCATTCATCTCAAGTTAAATCCTTGACCTTGAAATGTAGTGAATAGGCAAGTGTGAAGTTAGAGCCATATCAATAACCCATATCCATATCCATATCCATCCTACCTATAAATCCATGTAAAAATCCAAATTGACATTTTGGACCACTTTACCACTTCCTTCGCATATATTGAATTATTTCTATATTATATTTATTATATATGTACATATACCTAAATGTATATATTTGGACAAAATTAAGCCTTTAATTATTTATGATAACCAATCAAACTATATTTATTTAGATATTTCTGCCTTTTAAATTATAAAAAAAACGAATTTCCCATTGCAATATCTTAAGACTTGCAATCTAGTTGTTATACTTCATTTCTCTACCAATATTGACATTCATTTGAGACGGACGAAGACAGAAAGCACAACTACTAATTTGGGCCAGAGAGTGTTGCATATTAAAATGGTGGTTAAAGTCAAAATATTCGTAAAATTATTTCCTCTGTCCCAAATTAAGATTCATTGTCATTATTTTGTATAGATTAAGGATAAACTTGGTCAACAGTTAAGATTAACTTTTGTTTACCATCGTAGAACTTGATTCGTTGATTATGTTCAAAAAAAGAAAGTGGTCATTTAATTTGAGACAATTAGAAAAGAAACAGTAAATTCTTAATGTGGATCTTCCTATTAAGTACTATTTATATGAGACATTTCTTATTAGGTTCTATCGCAATATGTTTTCCTTAATATGTACATATAATGAATATTCATTGTATGTTTACAAATAGGACCTATTGGAACAATTTTTTTTTCATGGGACTTGATGGTGCAAAAAAAAATGTTAGGACATATTGAATTACATACTTAGTAAACGAGACTAATTGGTAAAAAATCCATTCTTAATTTGAGATAATTTAGGACGGTGGGAGTATTTATTATTAAAATTAGTACCGTTTGGGATAGTGGGAATAATGAATGGTTTGAGATGGAGGGAGTAATGAATAATTTTGGATGGAGGGTGTATCTAATACTTAGGTATCTTTTCTGTTAATGGTAAGATAGATTCAAAGATTATGAGCAAGGCATATGATTTGTAAATGTAAAATAATAATAAATAAAACTAAAAAACTAAAATAAAAAAGCAAAAACTATATAAAAAAATCAAAATTTAAAGGAAAAAAATAATAATACCCATTGTTGCAAATAGGAATAGCCCCTTCCCTCCAATTCTCCAATCGGGAGTCCGCCTGTGTGTGTGTGTGTGTCCCGTCATGTGTCTAATGGGACGGGTTTGAAATTGATTTTTCCTGGGTTTGGACCGGGCTTGGGTTTCAAAAATTATACTCGAGATGGGTTTGGACTTAGGTGCAAAAAGCCCGCCCCGCCCCATTTATATATATTTTAGCAAAAATAAAATATAAAATATATATTTTTCAAGAAATACCTTTTGATAAATATATTTTAAGTTATATTTTCTTCATGACTAATCTTATAAGTGGGTAATCATGGATGTGTACTCATGCATTATTTTTACTATGTAAAACTATAAGTTCATTAAATTAACTACATTTAATAAGTGGAACGGGTTGGAATTTCATAAATTTCAATTCGGGGCAAGTTCGGATTTTAATAATAAATCCCTTTGGGGGTTCAAGCGGAGCCATCCTCATGCATTAGTATTTGTGGCATATCAATCCAGTGTGTCTACAATAAACTAATGAGGGTCATTTGCACTTCCTCACATCAGACTTGCTTAAGATCGCCCTTTGCATACGCGGTGTTAGTCTCTATGCTTGAGTAATCTCTCATTAATTTGAGAACAAATATTTTCATTCTTGATACCTCGTTTTATGGATTTACACTTTCGTATATTTTCTTGTCATTTAGTGGACGATTGCATTAATTTCAGTCTCCCTCGCTAACAGTGGCGGAGCCAGAAATAAAAGCTGGCCTAGGCACGTTAGGAAATTTACGGGGGTTCGGGGGTGGTAGCCCCCGATTTTTTTTTTGGAGTAGTACTTATAAAAATCTTTTAACTGCATAAAAATTAACATATAAATAGATGAATTACAATGATTTAAAAAATAAAACATCATTACAAAATGATACTAATGTAAGTTAATACAAAACTAGATAGTTGTCATTACATTCTACAAAATTCCTCTACGATTTTTCATTTTCTGAAAACGATTCACGATTACATCATTGGAAATTACATCAAACACATCATTTTCAATGTATGCTATGCAAGTATCACTCAACCAAGCATCCCCCATGCGGTTTCGGAATAAAATTCAACAACATTTTCAGAATAACATATTTATACAAAAAAAATTCAACAACTTCATCAAAATGTTTATTAACAACTAAAAATTAACAACAAAAAACATACCCAAACATATCCAAACATTTCTATTAAAAAACATACCCAAACATTTCTATTAAAAAGCATACCCAAACATTTTCAGAATAAAATTCAACAACATTTTCAGAATAACATATTTATACAAAAAAAATCCAACAACTTCATCAAAATGTTTATTAGCAACTAAAAATTAATAACAAAAAACATACCCAAACATACCCAAACATTTCTATTAAAAAACATACCCAACAATCAGCCAGAGCTGGCAATTTTTGACACGATAACCCGTTTATGGTAATAACCCGAAATGACCCGAACTTGACACGATTAGCTTGTATAGATTTAAAAGTACCCTAAACTTATACTCAAATAAAAATCAACGCGACCCGAAAATGACACGACTAACCCGAATTGCCAATCAGCATCAACAGCTACCAAAATCAACAGCAATAACTGTCAAAAATACCAATGAAGATGCCAAAATCAGCAGGAAGAATGGAGTCTCTTTAGGGAAGAGACGGAAGAGAGAGAAAAACTAAGGAGTGGGTAAGTTTGGTTTGCTTTTAATTTAAGGACCATCCGTGTTTTTTAGGTTTGAAAGATTTTGTTATTTTTAAAATTGCCCCAATATCTTTAAAAATTTATAAATCATACCTGTACAAAAAAAGAAGAAGTTACCTTTGCTGGCCTGGGCAAGTGCCCAGGTCATAAGCACAGTCCCTCCGCCACTGCTCGCTAATGGTCTTGATTTGCTCTTAATTTAGGCATCTAGACTAAATAAAATAATAAATTACATGTTTATAACTCAAAAGGACATTTTAGAAAGCTTAAAAATCTACGATTTGAATATATAAATCAAAATAAATTGCATTTTGACTAAAAAACTAGGGTTCTTTTCATTTTAATACATTATTATTTTTTTATTTCAGACTTTAATCCAAATTAATTAGTTTATTAGGGTTTAGAAAAAGATTCATCGTTAAATGTCACTAAAGATCACTTTTTGTAGTGAAATTTTCATATTTACCCCACCAGGTCTTTCATCTTCCCCATTAAGTACTAAAATGCTGAAAGTTTCATTCCACTTTTCACCATATTCATTTTATTTCTTCATGTTAAATGCCAAACCAAATATGAATTTTACCTAGATAAATTATTTTTTAACACGGTGAAAAATATTTCACCACGAACCAAATAGAGCCTTAGAAGAGTTATATTCACCCTGCCAGGTCTTTCATCTCTCCCATTAAGTACTAAATTTTTTATTAATACACAAATATTTATTTTGATTAATTGTAATATTATTAATGTATTTAAAATATTTAAGTATTTTTTGATATGTTGTATGCTTTTATGTGATGCTATATCTACTAAAATATAACAAGTTATAAAAAAAATGTCAAAAACGGGTTGGAGAGTTCATTTATCGGAGCAGGGTTGACAAAAACAGACTTGTTATTTTTTGTTACTAAAAATGTTCAAACTTCAGCCACAATTAACATTTTTAATAACAAAAGTCTTATTTTGTTGTTAAAAGTCTCTTTTTGCTACATTAGAAAATAAAAACTAGGACAAAGTACATAACTATTATAAAATTGCAATATAAAACTTTTGTATACTGTTCTTGTCACTACGAGGATTAAAATGATGCACATGAATATGAATTAAAGGAAAATACAATGATTATCCCTGTAATCGAGACCTAGGATCAAGCCTATAATAAATTAATAAATTTGTATAGAATAGACACGATACTAAATGTTAAGTACAACATTGCTTAGCAAACTCGGTGATCATTAATGGGCACTTTTGGTGTGCAAAGCTGCAAGATCATTCTCATGTCTCTTGGAACCAATCTTTCCGAGTTCATTTCTTTGTCGGGTGTTTGTTATTGATAGAGTTCGTTTTTAACAAGGAATGGGAAATCGAAAAAGATGGAGATAAGGGAAGTAATTGATTTTATTTAAATCATTCTTCCATTTCTTATCTGATGATTCATCAATTCCCTTCTTTACACCTTCGAAAGTAAATTGGGAAGCTGGTAGTCCATAGAAAACTATGGTGTTTTCTTGGTTTGTTGCTCACAAAGAGGTGAATAAATTCAACATCTTTCACAGGAGAAGATCCTTCACTTAATTATTCCTGTTGCCTTTGTAAGAACATTGAGGATAATGTGAATCATTTATTGCTTCATTGTTCATTTTACAATTTCATGTGGAGGAAGATTTTCGATGAATTTAAAACTCTGGGGGCTCAACCTTATAAACCGTCGGATTTGTTTGGGAGAGGATTTAAAACTGTTTTGCCTTTGGAGATGTGTAGTCCTAGATATTCGATAGATAATTGGAGGGAATACAACGGCAGAATCATTAATGGAAAGGCACAGTTCCAGGAATGAATATGGAAAAATACAAAATGCGTGGCCTCTTTACGGTTTCACAGGCAAAACTGTTTTTCCTTTTCCTAAATTAGAAGCACAATATTAATGACTATAGTCAATTACACAGATCAGTGGCCTCTCTTCTTGATTGTGATGGGATGGAGTGTGGATGTACAGAGTCGGTTGTCTATTGATCAGGGGTGAAGGTTGGAGGCAGAGTTAATTTATCAGGACTGGGCTGCAGCTGTGAGATTTGTTTGTGGGGTTTGGCTCAAAATACCAGTGGAAGAGGTTTCGCTGGGCACGGTTCCTTCCAGGGTTTTGAGATTTGTTTTGGAGATACCAGCGAAGGAGGTTCGCTGCAGCGACACTGGAGCGAACGGGCTCAAATCTGGGAAAATGGGTTTTGTTAGTTGGATGTATTTTGGGGTTTTCACCACAAATGTGTTTCACCGATAAATAAAACATGATAAGGGTTTTAACCTTAGTATTGAGCAACAATTAATTATTATTGATTGATCTTGCTCTTGTATACATTTAGAGAGAGATTTGGACATTCTCCTCTTGTGTTCCGAAATAGAGAATTTGTGATATGAAGTAAGGATTCAATTTTGTGTAGATTGGTTATTTTTGGAACCAATTTGAGTATTCTCTATTGAGGATCTGGGTAGAATATAGGAGCCTTTGGTGGTGAGATTAATATTTGTGAGAGTCTTCCAATATTTGTGTGACGATTATTTTGTTTGTGAGAAGGGCGATTATTTGTGTGCGAGGAAGGAACAAAAGGTGTTTCCATTTGTAATCTTTTTCTATTTAGTGACACAGATCCCCAGTGAACGTAGTCAAATTAGTGAATCACGTAAGTTATTGTGTTCTTCAATTCTTTTATATTTTCTTTATTTGGATTGCTATATTTTGGTGCGATTGTTTGTTGGTCACGGTGCCCTAGTTGATCACTATACACCGCGCTCCTACACAACAAATTGGTATTAGAGTCTAGGTTGCAAACTACGGTCTATTTTGGTTATGGCACTCAAGATAAGGTATGTATGACACCACGCCTAATTAAATACCGGGCGATCACTCCTTTATTAAATTAAAGCAAGGTGAACAGTTGGTTCATTCTTAGCATCACTGTTGTCAAAATAAAATTTCCAATTTAAACACCCTAAATAATTAAGCTAAGTGTCAAAACCATTTTATATATTACTTTCCAAATTTTATTTAAAACCAATATTTTAAAACTTTACATAATTCATAATTTAAGAATCATCCAACAAATATACTGGAACAAACAATCCAATTAATTAAGCATTCAACTAAGAAATTCCAACATTTAAAACTTAAAGGACAACATCCTGACAATAATAAATCCCAAAGTGCAAATACTGGAAATAAATGAATTACAATATCCAATAAAACAACTGAATAATGGAAAAGGGCGACACATGCCCAACTGGATAAATAAATGCTAGAATTGGAATCAAGAAATGAGGTCGTCTAAGCAAGAGGCCTACAACTCCCACCTAAGCTGCAGCGCATTCCTTCCAAAGGATCCTATGCAAGACGCCCCTGTGGCTGGGCACCTGTAATATATACATATATATACAAGAGAAAAAAAATGGAAACGGATCAGAGTCCGATTGTAAAAACGATTTAAAATTTGTTTAGCAAGTAATTAAATTGTTTACTGGCCAATGCAACAACATATTAGTGCGGCACTCCCTTGAGAAATTCTCACCTCTCTTCTAATGTGCTTGCCTATCGCACTAACCTTCCCAACGGTTTAACTTATCTTATCTTAGGTTGCTCGTAAGATTTAAACTAACAAATTCAATTGTTTAAGAGGTTAATTTCATTTAACAATAAAGTTCTCATTTAAACCTTATTTGCTAATAAAGTTTCTCCGTAACATATTATACTTTTCAAACACATTTTCCCCAATTGTATTAATTACTCATTTCTTACTTACCGTTAACAAAGTAGGTAGTTCCCAAATTCCAGATTGAAATATATATATTAAATATGCACATAATATATATATATATATATATATATATATATATATATATATATATATATATATATATATATATATATATATATATATACATATATATTCTAACAACACCCCACATAATAATTATAGTGAGGGCATACTCTGCTATCAAATCCCCGTATCACTCGTACTAAAGGAAATACGAGTTCGGAATCACTCACGAACTGTATTAACACAACACAAACAATATTGAGGCGAAGCATAGATTCCAAGTCTCTAAGAGGTCAGCACATACTCCCACGTCTCTTAGGACCGTCTGACCATCGATCAGATAGCCTGTACCAAGGATTTCTATCTTCTAGGGTACGAGTCAATATCCCCCATAAAGGCTCATCGAGATAAGACTGTCCCAGTGCGGTAACCTCAGGGATAACAAGTAGTGCGGGCATGATTTTCACACGTATATAGTATATGCATAAACACAGTCATATAAATATACTACTATTACCATATCAATTTAGGTACATCTCATCACCCATAATTATGATATTTATCCTTATTTCTCATTATTTAGTTATCACGTATAACGATTCGTCTCTTACTTTAATTTGTGGGATTATTCCAACTTATCAAGTGACATTCGTGACTTTCTATACTCCCAAGTGAAATTTCAGTATGTACTCATTTATTTTTTCAACGTAACTACCTTACGCGTCTCCCCATTTAATACATAGTTCCATAGTCCCTTATATGTAAACATCCCCGTAAAATGTAAATCCCGTCCTACATTAAAGGTTTCATATTTTTAATAAGTCCTACTGGTCTTCTTTTCCTCCCAAAATATTAATAAGGATGTCCAAAGATTATTACACATTTAAATTGAATTCAACTATTTAGAAGGGAAAATATGAGTCTGCCAGGAGGGGTCGATCGATCGAGGGCAGGTGTTCGATCGATACTTTATGATCGATCGATCGATCAAGCAGGTATGGCTAATTCTGCAGAAATCCAGTTACGGGTTCTATCATCCAACATCATCCAAATTCAGATTTTTCACTCCCAAACTCCCAGAAATTTATACCACAAATGTCTTAAACCCAAATAGACAATATTTAACGTAAAGCATGCGAGTTTTCATCAAGATTCATGGATTAAAAGTGCCCAAATCCATACAATACTCATGAACCCTAAAAATTTCTTTAACTTAATTCAAATCATTCTTTCTCCAGAAATTCTACTTCTAATTCATCATAAATCTGGGATTAAACCTCTACATATGAAGGGGGATTTCCAGTTTATTATCTATATCACTAAAACATGTAATTTTCTAATCTCCAACATGGGTTTTCTTTCATAGAACTCATCCTAATCAACCCTAACTAACATGAATGAAGTATTAACGAAATTAAGTAAGATAAATACTTGTCTGGGGATTTTTGGTCTCTGATTTGTGCTTAAATCAGTGTGGTTATGATCCTTGCGACGCGATCTATCGTTTGGCGGCGACGGCGGCACAAACGGAGGAGTTCTTGGCCTAGAACTCTTTGGCAAGCTCTCTCTTTCCCTCTCCTATGGCCGTCACTTGTCTTTGGTTGTGTTAACCCTAGAAGACAACCCTAGGCATCTGATATAACCATTGTAAATTCGTGGGTTTAATTACCCAAAATTACAAAATGTCCAAAACGCCCTTCCAGGTTACTAATTAAGCCTAAAAACGCCCCGAGACCCAAACTAAACCCCCGAGTACACTTTTATGACTATCTCGACCCTTCCGGACACTTTGGCGCACTCAAAACGACCATATGAGCAAGTTATAATTTATTCACTTTTATTAATCAATATTTAGTCCCGACACGGCACAGGCGCGTCCCGACTTAAATTTCCAAAATTGTCATTTTATTCACTCGTGACATTTAATAGAACCAATATCATATATTACTTTGCTCATTAGTAATATTCAACAAGTTTCCCATACTTACTAACTCACATCACGTTAGTAATTATTAAAAATAATTAATTTCTGGATTTATATTAAATTAATAACTCACATTAAATTTAATAAGTCCCCAAATTTAGAAAGCATAAAAATACGGGGTATTACAGTATGATGTGGAGAAATCTGATGGGAAGATCAATTTTGGCTTTGGCAAGTGGAGGTGACGGACATCCTTGTTAAAGAGGGCTTGATTTATATGCCTTAGAAGGAAAACCAGACACAATAACGGATGACGAGTGGAAGAAGGTTGATAGGGAGGTATGTTCCACGATCTGGTTGTGTTTATCAAAGGAGATTACACACAACGTTATGAAAGATACTTCTGCTCAGGTGCTTTGGGACAAGCTCGAGAAGCTTTATTTGGAGAAGCCTTTGATAAATCGGATTAATTTCAAAAAGAAATTCTACCGATTTAGTATGGGACCCGAGTACTTCGTTGCAAGACCACCTCTATATAACATCAAGAGTTCATCTTGTGGATGCAGAATCGTAAAGACAACAATAACAACTTAACGAGAAGAATAAAATCCAACTCTCATTATTATTTCTCTTAGCAATGATGTAATTGAATGCCTTTTATTGGAAAAGGGTACAATATTTATAAGGTAGAGGATATAAAATATTCATAAGATATTCTAACTAAATTGAGAATGTTTTAGGTCTCATTGATGTTCTGTTGACACCACGTAATTAATGATATTAGTATATGGAACCTTCTACATTTCTTTTATTACAGAGAGAACAAAATAATAATTACTAAAATAGTACTAAGTATTTTAGGACAATATTTAATAGGAATATTCTCTTATTTTAATAATAATAAGATATTAAAAATAAATAAAAATTACGGTGGAAAATATTCTTTTATCCTTAGCTCGATTCCAGGTGTACACCACATCCCCTCTCACAATGACATTATGTATTGTTCTAACTAAGCATATTCGTGAAAAACATAATATTTATGGAAACAAACATTTTGATAAGAATTCTAGCGACAATATTAGACAATCACCGGAAGAATCGTTTAGAGTTAATTACTTCCTTTTGATGAGAATTAACACTTTTCTTCTGATACCATGCCCCACCAAGATTGTGAATTTGTGCTAATAGTTATGGTTGCTTCCTTTTGAGACATTTTTCTTGAATTTCACATAAAATTTCCCAATATAAATTTATTACTCTCAAATGAACATTTGTACAAAAATTAAAAATATCACCCAAAAACTCACAAAATTTCAACAAAAAATTTGTAAACAGCCTAAAATAACCTCAAAACATATGCCTCGGGGGGGTTCCCCCAAAATCCCGTTAATCTTTGGGTGCCCCACCCAGGAATTTTTTCAGGCTCCGACTGCATCCACCCAAACTCAGTCAGTTGTGTCTTTAGTGTTGTCCATAATGGTATTCGTGTCTTTTCCATACGTGAAAAGCAACATATTGACAAATCATGTATTTCCACTAAATGAATAAACTCAAACCCGGGTGATTATATATCGTGTTTAGCAGGCCTGTTGTTTTGCACGTAAATTCATTAATACTCCACATAAATGTGTTACCAAATCTGTAGCATTTGGCCACCCCTAAGACCACCCACAGTGCGAAGTCTTCAAAATGTGTAAACTTAGGGTCCGTTTGGCAATCCAATTCTAAGGCTTGGAATTAGGTTGCCAAACGGGCCCTTAGCCTACCACATTCTCAATGCCATTGTCAATGATGCAGTGTAATAGTTCAAAAAAACTCCTCTCACGCTAAACATTATAGTGGGGAGGAGAATAGCATTAGTGAGACGCTAAAGTTTAGCGTAGAAAGGGTTCCTTTTCTTTTTTACAAAAACAGGTCCACGCTAAATTATTTAGGGCGTGAGCCCACTCCACGCTAAACTGTTAGTGCGACAGAGCATGGGCGCCACTATACACAATGTGTAAGGAGAAGGCAACTCTACACTCCTCGTATACATTTCCATATTAGAAAATGCACATTGTTCTACCCACCCACTGTGGGTGACTAAAAAAAATGTAAAATCCAACATTTGCTAGCCTATGTAAAGGTTATCTAACGAAAACATAAACCAAAATGTTATTCTTACTTTCATTTCTCACTGTTTTTGTTACTAGGGGCATCGTTAGAATATAGGCAAGTGTAGCACTTTTCAAATCCAAAACATGGTGATATATAATTTAATAAGAAATTGAATCCAAACCCAAATATTTAAAAATAAAGATAATCACAAAAAATGGTAAAAAAAGACGGTTTGAGTGCGTGTGGGTGTGTTTTTCCCTAGATATAGTTTGGAAATTTACAAGTGAGTAGTTGAAGAGAACAAGTGACATGTAAGAGATGAGATAAGTGAGTACTGAGTACTGAGACTTCAAACAGTGGCTTTGACAGTGTAACCACGCTCTAGCAACAACTTAACTAGCCATGAAGCTACATAGCCCGACGCCCCTGTTACGCATACCACCTTATTCCCTTCTCGTTGTTATTCACCGAGTTTATAAATTCGAAATAATAACTAAATAATTAAATAAGTAATTACAGAAATTGCACAAAAGAATAAAATTCAGAAACTTACTTGTAGCATTTATTTCCTCCATTCTTTTTTTTTAGAATGGAGGGTAACACACACACACACACACACACATATATATATATATATATATAGAGAGAGAGAGAGAGAGAGAGAGAGAGCAGTGAATTGACTCTTGGGAAAAAACTATCAAAACAATTAATTTCGGTTTAACTGTTCAGCGCAAAAAGTTAATTAAATACGGTCCAAAAATTTAAGGGATTTTTATAACCCTAAGCCTAAGCCTGAATCGAACCGTTCGAACGGCGCGCATGTGGGCTTTTTGCCCAAGCCCAACACTTACATAGTGTAGGTCATCTCCCTTTCAAAGAGTTGGGATATCCCAAAGGCATCCAAACCTTAGTCCGTATTTGGGATTTTATTAACTCTTCAAATTCCCACTACTCTTCCAATGTGGGACAAGAGTTAAAACATTCACAATTCATTAACTTTTATTGTTTTATGAGTCACTTTGAAGACATATTTATCATTCATAACTTAATGGAATTGGACGTGTGAGTATACCACG
The DNA here is from genome assembly GCA_949130495.1 of Sambucus nigra. Classification (NCBI taxonomy): domain Eukaryota; kingdom Viridiplantae; phylum Streptophyta; class Magnoliopsida; order Dipsacales; family Adoxaceae; genus Sambucus; species Sambucus nigra. The sequence continues at coordinate 293,702,101 of OX422221.1, forward strand.
GTAATCACCTTGCGAAGGAGAACGTGTTCATATATGGTCCCACAATTATCGTGGTGTAGATCCCATCTAAATTTAACCTCAAAGTTGCTCACAATTTGTTGTCCAATACCCATTTTCTAACACTCCTCTCATCTCTCTGAGCTAGGACCTCAAAATAATTGATCATATCATTAACCATTGGTTGGTCGACGTCTACCATTATCTGAATGGATACATGAAATTCTAGATGTTTTTATGATGCTGTTTTTGCACGAGAATACAAATATCTACGCGTTAATGAGAGAAGAAAATTAGAGGCAGTTACAACTTTTTTTTTTCAACTTTTTAAACTTTAAAAAATATCATAATTTTTTTTATTGAGAAATTCGTTTTTCATGTGCAACGAGATCTATCATATAAGATCATGATGACTATAAAAATTTGAAGGAAAAAAACATTAATACAGTAAATGAAATGATTTTATATATTAATATTTATTATCTACATAAAAAAAGTAAACACGTCATTTTTATTTTTAAAATTTTATATTAAATATGAATCTTATTTTATAGAGTAGGATTAATAACTTTTAGAAAAATTAATTTCATAAATTTTGGATTTGTATATCGAAAGTTGTAGTTCTTTAAACTTTGAAAGGGAAAAAAATAACTATCATTTTAATGATTGACTAGTTAATGTGACTTAAATAAGAAAACACTCTTAAAATAGGACACATATAATAATTTTTTTTAACTTGATCGATAATACCCCGTAAATCAAAATAACTCACTAAATTTATTTTTTATACTTATTATAACAATGGGCACCCTTGTATTTAAAATTTAAAATATTCCTTTCTTAACTTTCTCCCTCATTTCTTCATCTATTTCTTTTTTAAAACATTTAATATATTTTGAACATCAAACCTTCGAAATCATAAAACCATTTACGTTGATAAAAAAATCTCCTTCAGGTATTTAAGGTACTCACACATGTTATATACGTTCAAAGTTATTTGCTAGGTTCAAAACATTACCATGTTAAAATTATTTGAAATATGTTAAGAGAAATAGGGCACAAAGATAATTTTAAAGAGATGAAGAGTTCTCATTAATTAGTGTGTCAAAAATGGAGGGGTTGCCCTTTATTTATAGCACAAGTTCGTAGAGTCCTAATAGGAGTGAACATCCACTTAAATAAGATAAATATAAATATTTATAACACTCCCCCTTGATGTACACCATTTTCACCATTCAATGATTATTGCCTCATTAAAACATTACTAAGGAAATCCATTAGGAAAAAATCAGAGTGAAGGAAAAAGAGTACAACTTTTATGATTATTGAGTCGGTATTGGACGTGCTTAATGCTGTCTCGTTAAAACCTTTACCAGAAAAAACCAGTATGACAAACCCTAGTTAAAGGAAAAAAGAGTACAATGCACAAATGTTCTAAATTACATATTCTTGTGTCCTTCCCCGATAAGATGCTCCCCCTGATTGATATATTCAATTTCACTATTGGTGGAGTAGACGCATTTCAACATCGTACACAAACTTTTGAAATGTCGCCTTTGGTAGCTACTTTGTGAACATATCATCTAGGTTATCACTTGAACGAACTTGCATGACTTTAATCTCATTTTTCTTCTTAAGCTTATGAGTGAAGAAAAACATTGGTGAAATGTGCATGGTTTTGTCTCCTTTGATGGATCCTTCTTTAATTTGTGATATACATGTTGCACATTGTATTCATAGATGACATTTGGAATATCTGTAATGGAAGGCAATTGGCAAGAACTACGAATATGCTGAATTAAAGATCTCAGCCATACACATTCACAACGAGCTTTATAAAGAGCTAAAATTTTAGAGTGGTTAGAAGAAGTAGCTACTAAAGTTTATTTAGTAAACGTCGGGAAATTTCATTATTACCACAAAGAAATATATAACTTGCCTGAGATCGACCCTTATGAGGATCAAAGAGATATCCAGAATCTCCATAATCAACTAACTTGGAATTATTAGAGTTATAGGAATAAAATAAACCCATGTCAGTGGTTCCACGTAGATATCTTAGGATATGCTTGACACTAACCAATGCCTTTTGGTTGGTTTAGAACTATATCTAGCGAGCAGGTTCACAGAGAATGAAATATCCGATATAGTACATTGTGCCAAGTACAACAATGCACCAATTGCACTTAAATAGGGTACTTCTAGACCCAATATTTTCTCATCTTCTTCTTTAGAACGGTATGGATCTTTCTTTATGTTCAAAGACCGGGAAACCATGGGAGTACTTAGTGGGTGAGCTTTATCCATATTAAAACGTTTTAATATATTTTCGGTATAATTAGAGTAATGGACCAAAATCCCATTAGAATTTTTCTCAATCTGCAGGCCGAGATAAAATTTAGTTTTCCCAAGCTCTTTTATCTCAAACTCCCTTTTCAAATAGTTAACAGTTGTTTTGAGCTCTTCTGGAGTCCTAATTAAATTTATGTCATCCCCATAGACTGCTATTATTGCATATCCTTTTGAGGATTTCTTTATAAATACACAAGGGTAAATTGGATTATTTTCATACCCTTCCTTAGACAAGTATTCATTAAGACGATTGTTACAAATTCTTTCGGATTGCTTTAAATTGTTAATGAACGTCTTAGTTAGATCGAATGCGTACTCCTTGGCTTTGCTTCAGGCAAAGTAAATCCTTCAGGGATTTATATGTATATTTTTGTGTCTAAGTCCCCGTATAAATAACCGGTAACAACATCCAAGAGTCTCACATTAAGATTTTTATAAACCGCTAAGCTAATTAGATATATAAAAGTTATACCATCCATAACAGGGGAGTATGTTTACTCGAAATCAATTCCAAGTTTCTACGGGAAACCTTATGACACAAGTCGTGCCTTATATCAAGTTATTTCATTATTTTTATTTCTTTTTCTTACAAAAACCCACCGATAACCAACTGGGCTAAAACATTTTAGGATTTGTACTATAGGTCCAAATATACCACGTTTATTTAGAAACTCAAGTTCTGTCTTAATGGCAATTTCCTATTTTTGCCAATCTTCTCTTTGTCGACATTCATTTAAAGTACGTGGTTCATTGTCATTATCACTGCCCTTTGAAATTTGTGTAGCTACTGCATATGAAAACACATAATCTATGACAGTTTCTTTACAATCCAACATTGCTCCCGAATATGTACAAAACATAGATATCTCATTATTATTATTATTATTATTACTACTACTAGTAGTAGTAGTAGTAGTAGTAGTAGTAGTAGTAGTAGTAGTAGTAGTAGTAGGTACCTTTGCCTCTTTAGGGGCTTGTATAATCACTTCAGCGACTTGTGTATTTTCAGAGACAATAACCTCTTCAGGGGTTTCAGAGAAAGTGGATCTTTTATTCATAACCTCTTCGGGAGGATTATTAGGGCATGATTTTTCGTTTAATCTCCGCTTTTGGGGAGCAGAGGCTTTAGAACCTATAGGTTTTCCAAGCTTCTAGTGTGCAACATATTCATTTGCTTCTAATGTCAAAGTTCGTCCCACTGGTGTATCAATTATTTCTGGCATATTTATAGTGGGTACATGATATTTGGTTACTTTTTCAACATCATTGAATGCATTTGTTAATTTATTTGCAATTTCCCGAAGATGAAATATCCCTCTCACTTCATGCTCACATTGAGCAGTACGGGGGTATAGGTGAGACAAAGTGAAAGTGTTGCATGTTAATTCTCGTCGTTCTTCAGGAACGGACCGTACTTTCTGGTACGTTTTCCCCCCCTAACGGCGGGAAGAGTGCCTCATCAAAATGACAATCCTTAAATCTCGAGGTAAACGTATCACCTTTCAGTGGATCAATATAATGAATCATTGCTGGTGAATCATAACCAACATATATTCCCAGACGACATTGGGAACCCATTTTGGTACGCTGGGTGGGGGATTGGGAACGTGCACTGCACAACCAAATTTATGCAAGTGTGATATATTTGGTTGGCATCCAGACATAAGTTAAGAGGTAGAAAATGAATGATAAGAAGTGGGTCTATATTTAATTAACTTAGCACTATGTAGAATTGTATGTCCCCAAGCAGAGATTGGGAGTTTGGATTGCATAAGTAAAAGTCGCGCAATAAGTTGAGTCAGCTAAACCCTTTTGGGAGTGGACATAGGGGACTAGGTGCTCAACATCAATTCCTTGTAATAAGAAATAGTTATCAAAAGCTTGAGAAGTAAATCCTCCCGTATTATCTAAACGAATTGATTTAATGTGTTGATCAGAAAAATGTGCTCTAAGTAATATGATTTTAGCAAGTAATTTTGCAAAGGCCAAATTACGAGTAGATAACAAACAAACATGTGACCAATGACTAGATGCATCAATTAAAATTATAAAATATTTAAAAGTCCACTAAAAGGGTGGATGGACCCACAAATATCCCCTTTAATTCTTTGTAAAAAGGATGGTGACTCAGAAGCTATCTTGAGAAACGATGACTTAGTGATTAATTTACCTTGAGTAAAAGGGGTGAAAAAATGGTCATCGGGTAAGATAATTTGTTTACTTGTTAACAAGTTCCCATGTGAGTTATTTATGATTCAGGGCAACATATTTGATCCAGGATGACCCAAGCGGTCACGCCACAATATTAAATTATAAGGATCATTGAGCTTTCGTCTCATGACAATATGTGATTCTACAACATTGATTGTTATATGGTATAACCCCATGAATAATGATGGCAATTTCTCTAGTATGAGCTTCTGGCTTCCAACACTAGAAGTAATGCAAATGAACTCTTTATTACCTTTATTACATGTTTTCATATGATAACCATTCATTCGTATGTCCTTAAAACTCAATAAATTTCTTCTGGAATTTCTTGAGTATATGGAATTATTTATGAATAAGTGGGTACCATTCGATAACACCATGTGGGCTCTTTCGGAGCCTTCATTGATCATAGCAGGACCAACTATAGTGAAAGCATTCATTGTATTGTATACCAAGTCTAAGAAAAACTTTTGGTTTTTCAAAATAGTGTGTGTTGTCCCACTATCTACTAGACAAATATCATCGCTTGCTCTTACTTTCGGATCCATACCTTTGACATAATTAAATATAAATTGATATTTAATCCACTAATCACATAATCATTATAAAAAAATGATCAAAACCATTCCATTAACTAATAAATGCTCTAATAAAGATATTAAATAAATTTGTTTACGCTCTAATGCTAAACTACAAATGTCTGAATAGTAAATTTGAAGCAGATAAATAAATAGATAAAGAATAATCATTTTGATCTTCAGGACCGTCTGAGGTGGTTTTCCATGTATGTTATCAAATGTATCATCATCAATAGCATTTCCATACTCATCTTAAAAAAAATCAATTAAATTGAGATCAGTATCGTCAAGTCTCCAACGGTCTTCAGGACCTTCTACAATGTTTGTCTTTGCTCCCTTTTTCGAAGCCTAATATTTTTCTACCAACTTCTTGGACAAACGACAAGTACTTGTCAAATGCCCACTACGGCTATCTATGATAAATATCATTCGAATTTTTTGGATTTGACTTTTGAGTCCATTTATTATTATGATCATTTCACTTCTGGTGGTTCTTGAATTTGTATTTTTTTCTAGGGCCTTGATTGTGGTAGCCACCTCTTCTGGAGTTGCCACGGCCCCGCCGCTTATTTTCTCGACCTCTTTCATTATTTTGAACAGAGTTAACATTCACTTCAGGGAGTGCTACAGATCCAGTGGGTCTAGATGTATGATTCTTCATCACTAACTCATTGTTCTGCTCAACAACTAAGAGACATGGGATTAATGTGACACCCCGCCTAATTAAATACCGGACGATCACTCCTTTATTAAATTAAAATCAAGGTGAACAGTTGGTTCATTCTTAGCATCACTGTCGTAAAAATAACTTTTCCAATTTAAACACCCTAATTAATTAAGCTAAGTGTCAAAACCATTTTTAAACATTACTTTCCAAATTTTATTTTAATAACAAAGATTTAATTATTTACAACAATTTAATATTTAACGAATCACACCACAAAAATCCTGGAACATATAATCCAAATAATTTAAACATTCAACAACTAAATCCCAACATTAAAACTTAAAGTAAAACATCTAGTCAGTAATAAATCCCCAAAGGGACAATACTAGAAATAACTTAAGTACAATGTCCAAATAAACAATTGAATAATGGAAAGGGCGACACATGCCCCACTAAATGAATATGCTAGGAGTGGAGTCAAATAAATTAAGTCGTCTGAGCAAGAGGCCTGAAACTCCCACCTAAACTGCAACACGTTCCTTCCAAGGGATCCTAAGTAAGACGCCCCTGTGGCTGGGCACCTGTAAAATATACATATATATACAAGAGAGAAAGAGAAAGAGAAGCGGTTCAGAGCCCGATAGTGTATATGATTTAAAATTCGTTTAGCAAGTATTTAAAATGTTTACAGGCCAATGCAACAACATATTAGTGTGACACTCTCTTGAGGAATTCTCACCTCTCTTCTAATGTGCACGCCTATCGCACTAACCTTCCAAACGGATTTTCTTATCTTATATTGCACTAAACTTCCCAATGGTTTAACTTATCTTAGGTTACTCGTAAGATTTAAAACTGAACAATATAGTTGTTTAAAAGGAAGATTTCATTTAGTAACAAAGCTCTCATTTTAACTTTATTTATTAATAAAGTTTCCCAGTGTCATGTTATACTTTTTCAAAATAAGTATTTCCAATTTGAGTCATCATACATGTCTTACTCACCATAACACAGCAGACAGTTCCAAATTTTAGAATTTCATATATATATATATATATATATATATTAAATACTCGTATAATATATATATTCTAACAACACCCCACATAAAACCTATGGTGTGGGCATACTCTAGTATCCAATCCCCGTATCACTCGTACTAAGGGAAATACAAATTCGGAATCACTCTCGAACTGTATTAACACATACACAAACAATATTGAGGCGAAGCATAGATTCCAAGTCTCTAGGAGGATGGAACATGCCCGCGTCTCTTAGGACCGTCTGAACTATCAATTCGATAGCATGTACCAAGGATTTCTATCTTCTAGGGTACGAGTCAATATCCCCCATAAAGGTACCATCGAGATAAGACTGTCCCAGCGCGGTAACCTCAGGGATAACAAGTAGCATGGGCATGATTTTCACATGTATATAATATATGCATACACACAGTTATATAAATATACTGCTTTTATCATATCAATTTAGGTACATCTCTAATTTCCATAATTATAACATTTATCCTTATTTCCCCATTATTTGTTATCACGTATAACGGTTCGTCTCTAACTTTAATTCGAGGGATTATTCTAACTCATTACGTAACATTCATGGACTCTATCCTCCCAAGTGTAAAAATTCAGTAGGTATTCATCTATTTTCCATCGTAACCATTTTATGAAATCTCTCCATTTAATACAAAATTCCATCGTCCCTTAGGTAGAAACACTCCAAAAATATAAATTTCGCTTTACATTAAAGGTCTCTTAATCATTAATAAATCCTACTGGTCATCTTTATCTCCCGAAACATTTTAATAAGGGTGTCCAATGATTATTTCTCATTAAATTGAATTCAACTAATTTAAAAAGGGGAAATATGATCCTGTCAGAAGGGGTCGATCGATCGAGGTCTGGGGCTCGATCGATCGAAGCTCTTGGCTCGATCGATCGATCAAGCAGGTATGGCGAATTCTGCAGTTACCAATTATGGGTTTTCTCACATAACTCCATCCAAATCCAAACTTTTCATCCCCAAACGTCCAGAAATTTATACTACTAATAATATAAATCCATTCCATACATCTTTTACATAAAGCATGCAAATTTCCATTAATAATCCTGGATTAACATGCCAGAATTCATGTAAATCTCAAGAACCCTAGAAATCTCTTTAACATGGTTCTAATCAATCTTTTCCAGAATTTTCTTCTTCTAAAACATCAAAATTTTGTGGTTGAATCCTCTACATGTGAAGGGGTTTCCAGAATGATATTTAAACCATTACTACATGCGATTTCGTATCTCAAATTTGGGTTTTCTTCCATAAAACTCATCCTAATCATCCCTAGACTAACATGAGTGATGCATTAATGAAATAAGCAAGATAAACACTTGCCTGGGATTTTCATAATTCTGTTTTGCGGACGATTTTGGTGTGGTTGCATTCCCCATCGCGTGATCTATGCGTTGGTGGTGACGGCGGTGCAATCATAGGTGTTCTTGGCCTAGAACTCCTTGGGGAGCTTCTCCTCTTCCTCTCCAATGACCGTCATTAGTTTTAGGTTGTGTTAATCCTAGAAGATAACATTCTCCATCTGATATAACCCTATAAAATTCGTGGGTTTAATTACCCAAAATTACGAAATGTCCAAAATGCCCTCCTGGGGTACTAATTAGGCCTAAAAACGCACCGAGACCCAAACTACACCCCCGGGTACACTTTTCTGACTATCTCGACCCTTCCGGACACTTTGGCGCACTCAAAACGACCATACGAGTAACTTATAATTTATTCACTTTTATTTATCAACATTTAGTCCCGACACGGCACAGGCGCGTCCCGACTTAAATTTCCATAATTGTCATTTTATTCACACGTGACAATATTATAAAATAAAACTCATATATTACTATACTCATCCAGTAACATTTAACAAATAATAAATTTCCAATAAGTACTAACTCTCGTCATGCTAGTAAATATTTAAAAACAACATTCCGGATTAAAATGAAATTAATTTATCTCAATTAAAATTAATAAATCCCATAATTTAAAAGCTATAAAAAAATACGGGGTATTACAATTAATTTCGAGTACCTTTTAAACCCTCGCTCTCGATATTGCTTTTGCAGGAGCATATTCGAGGCATTAAAATTTGATAAAGTTTTCTCCAACATATCTGCATTCTCTACCTTTTCTCCACGTAGCTTTAGCATGGAGGTAATCTTGAACATAACAGAATTGTATTCAGACACAATCTTGAAGTCTTAAAATCTCAAGTTGAGCCATTCATGGCATGCACATAGAAGTACGATCAATTTTTGGTGGTCATAACTCTCCTTTAGGATGTTTTATATATCAAGAGGATCTTTCATAGTGAGGTACGCACTTTTCAAATCATTGGGTATGTGATGCCTAAGGAATATCAGAGCCTTAGCTTTGTCCTGCCGGGACATGGTATTTTCAAGTCTTATTGCATCACCAAGGTTCCAAGCTTGGAGGTGGAGTTCAACGTATTGAGACCAATAAAGATAATGCACTCCAGAAAGTTCAAGTGCTTCAAATTCGAGTTTAGAGATATTTGGCATTTTTAAATTGTTCAATAAATAAATTACAATGAGAAATATGTAATGCATAATAAAGAAAAAATAATAATTCAATATTTATTGAAATATTATGTGTGCAATTAGGACTTTGAGTCATTGATTTAATAATTAGATCTTCAGGTTCATGCTATTTATTTGTGAGAACTTCGGGTCAATTTTATTAAGTACTAGCATGCAAACAGTGCGATGCACGAGTGCTATTAAAAATTTCTCTCATTGTGAGTTGTGAAAAAGATTAAATAATTGTGGAACAGATATATCTCACCACCCACCATTATGTCACATATATCAAAGATAATGGAGTAAGAAATTACATATAGTCGAATAATCACGGATAATCACGGTTGAAATATATTTGAATAATTAAAGACGGGTACAACATTGATTGAATAAACACATATTTAGTATAGAAACTAAAGAGTAATATAAAATATTAGCAAGAGTTGTCCTCACCTCTCTTCACAATAAAGAAATTTCGATGAACATGTTATTTGTTTTTGTTATATGCAAAATTTACAAAGATGCATGTATTACAATGTGTGGACGATTTATAATTATTATAACATAATATGATCATTATATAATCAGTGTTATCCACACTTCAAAATTGAATTTTAAAAAGAAAAAGAAGTTTGAGTGATAAACATGGACGATTTTATGGCAGAATCAATGTCCCTTTGTTACCTACTTTCTTCTTTTTCTTTAGTTCTCTTCTAATATCGTTGTCAAAACTCAAATCTTCAGAAACTATAACATTATGATAGTGAATGTATACAAGTATTTTTAGCTGAAAAAATTTATTAAGCTAAGAACCTCCCAGCCTTTATGCATCGTGTAAAAAATTATTCAACAAAATACTAACCACTGAACTTGTATACATGGAACCAAAGTATCACCTGAGAAATATATACAAATTCATGATTAACAAATAGCAGCACTACATCCAAACAGTGAGGCCCGAATAATATTATATGCTTATATGAATCATATTTTCCATCGCAAAGTTATAACAAAAATAAATAAGAACTATAAATAATATATATCACCTAATGAGGAATGATTTAATAAGAATATATAATTAAAATGAATTGGAAAGAAAGACATGTGTTCTAGTTTTTTGGTTTCTATACATATATGATGACAATTATTTATACTTAAAAAAATAGAGCCAATACGATCTTTTTACCTTCAATTCCAAAAATATACTAACCGGATTGGTAGCACTGAAATACCTGCTATGAAAGGGTTGGATTCACATTTGGGATTCCGAGTTAAAAATGTAGTGCTATTTTGAACCTAGACGGTGGAGAGAGAGAGAGAGAGAGAGAGAGAGATAGGGTGATTTTTTTGCAGAAATTGAAAAGGTTAAGTAAAGAAAGAAAACTAAAGCAGGGGAGAGTGAAATTTTGGAGAAATTACCCGTCATGAGAAGCTTTAATTATTTAGTGTCAAATGGGTAATATATGGGTTGAGGAAGCATTATGTATGAAAATTAAATGGTAATTGAAAACTTTTAACCATTATGTATGAAAATTAATAATAGAAAACAAATTCTATACAATTAATAGAATCCTAGTCCAGCAAAAGAAACTGGTATAAGAGCCCCTAAAACAAATTATTGCATGTGACATGGATAGTTGATGTCAAATATATACACATGCATTTTGTATTTTATTCGTAAATAAAAAAATGCGTGGGAGTAAAAGGAGAGTGAAGCACCTTAAAATAAAACGTTGGGCTCAAGATTTATTTTGTATACTATTTTTTAATATATATAGTAAAGAAAAATAATAAGCAACGATCTCGAAACAATTAGGGCCTGTTTGGTTTTGTATTCAGAAAACTTGATTTAAACACAATTTTTAAATATAGTTTAAAACTCAGTTTTTTGTGTTTATAAATATTCGTGCGCGTTTGGTATTTTTTTTTTAAATATAGTTTCTAAAAATTTGACAAAATTAGAAAACATGTATATTTATATTATACACATCTCTCTCTCCCTCTCTCTCTCTCTCTCTCTATATATATATATATATATATATATATATATATATATATATATATATATATATATATACATAAAACTTCCATACATATATAATACATACTTGACTTGACATTTATTTCTTGATTTAACACACCCGGTTAAATACTTGAAACAAATACCCTTTGTTTGAGGAAAAGCATTTCTGTCACCGAAATGACCCCTTTGCTCATACCAAATTTACCTTAGTATTTTCATTGAAAATCTCCTTCCAACACACGCAAGCACCATATTAGAAAATAATTATTTTTCTTTGAAAGACTTTCATAAACACACACTTGTGTAAATTATGAGTTAAACCTCTTTAGGTTGCTTAATTACTCATTTAATCACTTCACTTTACTATTACTTATACTTCATGGATATTAGTTATTAATGTTTGAAAATGAAGTAATCCCATTTTTTAATCACAGATAAATAATAAGGGCAAATCTTAATAAAAAACACAAGAGATATATATTTTTAAAGTGGTTCAGCTATAGAGAAAGCCTACGTCCACTGTTAGTTTTATTTATTCTAATTAGAATAGCTCAGTATGGTGTGCTTGATAATGATTGAATTGTCCCTTGAGCCAAGGGATTATTCCTTATAGTGGTGTAAACCCCTAGATGGAATGTCTTTATATTTCCAGGTATTCACATATGTATACAATAAATGAGACTCTTGGAATTTAATGCTGGCAACCATTCCAGTTGAGTAACTTTTGATATTCTTGATGATTCAAATTCTGGGGTTGGTCAGCCTTTCACTTGACTAGGTTCTTCTAATGCCGATCAAGAAAGCTATACGGCCAACTAGGATGACAGGTGTCTGTATTCATTGATCCGTGTGGGGAGATAATTTTTACATGCAACAAAAGCCTCCAATGCTCCATGCTTGATGATTGATCAAAAGTATGGATTATTTTGCTCCAAATGTTATTCAGCGTAATGCTTGAGTTTGTGGTCGGGAGCTGACGTCCCACCCTTATAAGAATTTTCATTAGTATTGTTGATAGGGGTGTAAAACGGTTGGATACGGAGAGGATACCATAATATCCACATCCATATCCACCAACTCCTTGCACTATCCATATCAGTATCAGTATCCGTATCCGCCCGGATAATAATTTTAGCTATCCTTATCCTCTCGGATTTCTCGGATTCGGATAATATCCTTATTCATTTTTATTATTTAAGATACATTAAGACACACATAGCTTATTAAACACTAATTTAATAATACACTAATTTAATAATATCCTTATCCTTAAGTTCCTGATTATGTTTTTCCCGGATTCTTGTTTTTATTAGCTTCTGTAGACATATTAAACTGCATTGTGTTGATTACAAAAAATAATTAGTAAAAACAGCACTGAAATTGGGTAAAAATTGTAAAAATGAAATTGGGTAAAAACGATTAAACCAACAAGCAATAAAAATATGAGATGGTTTTATACCAGCAAGCAATAGCAATAGCAATCACTGGTATAAAAAGATTAAATAGGAATCGTAACAACAATAATAACATTGATAAAATGTTTATACCGGAATCGTAAAACAACATTAAAACATTTTATACCAACAACACTGAATCGTAAGCAACAAACACTGAATCCACTAATACTTAAGCAATAAACACTGAATCGTAAGCAACAAACACTGAATTCTCTAATTTAAACAACAAACACTGAATCATAAGCAACGATTACACGATTAGACAGCAAGCAAAAAATGCATGGAGCAAATACGAATGGGAAACGGATGAACTTACCGTGAGTTTTTGTGGAGCTGGAGCTAGAGCGTTAACGGGAAAAAGAAGAAGAGAGGAAATGGTTTTTGGCACCGCTAGTACGGTTGGAGAGAGAGAGAGAGTGACTTTTTATGGCATGGAAAAAAGAAGAGCATAGGGTTTGTTTTTGTTCTTTGTGCGTGCCTTTTTAGTTTGTGAGAGTGTGTAGCGTAAGAGTTAAAAATAGATATAAGAGGGTTTAATTTAAATTTAATATATTTTATTCAGTTAGGGTGGTAATATTATATAAATAATAATATTAATTAATAAATATGTATTTATGTTACGGATACAGATATATGTTGAAACGGATATCCGCTAATACGAATAGTCCGCTTTGGATACGGATTATACTCCACTGATACTATCACTATCCGTATCCGTTTTTTTTATACTAAAAATGGTCATCCGTATCCTCTCTTTTGGATATTTATTCGGATAAATATTCGCTAAATTTGGATACGAATATCGGACGGATTCGGATTTTCGAATATCCATTTTCACCCCTCACTGTTGATAATGGTATTTTTGTAAATAATTTAAACCTTTTCTAATCGCCAAAGGGTACGATGGTCTTTTGAAGCTTTAAGAGGCGTGTAGCCGGTGGTAACTCAATCGTTCGTTCAGTTAATCCTTTCATTCCCGTTTATCAAGGGGGCCTATAAATATATATAAGCTTCCCCTCCATTTCTCTTCAGTTCTTACAGTTACCTCTAGATCCCTATAAGCCTTCGTTCCCTATTTCTCTATTTTTTCATATTTTTTTTCTGTTTTCACCATGGTTTAGATTGTGGATGAGGGTTCGTTAGAGAATTTTAAACAAAAGAGAAAGGTTACCGCCTGGGTAGATTTAGAGATAGCCCAGGGTCCGATAGAAGTGTATTCTCTTCTTGAGGGTCATTGGATTCCAAATTTATTTATTATTGAGTGCGACATCACTTTTCCACCAAACCCCATTTTTCTTTAGTTTTGTAAACACTTTGACGTAGATCTTGTTAGGCTAGCAGTAAACACTTGGATGGTTGTAAATGGTGTTAATAGATTGAATGAGATTTATGGGACTCATATTGGGGTTTATGAGTTAATGTTTTTCTACAAATGGGTCACTATTGTAGAGAACACGTATTATTTGAAGACTAGGCAAGCCAATAGGGCATTAGTAGTGAATCTGCCAGACTCTAATAAAGACTATTGGAATTATGGTGTAGTTGTTAAGAATCAGCAACACGCTCCCCTTCCCTAGGGGGTGTCCTACACTGTTTCCAGGTGCCCCCAATAAGGGCATGACATATGTTATAATTCTTCTCTTATTTGTTATCTGTTTCTAAATTTTGTCGACTAACTTTGTTGCTCTTTTTTGTTGCAGAGGAGACTAAGAAGAGGTGTCCTAAAGGAGGTGAAATCAATATCTAAGAGCTTAAACTCCTATGGGGACTTAATCATAGAGTTGGAGAAGAACATACCCGAGCAGTTTCAGTGATGTTAGAGTACAAGAGCCCTATCACTTCCTTTGTTGCCCAACCAACACTTACCCTGCCACAGGTTGCCATCAATTTAGAAGAAGAATTTGTGTCTACTTCTTCGGTTACATAATAAGCTGGGGATGACTTCATCCAAGGAGGAACTTATTTTTCATTTGAATCCTTTGATATATCTGACATCCATACTTCTCCTTTGGCTGACATGGGTAAAAGAAAGATGCCTAATTTGCTGAGTGGGCCATTATCTCCCCCTCCCAAGAAGAATGTTGATACTGGCAAGAAGCCAGTTGAAAAGAAGTCTTAGGCCAGTTAAAAGAGTCTACAAGTTCTTAGTATTGAGGAGATCCAAGCTACTGAACCTCATTACAAGAGGTTAAATAAGTTCTTGCCCGACTCATAGAATTAAGCAAAAAAAGTCCAATCTGAACAACAAGAGTTGGTTGCAAAGAAAAATCAAGACGACCAATAAGAGTTGGTTAAAAAATTTCAAGTCGACCTGGGTGACATTGGATTAGCTTCTGTAGCTAGCAACCTTGGATGGACCAAGAGTTTAATCAAGTCTGGAACTCTTCCAGCTGATAGGACAACCTCAGTTTCCATACCCAGAATAAGGCTGATTGAGAGAGCTTGCCATATTTTGGCACTGGTAATTATCTTATCTTTTATTTTTTCTTCATGTTACTGAACTTCTTCTTATATACTGTGTTTACTATTTTTGAAGTTTTTAGTTGATGTTAACCAAATAATGTAGAAGGACGACTTGTCGAGATCTTCCCCGGGCGAGGTGGAAGAGGCATTTGAAGGTCCGAGGCAGTCTTTATAGGATTCTTAGATGGTTTTGGAATTGAAGCAAAAAGTCTGGGATGATAAACTGCAAGAATTAGAGAATAGGGCAGTTGAAGCAGAAGGTAAAATAAAAGATGCTCAAGAAAAATGCCAAGTTATCGAGAATAAAGTGAAGGAGGTTGATGGTAGGGCAAAGGCTGTAGAGAACAAGTTGATAGTGTCCTAAATCTTGGCCAAAACGGTTGAGGATAAAGTGGCTAGCCTGACTGCTGAAGTTACATCTTTGAAGGCCAAAGGCAAGAAATACGAGGATGATGATTTTGATAAGGGCTGGGAGAAAGCACTTTTTGCATCTTTTGCCCAAATTAAGTATGCTAAGAAACTATCCATCAATGATGGTTGGTCGGAGGCATTAAAGGTGGTCGACACAGAGTCAAGCTCTAAGCTTTTCCAAAGGCATGACCCAGACATTCCTCCTAACTTGGATCAAGAGTTTAATGACGAGGAAGGTTCTTAGGAGTCCTCAATGGTACCTATTGATACTTCAATGGGGCCATCTACTATTGTCGACCTGCCTGCTGCTAACTACGACCAAGCCCAAGAGAAGGAGAAGGTTTAGCTCCTTTTTTAGCCATTTCTTTTCCTTTTTTTCTATATATTTTCAATTTCTTCTACTTTAGTCTTTCTGATGTACCCATCGTTGTAATCATGAATTTGATTAATGAAAGAACCTTTTATTTTTGCTCATTTGTTTACAATCTTCAAATGATGTTGATTTCTTATTAATGGATATCCTCTACGTTGTTTATTTCTTTCAATTTTCCCATAAACTCATACTTATAAATTTCCAGTTTGATTCCAGGAAAAAACCTATTATTTTTACTAAATTCGACTTACTGAGGCGGTGCAAAAACCTATTTCAGGATGTCTATGTTCCTTTATTCGAGGAAGATTTATTAGGGTTCCTCGGCCCAGATGTTTTTTATCACGTGAAGGAATCTTACATCCATCTTCATTACCTCTTGGACAGAGCTGTAGCTAATAATGATGTTTTTTAGATGATTTAGCAGATACAGGTGGATCATAAACTTTCCAAAGCACTGCTCCATTCTGACTATGCAACCAAATATAAGGCATTAAGTGAAGGCTGGGCTTTGATAAGAAGTTGAAAGACATCACTTTTTCTTTGAACAAGAAGGATTTGTCCTTGAACCAAGAGATGGAGAATGCCCAATCAATTGTTCCCATTCTAGAAAGGGAAAATAATTCAATAAGGAATGAACTTGATAGTTTGAAGAAATCAACCACCATTGGTCCGGATGAAGGGGTTTTATTCTTGGAGACTGAGGATGTTAGGCTGTTGGAAGAGCTGAAAGCTTTGCAGAAGAAGAAGAAGAAGAAGAAGAAGAAGAAGAAGAACAAACCTGGCCAAGTCCCCAATCAAAGTATAATTATTCGATTAACTGTTAATGAGGAGATAACCAAGAAGACTCCGTCTCACCAAGCTACTCAAAGAGAAAGATAAGGCCATAAAAGAGCTTCAAAATAATTTGGACCGATTTACCTTCCATTTCCACAAGAAATCCAGAGCTCTTTGAAGGGATGGATATGATGAAGCTCTAACTTATTTGGATATACATATGGAGCAATCTAGGAATGAGGGTTACAAATGGGGTTGGTTGAACCTTCTCCCTTTGTAAAAAATGCACAAGAATGATGAATTATGGCACTAGCATACCCTAAGGATCTTAGACTATCCTGATCCTCCTTCTCCAATGACTTTAGTTGGATCCCTCCTAATGTTATTCCTCAAGGTTTGATTAGAAAATATATTATAGACCTTGGCCTTGAAGGAGAAGTGGAATATGTTCGTCTTCAGCATCTTATTGATTGGCCAAGTAGTTGTAGGCATACTAGGAGGGAGACTTTTGATTCTATTAATCATCCGAGCACTTTGGATAATCCTACTGTTGGGATGAGCAAGACTGATGGAAAGCGTCCAATGGAATACCTTGTATCTAGTATCTGATTGATCTTTATTTTGTAATTCAAATTCATTGAAATGAAATGAAGTTCTTTGAGAACTTTTGTCATTTATATCTAAGCTTGTAGTTTATATTAATCTTGTTGCCGACTAGGTAATCTGTATGCTGACTAGTTCATCGTCCTATTAATTAAATGTTTCGCTTAAATATTAGATGTTTAATTCCGAATTGAATCTGATTGTAATGCCTTAGATTCTACTAACGTTGTTCTTAGATAAAAATGTAAATAGTTTTACTGAACTAAGTTGTAACATTCGTTATCAGTGGCGACCAAGTGTATTAGGAACGTATAATTATCCACGTATTTTAACTTAGTCGGGCAAAACCTCTTGTGTTTGGCTTTAAGTCTTATAGGAGATTTTACTAACTTCTAGTTTGTGTTTTATCGAGGAAGAAATCATACATGAAATTATTAATGATGAACTTTTATGAAGTTGGAAAAGTTTGACGAAGAACTTTTCTACAATTGGAAAAGTTTGGCGAGGAAATTCTCTGAAGTTGGAAAAGTTTGAACTTTTTTTGTAGTTGGAAAAGTTTAACGAAAGAACTTTTCTAAAGTTTAAAAAGTTTGACGAAAAACTTTTCTGAAGTTGAAAAAGTTTGATGAGGAACTTTTCTGAAGTTGGAAAAGTTTGAACTTTTTTTGTACTTGGAAAAGTTTGGCGAAGAACTTTTCTGAAGTTGGAAAAGTTTGAACTTTTTTATAGTTGGAAGATTTTGGCGAAGAAATTTTTGAAGTTGAAAAAGTTATTTGAAATTAAAATTTAGTGTTTAGTTTAAGGTAGTGGTGTACCACACCATATTTCGAAAAACACAACATAAAAAAGAAGTATAATGAGTAGGAACATGTAATTTCATTAACTTGAATAACTAATTATATCGAAAACAAAAATAAATATAGTATTTGCGAAGATGATTGGCAATCCAGGGGATCTTAAATTCTTTGCCCTCCAATGTCTACAGGGGATATGTTCTTGGTCGTATTTATGTCGAGATACGGTAGGGACTTTTCCAGTTGGGTTCCAACTTATTATTTTTCTAGATCACTTTCTTCAGTATAAGGTCTCCTTGGTTCAAGTTGGTCGGCTTAATACTCCAGTTATAGAACCTAGCAGTCCTTTATTGGTAAGCATCCATCCGAATAGTTTTATCGTCTCCGACTTCTTCTATTATGTCTTGATCTAGTCACCTCATGAGATCACTTTTGGGCGAATCAAAATTCAATACTTTGTGAGTCGGCATATCAATTTGAACTGGTACCCCTGCCTTAGTGCTAAAATAAAGCATGTACATGGTTTTCCATGTTGCTATTTTGGGGGTGGTTCTATATGCCCAAAGAACGCTGTGGAGCTCAGTAATCTAGTTGCCTTTAGCATCGACCATCATTTTCTTTAATCCATCTAACAAGGTTTTGTTTTTTATTTCTGTCTGGCCATTACACTATGGGTGTCCAAGAGATGAATGAAGTATTTAAATGATGAACTTGGTGCAGTATTCTTTAAATTCCTCATTATCAAACTGAGTGCCATGCTCCATATTAATTGGAAAACCCTCTGATAGGGCGTATCAATCAAATGCTCAGCCTCCACCCACTTAGTGAAGTAATCGACTACTACAATCAGGTATTTGAACCTTCCCTTAGTAGTTGGCAATGGTCCACCAGATCTATTCCCTAAATAGTAAAAGGCCACAGAGAAGTGATGGGCCTTAGAGTTATTGTTGGTCTCCTATGGATGGTGGCGAATTTTTGGCACTTATCACATTTCTTGCGAAGGCAACACAATCTACCTTCATTATCGACCAGTAATAACCTTGCATTGATATTCGTTGTCTTAGAGATCTCCCAGTTGTGTGAGCTCCCCATGACCCTTCATGTACCTCTTTAATTAAATAACTTACCTCATTTGGGTGGACACAATGAAGTAAAGAGACTATATAGCCCCTTTTATACTGTGTACCTTTTTCCAGAATATAGTGAGCTGCCTTATATCTCAATTTCCTCATTTTTTATCGGCTGGTAACAGTCCCTTTTCATTGTAGTCCCTGATTGGGTCCATCCAGGAAGGCCCCAATTATACAAAAATGATGTTGATTGCCTCATCATCAATGCTCCTACTGGTGAGAATCTCCACCAAGATGGTTCTTCTGAGATCTAATGGGGTTACTGAGGCTAGATGAGTAAGAGCATCTGCTCGAGCATTGTCCACTCTTAGAATATGGACTATCTGGACTGCAGAAAATAAGAAGATAACTTCCTTTGACTTATGTAAGTATCCTACCATTGTTTCCCATTAACTCTATATATTTACAGTAACTGATGGACAATAAGTTGAGAATCACTGTGCCCTATCACCTTCTCGATACCCAATGATGAGGCTAGTTCTAACCCAGTAATCAATGCTTTGTATTCGACTTCATTGTTGAATGCCTGAAATTTAAATATCAATGCATACTCTACATCCAAGTCATCTAAAGTATTAAGGATAAGTCCAACACCACTTCCAGTTATACATGAAGATCCATCTACGAAGAATTTCCAAATTATAACATCACTGTTGAAGTCTTCATCCATCAATACTCCGTACTAAAAAACCTTATGGCTTTGCTCAGCTAGTCGTAGAGATCTTTCTTGAACAGGTGATGATTCTGGTTGGTCAATAACCATCTCAGTTGGACCTGGTGCTTAGATCTCTTTCGAAGTAGTCTGCTCGATAGGCAAAGTTAGTGTATTGGGTACCTCGACATAAGTGAATTCTACTATGAAATCTGTAACTGCTTGCCTCTTCAATAAAGTCCTTGATTAATACACAATTTCATACTCTCCCAGCTCAACTAGCTAAGACATTAGTCTTCCAGATTTTTCAGGCTTAAGTAAATTTTATCTCAAGGGTAGGTCAGTGCATACTACAATGGTATGAGCCTGAAAATAGGGTCTCATCTTTTTAGAGTCTTCAATGAGTGCCAATGACAGTTTCTCTAACTGTGGATATTTGATCTCTACTCTCCATAATGCCTTACTTGTGTAACACATTGGTTTTTTTAACACCCTCCTCTAGTCGGATCAGGGATGAACTTATATCAGACTCTGAAATAACCCAATATATGTATAACTTCTCACCCAAAACTGGTCGGGAGAGTAGTGGGGGATACCCCAAATAATTGTTCAAGTTCAAAAAAGATTTTTCACAGTCGTCGTTCCATTTAAAGGTCTTTTGAAGAACCTTAACGAATGGAAGACTTTTGTCCGTGGCCCGAGATATGAAATAATTTAGGGTTGCTACTCTTCCAGTTAACTTTTTCACATCCTTCTTACTGGTAGGAGATTGCATTTCTAGTAATGCCTCTATTTCATCAGGATTGGCTTCGATTGCTCTTTGATTTACAATGTGCCCTATGAACAAACCTTTCTAGACTCCAAATATGCACTTGGCCAGATTGAGCTTCATTTGATGTTTTTCCTGTCGTTCAAAAAATTTAGGCCAAATTGGTAATGTGGTTGGCGATGAACTTGCTTTTGGTGGGCATATCATATATATACACCTTTATGTTCTTACCAATTTTATCTTCAAAGACTTTGTTTACCAACCTTTGATACGTTACTCCAGCGTTTTTGAGCCCAAAGGGCATTACATTATAGCAGTAAGTTCCTCGACTGGTAATGAAGGACGTGCTTTCCTTATCCTTCGGCTTCATCTTGATCTAGTTATACCCAGAATAAGCATCCATGAAGCTGAGCAATTCATGACCTGCTTTGGCACCTACCAATTGATCAATCCTTGGTAAAGGAAAGTGATCTTTCAGATATACTTTTTTATGGTCAGTAAGATCCACACACATTCGCAATTTATTATTCTTATTTTTTACCATTACTGCATTGGCCAACCAAGTCGGATATTTAATATCCACAATGAACTGTGCTTTCTACAGTTTTTCCTCCTTTTCTTGAATCGCCGTATTCTTTTCTTGGCTAAAAACTCTGTGCTTCTACTTGATCGGCTTGGCTTCTTTATAAATATTGAGTTCATGACAGATGGAGTTGGGATCAATACCTGGAATATCCTCATGACTCCAGGTAAACACTTTCTTCCTATCTCTAAGGAATGTAATTAATTCATGTTTGATAGGTGGTGTTAGTCTTGAGCCAATCTGGGTGATCCTTTCTAATATCTCATCATCTAGCGCAATAGTTTCCATTTCTTCCAAGACTCCTCCTTTCAACAAGTCCTCCTCCTCGTGAGGATTCAAAGCATCAATATGGAAAGTAGTTTTGCCTCTTTTCATTTCTTGTTGGTCGGCTGAAGTATAATATCATTCTCGTGCTTCCATCTGGTTACCATTTACCACACCGACTCCATAGGTTGTAGGGAACTTATTGCATTCATGCACACTAGATGGAACAGCTTCCAGTTGCTTCAACCTTACCCAACCAAGGATTATGTTATAGATTGAAGGTATATTTTTGTTTAATGTGAAGAAGTGAATTTGTTCCATCCGACTTACCATCCAAGTGCCAACCAGTACTTCTAACTTGACAATTCCCAAGGGATATACCCTTTCTCCATAAAATCCTATAAAAGGTCTGTGATACGATTCTAGCTTACTGTTTTTTAGCCCTAAGGTTTGGAAATAATTGTAAAACATTACATCAGTTGAACTCCTATTATCAACCAAAACTCTAGACACTCTGCCGTGGTGATTTCTACAAGTAATTACCAATGGATCATCATGAGGATAAAGTACCCCACTCAAATTATTTTTGGAGAAGATGATCACCAACTTGTCTTTGTTGACTTTTTTGGGCCGACCATCACTGCTCCCAGCTATATCAATCTGCCTAATAGTGGGACAAGCTTTGGATTCATTTAAGTATTCATTTCTTTTAGCAAGTCCATCTCCTCAACCTGCATCTCCACCTGGAATAAAATAGCAATCGAAGGACATCATACCTACATCGATTTCGGGCTCATCAGCCTTCTTCGACAAGTTAGGGTCATCTTTATAATCCCTGTAGCATGCCCTTTTGGCATCCCCTTTTCCTCGGCCAGGTGACTCAGATCTCCTTTTGGTATCTAGGCCACCATTTCAATTAACAAATTTTGTCAGCTTTCCCCGTCGAATAATAGTTTGAACTTTATTTTACGGGCTATGCAACTATCAGTGGTGTGTCCATGATCATGATGAAAATCATAATACTTGGACTTGTCACTTTTATTGGGGGGTGTCATCAATTTCTTAGGCCAATTCAGATCCTTGTTACACCTTGACCAAGCATAAATTCTTCTGAATTTAGCCCCTTAAGTTAGTAATTTTGATATCTCGAACAAAGTAATTGAATCTTTTTTATCCCATATCATTACCATTAACTATTTCTAATGAGTACCCCGAGTTTCGTGTATTTCTTATAGATTTTACAGGAATTTAGTGCAAGAAAAGAAAGAAAGAAATCGAAAGAAAGGAAGAGAACAAAGGAAGACAAGTCAAAGGACAAAAGCGTAAATTTACACCCGGAGTTCGGACTCGAAGCCTAAAAGAAAGTTGAAGATCTTAATTTCACAAGAGCATCGGAAGAAACGACAATCAAATCGGAGCTCGTGATCAAAAGTTATGACCAGTCAAAGATTGAATGAAGAAAATCGGACCGATCCGGTCTATCTCGGACCGATCCGAAATGTCACTATTCCAGTAGACCCCGAATTGATGCCGAGCCGATGATAGTAGAACTGATCCGATGGTATCCGGACCGATTCAGTGGAAATAAAAAAGAATTGATCCGGTAACTGAGAACCGAACCGATCCGATGGGATTCGGACCGGTCCGGTGGTGCGAATTCCTGGCATTAATTATGATGCTCAAGAGGTGCATATCTTGGAGAATCTTGTACAACTCATCAATTTTAGCTGTCAATTCATGCTAGTTGGTACTATAAAAGTCCAAGCCCTATGTCATTCCAGGGAGAGTCGAATTAGAGAGAGAGAGTCAGATTTTAGAGAGTCTTTTTAGTTTTCTTTGGTAGAAATTTTCATAAACTCTACTTTGTAAGGTTAAGGTAGAAGAAGTTTTCTGGATTCAAGTGCATTTTTTCCCTATTG
This sequence comes from Sambucus nigra, assembly GCA_949130495.1. NCBI lineage: Eukaryota > Viridiplantae > Streptophyta > Magnoliopsida > Dipsacales > Adoxaceae > Sambucus > Sambucus nigra. The sequence goes on from OX422221.1 coordinate 293,725,732, forward strand.
CTGAATACAAGTATCAAATTTCCATTCCGTTATTTATTCTTTATTTTCAATACAATTATCAATTGTTTTGCAAATTGTTAGCAATGTTTGTTAGATCCACAATTCCATGTATGAATTTATTTTTTTGTAAAACCATGTCTAGCTAAATTTTCAAGGGTTGGGGTACATGAACTCATTCCGAGGTGAATTACCCAAGTAGAAAATTGAGGGTAAATTGAATTTTGACCGAATCGTGTATGGGAATTATACGAACATAGCCGATCTTTTAATCTCTCTTGCCCTAGGTACTTGGGATGTTTAAGAACATTATGCAAGTGTAATTGTCCATTCACCGCTTTGTATTTACCTTTGATTTCATATGATGCGGGCTAGTTCTCTCATATATGTAATGCTTAGGATCTATAAAGATTGGATTTAGTAAAAAATTTCAATTTACAATTATAGTATTCTATACGGTAATTTGATAATGTTTGAGGGATTGTACTCCACCCTATTTTCTCTCATTTTCAAACTTAAATTCTTTACGGTTCTTCGTGTTTTTATGCACATTTTATTTCATCACCAATTGGAAATTTACAACCATCAATCATCTTTTCTTTTCTTTGGAGAAATCATTTCAGGGTTAAATAACTATTCCTACGTTACTCAAAAGCGCCAATTTTCGATCCTTTTGGGAAACGATCCCGACTTGTCGGATTATTACTAACGCGACAGGCTTGCACTTGAGCCTAGATAGAATGCATTTCTGAGAACAATTCTTAGTCGCGTCAAGTTCTTGGCGTCGTTGCTGGGGACTGTTAATTGGTTATATTTAGGAAAGTGATTTTAATCCTAAGGTGATTTAAAAAAAAATATTTTTCTTCTCATCTCTTGTGCGATTATATGCAGAATCCACTTCTCACTCAAGTCCACAAAAATCCTATTGCCGAAGCGAATTCTGAAAATTCTCATACCACCGACTCTCCACACTTTTGGGTTCCACCTCCTTCGCCTAATAATTCAATCACAAGTCGTTCTTTGAGTCAAACACCGAGTGTCTATTTTGAATCTTTTGGTAGCAATATGTCTGTGCACGGTAGTGTTGGTGTTGGTGCTGGAGAGGAAGAGATACCATATCTTCCCATGAAAGATCTTTTATTTTCGGAGCGAACTGTTACCCCTGGTTGCATTTTACTCCCGTATAATGCCGATCAGTTCCACTTTCGAAATGGTATGATTCAAATTCTTCCCACATTTCACAGGATGGATTCTGAAAAACCATATCTCCATATTAGAGAGTTCGAAGAAGCATGCGAGACATTTGGTGACCAAACTTGCCCACAAGATGTTATCCGGTTGAAGCTTTTCCCTTTTTCCTTAAAGGATAAATCTAAGACTTGGCTATGGTCACTACCCCCGAATTCTGTCTTGTCGTGGAGAGATATGCAAACCAAGTTTCTCTCCAAGTTCTTTCCACAACACAAGACCAATTCTGTCAAAGCTCAAATGCAAGCTTTTCGACAAAATGAGAATGAAGCTTTTAACAAGTGTTGGGAAAGATTTCAGGATTTAGTTAGTGCTTGCCCACATCATGGATTCGAAAAACATCATCTTATTTCATTTTTCCATCAAGGGCTTACTTTGGCATCTAAACAACTTGTTCAGACAATGTGCGAAAGACCTTTTTGGGAGTTAGATTCGAGCGATGCTGAGGCTCATCTGAAATATGTAGCGGAGACTACGCAAGCATGGGATATTTCTGACCCTAATTGTCAAAATAAAAATCGACAAGTGTCCAACTTGCCTACTGCTTCCGGTATTTATCACTTGGACAAGGACACTTTGTTAGATCATAAATTTGACCAATTGGAAAAGAATTTCAGAGACATGCTTGAAGTGCGATTAAGAGAAGTAGCTGGACCCGTGTAAGCCGGAAAGGAGAAAATGTGTGCCATTTGTGCTGCTGGTCATTCTACCAAAGGATGTCCTACCATCCCTGCATACAAGGCAATGTACACTAAGCAAGTAGAGGCGATAGGAGGGTTTCGCGAAAATTTTAATGCACCGCAAGGGAATGCATACAATCAATCTTAGAGGAATCATCCTGGTTTCAACTATGGACAACCACAAGGGGGGATGGCTCCTAATCCACACGTGACTTTGCCACCACCCCCTACTCAATTTCAGCAAATGGCTCCTCCGATGCAACGTCCTATGCAAGTACCACCTCCTAGCCCTTATGTCACTCCACCTAGGCGATTTCTTGAGGATAATCTGAATCAATTCATCAAATCTAAAATGGAGAGTAATGCTAAGTATGATCGAATGTTCACGGAAGTTCATACTAGCATCTCTAGGTTGCAATCTGCAGTGAATACTCAGGAGAAGGGTAAATTCCCAGCTCAAGGCTAATGACCCTCTCTTCAAGGGCAAACTACGGTTAACTCTACTTCATCAGATTTGCCAGAACAATGTCAAGCTGTCACTATTCTATGTAGAGGTCGCGTAATTGATCTAGCGCCACCACATCCAAAGGAGTCTAAAGCTAAAGAAGCTTCAGAACCTGAGGAAACTCCATTGCACATGGAAGATAAGGATGAAGGAGTTGAACTTGAAGTTGAAGTAAAACTGCCCACTGCTGCTCCATTCCCTCAACGCTTGGCACCACCCAAAATGGGGGCTTCGCGTACGAAAGTGTTAGATGTTTTGAAGCAAGTGAAGTTGAACTTGCCGTTTCTGGATGCTATCCAACACATTCCAGCATATGCCAAAGTCATCAAAGATCTTTTAACTATAAACGACGGCTCAAGGTGAAGAAGAATGTCTTTTTGGCACAAAATGTGAGCTCGGTCCTTCTTAATGATCTTCCACCAAAATTCAAGGATCCTGGTGCACCTTCAATTTCGTGTGTTATAGGAGAGAGTAGAGTCGAAAAATCTTTGCTTGACTTAGGTGCGAGTGTGAACATCCTTCCATACTCTATCTATAAGAAGCTTGATTTAGGTGATCTTAAACCTACCCGAATCACTCTACAGTTAGCTGATCGAACAGTTAAAGTGGCTCGTGGGGTTGTAGAAGACGTGATAGTTCAAGTGGACATGTTCTACTTCCCTGTTGATTTTATCATTTGGGACATGGAGCCTTCTCCCCATGCGAGAAATCATGTTTCCATAATTTTGGGCCACCCATTTTTAGCTACTGCTAATGCTTTGATCAATACATGTAATGGCCAAATGCAACTCAGTTTTGGAAACATGACTCTCGAGACCAATATTTTCAACGTTGCCAATCAAATGGGTGATGAGGATGAAATTCATGAGGTTGATCTTATTGAAGAAGTGGTGGATGAGCACATCGAGAGAATCATAGGTGGAGATGCACTGGAAGTTTGTTTAGTTCAAGGTGTTGCGAATGAGAGTTCTTATACTGAGTTTGAGCATGAGGTGGAAGAGTTGGGAGCTTGGTTGCAAGAAGAAGTGAGTTTTGAGAAGTTAAGAGATGTTGACTGGATTTCTAGATTTGAAGAATTACCCCCGAGCGAGTCGCTCATGATCCCCTCTGAAGATAAATTTCCTAGTCTTGAGTTAAAGAAACTACCCTCTCATGTAAAATATGCTTTTCTGGGAGAAGATGATACGTTTCAGGTTGTTGTTTCTTCCAGTTTAAAAAAGGAGCAAGAGGGCATGTTGTTGAATGTGTTGCGGAAGCATATGAGTGCGTTTGGTTGGACTATAGCAGATTTGAAAGGTATATGTCCCTTGATTTGTACCCATAAAATCCACCTCGAGGAGGAGGTGAAGCCCTCGAGAGAGATGCAAAGGCGACCAAACCTAACCATGAAAGATGTAGTTCGAGCTAAAATCATCAAATTACTAGATGCTGGGATTATCTATTCCATTTCCGATAGTAAATGGGTGAGGCCAATTCAGGTCGTTCCAAAGAAATCGGGTATGACCGTGGTTGAAAACGCTAAGGGAGAATTAATACCTCAACGCATCACCACTGGGTGGCATGTTTTCATTGATTACCAAAAGCTCAATGCCGGAACAAGAAAAGATTATTTTCCCTTGCCGTTTATCGACCAAGTGATTGAACGAGTAGTGGGACACCCCTACTATTGTTTCTTAGATGGGTATTCTGGCTATAATCAGATAGAAGTGGATGTACTTGATCAAGAAAAGATGAATTTTACATGTCCGTTTGGTACATTTGCATACAAACGTAGGCCATTTGGGTTATGTAATGCGCCAGCAACTTTTCAAAGGTGCATGATAAGTCTCTTTAGCGACATGATAGAAAAAGGGCTTGAAGTGTTCATGGACGATTTCAACATTTTTGGTCCATCTTTCGACCAATGTTTAGCTAATCTTGAAAGGGTTCTATTCCGGTGTGTGGAAAAAGACTTAGTCCTCAACTGGGAAAAATGCCATTTTATGGTAACTGAGGGCGTGGTTCTGGGCCATATAGTCTCATCTAGGGGAATTGAGGTTGATCGAGCAAAAATATAAGTAATAGCTGAGTTACCCCGCCAAAATCGCTTAAAGATGTGAGGTCCTTTCTAGGCCATGCTGGATTTTATAGGAGATTTATCAAAGACTTTAGCGCCATCTATAGACCCTTGAGTAATATTCTCATGAAGGACACTCCGTTTGAATGGAATAACACATGCCAAGAATCTTTCGATAAACTCAAAAGCATGCTAATTTCTGCTCCTATCATGCAAGCACCCGATTGGTCACTCCCATTTGAGCTTATGTGTGATGCAAGTGATTACGCGATTGGGGCTTTTCTTGGACAAAGAAAACACAAGAAAGATCATGTTATTTACTATGCTAGTAGGACATTGTCTGGCCCCCGGCTTAACTACTCCACCACGGAGAAAGAATTACAAGTAGTCGTTTTTGCTCTCGACAAATTCCGCTCTTACATTGTTGGGTCACCCATCACTTATTTCACTGATCACTCTGCCCTCAAATAGCTTCTGACCAAGAAATATGCCAAACCACGCCTGATAATGTAGATCCTACTCCTACAAGAGTTTAATCTCTCGATTCAAGATAAGAAAGGAGTAGAAAACGTCGTTGCAGACCATTTGTCACGCCTCTCGTCCGACGTACCTATTGATCCCATCCCCATAGACGAGAATTTTTCGGATGAAAATCTGTTTGCTACTTCTTCTCTCCCTTGGTTTGCGGATATAGTCAACTACCTTGTCACTGGAGTTGTTCCTTCCAATTGGACTCCCCAAGAGAGAAGGAAGTTCATTACTTGGTCACGTATGTTCTTTTATGATGATCCATATTTGTTTAAGTATTGTGCTGATCAAATCATCTGAAAATGTGTACCCGATGAAGAAATTCAAAGCGTAATTCGATTTTGTCATACGGAAGCATGTGGAGGTCATTTCTCCAAAAATAAAACTGCTGCGAAAATCTTGCAAAGTGGTCTCTATTGGCCCACAATCTTTCGGGATGTGAATACTTTTTGCAAATCATGCGATAGATGTCAAAGAATAAGAGCTATTACTCGTCGTGACATGATGCCATTGACCCCCATACTTGTCTTAGAATTGTTTGATTGCTGGGTATTGACTTCATGGGACCTTTTCCCCCTTCTTTTGGCTTTCTATACATCCTCGTCGCAGTAGACTACGTCTCAAAATGGGTAGAGGACATAGCTACAAGGACGAATGACAATAAAGTGGTGATAAAGTTCATTCAAGAAAACATAGTTTCTCGATTCGGAGCTCCTAAGGCTATCATCAGTGATAATGGCACTCATTTTTGCAATAGGCCAATGTAAAAGCTAATGCGAAAGTATGGAGTCGTCCATAAAGTTGGAACGACTTATCACCCTCAATCGAATGGCCAGGCCGAGCTCGCCAATCGAGAAATCAAGAATATCTTAGAAAAGACAGTCGAACATAATAGGAAAGATTAGTCTCTCCGATTGAATGATGCGCTTTGGGCTTATAGAACTGCATATAAGAATCCCCTTGGTATGTCCCCATTTCTATTTTTATATGGCAAGCCTTGTTATCTTCCGGTTGAAATTGAACACAAAGCGTATTGGGCTATCAAAAAGGTGAATTTTAACATGGAAAAAGTCGGTGAAACACATAGACTTCAGTTGAATGAGCTGGGAAAAATACGCAATGATGCGTATGAAAGTGCTAAAATCTCAAAAGAACGAATGAAACGAGCTCACGACAAAATCATCCGACGTAAGGAGTTTCATTCGGGATAAAAAGTACTTCTCTACAACTCGAGGTTGCACTTGTTTCTCAGAAAATTGCGGTCAAGATGGACATGTCCATTCATTGTGAAGGAAGTATTCCCCCATAGACCTGTTGAACTAGAGGATCAAAAAGGGGGAGACACCTTCAAGGTCAACGGGCAACGTCTCAAGCCGTATTTGGAAGCGGCCATCATGGAAGCCGACACCAACTAGTTGTCGGACCCCATTAATGGGGATTGACTAATGAAGGAAGGTGAGGTCGTTGCACCCCCGACATTTATGGGGTGAATGTTGTGTATAGTAGTCATAGGATGTTAGGCTAGTTGTGTGTCACAACCATAGGTGGGAATCGAACACATGTCTCGGGAGTGTTTCGAGTTTCGGTGAGAGTTTTTGAGAGTCTTGAGGTTCAATTGCAGTGAAGGAAGCGTTGGGGTAGAGAAATCAGGATAAAAGTGGCCACGGAAGTAAAGCAGGGAAAATCTGAGATTTTAACAGATCGGATCGGTCCGGCCCTAAATAAAAAGAACCGATCCGATCTCAAAAGAAATAAATAAAAAAAAGAAACCGAACCAGTTCGGTCTGAACCCAGATCGATCCGGTCATCAGCAGTCTGCGCAATTTCCCGAGGTTAAAACCTTATCAATCCTCACCCCTCTCATTCCCCCAATCCCTTCTTCTCCCCCAAAATTTGTCCCCCCTATTTCCCCCCAAATTCTTTTCCCCCTACCCATCATCCAACCTATAAATAACCATATACCCCTCCTACTTCTTCCACACCTCCATCTCCACTCGCTTCCCTCACTTTCTGTCTAAATCTTCCATTACCATGGTTGCTCCCCATAAGTATAATTCCGTTGAAGTCCTGCCCGATGGCAATGGCGAATATCGTTCTCGCCGTGAGGCAAATTGGTGCCGTCATTTTTTCGGCCCTCGACGCAAAATCCACATTGAGCGCCAAGTGCTTTGGGATCAGCTGCCTAATTCTTTCACTGGAATATTCATATCCCGAGGTTGGTGCAGATTTTTCAACGAACCATACGAGGCTGTCTGGGAGAATGAAGTTCGCCAGTTTTACGGTTCGCTAGTCCATACCGCATATTTCCAATCTCAAGCCTTTGTCGATTCGACACCGATACCGTTCTCGCTTGAAATTATGGTCTGAAAACTCGAGTCCAAAGGTGTGATAACTCCAGCCCAATTTACCTATCCCAGTCCTGATCCAGTTCTGTCCAAAGATGTTTGCATATCTCGCATCGTGCCGGGTTCGGTTTGGAATACCGAGACTTATCCTGTTGGTCGGTTACCCGACAAGGCATGTATCACTTTTCACACACTTTGTGCCAATCTCTTGCAAACTTCAAATGACTCGGCTATGCGCCCGCAGCAAGCTACTATGGTGTATTATCTGTTTGACCATGCCACTGTTATCAATTTGGCACGCACGTTTTACAATGATATCATTTGTGCGGCGCTGGACAAAAAGGGTAGGGCCTCTCTTCCTTATGGCCGTCTCATTACTTCCTTTCTTAAGGATGTCGGCATTGTTCCCCTGCAAGATCTTAACAACTTACCCAAGCCACTTGGGCAAGAATCCCGCAATCGAAGTGACAAGCAAATCCAGCTGATCCGTGCGCGTCGAGGTGAAAGTGATACCTCGAGTGATGAGACTGCAGCTGAGGAAGAAGACGTTCCTAATGAAGATGTCGAGATGGAAGAAGGAGAGGATGATGAGTATGATGAAATAGCTGATCCAGATTATGTTCTGGTTGGTATGGATCTGACAGAGCGCGTTGTTTCCCTTGAGACGCGTTTTGACGGGTTTATGTCATCTTACCAACGGGACATGAGTGTGATATTGCGTATGCAAGATGATGTGTACCACCTCCAGTTGGGTCCCGATGCCCCCCTTCCTACTTATTTCTATGATCCTTATGACCTTGCTGCCTCCGGACCTTCCCACCCCCACCCGCCCCGTAGAATCACCGTAGGCAACCCTGTTGAGTCCCCTTCTAGTTCTGTTGTGTTAGTTTGTGATGTCCTGTTTTTTTTTCATTCTTTGGTTCCCACAGCTATGTTGTACTACACAGTTTTCTTATCGTACTTTGCTTGTTTTATTTATCGCACTACTTATTTTGTCTTCTTTAGCTTTATCGTCCTTTTGATTGTGGACAATGCAAAAGACTAAGTTAGGGGGGATGATAAGTGCGTATTCATAAAACTTCGCATATATGAAAAAAAAATATATTTTTTTTTCTTCAAAATAAATAAAAATTGGAATTTAAATTTTTCAAAAATATCACCTTTATTCTATTTAAAGTCCCAAATTGTTAACAATCAAAATACACTAAGCCAAAATTGACCAGAAGATGTAAATTGAAAGAAAATTGACGACTTAACGAATAAGTGGGGAGATTGATCAAACCCGGTGAGATTTCGAGCCTTTCAATTTTGTATGAGTTTTTAAACCAATCCGAGTTTATGATTAACTCAAAGTTCTTTTCAGTGTTTTAATAAGTCTTTGATGATCTCAATACTTTGTTTTGATCGGTTGTGGGAAATGTGTGAAAATGTTGTCTCGAAATTCGTGCTAAATATATCTCTAAACTTAGTTAATCTCGAGATGCATATGGTAATGTGATTAGAAATTTGGACAATGAAGTAGGCCCTCTTTTGTTTAACCAAAAAATATTATCCATAAAAAGTTGTGAAAAAACAAAATTATCCCTTTGCAACCCAAGTTGAGCCTAATAAATATTTCCTTTTCGTTTGATAACCCGAAAAACCCAATTAGCCCGAAATTGTGAAAATTGAATATTCATCAAGAAAGTCCAAATTGTGCAATAAGAAGGGGCAAGAAAAGAATAGAAATACTCAACAAAATTAAGAAAAAAAGAAAAAAAGAAAAAAATTAAAATGGGAAAAGAAAGAGAAAAATGAGCAAATACCCGAAAAAGCATTAATGGACGTCATAAGGACATTTTCCAATTCCGAACATTCCGCCCATTCCCATTTTTACCCTTTACACTTTTTAACCCGAAAAGTCCTAACCGAGTCCGAATGGAGAAATTAATTATTGCATGGAGAGCTAAGACATGAAAAGATAATAAAAGAGATTAAAATGGTGTGATTAAGAGATGATGTTTCCCGTTCCTAATAACTGTATTCTGATGATGAGATCTTTTCACCATATATTTCCTTCTTTTCAATTTTGTTTGCGTGAATTTGTGTCCATTATATCTACTCTTTATATCATGCATACCGAGAGAAAATAGCCACAATCTGAGTGATTCGTTTGTGAGTACATCCGTAAGAATTTGAATCAAAATGAATTTTCGAAAAGTAATGTAATGCTCAATCGGTGGAAATTTGAGGTTTAATTTCTGGCTTTGCACACACTATGGTTTGAGACATTTGAATATGAATTTATGGTGATTATTTTTTCAAAAAGTTTAAATTGTACATTTTTTTAAGTATTTTGATATTTATTTGAGTCAATAAAGAATTTTGTGGGTGTATTCACTGCAAACCCTCACGAGACAAAACTCGTCCTACTAGGGTAACCTAGGAGTTTAAAGGCTTGTTGCATATACTGAATGCAATCGCATGCCTACGAAAGTGGAATTTAATTTTAATAAAAGAATTGTCAAAAATAGAATTCTGGGTAGCTTCATTTACATTGCCCGGGACGTGCAAAGTTCTAAGTTAGGGGGATTTGACCAAGCATAAATTCTTCTGAATTTAGCCCCTTAAGTTAGTAATTTTGATATCTCGAACAAAGTAATTGAATTTTTTTTATCCCATATCATTGCCATTGACTATATCTAACGAGTGCCTCGAGTTTCGTGCATTTTTTTAATGGATTTTACAGGAATTTAGTGCAAGAAAAGAAAGAAAGAAATCAAAAGAAAGGAAGAGAATAAAGGAAGACAAGTCAAAGGGCAAAATCATAAATTTACACCCGGCGTTCAGACTCGAATCCTAAAAGAAAGTTGAAGATCTTGATTTCACAAGAGCATCGGAAGAAATGACAATCAAATCGGAGCTCGTGATAAAAAGTTATGACCAGTCAAAGATGGAAAGAAAAAGTCAACAATGAAGAAAATTGGACCGATCCAGTCTATCTCGGACCAATCCGAAATGTCACTATTCCAGTAGACCCTGGATTGATGCCGAACCGATGATAACAGAACCGATCCGATGGTATTCGGATCGATCCGGTGGAAATAAAAAAGAATCGATCCGGTTACTGAGAACCGAACCGATCCGATGGGATCCGGACTGGTCCAGTGGTGCGAATTCCTGGCAATAATTATGATGCTCAAGTGGTGCATATCTTGGATAATCTTGTACAACTCATCGATTTTAGCTATCGATTCGTGCTAGTTGGTGCTATAAAAGGCCAAGACCTATGTCATTCCAGGGAGAGTTGAATTAGAGAGAGAGTCAGATTTTAGAGAGTCTTTTTAGTTTTCTTTGGTAGAAATTTTCATAAACCCTAGTTTGTAAGGTTGAGGTAGAAGAAGTTTTCTGGATTCAAGTTCATTTTTTCCCTGTTGCTGAATACAAGTATCAAATTTCCATTCCCTTTTTTATTATTTATTTTCAATACAATTCTCAATTGTTTTTGCAAATTGTTAACAATGTTTGTTAGATCCATAATTCCATGTATGAATTTGTTTTTGTGTAAAACCATGTCTAGATAAATTTTCCAAGGGTTGGGGTACATGAACTCATTCCGAGGTGAATTACCCAAGTAGAAAATAGAGGATAAATTGAATTTTGATCGAATCGTGTATGGGAATTATACGAACATAGTCGATCTTTTAATCTCTCTTGCCCTAGGTACTTGGGATGTTTAAGAGCATTATGCAAGTATAATTGTCCATTCACCGCTTTGTATTTACCTTTGATTTCATATGATGCGGGCTAGTTCTCTCATATATGTAATGCTTAGGATCTAAAAGATTGGATTTAGTCAAAAATTTCAATTTACAATTCTAGTATTCTATACGGTAATTTGATAATGTTTGAGGGATTGTACTCCACCCTATTTTCTCTCATTTTCAAATCTAAATTCTTTACGGTTCTTCGTGTTTTTATGCACATTTTATTTCATCACTAATTGGAAATTTACAACCATCAATCATCTTTTCTTTTCTTTGGAGATATAATTTCAAGGTTAAATAACTATTCCTACGTTACTCAAAAGCGCCAATTTTTTATCCCCGTGGAAACGATCCCGACTTGTTGGATCATTAGTAACACGACAGACTTGCACTTGAGCCTAGATATAACGCATTTCTGAGACAAATTCTTAGTCGCGTCACCCCTGATTTCTTCCAGGATGGTGAACACCCTTAGTGAGTCGAGTATACTCTTCACACTTCTTGATCCTATCAGACTTTTTATTTTTTATATCTTTCTTAAACAAATTGTTCTTTTGTCCCTCAGTTTTGCTATCCGATGCTTCTTTTGCTTCCATGACTTCCTCGGCATTCATGCCTTTTCCATCTTTAGCCATCAACTCTATCATAGTCTTGGGTGGGTTTTTCGCCGGGAGTAGTAAAGATCTTTGGTCAATAACCCACTCATTAATGCTGCAATGGCAATTTTTTTTCATAATCCACCGCCCTTAACTTTTCATTATTAAACCATGTAATATAATCCGAGGTACTTTCTCCAGGCTTTTGGTGCACGATCAAGAGATGAGTAACACTCCTGATCGTCTTAGCCCCAAAGTGAAGTTTATCAACAAATAATTCATCCAATTGGTGAAAATTGGAAATCTTACTCTAGGCAGATTGGTATACCATATCTGTGTTGGACCTGTGATAGAACTAGAGAAAGACTTTCACCTCATCTCATCGGGGACATAATAAATGTCAGCAGTAGGTTGGGACTTCTCAATATGTAGAATTAAATCAGTTTTCCCATTATATTTAGGGGTGGCCACCGGTGTCTTGAACTTGGCCGGTGTGGGGTAGTTCACAATAGCATGGATAAAAGGTGAGCCTTTAATAAAGTTCCTTTGTAATGGGTTTTTTGTTTTGACAATTCCCCAACCTATCTTCCAATCATTGAATGAATCCCTTCCAAGAATGTTCCTCTAGTTTGGATTTGACTGAAGCTGATTTAGAGGCTTTACTGTGTCTATATGTTGAACTCTCCTCCTAAGAGTTTTGTTTGGCACGCTCAGAGCCAACGATACTAGCTCTTGATCTCACAGATCCTTCTCTGTGTTCACAATGATGTTCTTGCTCCCTGCGATGATCTCTTGTTACTCGAGGACCTAAACGATCAAAAATGGATTCCCCACTTAGCATCTCTAATACACTTGGCCTTTCTTTGGAAAAATATCTACCATCATAGTAATCCATTTATTGAAATGAAAAAGTTATGCCAGGACGGTATGATCTATCATGAGAAGAATGGGAAAGGTAAATCCTTTCATTTATGGCTGGTGGGGATGGCATATCTCTTCTTAAATTAATGGATTTTTCTTGTATTGTGCGAGCCAATTGTCTGATGGACTCTTGCATGGCCTTCTGTCCTTTAGCCAAATTGAACAGGATCCTCTGGAGGTTTGTCTCACTAGGGGGGGGGGGAAATATTTTTGGATTGTTTCCTATAGCTGCCAAACTGTTTTAAGGAATAGTCGTCATTATTTAAACCAAATAATGAAATATATAAGGTAGAGAATGATGACACGCAGTTGTTTCCACAGACGACGTCAATCTGTTGATCTATGAAAATGGAGTAATCCAATCTTATAATCATAGATAAATAATAAGAGCAATCTTAATCAAATACACAACATATGGAGATTTTTAAAGTGGTTCAGATATAGAGAAAGCCTACGTCCATTGTTAGTTTTATTTATTCTGATTACAATAGCTCAATATTGTGTTCTTGAGAATGATTGAATTGCCCCTTAAGCTGAGGGAGTATTCCGTATTTATATTGGTGTAAAAACCTAAATGGAATGCCTTTATATTCCTAGGCATTTACATCTGTGTATAATAAAATAGACTCTTGGAATTCAGTACTGGTCACTATTCCAGCCGAGTAACTTTTGATATTCTTGATGGTTCAAATTCTCGGGTTGGTCGGCCTTCCAACCGACTAGATTCTTCTGATGCCGATCAAGAAAGATAAAATACCACCTAGGATAACAAGTATTTGTATTTCATTGATCCTTATTGGGAGATAATTTTCACATACAACATTAATCAATTTTCTTGCATTACTTGTCCACATTATTCTTTATCGGAACATTCATTAATTTCATTCAAGTTAAGTTGTCTTTTCTTATAGTTGCCACACAACCCGTTTCTTAACATGTTCCACTTTTCATTATTTTTTTCTCGAATTCTTCCAATATTCGCATATTTTAACGGGCTACACACCATCGACTATGCTACCATATGCTCTGGCCAATTATTTTGGGTCTTTTACTCTAGGGTTCTGAACCCTCCTTATTTATTTTCGGTGTCATCCGAGTCCATATTAATGTATTTTAATATTTTTCAAATGTTCACATTATCACACTTTTTTTACCGACCGAAGCCAAAATCCGTAGTCTCACCCTAACTTGCATTACACTTTAAAATCCTCATTTCTTGTCCTTTATTCATTTGCATTGACTTTACCCCAAAATCACTTACAATTAGGACCATTTTGTGTCACAGATTTTTCAACATTTTTATTTCGTACAAATGTTCCTTTTTACGTAAAATTATCATTTTACCCATTTGTTTCCAAACTTGTCCTTTCCTCCATTTTTATAGGTGTCATTTTCAAAACATTATTAAGTTACACATACTAATTTTTTAAATATTTTTGACTCATTAACACTTATTTAACACTTTAGAGTAACACACATCTCAAGTTGTAAATCTATTTACTTCATTACTTTCTTTGCTAAGAAAGCCTGTTTTTTACCTTTAAAGACTACTTCACAAGAAAATACCATTTTTACCTTTTTTTCCACATGTGTCTTAAATGTCCATTTATCACATTTTCCACATATTTTAACATACCTTAAAGGATGAAATTTCTATTTTCTTTATTTCATATCTAAACCCATTAAAACCTTCATTAAACTTGTTCATACGTTCATCATCAAAATGCTATAAGTTTATATACATGAGAAGATAGATTTGAAGTTCAAAAATCCTATTGATTGGGTCTAACATATGGTTCATTCTAGAAATTTCACAATATTGGCATAAACATGCCTTTCAAGTTAAAATAAATTTTTATTTCATCAAAACTTGAGTAAATGTCTATTTATATAAACATCCCAATTTTTCATAAGAAAAATTTAAGACATTTGTTCATAAAATATTTTTAACAAGATAAATATCATTTCAAATATTTTATTCCATAAAATGTTTAGATTTCAAGATTTTCTTGAAATATATCATTTTTCTCAAAACTCTTGGAATCTTTTCATAAATCATCTTCTTTTTCACAAAACCGTATGAAATTACCTTCTTAAAACATATACGCACTCTACTCCAACAAACTCTAGCTACAAGACCAATAATATGCAAAATAGAGTTTTAAGCTAAAAGTAGAGTTTTCCGCCTCAAAAGAAGATCCAAAATGATAGGATGAATGTAGAAGAACATAAAATTCTCCCACCTCCTAAGGTGACCTTAAAGAGGTTGCATAGCTCCACCAAGCTTGCCTCCATAGAAGATCCTAAATTCATGGCTTTGCTCAACAATGGTAGAAATGTGTGTATATGGTTACACTATGGTGATTTTAGGTAGAGAGGTGGTGGTGCTAGAGTGGTTTGTGGTGGTTAAAGGAGGGAAAGCTCCAAGAGCTAGAGAGAGAGGCTAAATCTGATGGAGAATGACTAAAATGGGCCAAACCCCTAAAAACCCTAAGTGCTAAAATCCCCCAAACACCCTTACACTTAACCCTATAGACCAAAGGAAATCTAGTATTTTGTCCAACATTTTTTATCTGGGTCCCGATAAGTTTACACACCATCAAATTTGATGACCCGGGTCGTGATAGCACATTAAAAAGGATAAAAATTTCAAATTCAGCTTCGATCGTTCGAATGACCCTGAGTCTCATTCGAATGAGATCACTTATTCGTTCGAACGATACTTCCATACGACGTCAGTACACTCAAGGAATAGATCAAATATAAGTCGTCAGAAGCCTTGTTTGAACACCCCGTTTGAATGAGATTGACCCCTCATTCGAACGACCTCTTATTTCCTTGGTCCAAATTTTGTGCCCTAAAAATTTCGATTCGATGAGTACGAAGTTACCCAAATTTGATCCAAGATCCATCTTACCAAGTCTAAGGCTCAATTGGGTCATACTAAATCACCATATCATGCAAGTACAATCAAAGTCGTGGGACAGGTGTTACACAACATATACTACCTTGAATAGTTTATTTTTTACAAGGATGGATATGACTTGGATCCATAGAATTGACTAAATTATCAATGTGCGTAATGTGTACCTAAAGACATATATGAACCATTTTATAGTGCTTACACTATCCCTAGAACCTTAGCCTACAAGTTCCTGAGGAAGGGGTAGTTATGGACCACTCTAGAGAGGAGGAAAAATAAGGACTTGGTACATTAATGTGACAAGTAGCAAATATTTTCAAGTGTTTTTAAGTGTCCTTATGAAAAGACAAATCCCATGAACAGACCATATCTTTTTTCCCAATGGGGGTGGGCCTAATAGAACCTTTTCCTTTAAAAAATTATCATCACAATTTATACATAAGCTACTTCACAAAGGCATAAGGAGAGAATTTAAAAACCATTCTAAATAAAAAAAAAATAATAGACTTTATGCAGAAACCATTATTTTTCCATTTTGGAGCTCTAAGGACCATCACCTTAGACAATTGGAATCACTTTGATAATTCAACATTTAGATAATTATGCTTAGACTACTGGATATACCACCATTACTTATTACTAGGTAATCTTGAGTTATTTGGGAGGGTTGAGGTTACCAATAAAACCATCTCCCTCATTTTTAAGAAGAGGATGAAAAATTCCAAAAGTCTCTAGGCAGAGCTAGTATAGAGAAACTTATGGTCCATCATGACATCTATTAGGGTACCAAACAACTTTTCTTTTCATTTAAGATACTATAGTTGCCATCCCAATTGAGATATAGGTCCCCATAGATAGGTTATATCACCTTCAAACAAAAATTAATGACGATGGTCTCAGGCTCCCCTTACATGTTCATGATAAAAATAAAAAAAGTATTTTTTTTTCCAAAATGTTAGCTTATATATAGAAAACAACCCAATACTTTAAGAATGAGTCGCTAAGAGTTTAAAGTAAGAGATTTGGTCCTACACCAGGTCATTACAACAACCAAAAATCTAAACGAAGGAAAGTTGGGCCAAAAGTGGGAAGGAGCACATATTTTCATCAAGATAACAAGTTCAGATTGCTAGTACCTCAAAGAATGATAAGGATATGATCTTTCATACCCATAGATAATAGAGAATTTTGAAAACATATTATCGATGATGTAAACTCTTAAAATAAATTAATTGAAATGCTTATTTTATCTCATTACGATTTCAATTTTTCTTCTTTAATGGGATTATAAGGCTCTAATCCTTAGATCCTAAGATCTCGAGTTCTTGTATATCTTTGATACACCTTTTTTTAATAAATTACAATAATTTAATCCATAATTCTTAAAGTTGTGAGGTACAAAGACCATTAACTTAAATTTTTTATGAATTGTAAAGATTTAACCCTTCATTCGGAGATTCCAGAACCCCTAATTTAATAATATTTTTTAAATTCCAAGGCTTTAATCATGTGGTTCTTATTTTTTTTAATTATAATGATTTAATTCTTAGTTCCTAAGGCTCTATCGGGGTAACAACCTTGGATCCAAATTATCTAGTGTGGTTTTAAGTTTTAATCCTTAGCTCTCGAGTTACTAAGGTTGATCACCTTGGATCTAATATTCTCACAAATTGAAAGATATTTAATCCTTAGATTTTAACGTTTTAAGGTCTAACGACCTTAATCCTTAATATTTTTTTAATGAATTATTAGGATTTAGTCCTTGTTTCATTTATTTTTTTAATCTATAATCCTTTTTCCTAAGGACCTAAGGTCATAAAGTCCTTAAAACTAGATTTTCTAAGAGGATTGTAGGCCTTAATCCATAGCTCCTGAGATTTTGAGGTCTGATAAATCCCAAACTTATATTTTTGTGAAGTTCAAGACTTTAATCCTTGGTTATTAAACATAATTTAAAATTACAAGGATTTAAACTTATATATTAAGGCCACGAAGTCATTAAATTCTTGGATCCAAATTATTTAGTGTGGTTTTAAGACTTTAATTCTTCGCTCTTAAGATCCCAGGGTCTAATAAACCCTAAAACCATATTTTTTTTAATTAGGTGTCTTCCAATTTTTGTTCTTGAGGTTACGAACTTTAAATATTTTAGACTTAGTCAAAGGTTTTTAAGTTATCATTCCTTTTCGCAAAGAATAATTGGCACAAGTCATACACTATACAAAAAATAAAAATCCTAAAATCCCTAAATTCAAAGAAATTTTTGAAGCACGATTAATTTCTTTTTCCAAAGCATCACAACAGTAAGAGCATGTATAAATAAAAGTTACTAAAACCATTGCAAGAGTATATTTAATTTGAAATTAGAATATGAAGAAAAATGTATTCTTTTTATTAAGAAGATTTGGGGATTATAAAGTCATTCCAAAAAATAAAAACACAAAGTAAAAAATGCACACAACTTCAAGAATACTTGGAATGGTCTTATTATATGCCTCCTATCATATTCTTAATAGCAAGGGATCATCAAATATCTTGGGAGATATAAGAATAATAGATTATTAGGAGGGATTTCTAAGAGAAACATCATTAGACATCTCAAAATCTTCTTCTTCAATAAATTTTTCCTTTCCATCAATGAGGCTCTCTTCCTCTTACTCTGATGAATCTCCTAGAAACAAGATATAGATATCCAAAGTGGGAGCCAAGACCTGACTTTTACTTTGCATGGAATCTAGCAGTGTAACTCCCCAACCCGTATTTGAGGGTCATCCATGAGTACACTCGCTCCACTCTGGTCCGGCTGTGTTAAGTGTGGGGTGATGTAATATAAACTAGATAATGTTTTTAGACCGTTTTAATTAATTATATTTTCCAAATAAGCATGAAATTCTAATTTTGAGACATGTAAGCATAATGAAATCTAGTGCAGAACCCATTTAGCTACACCGTAAGGTTCAAGTAATCAGAGCCACTAACATAAATAGTAAGACTCACATACCTCCAAAAGACTCTCAAAATATTGAACATCGATTAACCTGACATAACAATTGAATAAGGTGAGCCAATGCCTAGTAGGGTTCCCAATAACAATATATTGTAGAAACGAGCGACAAAAAAATGGATACAATATCATAAAGTAACTCAAATTCACATTCAATAACTAAACATTATATGCATTAACCACGTTTTATTAAAAAACATACCATTAAGTTTAGGTTAAAAGACGTTAACCTTTGTATTCCATGCCTTACCATTTTGTTATGCAAACATTTATTTATCTCATTAACATAAGTGATTAAAATTTAGAAAAATCACATTTCTTAGTTATCCTTTTACATTCACATGTTTCCATTTCAACTGCCAGAACCATGACTTCTTCTAAAAGTAGTGTTTCAACATGCATTCGCTATATGAAAACAATTATTCAAACTTGTGCATAAACCTAGTCTTATAACCACTATAAATTATTCAAGATCCTCAGTTTTAGTCTATGATTACTTTATTTTCTTTATCCTTGAACTTTACTAACACATTACCATATTGAACTTGGACTTATGCCCATTATGAGTCATTTAGCCACCCAAATGTTATTATCTATTCCTTTAAGTATTCACTTGCTAGATTCTTGAATTTACATTTTTCTTTTATACCCTCGCTTTACAAGTTTCTCTAATTATACCACTACTAGATTTTTTTTTGTATATTATTTGAACTCGGAATATAATATCCATATATAATTATTAGTCGTTTACCTCTTGACAAAATTTAACAATTTCATGTCTTTATATTTATACCCTTTCTCCTTATCATTTTATGAGCACTAAGCCCATTACAAGATCCTTTATCATTATTTTGGAGGTCACCAATCTCATTTGTGTTTATGGACTTTCACCACCTACCATAAATGTCGCATCCATTTCTTTACTGTTCGATTATTTTCGGTCTAAGACGCACCCTAGGGATCCAGGCCCTTCTTGAAATTTTCTGATTACTTAGTATCTTTCATTTACTCATTAGTAATGTCTTTCACATTTTTGTATCTTTTAACCACGACGAGGCGAAACATTTTCTAGGTATTACTTACCTTAAATATTTATTATTTACCAAAGTTACACACTTTGCTTACCCTAGCCAGATAGTCCAAAAAATAGATATCCTCGAAGCATCTCCTGTTCCTCTCTATCCAGATAGTCCAAAAAATACAATGAGGTACAATCATCCATACCTCCCGCGGCCCGTCCTAACCCATAGGCCTCCTCCATGCCACCAACACCTCGCACACCGAATGGGGCATAACCCAAGAAATTTGACATAAAGAGAAAAACAAATCCCAAAGAGCCCTAGTGACCTCACAGTGTAGAAGAAGATGATTGGACATCTCCTCCTCCTTTTTACATAGCCAACATCTACTAGCCATCCTCCTTCCTCTGTGCTGAAGCCCCTCAATAGTCAAGATGGCTTTCCTGGCTGCGGTTCACACAAAGAAGCAAACCTTGGGAGGCACATGTCTCTTCCAAATAGACTTCCACGGAAAAGAAGCACCCCCACTACCCCTTAGGACAGTATAGTAGCTCCTAACTGAAAATATGCCATCCTGAGTGTACGACCACCTCATCCAATCAACCCCCATCAACGGAGACGGTGCCGACCTCAGCCAAATGAAGAACTCATCCGCCTCCTCCAGCTCCCAATCCCGAATTCCCCTCCTAAACTTCGGGTCCCACACCCTCCTATCCCCTTCCCTCCATCTATGGTTCTCAACTAACCCCTCTTTGTAAATCCCAAGCCTGAACATTCCCGGGAAGAGATCCTCCAAAGAGCTCCCCGCACCCCATTTATCCTTTTAAAACCTGATCCAACTCCCACTCCCAAGCTGAAAGTAGGTGAATAAGGAAAACCTCCCCCACCCAAGCGCTATATACCTCCACCACCCCACCCCGTGAGCAGACCTCCCCATAATAGGATCCCAACCATACAGACCCACTCCATGCCTAGCTACCACCACTTTCCTCCACAATCTATCTCCTTCCCTATTAAAGTGCCACAACCACTTCCCTAGTAGAGCCATATTGAAATGGGCTAATCACCTCACCCCAGCCCCATCCTCTTTCAACGACATGCACACCTCATCCCAACTCACTAGGCAGTATTTAAACTGATCATCAATCCTTCTCCATAGAAAATCCCTCATCAATTTCTCAAGCCTTTTTCCCACAACCCCAGGTAGAGGAAGAACATACATGAAATATGTCGGCAGGCTAGATAAGGCGCTTTTGATCAACGTCAACCGACCCCCTTTAGATAGGTAACTATGCTTCCAACCTGTTAATCTCCTCTGAACTATCTCAAGGACCGAGTCCCACATCGCAGAAGACTTAAGCTTAGCCCCTAAGGGGAGGACAAGATAAGTAGAAGGGAGATAACCGACCCGACAACCAAGAACACGTGCTAGATAGCCCACATTAGCTGCCTCTCCCACGACAATCATCTCAATCTTCCCAACGTTGATGTGTAATCTCGACACAGCCTCAAAACACACCAGAATCATCCGCAATGACCTCACTTCATCGATAGACACCCCAAAGAAAATAATAGTATCATCTGCGAATAGAAGGTGAGAGACCTCAACTGGATGAGAAACATATTTCCAATAGAAAAACCCGATATCAAGCCACCCTCCATCGTACGGTTCATCATCCTAGAAAAAGCCTCCTTTACCAAAATAAGGAGGAAAGGAGATAATGATTCACCCTGCCTAAGGCCACGAGTCAGGCACCCCATTAACAAGAATAGAGAAGCTAACAGAGGAGATACACCTCTTCATCCACCTGCACCATCGCTCCCCGAATCCCATCCTCCTGAGCAGATAAAAAAGAAACTCCCAGCTCACATGATCGTACGCCTTCTCAATGTCAATCTTGAATAGAATACCAGGATCCCCACCTCTCAATCTAGATTCGATGCACTTGTTCGCAACCAGCGCAGCGTCAAGAATATGACAACCTCCCACAAACGTGCTCTGAGCATCCGAAATAAGAGGATCAATCATTTTTTTAAGTCTAACTGATAAGACCTTAGAAATGAGCTTATACACACTGCCGTCCAAACTAATAGGCCTAAAATCTCTCACATCCGAAGCGCCCCCCTTTTTCGGAACCAAAGTAATGAAAGTGGCGTTCAAACTCCTCATAAAGTAACCCCTATCATACAACTCACTGAAAACAACCATCACATCCTACCTGATAACCTCCCAATAATGTTGGTAAAATGCCATAGTGAACCCGTCTGGACCAGGTGCCTTATCATCGCATATTGACCTCCTGGACAACCTCATCCTCTGTAAACATCCTTTCCAACTAATACACCTCGTCCCCAGAGATGCTTGCCATTGGAAGCCCATCGACCTTTGGCTTCCATGGCTCCTCCTCCATATACAGCCTCTCAAAAAATGACTGATCTCCCTACGCACCTCACTCTCCTTAGAGAACCCCACTTCCTCAACAACAACCTTCCCGATATAGTTAAGCGACGATGTGAGTTAGCCGCTTTATGAAAAAAAATTAGTGTTGCTATCCCCTTCCTTCAGTCAAAGTGCCCTCCAACTCACCTCCTCCTGAATCATACGCTTGCCTACCTCTCTTTTTTTCTCGACCCTCATCTCCCTTTCCTCCCTCGACAAACCGCCCACCCCTTCTTTCTCATTGAGAGCCCTGATATCCTCCAATGTCTGCTCAATCACCCTCCCTATATGTCCAAACTTATCTCTATTCCACCGAATGATATCCCCTTTCAGTCCAAACAATTTAGTCATCAGTCTGAAGCTCGCATTCCCCTCCACCTCATACCCCTGCCACCATTCCTGAACCCTCCCTAAGAAATCCTCCTCATGCAACCACACATTCTCAAATCTAAACGGGGTCCTCCCCCCACCTCCCCCTCCACACTCCAGTAAAATAGGCGAGTGATCCGAAGTCACTCGAGGCAGGCAAGACTGCATAGCCCCCATAAATTGCTCCTCCCAGTTATTAGATATTAAAAATTGATCTAGCCGAGAAAGCGAGGGTTCATCCCAATGACTGGACCAAGTGAACACCCCTCTAACCAAAGGGAGGTCAATCAATTCCAGCTCATCGATGAAGTCTGAGAAATCCTGCATAAAAGAGTTTGCCCGCTCCCCACCGCTTCTCTCATAAGGAAAGCGAACGATGTTATAATCACCCTCTGTGCACCATGGAAAACCCCACACGCTTCTAGCCCATGCCAACTCCTCCCACAGCTCCCAACGAGCTGAGTCCTCCACTGACCCATAGACCCCGGAAAAGCTCTAAGTGAAACCATAATCCACACACCTTAATAAGCACAAAAGAGACCACCGTCCAACTAATAGATCCATTTTTTCCACCACTCTATTATCCCACATCAAAACAACCCCACCTAACGCTCCCTTCGAATCCAAACAACACCACTCTATCGTACGACTCCGTAAATAGACCGAGCCAACTCCCTATCCATATACCCCGATTTCGTTTCTTGAAGGCAAACAATATCTGGCCGCCACCGAGAAAGCGCCCCACTAACCACTCTTCTTTTCCCAAGGTCATTTAAACCCCACACATTCCAAGATATGATGCGTAACTTCATTGGAGACCGTTTGAAGCTCCACCCACCCCTCTCTCCCCCACCTTTACTCTCTCCTTCCGCCTCTCCTCTATGGTACGGAACAACTTAAGTGCCTTAGTCTCATTCCCCTCATAAGTAAGCCAAAGGATTTTACTAAAGCCTCCTATCACACTATAGACCCACTCCTCCGACTCATCCTCAATGACCCTCTTATCAGCCCTACCTTCGTGAACCACCCCTTCCGAGTCCCCGAGATCGACCCACAACCTAGGGGACATGACAACAAGACTACCCAAATTACCCTGACCGCACAACGACCCCCTAGAGGTGCCACTCAGAGACCCCCCCCCCCCCCCCCTCCCCCTCTCCTACACCTTCCTCCACGATCGTGCAAAGCGTGCCACTACTCAAAACTGGCACATCCTTATAATAAGCCTCACCTCCATATAAACTTCTTCTATCTTATCCATCACACCTTTCCCCTTACCATCCCCTCTATGTTTGAGATTTTTTCGAAACCCCATTCTTAATAATTTTTCCGGAATTAAGACAAGGGCCCATCTTTTTAATTTTACCCGAATTAACAATTGGTAAATTGCACTTGATCTTCTTGAAAGGAACATGAGCACCGCTATTATGCACCAAATTAATCGTAGCCCCTTCATTAGACACCAAAGGAATTGGCTCATTAATTTTTTTAACTTTAAGGGATGCATTAACGTCTCACAAATGCTAACACCACAAGTTTTCCTTCCCATCACATGAGACAACTCAGAAAATGCCTCCTACATGCCTAACCCATCACCCACATAAGAAGTAGCCATGTTGACCCTATCTGAGACTATAACACCAAGGTCTTGTCTGTATCCCTCCCCTCCTCACCTATACCTTGTACCTCATTCTGTACCTTGTCCAAAATCCGGAGCTGTTCTGGCCCGTACTAGAATTCCCTGGAGGTCTTAACAATACCTGAGCTGTCCCCTGATGTTGAATGCACTGGTTGCTGCATTTCAACTTGGGTGACACTGACCCAAAGCCTGCTTTCAGCGCACAAACCCCCTTCCCTCCTAACTTGGGTGGCACATTAGTAGTGTTTGTTGCCGGCTCAGAAACCGTCGCCCCACCCGCCTTGCCATAAGTCCTGACGCCTAAACCACTGCTGACATTAGGAGGAGGAGTGTGACACAACCACCAGTGCACTCCACGTTGACTGGACGGGATGATAAACGCTCTTCCACCTGCTTAACCATCACCTTTGGATTAGCCGCCTTTGACCCGGAAACACCGTCCCCTCCAAAATAGCACACAGGAGGTAACTCAACAACAACGGGTAGAGAAAACACCCAGCCACCTTCCATGATAGTAACTTTCTCAGGAACATGGCTGAGGCCTCTAACCTGTATCCTAGCCCACCTCAGCTCTACCCCCGCCTGAGTATCTGCAAAAAAAAAAAACACTTGTTGCCAACAGCCTGGAACACCTCCATTCCCCACAAATGGATAGGCAAACCCTCAATCCTAATCCACCGAGACGGACTCCTGCCATTTTTAGGGTAGCATCCCAGTGGATGCCACTTGTCCAGAAACAAGGGATCTCCATAAACAGTCCACAGTTTCAGACCCAAAATCCTATTAGCTTCCTCTTCAGACGCAAAAATGAAGCAGAATAATGCGGAACTCAGGTAACGCACCACCACCCGGCCTCCAATGCGAGTTGACCCACTCCTTCATCTTCTCTAGAGACGGAGGTAAGTAGTCTGCACTTCCAACCCTGCCCACCAATGCTCTCTTGAAAAATCTAACTCTGGACAAGCAGGAATCATCATCAATGGAAAACTCTGGTTTCAAGTGAGGATCAACATTAACTGTTAACGGAGAAAAAGGCCACGACTCAACAGATGCCGCAAGTAAATTTGATCTATTCTTGGCTAACCCCATAGATTTTACTACCAAATAACTGTTACGTCCGAGGGAGAATATTACAATACAAAAGAATATGCAACCTCCAATGAATCATCATCAATTTGTCATTTTTATAATGTAGGTGAAAATAAATGACATTTTTTTCAAATTCATGAGGGAGAATAAATGCGGGATTTGGGAGTTCTTAAACATTTAATTTCAGAGCCATATTGGAATTTAAGGGATTTTATGGAGGCTTTTTTCCCTTTGTAATTTTATGTAGAAAGTGAAACTTTTGATACCATTTTGTACACTTTATAATTTCAAGGGGAAAAAAAATAATTTTCACATTTTAAGGGTTATTTTACAAATTAATAATATATACCCTAAACATGCATTATTTTCATCTATAATAATAGCTTGAAAACAGACCCCCACCTCAATGATGAAATCCTCCAAAATATAGTGTAAACAACATGCTCCAGCAAATATCCCGGAGTGCTCCAAAATATACTATCACAATACTTACAAAATAATAAAAATGCACCACCTAGTGTTTAAGGCTGAAATATACTCAAGAACCTAGCTTGATTTTGGGTGTAAAATGATGATTTAGGGGTTAATAGAATGGTGATATTGTGTATTTATTTCGGAACTATAAAGGTGGTGAGAGATATAAAGCTTTCTTGTGTTTTATTTATGCATAAAAAAGATAAGGGATAAGATTTGGGGGCTTAAACCAATGAACACTTGGCAACATACACGGACAGACCAACGAAATTTCTACAGTGCAACAAAAAAGGCATTGGCGTATGGGGTGGCCTCATAGTAGGGGTGACAATTTTTGACACGACACGATAATTTGACTCGAACTCGACATGAAATTAGCGGGTTAGGATTGACGATTTCTTGACACGAACCCGAATATGACACGATCCGCCAACACGAATAATAAACGCGTTGAGTTAGTGTCAAACACGTATAACTCGAAAATGACACGAATAGATCCGCTTAACTCGTATTTTATGGAGAATATATTAAATAATTTATATATTTTGATAGACATTCTATAAAATTCATGGAGAATCGGATGATAAATTATTTATGTGTTGAAAGAAGTTGAAATTAATTAAATTTAAGTTATTGTAGGCCTATGATTGGTATGATTGGTTAAGAGAAAAGAAAAAAATTATTTTATATTTTACTTAATGGGTTATGCGGGTCAACTCGAACACGACACGATAATAAATAGGTCGGGTTAGTGTTTGCTCATCTGACACGTTTAATTAAATGGGTCAGGTTAGGAGTGACTAATACTTGACACGAACCCGACATGCCACGACCCAAACACGACACGACACACACGAATTGCCACCCCTACTCCATAGTGGCATGCCTGCCCGCTATAGAGGTTCCAACCTGCTATAGCGGTGGGTAGAAGAGGATGGGTAGCACGTTTGGTCCTAGGAGGGGGTGCACATGGGTGATTGTTTCCCTTTTTGTTTTTGTTTTGTCCTCAACTAAGCTATAGGTGGTTGCTTTAGCTTATTCCTTCCCATAAGCTTCTTTAAGCTTATACGGTTATAATCTCCCCTTCACATCTTCTCTATTAGACAATTGTGTTAATATATATGTACATATAAAAAGCATACATGAATGAATTTGTTTTTATTTTTTTCATTATGACCAACTAAGTTCATCCCTTATATAGTTTACAAATTCTTAACTATAGTTACATAAAGCCCTTATAAAATGCATTTAAATATTATTCTTCCAAAAATAAATTTTATCACGATAGGATTTATGCTCCTAGCATAAATTTAACTTTTTTGCTAAAATATTATTTGCATCCTCTAAATAAATATCATTTATCTAAAAAATTATTCTTTTGACAAAAAAACCATATTTTATTTACAAAACTTGTAAAACTCTCCCCTTAATTAGTACATACCAACTAATACATGTGCAAGTTTTACGTAAAGCATCATTGTTAACCCTTGCATGCAAGCCCATGCAAAATACCATGCAACACACATTTAATTCTTAAATATACATGCAAACTCATACAAAGACGTATCTCACAAAACCTTATGTAAATAATATTGTAATGTTCCACATAATAATATATTCAAGAGTCGGGGTATTATATTCTTACGTCCTTAAGAAGTTTCTTCTCTCATCCATAGCCATTGATATCCCTGCATCATCACTATCTCGTTAATGTTACCTCCTCTAGACCATTCGTAAAAACGGTTGTTTCGTATTAACCTATTCTTTGTATAGACATGGTAGGGTAGCCAAGTAAAGCTCATGGGAAGAAACATCAATGACAAGCATGATTGTTGTGACTAGAAACATGGGAAGAAAGGTGGAGTTTAGGGTCGAAGATATGTCGTTTTCACTGCGCATTCTGAAGGAAGGCAACAAGCATAAATTCAACATTTGTTATCCATTTAAGGAAGAGGTCAATGAGGCTATCCTTGTCAGGGGTGAGGTTAGGTGGTTGAGTTCTTGTTTGTGGTACGCATCCACTCTTGGCGAATTTTTTTTCCAGATGAGACAAAGCTTAGGGAGAAAAATATGTGCTTACACTTCATGGAAAGGTAAGTGTCCAATGTTCAACATAGTAATCAGGGGTGAGTCGTCTAGAATCCAAGTTCAGATTCCGGAGACTTACTCAGATGGGGTGCGGTGGGGGAGGTCTTCAGAAAGGTGGAACCCAAGGTCCTCAACAATTTGAGCACTTATGGAGGAGATGCCAAAGGCAAGAGTATAGAGGGTAAGTCTTATTTGTAGGCAGCGACAGTGTAGACATGGCCTACTTCGGCTATAAACATCGCGAGTAACACTGCGGAAGGGACGAACTTTACTATTGAAGGTGAATCGTGTAACTCTAGAATAGAGTTCCTCAAAAGAGCTTTAGTTGGGATATTTGGTGGGAACGATTGTGAGACGACGGAGGTAAATAAAGTACATGCATGGGCTTGCATCTTATGGAAATCGGTTGGCGGACTTGTAGTTAAACGCCTAGACACCTCCTCATTTTTGTTGGTGCTTGCGTCAATAGAAGAGGCTGAAAGGGTGTTAGCTGAGAAACAAGGTAAGTTTGAAGGGGATGGTTTTCTTATAGAGGTGGCATCAGTATCTGGGTTTTGACATTAATTCGAGGATTCGTGGCAACCGCTGGATCCGTTTGTTGGGTATGCGTCTTCATCTGAGGGGGGAAGAAGTATATAGAGCCGTAGGAGATGTTTGCACGGGATTTATTAGAACTGATCATGACACCATGGCAGGGGATCAACTACACTGGGTGAGAATCTTGGTGCAAGGGAAGAGAAGTATCCCTAAGAGTACCAAAATAAGGGTAGGAGATGAGGTATTTGTTTTACAAATTTGGGAGGAACTTCATTCATGCTTTAGATTTATTGAAGATGCATGGCCATGCAAGGAAGCAGGAAGTTCTAGGTGGAGTTCACAGAAGGGTGGTGACAAAGGGGTAGCGAAAGTGATTCATAACAGTACTGTCGTTTCAGCACCGCCTCACGCGGTCACGGTTCCGGAGCTAGAATTTGGTCCGGTGAGTAATCAAGAAGCGCTAGCTAGACTGGTTGAGTTAGACGAGGAAGAAGAGAGGATCGAGAGTGATGAAGAACATCCGAGTACAGTGGGGACGACCCATCTGGACGATCTTGCACTACCGACGGGGGCTACTTTGGAAGTCGTAAGGAACGCATGAGGTGTTAGAGCTGGCAGCTCTAGTACGAGGAGGATGCCAGACACAAGGAATGTTGGTCGCATGGGAGTGGGTCCAGGCATTGGAGAAGGTGTGCAATAGTTGGGGTGTAAGGCTGGGGAGTGCGGGCCTGCATTTTATGGGGGAAGGAAGAGACATGCTATGCATGTTAGGGGTTATCACTTTGAGAACTTAAATAGGGACAAGAGGACTGTACCAACAATGTGGGGGTTAGAAAAAGTAGCTGGAAAGTACATAACAACGGCAGAAAGTGCTGAGGGAGACCTCAGTCCTTGTCCCAAAGATCTTATCGTGGTGGATACTGGGCGAGATATTAGTGTAGAGGGGAATTTTATTCCAGCTAATGCAGGTCAAAAATTAAGTATTGGGAGAGGTGCGAAAGTTGTTATTTGTGAAGTGGGGGAACCGTCAGAACACGTATGAAAGATTAAGGATTTGTCTTCCTGTGAATTAGACAACAAAGAAGTAATAAGGCGGTTATCCACACAAAACAAGGGGGTGGAAGTGGAATTTGAAAATAAGCGAGGGAAGAAAGATGTATTTATTGGCAATACTATGTTACGTCTCAAAAATCTCAAAACATTCAGAAAGACGGTAAAGAAAGGCAATAAGAAGAAAGCTTTGGGAAAAAAGAGGGACGGGGGAAAAGTGCATCCTTCGGGTCATCTCAAAAGGGCAAAAGAAGGTCGACAAAAGCCCTTACATTCATAAAATAGAGGTAAGACTATATTGGTGGCTAGTGAGATGACATCTCTTAGGGGACGGGGGCTAGGGGGAAGAGATAAACATGTCGAGGCATTAAGGGACTCAAAGATTTGGGTGGAATTGGAAATACGAAGGCAAGATGAGATAAATGGGGGTAGTGAGGAAACAGGGTGGGACGATGACTCGGTGGGGTGGAGGGAGGATTTGTTAGGTTCTTTTAGCGAATATGTGGGAGTGGAGTATGAGGGGTTTAAGCATGAGGCGTGAGATCTATTCAAAAAAATCAATAGTGTGGTGAAGGGGTGAGGGGGCGGGGAAGTTAGGAGGAAGGGGAGTATTAATTAAGTGTTGACTAAATGAAATTATGAATAATATCGTGCAATGTGAGGGGTTTGAATGACACCAATAAAAGGGGTATTATTGGCGAAGCCATTGCTAGGTGAAACCCAGATATCTTGTGTTTACAAGAGACTAAGATGAGATATATGGATGATTGTAGCATTAGATCTATCTGGGGAGGGCAGGGAATCAAGTGGGTTAGTTTGGATGCGGTGGGAGTTTCAGGAAGGGTGGTTATTTTATGGAATCCGACAGTGGTCGGATTAATGGGGAACCTGGTAGGAGCTTGGTCTTTATCTTGTTTATTTAAAAATATGAAGGATGGATTTATTTGGAGTTTTTCGGGCATCTACGGACCAGTGGAGGACTCGAGTAGATGGGAGTTGTGGGAGGAGCTAGCAGGAGTGAGCAGGGTTTGGGATGTCCCAGTTTGCATGGGAGGGGATTTCAACGTGGTTCGCTTCGGAGTAGAGAAGAGTAGCGGTGGTAGAATCTGCAGGTATATGAGAGATTTCTTGAATTTTATTGACGAGATGGAGTTGATTGATATGCCTCTAGAAGGGGGTTTGTACACTTGGACCAGTGGTAGGGACAGGCCGTCGATGTCACGTCTAGATCGCTTCCTCATTTCTCAAGGTTGGGAGGAACACTTTCCTGGGGTTACTCAATCTTGCCTTCCTAGGGTCACCTCTGATCATTACCCGATCCTATTAGAATGTGGTGGGTGGAGGGAATGTAGGAGCCCGTTCAGGTTTGAGAACATGTGGCTCAAGGAGTCGAATTTTGCCGATAGAGTTAGAGCTTGGTGGTTAGAGTATAAGGTAGAAGGAAATGCCAGCTTTAGGTTGGCTACTAAATTGGGTTTTCTCAAAGTTGATATTCTCAGTTGGAACAGATAGGTCTTCGGTAATTTCCGTCTTATAACTGCGAGTTACATGGAGGATATTAGGAGGTTAGATGAGAAAGAAGGGAGATATGGGCTTTCGGAGGAGGAAAGGAGAGGGAGGGAGACCAGAAGAGAAGAAATAGGGAAAAGGTTAGTTTAAGAAGAAATTAGTTGGAGACAGAAGTCGAGGGCATTATGGTTGAAGGAAGGGGATTCGAATACAAAGTTCTTTCATTCAGTGGCCAATTCTCATAGGAGGGGTAATCACATTGGGAAAATCGCAGTGGGGGGAGGTGTTTAAAGAAGAGAGAGAGGTCAGGGGGGCTATTGCTCAGTATTATGAGGAGTTGTTCAGGGAAGAAGAGTAATGGCGACCCTCCCTTAATGGGGATGACTTTATGAGTATTTCGACTAGCGAGGCTGAAAATATCGAGTCCCAATTCACTGAAGAGGAAGTGATGTTGGTTCTCAAGTCGATGAGTGGGGATAAAGCTCCGAGTTCAGATGGGTTCACAATGGATTTTTTCAGCACTTTGGGACGATCATCAGGATGGATGTGATGGCTTTCTTTGACGAATTCTATGACCGTGGTTACTTTATTCCTAGGATGAATGCTACCTTCATCACCTTGATATCTAAGAAGGGAAGCTCGTTTGATATCAAGGACTTTAGACTGATAAGCCTGATTGGGAGTGTACAAGCTCCTAGCCAAAGTTTTATCGATACGGATCAGGAAGGTCATTGACCCTTGGATTTCGGAGTCTCAAAATGCTTTCGTGGGGGGAAGGCAGATTCTTGACGCTGTCTTAGTGGCCAACGAGTGCGTGAAGGCTAGGTTGAGGAGTGGGAAAACTAGCATGGCTTGCAAGCTCGACTTTGAGAAGGCGTATGATCACGTTAACTGGAAGTTCCTTCTTTACTTATTAAGGAGGACGGGCTTTGGGGATCGGTGGTGCCGGTGGATTAAGAGGTGTGTCTCTACAGTTAGATTTTCGGTGTTGATTAATGGGGTGCCTGAGGGATTTTTCTCGAGTTCTAGGGGTTTGCGGCAAGGATATCCTTTGTCCCCATTTTTATTTATCTTGGTTATGGAGGCTTTTAGCAAGATGATGGGGCGGATGATAGCGACTGGGTGGATCAGAGGCTTTGGTTTTGGGTCTTCGAATAGCGAGGAGGTAATGGTCTCACATCTTCTATTTGCTGATGATGCTATTATATTTTGTGAGGCTGATCGTAGGCAAATGCGTGCTCTGAAGTTACTTTTGATTTTCTTTGAGGCGGTGTTTGGGCTTCGGATCAATGCGGGGAAATGCGAGATAATCCTGATTGGGGGAGTGGAGTATGTGGAGGACCTAGCATGTGTTATTGGTGGTAGAGTTGGGACCTTCCCAAATACTTATCTGAGTTTTACCCTGGGAGCTAAGTACAAGTCTAAGGCAATATGGGACCCAATTTTAGAAAGAATGAGAAGGAGGTTAGCTGGGTGGAAAAATGGGTTCCTATCGCAAGGAGGGAGGCTTACTCTAATCAAGAGCTGCTTGTCTAGTCTGCCAACGTACTACATGTCCATCTTGACTTTACCCACTAATGTGCATAAAAAAATGGAGAAGCTCATGAGATATTTCTTGTGGAGAGGCACTGAAGTTGACTTTAAGCATAGTCTGGTAGGTTGGAAGGAGGTATGCAAGCCCATTAAAGAAGGGGGGAGGGGGTGAGGAACTTGGGTATTTTCAAACGAGCTCTGTTAGGGAAGTGGTTGTGGCGTTTCCCTAGAGTGGTTACTAGATTATAGAGAAGTGTTGGCGCGAGGTGGGATTCTTCTCAGGTGGGGTGGAGGCTGATAGTGGGGTCTGGTGCACATGGAGTGGGTTTGTGGAAGCATATTGCTAAGGAGTCGGTGGATTACTCTAGGAACACTGAGTTTCTTCTAGGAAAATGGGGTAAGATAAGATTCTGGAAAGACAAATGGGGTGAGAACGGATCTATTCAAGATCTATTTCCCGGGATCTTTAATCTAGGAGTGAATCAAGATAGTATGGTGGTTGATCATGTTAACTCCATCAGTGATGGTTCCGTGTGGTGTCCTCAGCTTAGGAGAAGGCTCTGCGATTGGGAACTTCAGGAAGCAGACTTGTTCTTTGATTGGCTAAGTGCGGCTCCCCGTCTGACGGTTAGGGAGGATACTTTGAGGTGGAAGGGAGGATGATCTGGTGTATTCTTGGTCCATAGCTATTATGATATTTTGAGGGGCGGGACCTGTAGGGGCAGTTTCCCGTGGAAGAAAATTTGGAAGGTTATGGCGCCGCCGAAGGTCAGATTCTTTATTTGGACTGCATCCAGACAGGCCATTTTGACGATGGAAGGGTTGCAGAAGACAAGATACCGTCTGGCTAGTCGGTGCTAGTTATGCAAGGAAGAAGAGGAAAACACCATTCATCTCCTGCTACATTGCAGGGTGACAAAAGGTTTGTGGGATGTGTTCCTGGCCATTACGAGGACAGTGTGGATCATGCCTGCATCTGTTAAGGATCTTCTTGAGACGTGGAACCCTCCTAGGGGGTGGTCGGGTGACAAAAGGGTTTGGCGGATGGTCCCCCACTGCTTTTTTTGGACAGTCTGGAAGGACAGGAATGCTCGTTGCTTCGATGGCGTTGAGATGGCGCAATCGAGGCTTCGACATCTGTTTCTGATCATACTTCTTGTTGGTATAAAGTGAAGATCTTCGTCTCTACTGGGGATTTTCTTGAATTCGTGGGGGATATTCATAATGCATCTTAATTTAGTGTTAGTGTAGTAGGCGTTTGTTTGTTTCTCTGCTAGCTTTAGTTTTGTATACTTCCTGTATACGGGTTCGCTCCCTCAAGCGTTTTGGTTTTTAATACAATCAGCTAATTATAAAAAAAAAAGACCATTCGTAATCACCAAACATATAATGCCCATGTATATACTACAAAACTCATAGTTTCCCACTTCTCGATTACCACCCATAGGAGTTATTATCATCTTATGTCTGATCTAGAATGTCCGTTAATGTTATTTTTGACTGGTTGTAGAGCGATGTAAGAACTCCTTAACCCTTATGTGTTAGTTTAATGGACATACAATGCCTTATCATTATTTCTCCATTACCCTGAGACATTATGCCAATTACTAAGGTTTATAATTTCTTACATGACCATTATACTTTGTATGCAAACTCCATGTGCATCTAGTCTCATCCAAGGCTTCACAATCCATAAGTTACATAACCAGGCATCACACCTATATATTCAACAAATGATAGTACCCTATGACACTATACATGACTTTTCCTTAAGAAATGTACTCAAATGAAGATGAATCTCAAATTGATGACCACCTTCTCATTCCATTAGGACAAACCCTTTAATATCTTCGAATCACCCCTCAAATTATAAAACCACATATCAATGACCTCAATCACACGCTATGTCCTACTAGGTCACACACATTGTTCCACTAAACCCAAAGTAATAGAATAATATATGTAAAAGAATTTTAATAATCCAAAAAAATCACGCTCACACAAGGATGCTCATGTTATCTAAATGAATGATCATATCAAACACAACCCTAGCTACAGAATTGCATCAGCTATGTTTTTCCTTACCCGCACCAACACTAAGCCAAGACCATACACACCCAAATAATCATAGAGTAACATTTTCCAACTTCAGGAAATAAACGAAAGCTATCAGAATGCAATAAACAATCTAAATATCTTCTCTAGCACTCAAAGGATTTCCACATATAGACTTCTCACTGCGGATCCACACATTAAACGTAACCAAAGAAACTTATAAGTTGCTCACTACTATTTGATGTATTCCTTGCCAGGCCATAACCTTTGCCAAGGGTACCAACCCATAATGATGCCAAATATAAAAATCACCAATAGTACTCTCCAAGACAAGTATATAACTGCCTGCGATACCACACTGTTAGGCTTCCCTCTTTAGAAACGATGTTCATCCTTTCATTCATTTTAATGAACAAAAAACATTTTGCAAATAAAAGTATCATTTGCCAATTTCACCAAGTGGTGCCGACACACCTGAAAAATGATATGTTCTGTCCACATCTAGAATTTGCTCCACCTCAATAACTTGTCATATCTTATGCGAAAAACGTACTCATTTCTCGCATTAAAATCAGACAGGAGTGTGTCAACTCGCACGCGATGTGATTCCACTTGGCGTGCATATAGTCCATCCTTGGGTACCATTCCTGGTGACTAATGATGACAATACCATCATCGTCGTCTGCCAACTAACTAATAAACCCGATGCGCTTACATATAACTCTCTCTATTGATCACTTCACTTATGATGCCCAACTACTACCACACAGTCAAATGACTCGAACATTAATGAGGCTGACCTTGTTACCGTCGTTTCGCGACCTTATCCTATCCATGAAATCTTAACTATGATTCACTAATGAAGATGTAGGATCCATATAACCTTGGATTACCCAAATGGATTATGGACACTAACGTTGATTTGTGCTAAAACGATGCTTACAATGCCTTTTCTAAGATACTAATATAATCCCTATCATTTCCAAAGGGTAAGAAATTTACTTACAAACTCTACACCCCTGAGCATGAGAGGTATTTTAATAGATTATGAAGTTGTGAGTTCAAGTAGTTGTCATTTCCGTGACAATATAGTCACTTAAGAAATTTCAGGTTGACGAAAAATGCTATTAAAATTCCTCCTTTGAGACCGAACCTTACCTCAGTCAAAGGATGCACGATAGAAACCATATAGGACTTACGTTCCCTATCTCTCCTTGAATTCCAGGCATTATACATGGAATGAAGCAACAAATAAAAGTCCTCCTAACACTTACCGTTATGCAAGCATGCACTATTACAGTTCAACACTTCCTTTGGGTAATGAGCATCTTTCACACTAGGAACCAAACCCCCTTGGAATATTTATTTAATGATAATTTCATTACATTAACATTAACCCTTGTTGTGCAGCTTTGTTCCACTACCACTACATGTCCATGTTTCGAACCACATTGAAATTCTATCTATAATGATACATAACCTTGAGGCCAAGTCTCTTTCTTGGTCATTATCATTATATTTATACAATAGTAGGTTCCAAACTAAGGCACCTAGTGTACACAACGGTGGTCACCAGACTATCAATCTGATACTCTGATAACTCACCAGACTATCAATCTGATACATTGGAATTCTACGAATTGTCACGAGTCTTATATGGGTGCCTTACTGTAGAACACCACACGACGTGTGTCAATCCTAAACAAGGCTTAAACCCCTATTACTACATGATATGCATGTTACCCAGTTTCTGAGAATATCAATGTTACCACACTTTTCAAGGTAAAAACTCATCAAGTCATGTTAGCTCTACCTGAGGATGTTAAAGAGTTGGTACGCGGATTAAAACTCATCCCGTCATAATTGATGAAGAGACCTCAAACAAGATCAAAATCATCAACTCCCAAGTCGCAGTCACATGAGTGTATAAACTGGAGTCCTCGCACCCTTCATCAGGTTGAGCCCAAATCGAACTTTGAGGACCAAAAGATCAAACCCCAACCTAACGACTACAAATAACACGAGTAAATAAGTTGAATATATAACTCTGAAACCAAGTTATAATGCCTTGACCCGTATTTAAGGATCACTTGTGGGTCGGTCTGGTCCGGTACAAATTCGTTAAGTGTGGAACGATGTGATACAACCTAGATAATGTTTCTAGGCCATTTTAATTTATTAATTTTTTGAATAAGCATGCAATTCCATTTAAAAACATATAAGCATAATGATATCAAATGCATAACGTGACACCCTGCCTATTAAAATATCGAGTGGCCAGTCCATAATTAAAATAAAATGTTTGTCTCATATGGCTCATTCTTAGCATCAGTGTCGAAAACATTTTAAAGTTACTAACCACATAGTAATTTAATTAGACTGGTGCCAAATTTTATCTTTCATTAATTAACAACATGCGAAAATAAATAATAAATTAAGCCATCAACACACCATGATAATTAAACCAAACATAGATGAATACTCACTACACCAAAAATAGCATTTTGGCACACCCTGATATTAAAAATCTAGCACAGTTTAAAACTGTGCCAGATTTTGGCACGGTACACTTACTAAAATATATAATACCCAAAAAAAAACATTACACTCCTCTCTTTATCTTGTTCCCTCTCACGGTTCCCGCCCCGCTCGGTCTCTCTCTCGCCTCTTCGCTCGGTCTCTCTCTCTCGGTGGTCAGCATCCATTCCCTCTCTAGGTCGGCTGTAGGCGATCTATTCTCTCCCTAGGTCGGCATCCATTCTCTCTTTAGGTCGTTGGTTGAAATCTCTTCTGCCGCCACTCTCTCTCCGGCCCATTCTCTCTTTCTCTGGTCCCTGCCCTGTTCTCTCACTGCACTCATCCCAATCAGGTAATTGTTTAAAGAATTGTATTTTTTTAACCTAAGTTAGGTTTAAGATTTGATCCTGGAGTTTATGATATGCCTGATTTGATTCGTATTTGCTTTTTAGGGTTTTATATATACATATTTAAATATTTTTTTTAATGTGTGAGTTTTTGGTGCAAATTGAATGTTGATAATGGAAAAAAATAAATCATGGGTTTTTATGTTCTTACCCCTTTAATTAAAATGCATATTTGATCTGATTTGTACATGTTACGGAGTTTTAAGAAAATTTAAGTGCTAAATATTCAATAATAATGTAAAAATAAGAAATTGAAAAGTAGACACCCCACTAATTAAATGGATAAATGAGATTATGTGTGGAAAATTTAAGAAAAAACAAAAAAAACTATTTAAATAGTAAGTAGACATTAATACTAAACATTCAATAATGATGTTACAGATGTAGAAAAACCTTAGACCCGTTTAAGAGGTCTCACTATGACTGTGGTGAGAACTCTTGAATTGTCCCATTTTTGGACAGTTTGGAAATGCAAAAGTTTGTATTGTACATAATGATTATGCATGTCCTATTTTGAAAAATTCGGTGGCATCTCTTTATGTTCTTTGGGTGCATACTAGATTGATGTAGTGTTTTGTGTTTTCTTGGTTGAAAAACTTAAGTAACACATGAACACTCCCAATTTAAGTTGTGTACTTGAAGAACTGTAGGGAGATGCTGGCGAAATTTTCTAGATTAGGACATGGCATGAGATATTATGACCAATACAAAATATGCATTTTCGAATGGGATAGGACCCTTACCATGTAGAGGAGATGGAGGAAATATAATAGCTCAAATATATACATATTTACACTTGAATAAACTTCCATATATTTACAATAAGCGTTTATATTATAATGTGTGTTCTTTAAACTTATCAGGATGTCGTCGGGAATCAACAAAGAGTGGATAAATGAGAAAAATATTGAGACCGATATATATAGAGATGGGGTGCTACAGTTTCTACATTATGTGCGTAGTAATAGTTCGAATGCTAAACATTCATGTCCCTGTAGACGTTGTCGAAATGGGAAAGGACATGTTGTTATAGATGACATATTCATTCATTTAATGACATATGGTATGGACATGAACTATACCTTATGGCATTTTCATGGTGAGACATTAGTTGTTGATCAAGTCCAACCACCACCGCAATCTGTGACACCGACAGAACACGCTGATGTGCACAATATTCCAATTTTAAATGATCTTGTGAATGGTGCTTGTGAGATGTTTATGGGTGAAGCGGAACCTAGTGAACCTAATTGTGTAGGCAGTGATGAAGCCCCCACAACTTCTGAGGTTCCCAATGATTCATACACACATAAATACAAAGGCAAGAAGTATGATCGTTTAGATCAACTCGCACAGGAGCCATTACACCCAGCTACCGATTCTTCGCGTCATACCACAATGTATGCTCTTATAAAGTTGAATGATTTGAAAACACAATTCAATTTATCGGATGGTGTTATAAGTGGAATTGTTAGATTGTTAAATGAACTACTTCCTGAAGAGAACAACTTGACAACTAGTTATACAGAAATGAAAAACACCGTTAGAGATCTCGGTATGGATTATGTTAAGTATGCCGTATGCATTAACAACTGTATGCTATTTTGGAAAGAGCATGAAAAATCTACTAGATGTATAAAATATGTTTCTTTACGCTATAAGTTTACTTGTCTAGACGAGGACGGTGTAGAAATTCAGAATACTAATGGAAAAAAAAAGTACTCTAGGGTTCCTAAGAAGGTAATGCGACATTTTCCTCTAATCCCTAGGCTAAAATGGTTGCATAACATAAAATGGATAGAAGAGAAAATGACTTGGCACGCTCGTGCAAGCTCTTGTATGGAATTCTTGTGTCATCCTCGAGATTCAGCAGAATGGGTAATTCAAACATTTTGTGGAGAGATTTTGCAAACGATCCGCGGAATATTCGACTTGCAATAGCAACTGATGGTTTCAGCCTGAATAACATGTTTGGTCGTAAGTATAGTTGTTGGCCAGTGATAATTCAACCTCTCAACCCTCCTCCATTAATGTGTATGAAAAGTGAGTTTTCAATGTTGTCTGTATTAATTTCCGGACCAAAGTCACCATCAAGTAATATTGATGTCTTCCTCCAACCATTGGTTGATGAGCTAAATATCTTATGGTCTGGAGTTGAGGCTTGGGATGCGTACAAAAATGAGAAATTTCAGTTAACAACCATGTTGATGTGGGGTATACATGATTTTACAGCTTATGGGATGTTATTAGGTTGTTCAACTCAAGGTTACAATGGGTGTCCTGTTTGTTCTACAAATACACCTTCTCAATATCTTTCTAAGTCAACGAAATGTTGTTACCAACGATCTCGTATGTTCCTTCCTAAAGACCGTCCTTACAGGTTTGACACATCAAAGCAAACATTTAATGGTAAAATAGAGGATGCTATGGCTCCAAGAAAGTTAACAAGTGTAGAAGTTGAGCAGATAGTGTCATTTATCGCTCGAGAAGGTGTTCAAAGAGAGGGAGAGGGAGATAAAAAGGGAAAGGCAAAGGCAAAGGCAAAGGGGAAAGGGAAGGGTAAGGGGAAGGGGAAGGAGGATGTCATAATGGAAGACGATGATTATCCAAGTGAGGGTGACGATGAGAATCTAGCAGGTACCGAGGGTTTTTCAAGGAGGTCAATTTTCTTTGACTTAGAGTATTGGAAGGATCATGATATTAGACATAATTTAGATGTTATGCATGTTGAAAAGAATGTCACAGAGACTCTTTTAGGTACAATACTCTTGGTGAAAGGTTCATCAAATAAAGATACGGTCAAAGTCCGTGAAGACTTGAAAGTTAATTTGAATCTTAAAAGGAAATTATGGATGAAAGATGTTGAAGGCAGTAACAAAAGGCTTATGCCAAAGGCACCTTTCGCATTAGGAAAGGAACAGAAAGAAGCCTTTTTTCGTACACTAAAAACATTAAAGGTACCGATTGGATTTTCATCAAATTTTAGCAACAATGTTAACCTCGATCCACCTGGATTTACCAATCTCAAGTCCCACGATTATCACGTCATTATGCAATGGTTGCTTC
This sequence comes from Sambucus nigra, assembly GCA_949130495.1. Taxonomy (NCBI): domain Eukaryota; kingdom Viridiplantae; phylum Streptophyta; class Magnoliopsida; order Dipsacales; family Adoxaceae; genus Sambucus; species Sambucus nigra. The sequence goes on from OX422221.1 coordinate 293,766,073, forward strand.
CGGCGTTGCTTATGCATTCATTTCCAGATGATAAGCCTTTGTTTAAAGCTATACAACGGATAAGCATATTCTTTAATGTGTTGTGTGACAAAGTGATATTTAGGGAACATATTTTGAAGTCTAAAAACGCATTGGTAGAGGCACTTTGTGTCTTTGAAATTTATTTTCCACCTACCTTTTTTGTGGTGATGATCCACCTCATGCACCATTTAGCCGATGAAGCTTTGACAGCTGGGCCACCAAGATATCGGGCGATGTGGTTGTTTGAAAGAGAAATGGGAAGATATAAAAAGTGGTCACGAAACAAAAGGTTATATTGAAGAGAGCATTGCTAATGTATATTTGTTACATGAAGCTTCTTTGTATGCCATGGAGTACATATCGAAAAGAGGTGAAGGAACTCATAAGAGGAATCTTGAGGATTTTCTTGATGATGAGTTTGATGACTTGGAATGCCAACGACCATTGGGTAAAAGTAAAGAATTGATCTTAAATAATGTACAATATGAGCAAGTGCGAAGATGGGTTTTATCTCAATGCGACGGTGTTGATGCATGGAGAAGGTACACGCTTAGTTCTATGTTAATTCATATTAATTGATTGTAATGTGATATTTCTTAATTTTGAAACTAATTTCTTGAAGAAAATTTGTGGTAACTGAGACTCAATCGAGGCATAGAATTGATGATTTCATCCCTTGGCTAAGGAACGAGGCAAGTCTTTATTTATACATGTACTTTTTTATCAACCGTAAGTATTTTTAATGAAACTTTAAAAAATTATCAATTCCTTACAGGCCTTAAGATTTAATGATACGGGAATTTTGCCATAAGTTGATGGTCCGCTCCATAAGGTTACCAGTTATGAGAAATTTCAATGCAATGGGTATTCCTTTTGTACTTCTGGACATGAAGAGAACCATAACTTTTAGAATAGTGGTGTATCCACCAAGGCCTTTAATAAGAAGGGGATTATGACAACCTTTTATGGAGTTATTAGACAAATACTCGACCTCAATTACATTGAGTTCACACATACTGTCTTCTATTGTGATTGGGTGGATGTTGATGATAAGAATGCTTGCAAAGTTGAACCCACCTCAAAATTGGTGATGGTGAATCTTAGTAATCTCGTGAGTAAAAATACCATTCACGATGATCCGTTCATCCTTGCATCTCAAGCCAGTCAAGTATTTTATTGTTAAGATGTAAAGCTGAAGGTGTGGTCAGTTGTTTTACACTCTCCCAAGAGACTAACAAAAGAAATAGATGCGATTGATATTGACCGTACGATGTATGACTCCATTCTCGAGGAAAATGATAAATTACTGGAGCTTTTGGACACGGATTTCTAGTGCAATGATTTAGTTATGAACTTGTTTTTGAATATGCAATATTATATTTTTTGTTATTTTGAACGGGTAATATTCTATTTATTCCGTTTGTTGTTGTTGTAAGCATTTAATACTTTATTGTTGTTTGAACATTTAATACATGTATGGCTATTTGAATTTGTAATTCTATGTTTACTGATGTTTGAACATGTAATATACTGGTGTCTATTTGAACATATATTCTTGTAATGTTTGTTCTGATTATTTTGGTGTCCAATAGTCACTTTTTTCCAGATAAATGTCTTATATTGGTGATACTTCGCAACCGTCAATAAATGGGGTGACACCTATATCAACCTCCCATTCTAAGGTTGCTTCGGGTGTTTCAAGAGTAAGTGATGACTCTTCCGCCAAGAAATTAAAATTTAATGGGAACGGACTTCCAGTTGGTGAAGATTCATATACACTCTCAACCAGGTTGGGAGACTTAGCAAGGACACATGTTCCCTTTTCTTATACGAGTTGGAAACAAGTGGATGTGCGATATAAGAACTCAATTTGGTCATCATTAATGGTATAATATTCCTTTCTATTCCAAATAATGTAATAGTTAGTAAAGTCAATTATGTGATGTTTTAATTTTATTTCTTCATATATTGTAGAAAGAGTTCCCAGATGTGCGCGAAAGTTAGAAGAAAATTTTTATGAAAAAAGCGAACGATGCTTGGAAAAAGTTCAAGTCAAAGCTAAGGGTTAATTTGAAGGATGGTGATGTTGGAAAGTGGAAGGAGAAAGTTCCACGAAAAGTCAAATCTGAGGACTGGGAGGTGTTTTGCAATAATGAAGCTTTAGAGGTTCAAAAAACTTTGCGAAGAAAGAACAAAGAGACTAAACAAAATTGTGTGAGAAAGACAACTCATAACACATGTCGTCATGGTTATGCCCGAGCTTCAGAGAATTGGAGAAAAAAGCATGGGCGTGCACCCACTCATGCTAAATTTTGGTTGGCAACTCATATGGTCAAAGGAGGTGGTTATGCCCCTCATGATAAAATATTTGCGGTAATTTAAAACTTTTAATGTTCATTTTGTCAAAAAAAATTATCGTATCATCAAACCTAATGTTAATATATTTTTGTACAGGACCAAATTCAATTGCTTCTGGATGTATACAAAGCGAGTGGTCAGGAGGAGACCTTGGATGCCGGGCCTATTTTTGAGGTTTTTGGAAAAGATACGCGAGCACGTGTTCATTGTGTTGGGTCCACAATTTCGAGAACCGCTATATTAGGATCGACATTTGCTAGAGAAATGCTTGAAGAGGTGAAAGAGGACACCGAAAATTGGAAGGATCATGTTGATCACCTAAAGAGTGACATAGAGGGGATAAAGTCCTCATTATCAGAATTCATTACTGACTTCAAAATCGGGAAATTTTCATGTGTTGGACACAATGTTCAGGAGTTGCCTACTTTAGGCACCGCGGCTCCTTCGTGTTATCTTTCCTCCCCTGCATTCGAGGTTCCAAATTTCACCTCTCTAATTGAATGCAAAATACTATCCCATACACGTGAACTTGTTGGTTATGGGAGGAAAACGCAACCAGAAGCCGTCTCGACCGTTCACTTCCATGTGTTGAGAAAGAATGAAGTGTGAGTTTTACTCGATGACATCAAAGTGCTCGAGTATCCAGTTTGGGGTGGAAAACAAGCTCATTACGAGAACTTGGAAGATGTTGGTAAAAATGGAATTATGTATTGGCTCGACGACCTTTGTCCTCCCATTGGTGACACCGACGAATGAACACAGGTATAAACACACTGATTAGACTCTATTTCAATTTCAGCTTTACTAATTAATATTCATCCATTAATATTTGTGTGTATGTATATATCTTTATGTCGGTTCTTCTTTATATGCAACAAATATGTTATTGTGAGCATATAGGCAACATATATGTTATTGCGTGCATATATGCATACAGCTACTGCATATATGCAACATATATGCACACAGTTGCATATATGCAGCATATATGCAGCATATATGCATACAGTTATTGCATATATGTTGCATATATACTGCTGCGTGCATATATGCATACAGCTACTGCATATATGCATACAACTACTGCATATATGCATACAACTACTGCATATATGCACACAGTTGCATATATGCTGCATATATGCATAGAGTTATTGCATATATGCTAATGTATGCTAAAAATTAATATAGCGACTAATAATTTGGGACAGAGGATAAACAAAGCACAATTTAAAAAATAGTCAAATGGAACCAATCTAACTGCCTTGGGCTGAACTTGTTTATGAATGATGTCAAAAGTGCCAATAACGTGGTCCTATAAAAAATGTGCAAGAAATTGACCTGTACAAAGATCAAGAATTATATGTTGTCGAAGTGTCTAAGTACAAAGGATGCAAAACTAATCTAGAAATTCTGAACAACTTTAAGATCTTGCAGACCTGTAGCTGCTTTAGCCTCTTAGTTTGAGATACGGGCTTAGTCTATAAACAAGTAATTTTCCTCACCTTCCACTTGGGTCATCATGCGTATGAGGTATGAAAGTGATAAGATTTTAGTATTTAAGCTCATCAAAACACTTTCTTCCAGGACTTCAAGCTGGGAAATGTATGGGTATGTTATTTTTAACCCAGTGAGAAAAGAAAAGTTATCAAGGGCCTTAAATGGTATCCTATCAGAGTTTTGAAATAGCAACAAAGCTTGAGAGGCTCCCGATTGTCAATAAGGAAGGTTTTGTAGATCTTAGAGAAGATGTTGTAGTTATTGTTCCACACTAGTGGAAGAAATCTTCGAGGATCGAAGAGGGGATTAGGACATAATTTGTTGAAGTTACACTTGAAAAGTAGTGACTTCACATGGTGTCATCAAATCAGTAAGGTCCATAGTTGGAGGATAAACCTCATCCTATGAGGAGCTAACCTTAAAGGAAAAGTCATTGGTTACGGAGTATCCTCAAGAGCTAGAAAATGCCAGGTGACTTTAGCATATTATCATCAAGATTGGAACCTTGATTGGTCTGTTCTTCCATAAGAGCTAAAATACCAGTAACCTCATATTAAGATATGGGATTGGAAGCAGGATAGTCAACATTTATTAGGCTTGATTCACTTCAGGAACTGGGTTTGAAGTGGGAATAAATGTTTGAGCAGGAGCATCTATTAGCTCATTTTTTCAGAAGCTAAAAAAGGAGTAATAGGATCTGCAACTTGTAAAGGTTTCTCCACATTGGCTGGGCTATTGGCTAAGTTTATAATAAGAGAAAAATAGTTCGAAGTTAGGATTATGGGGTAATAATAACAAAGCATAAATCTTGCTTTAAAAGTAAAACACATTGGTGTACCTGCCAATTAGACCTTATGAATAGGTCTCCGACTAATGTTTTCACATGTTTCCTCTTTGGAATGTTAAACATGGCTGATATAGGAGTTTCAATAGGTTCAAGGGTAGATGAAGAAGTACTAACTAGAACATAAAAATAGGATTTGTCCATTCCAGCATGAACAAGAGGAGAAACCTCTTCCTTCTCTTCTTTTCCCTCAAATCCTCTGTTTCCTCAGGAGATAATTTCCTCTTGCGAGAAAAAACATAAGAAACACATGGTGGAGCTTCTATAAAAACACAAAGTGGCTACGAAAAGGCCATAATAGATAAAGATAAAATTATAAGAGGTGATGAAAGTCTTACCAGGAGAGGAGGGCATCGAAGGCTCCATGGCAGCATGTAATGGATTTTAATTAACACTATCATCGTTTGACAACAAACCAACAAAAGCCTCAGCCACTTTAGTATAAAATAATCATCAATTATGCTAAAGGTGCTTCGAACCTCATGATAACTACTAATCCCAACCATTATAGTTGTTTTAATAATTTGAAAAGACCTTAAAATAAATGTGGCTTGGCAAGACTCCTCTCAGGGACTAGAATAGATTGATAAAGGCCAAATTACTTAGAAAATTGAACAAAAAAGTAAATTTCCCCAAAATATTTGGAATTGCGGGATTGCGGAATTGCGTAGTCCCGGGTCTCCCGATTTGAGAGTATGACGATAATTTGCAAAAATCACACTTAGACTTAAAAATAAGTCCTTAAAGGGTGAAAACCCAAATTCAGCCCCCAACGACCCCATAGGAGGTACGAACACCTCGCACGAGACCAATGTAACTTGTAGGAACCGACTGCGTAGTCCCCGGTCTCCCGGTTTGAGAGTATGACGATAATTTGCATAAATCACACTTAAACTTAAAAACAAGTCGTTAAAGGGTGAAAACCCAAACCAGCCCCCAAACGACCCCGTAGGAGGCACGAACACCTCGCACGGGACCAATGCAACTTATAGAAACTGACCGCGTAGTCCCGGGTCTCCCGGTTTGAGAGTATGACGATAATTTACAAAAATCACACTTAGACTTAAAAACACGCCGTTAAAGGGTGAAATCCCAAATCAGCTCCCAAATGACCCCGTAGGAGGCACGAACACCTCGCACGGGACTAATGTAACTTGTAAGAACTGATCGCATAGTCCCGGGTCTCTCGGTTTGAGAGTATGATGATAATTTGCAAAAATCACACTTAGACTTAAAAACAAGCCGTTAAAGGGTGAAAACCCAAACCATCCCCCCAACGACCCCGTATGAGGTACGAACACCTTGCATGGGACCAATGTAACTTGTAGGAACTGACCGCGTAGTCCCGGGTCTCCCGATTTGAGAGTATGATGATAATTTGTAAAAATCACACTTAGACTTAAAAACAAGCCGTTAAAGGGTGAAACCCCAAACCAGCCCCCCAAACGACCCCGTAGGAGGCACAAACACCTCGCACGGGACCAATGTAACTTGTAGGAACTGATCGCGTAGCCCCGGATCTCCCGGTTTGAGAGTATGATGATAATTTCCACTCATATATGTAATTTTTTAGTTTGAGTAAATTTTTTTTTGTAAATTATTAGGTTACTAATATCGTATCTTTTTTTTTATCCTGTTTTTTTGCAGGATAACAGTTTATTGTTGGCATTTATTCACGTGGAACACACAGAGAACTCAATGGTTTACAACAAGGGGTTTATTCATGATTCCATTTTTTGTGTCATGACCGTGCGGTCTTTTGTCGTTTTATTGTTGACTTTTATGGTTGTGCAGACTTTTGTAAGTTAGTTGTTATATTTTGTGGCCATGCGGGCTTTATGTTAGGCAGGTTTTGTATTAACAGGTTTTGGAATGTCCAGAAAATAGAGAAAACTCAGCCCAATTTTTTTTGGGCATGTGAACTGTTAAATACTTGTAATATTTTGAAGTTTGTATGTACATTAGTTTATTAACAACGTGCAATATTATTAATTTGTGAATTTTGTGCTTTTAAATATTTTTTTTATATAAAAAATTTGGCACAGTTCAAAATCGTGGCAAAAGTGTATCATATTTTGGCACGATTTTGAACTGTGCCAAAGTTTTTTAAACTGTGCTGAATCTGGCACAGTTAAAAACTGTGCCAAAAGTATGCAAGAAATATCAAATTCTGGCACGGTTTAAAAGTGTGCCAGAAGTTTTCATGTTTGGCCAAATCTGGCACAGTTAAAAACCGTGCCAGATTTGATCTTGCACAGTTTTAAACCGTGCCAGATTCCTGTTTTTGGTGTAGTGACTATAAATGAAGATAACCGAATCCACTATCAGTTAAACAATTAAATACAACAGTAATGGGAACAATAACCTGGATACACAAAGTCCAATAAATAAATCGAATACAAAATTTGGGGGCGACATGCCCATATGAATACTGGAGTAAAGTCCCTATACTAGAAACAAATGAACAAAACATCTATAGCAACTTCCACATGAGCTGCAGCTATGCATCCCTATATAAAATCCTCAAACTGGGCGTCCTTGTGGATGGAAACCTAAAATTTTTTGGAAAAGGTTTTGACACAGTTCGGAGCCCAAGTAAAACATTTTGAAAATATTTAGCAAGTATTTAAATTGCAATAATTAAATATGCATGCACCCTTTTCATATTTAAGCTAGCGTCGCACTCTCTTGAGGTAAATCTCACCACTCATCTAATGTGCACACCTAACGTTGCCTGCTAACCCTCTCTAGTTAAACTACCCCCTTAACTAACCATATCAAGTTTCCTTCTTCACACTAACTAGATGTGTTCACCCAAACCGACCACGCAATACATTACTAAATGTTTTATATCGAATAACCACTTATGACTTTCTCATTTTATATTTAATTCTTCTCACATTAAAGTTATTTTAGATGCCACTGTCTTACTTTTCAACTAAGTACCCACAGTTGGACACATCCCCGGTATATATTTTTATCACACTAATATATATATACTAATTCATTATGAAATAATTTATACATGGCAGTCAACTATGTATTCATCATTCTTATAGTTAATCTTTTTCCCATTAAGATTACTTCAAATACCAGTGTTTTCGTATCTACTAAATACACACATTAGAATTAATCACAAGCATACATATATATATATATATATATATATATATATATATATATATATATATATTAATCCTTCTCACATTAAAGTTATTTTAGATGCCACTGTCTTACTTTTCAACTAAGTACCCACAGTTGGACACATCCCCGGTATATATTTTTATCACACTAATATATATATATACTAATTCATTATGAAATAATTTATACATGGCAGTCAACTATGTATTCATCATTCTTATAGTTAATCTTTTTCCCATTAAGATTACTTCAAATACCAGTGTTTTCGTATCTACTAAATACACACATTAGAATTAATCACAAGCATATATATATATATATATATATATATATATTAATCCTGCACCCCTAGGTTAGAACCACTTGGTGCAATGCATACTTTGTTATCATGTCCTGGTACATCACTCACTGCTTAAAGGACTATTGGTTCAATCTCTCTCGAACCATCAATACAAATAACACATATTGGAGGTGAACACAGTCCCTAGCCTCATGGGTCACGCACATACCTACGTTCCCATTTGACAGTCAAACTATCATATCTCGGATAGCATGTCTCCAAGATTTTATGTTCTAGGGTACGAGTCTAAAATCCCCCCGAAGGCTCCTCGAGATAAGACCGTCCCTACGCACAACCTCCACCCCGATAGCAAGCAACGTAGGTATGTCATACACATAAAAAATCAACCAATAGGTATTCACACAACCTATAATAATCATTAGGTATTCACACAACCCATATATATATATTACTATCAGACGTATGGGTATTCACGCAACCTATAGTATGTGTCTCATACGTAGTATATATATATATATATTTATACATCTCACGAACATCCTACATATTATTAAATTTCAATTATACATCTCATCGTATATTCCCGAGTATCCCTCACTACTAGAAGTGTGCTAATTAACCTTTAAATATTTCAGTAGGTAATTCACTTATATTTTACTGGTCTCAGTCATTGGTTCACTCACCTTCACCGTGACTCATTCTTAACCCCCGAATTCATTACATTGCGAATTACACTGATTAACGTAATCAATTTCACAATAATTAATTTATTAAAGTAGTGTCGCTCAACTACAATGCCCGGACACATTCACTTGGCTAGTAATTACATACTTATGAGTATAACACTCAAAATTCACTTCTTAAGGTTCCCCCCTTCTTTAACTCTTAAATCTCTTAATACTCATCCCATAAGATTTTAAGTATCTGGTTCCATTTAATTTCTATCAATTAAATCCACCTTAAGATACCAGCCATTATGTTAAATTCATCCGAAATACCCATTCAAATTCACTCATATATTTTCGACATATATTTTTTAGTGTTGTTCATCCTAAACACTCCTAAATCCATATTCTGGATTCATCCCTATTTAATCCAAGGATAAAATAATGTTCCTTAATATTTTCCAAAGTCCTTCACTCATCTACGGACATCTCAAAATAACCCGAATTTATTTCTTCCTAAAGATGTCGGTCTCACGCACCTTATCGTAGAAAAATCATATCAAATAAAAAAAAATCAGAAAAATATGAAGTCGGGGCCCAAGCGATCGTGACGAAAAGATATACAATCTCATATTGACAATAACTGAAGGAGGTCGATCGATCGATCGACCAGATATCCATCTTCTTCCCCGATTTTGTTTCAACCTTTTCAAACTCTGAAGCTTTCCAACTTCAATCCAGACCTCAATTATTTTATCTCCCATATTAATTTCATCTATAAACATGTTCAAACACTAATATATGACATTAATCCTCAGTGATTTTCATTAAAATTCTAGGGTTCATAAATTGGGTTTTTCTCAATATCCCTTAAATCACAATTCTCAATTCGATTCAATAATCCGAATTCAACAATAATTTCTACAGGTTTTCGATTCTAACTCATATTCTAGCCTTATATGATATTATTCCCACATCAATTTCACCCTTAATTCTTAAATCCCCAAAACCCAGATTTAACAAGTGATACCCTCCCAAAGACGAATTTTGCTATAACAACTCATCCCAAAATGAATATGGTTTACACCCACCATGATATGAATCGCAATACCGTAATTTAAATGATATCAAGTTTCACTACTTGCCTGGATAATTTCTTAGGGTCTGATCCTTTGATGTAGATGGAGATTTTGACGAATAACACATTAATCTCATCTTCTTGATTTGGCTCCCAAAATATGCCCAATTTGCTCTCCCAAACTTCCTCTGCATATTAAGGTTTTCTCCCATTGAGTTATTTTATTGGGCTAATCCCATTTTTAGACTAATGGGCTTAATTAAAATGGCCCAAACACTCCCATGTGGGTCCGGTTATGCCTAAAAATTCCCCGAGCCCCGATTACTAATCAGGAGTAAACGTGCACTCAGAATTGCCATCCGAATTACTTTATAACATTCTCAAATTTTCGACTTCCAAAAATGCGACATAAAATAATGTGTATAATTTAAATTTTAATTTGCCAATTTAAATGATTTCTCCAAATTATAAATTTAAATGTCTCCAAAAATGAATAAGTTCCATTTCTCCCAAAATGATTAAATTTGTTCCAAAATTAATTAAATTCAAGGCTTTCGAATTTACGAGGTGTTACACATAACCCATTAAACAATGCCATAGGGTTTAACTAATGATCGATATTAGCATAAATTATAAAAACCACTTACCTACAAAACGCTCCCAAAAGACTAAATATGTGTTAACTTGTTGTAATAAGGGAGTGGGGGGAGCCAATGCCCAGTGTAACAATATATTATAGACACGAATGGTAAAAATAATGGATATAATATCATATAGTAACTTAAATGCACATGTAATGACTAAATAGTGTATGCATTAACCATGTTTTATTCAAAAACATTTCCTTTGGTCTATGTTAAAAGTCATTAACCTTTGTATTACATGCCTTACCATTTTGTTATGAAAACATTTATTTAACTCATTAATCCATGTGGTTAATTTAGAAAAATCACATTTCTTAGTTATCATTCTATGTTCATTTGTTTCCATTTCAACTGCCATAACCATGGCTTTTCTAAATATAGTGTTTCAACACGTATCTAGTATATGAAAATAATTAAGCCTATGAACCAACCCGGGATTATAACCTTTCTAAAGAGCCTTGAAATACAAAGAGATCATGAATTTTTACTACCTTATTCACATCATATTTTCCGCAAATATTACCTAGAACTCGCACCATTATTCCATTCATCACTATAATTGTCAGTTCTTGCATGCTTATGGAACCGGTGTTAATATGGATGTATGGTGATTTATGTATGATTTGATGGTGAAATGCATCAATAGATATGGCAAGGGTAATCATCCCTCTCTTTTTTATGGACTTCTCATCAATCAATTTCTTTTAGTGAGAAATGTCCATTTTTTTAGTGAGAAAAAGGGACAAGCCAAGAAAGTGATCACCTATCATAATTTCCATAATGGGAAGAAAAACTGTACAAGACACCTACACCTACATATGATGTCGATAAAGTAGAAGAATTTCTCACCTAAGGTCTCGATGGTGCACCTTCAGAGCCTCATTATAGGGCTATGCAACCCAGTGTTCCAATGGCTCAGGTGTAACCGATGAGAAGGTTACTCTGCTGTCTAACCGAGTTACAGATCTTCTATATCTTAACATCGTGTGCACTCAACTTTCAATGTCCCAACAATTTTAACGATCCAATAATATCAAAATGTGTTTTAGACCTCGGTCTTTACACAAATGGATGACATGCGACGGGATGTGGTCGATTTTAGTTCTGAGGTACATGTTCTTATCATGATCCCTCCGAAGGCGATGGTAATGATGATGATGTTTAATTGGTTATGTTTCTATTATTTTGGTGGTGGTGATATATTTTGGTGATTGCTTTTAGACATCTTTTGTTGGTTTGATGGTACATTTGGTAGTTTTTACTTTTGGTTGTTGTTGGGATAATTTGTCTTTGTTTTTTTTACTCTCTTTTATCACTATGGATATTTTAGGTGTGGTGTTTGTACTCGTGGTATTTGTACTCAATAGGTAGAAGTAACAAACTTAATGGGAGTAGTTATAAGCTTATTTGGGCATCCTATGGCATTAATATGTCATTTTTATATTATGGGATGTTTTAGATATATTCTCTATTAATTATTTACCTTGTGATCTTTATATCATTATACTATGTGTCTTTACTTGAAACAACTTGGATTATTTAGGCCATTTATTCACTCTCCACATTATTACCTATTACTCCAAACATTATACTTGTTGACTTGCATATGTGACTCACTTTATTAATTTGCGATTCACTTCACTAATATACGTGTTATTCATGCTCTCTTTTTGTTATGTTGTTTTGAAATGACTTTAGTGGAATTTGGACAAGATTCCTTAAATTTCATATATTATTTTTGTTTAATTCCGGTTGAAATAACTCATTATATGATCCTTGCTAGCACACTTGCTTACTTTAATATTTCTTTACCATTGTCGATTCCATGATAAAAAGAGGGAGAAAGTGTAAATTAAGCTTAGTAGTTCTAATAATGAACATATATTGATGTGTTTCATGAGAAAATAAATGAAGATGGTGTATAGATTCAAGAAATGAAGTACATTTCTCATAATTTCTTATAGCGCTAGGATATTGCCATGTTAGAACTTGAATACACACCTTTGAATGATTAATAACCTTCTATATCTTATCCATCACATGTTTTATATTTAAACCATTCCTTATATTCGTATTTTCATATCTAATGTTTAGAATGTATGACAACTTAATATGTACAAGATGTCTTCAGAATTCTTGCGTTTGAAGATTGGTAATATAGGATAGTCTCTTTGTTGTTGGTTGGGCTTCCATCTTTATGTCATAGGTTGTTAGATTTTATTATAAAAAAATTAATCTTCCTTTTCATATATTTTATCATGAAATATACAAAGGGGTATATATTAAGAGTATGCATTATACTCATGTGCCCCAATAGGAATAAATTATCTTATTTTGTTGACGAGATATACTTTGAGTCTTGTCCTTGAGGTCCAGTAAAGCATCATGAAAATCATTCAAACGGACATCCTCGCCCTTTACGCATATCCTTTTATACCACTATTAAGAAGATAAATGGACACTTAGGCTCATGCACATTTTTCCACACTAGTACTTCTTTTGTTTATAGAAAATTTCTAGTGTGTGTTTGTGTACTTGATATCGGCCTTTGGAGTTTATATGAAATGAAAATAAAATTATTCTGAAAACCTTGAGTTTTGAATTTTGTATGGTTCTTGTGTCTATCGCAGAACCTTCGCCACAACGAGGATTTCCTTCGTTGCAGTGACAGCTTCTCGCTAGCCGCGCGAAGTTCCAAATATTTCTCTTTAGCCTTTCTCAATATTATCGCTGAAGGTTCACCCCAGCTAGGAAGACCCTCGTTGCAGTGATACTCCTGCGAGACATGTCAGTTTGGCATAAAAAAAATATTTTTACAATAGATTGTGCACATTTTCCTCGATACTCGTGCAACACTAAATATTTGACCATATTTTTTTCACTTATCACTTCATGTTAGTCTACTTATCTACTTATTCCCCCAAGCTTCTCTTACAAGCTTTTGTGTTACATATAAGTGGATTAAATTTTATTTTACAAGTTCTTTTGAAGTGTGATTTTGTGATCTCTTTATGGATAAAATATTTTTGCAAAACCTTCTTTCCACAAGATTCATTTTAGCAGAAAAAAATCTTAGAAAGATAAAAACTTATTTTTGTGTTGAATCCTGTATTCTTCTATATTTTAAATCTTGTTTTTCTTTACAATATAATTTTAAGATATCATAAGTTTAAGTACTTGTGAAATCTAAAAATATTTTGAAGTAAATTTTTAGCTTTAAAATCTTTTTATGATGGAAGAAGCAACAAAAAGATTATTCAAGGTGGTTACAAAAATGGGATTAGAAGCCCACATACGGTTGCCTAGAACAGAAACCTAAGTGTCAGTCACAAGAGATTAAGTGATTGTTGGCTTGATTGGGTTTTCATCAGGATTTGCAATATCTTCCTCTTGCTCACCCACTACCTCGATGCCGACTTGTTCAGTAACTATAGTCTCAGCCTCAACCACAACAGTTTCAGCATCATTGGCCTCGTCGTGAACCTCTTGCAAAGCAAAAACACTTGTAGGATGAGTAAAGATAAATGAGGAGACAATCTTGATTAAGAGAGGGTCGTTAGAAATAAGGTCATCACATTGGTTGGTAACCTTCCAACACACAATTTTGGTCCCCTTTTCCATGTATTGGATGGCATAGATAAAAAAACTCCAATAACAATTTAAATTCAGCTACAGCCTTTTCATTAGCCATATGAACTTTCTCTTTTTCATCCTCCCTCTACTTTTGGAGCTCAGTCTAAAGATCCTCTACCTTTACTTTATGATCCTTCCTTAGGTTGGACTGGAACTTCTTGTGATGGTCCCGCAATTCTTAGACCTTAGTGTTCTACTCATTTTTCTAATCTTTCATCATCTACCTCAGATAATCAAGTTGAGTCTTGGCTCAATCGACTTCTTTTGTTGTTACCTCAGTCTCCACCACCTAATATTGGATATTTTGAAGGGTGATAACAGACTATAAAAAATATAAAAAGAAAATTTAGTACGAGATGATATTACACTTCAAAAATTCTAGAAAGACAAAGTTATGTTGGTGTTTACCAGGGTTTCCCTATGAAGAGCAAAGTTAAAAACACGATAGGGGTCTTGAGCATCAAAATATCGATTGTTAGACTTAGGGACAATCAAGGTTATAACCTCCTAAGACTTTAGCTGACTCCCAAAAGGAGAGTTATCATTGACACACAGTTGATCAAGGCATACAGTCACAAAGACATTGTCCCTGATAGGAAAGAGAGGGTCAACAGCTTGACTCAGTGGTCCTTCCTTCCACTTTTTCTATTGAGGGGAAGGAGGAGTCGAGGTCCCACCAATGAACTCTTTTCATTTTTTAGACCCCTCAGTAGATGGGGGCCTCCTATAGTTGACTTATGTCGAGTTTAAGTCGGATGAAAAGTTTTTCCCTAAAGACGGCCAAGCAGTTTGGAAGACATCAGAGCTGCCATTGACCAAATCTCATCAGAGATACTAATGGGACGATCTGCAAAGAAAAACAAAAGTAGATAAGTATTGTAATATTGTGTGTCTAAGTAATTCAAGAGGATATTAAAGTTTAAAAGAGTTGTGTTATTTACTTACGAAGTGATGTCAGGGGTTCCACCCCCATACCGGAGTATTACAACATCTCAAGGATCATTAAATCCTCAAAGAGAATGATGCCATCCCCCTCAAGTTGGTTAATTGACTCCTTTGTCTCAGCACAAAGCCCAGGATCAACTTTGGCCGAGATAGAAATGTGATCCCATTTTCTAGGCACTCTTGCCTCATCTGTTATAGATGACTCCCCCTTCAAAATCCTAGTCCCCAGAAATAAAAAGCAATGTGATTTACAATCATGGTTGGATGTTTGATTATTATGAAGGAGTTTTTGGTTAGGAAGATGAGCCATGAAATTATAATAGTATGGGTGGATCACGTAATGATCACCATATAACACACCCTGAAGACCTCAACTGGGAGATCTACATCCCAGGCAGCTCTCCAAAGGTGATCAGCCCCAAATAGGATCCTCCAGGCATTTGACGTCAGCTGTATAGGGGAAACACTAATAGAAGCAAGAATATTTCTTATAGATGTGTGAATGAGAAGTAGGAAGTTGAACTTAAACATCTACTCATAGACAACTACCTCTCCCTCATATCTGAGGTCAAAATAATGCTCGGCTTTTGTAGTAAGCCTCATATAGATGGAAGATGTAATCCCATAAAGGTTCTTCTAGGCCACCGGATTAGTCTCACGGATGTCACTGGCAATGACCGAGGCCACACTCATATCTAAAATGTAAGGATATTCCCCCTCTTCATCCTTAATGGTAGGGGATTTACCACGAGGGTCATAACTCCTAAACTCTGCCTGTGTCATAATCGAGATTAGCACTACCATAAGCGATAGTGGAGTATTATTAACAGGATCAACCTAAGACTTGTCATCCAAAAATCATAAACTCGGGGCTCAGGATCCCCTTGTTAACGAGCACAAGTGCTATAATGTCCCCAATTACTGGACTCGGCCGTCTCACCCTCATCAGCATTGGCTATTGGGACTTTCAATGCCACCTCGAAGGAGTTGGGCCTTAAATTCTCTCAGTCATCATGAAGACGTAGACATTTAGAAGGGTTATACCCCTTAGAAAGCGAGGCAGACATGGTGTCACTACTAATGGAAATAATAACTTTATCCTCGTCTTAAGTAGGGTAAGTAAGAAGTAAGGTAGTCTATTCTGCAGCTAAGGGGTTGAGGTCAATGGAACATGAGGCCTATGTTGACGAGACTCGACCTCAGCCCTCCTAATATCACATCTTCTACATTCACGCAAGTGGGCAAATTCTTCACCTAGATTGTACATCCTATGGTACATGAACAAACTTAAAGGAATCTAGTGGGGCAATTAAAAAGGATCAAACCAAGCTGCTTGATGGTTTTTTGAAAAGATTTTGTGAAGAACACTAATAACACCTCTGGTAACCTCTCACTGGAAAAGACATCGGAAAATAGAGACGATCGACCTAAATTCAAAAACTAATGCTAGATCAACCTTAAATATTATCCTAACTTCCTACCCACCCAAAACTAACTCGAATTAAGGGACAACCCACCATAAATTAGTTGTTGGATTAGATAGAGAACTCGTCGAAAAACTAAAAATTATAAAATTTAGAATTAAACTACAATAAGGAAAAAATGGAGCTAGAGGAGTGCTTAAAAAGTCCTAAAAGACTGTTTGATGAAAGAACACCAAAAACTGAGAGTTGGAACGGGAGAACGAGAAAGTTTAAAGATAGAAAGAAAGGGTTGCACTGGAAGTTTTTGCAAAAATAATGAAGAAGAAGAAGAAGAAGAAGAAGAAGAAGAAGAAGAAGAAGAAGAAGAAGAAGAAGAAGAAGAAGAAGAAGAAGTGGTTTTACTACACAAAACGTGCACACACGATTCCACAAAGCCCATTATTAGGCCATGCCTTACAAAGTTACCATTTTACCTATACTAACCTTGAGTAAGAAATGACATCATGCTAAGTCATTCATAAAATGATAGGTGTCTTACTTAATGAATAAGAATTGTCACTTATGTCAAAACCCGTATGACCATTATACCTTAACTAACCCTGAGACAATCGTAGACACAAGGCCCACAACATTACAAGATAGCAGAAACACTTACACCTCAGCTTCCCATCGACATTGAAGACTAAGGTCTAGGGGTGATTGATATACATAAGTCTGGTCTCGTCCAAGTAGTACTCATTATGGAAGATTCTCCCTTCGTATAAGCCTTCATAGTCATCACATCTCGAAATCTCTCACCTATAGTCTCATCTTAGATGGTCTTGACCTCTTAAACCAACACATGGCAGGATACTCTCCTCATCCAAGGGCAGTTTACTCATAGTGTAGGCCTACAAATCCCCCACAGTGTCAGCTTCATCTAACATTACTTATTGTGTCGGCCTCAGATAGTACTAGGAGGCCGACTTATCAGTATAATCCATATTATTTAGGTAAATAGTCAGTCTCGTCTCGGTTCAACATTGGAGGAATGGAGTTCCATCATCCTCGGCCAATCAAGACACTATACCTCAAACATCTCGTGCACGCACTAAAATCGTGACAAGGGTATTATTGACATATCCAATCAAAACAATTATGGAAAATCAACCAATATTTGGGAATAATATTTTCCATCATGTCTTCTGCATCCTTCTCTATAGGTCTCAAATGATCATTAGTTGATCTAACATGTACACATGGAGTACTTGTCTGTAGAGTTGGCAATTTTTGACCCGATAACTGGTTTATGGTAATAATCCGAAATGACCCGATTAGCTTGTATAGATTTAAGAGTACCCAAAACTTATACTAAAATAAAAATTAACGCAACCCAAAAATGACACAACTAATCCGAATTTTCACCCCTACTTGTCTGGGGTGACGCTGCGCACCCTTGGACCTATAATAGACACCTCGTGTCTTCTTTCCCAGGGATCGATCATCAACCATAACCCTGCTATTATGCTAAATTTGTAGAGAGAGAAATTTTTTTATATACCCTCCATCCATGGCAATTTTCCATACTTTATAGTAAAATCACTCCCAAACTTTACACAGTGGACTCAGGGTAAGGCCAGACCAGTTAAATACTTTTTTCCTCCATTTTCTCTCATCTCTTATGTTATTTTACTTTTGTTATTACATTCTTCGTTGTTAAGTTAGCTCCCAAATAGGTTAAATTCCCAAGGATGATTTCCAGCATCGTTATGTTGATTAACACCACAACTAGGGGTATAGTCACATATTCAAAAATTTGAATCCATTATATATTCCAATCCCTTTTATGGCATAATACGGATAGAAATTCAAAAGAGAGGTTAGGATACCACTTTTAAATATGTAAACAGTGGATACAAAATTAAGGTATCCCTTACGAATAATCCATATCCTTAGCAGATTATTCGCATTTGCGGATATATATATATATATATATATATATATATGCAGGATTATCTATCTGTGTGTGACCTTGATTTAATTATCTAGATGATTTCTTGCAAACAATTTAGACCATTAATTATTTAGTATATAAATATATGTGGGTGGTAATTTCCTACAGGTGATGATATTCAATGAGAACAATCTAAGAAAGAAACAATGATATCACATGCACAACACAAGATGTACGTGGTTCGACAATGTGCCTATGTCCATAGGGTGCTAGGGTTTTCTCTTTATTTCTTAAGAGCTCAAGTTAACAGAGTTATAATACTGCTCACCGTTGCAATGGTACATGCCCCTCTTTTGTGGGGGAGGGTTTACATTTATAAAAAATCTTAGGAGAGTCTCGAGCCCCGTTAATATTTATCGCTAAGAGTTTTAACCTATCATTTATCATGATCAACCGTTACAAGTAATAGTACTGAAGAATTCCATTATTACTTGGAGTCTTTATTAATTATAGGCACACGTGTCTTGAGAGCATGTGTCCAATCATGTTTTTGTGAGATTATTGAACCCTCAATTACGGACATAAGCGACCACATTCTTCTACATATACGGGCCACCAATACCATTCTTTTATAGCCATGAATGCTAGAAATTTCCTCCCCATGTGGTTGTCATATATTCCTTCGTGAAACTCATAGAGGGTATTTTTGACATCGTCTGGGTGGAATCACTGGAGATATGATCATGGAAAGGAGTGTTGATAAATCTTTTGATCGGTCAACAAGTGGAAGCGAGTTTTTTTCACCCTAATCTTGTGTGCTTCCTTCTTATCGTTCGGTATGACATCTTCTTTCAGGCAACTCACTATCATATCCATCCATCTTGGATACCTATCTATGGACATAACCTACTTGATAGGCTTCACTTAATCGATACAGAGATGATCAAGATATTTTACTTGAATCATTCACTTCATATTTCCCTTCACTTCTAAAGTAATTTGGCTAATGTTTTTATGTGACTGTTGTTTTCTCTTGGCTACTGTTGCACTTGCACAAGTTTGAACTGAGAGACCGACTACTATGCCTCTTTAATGTATATTTCCATGTTTTTGTCCCTCCTATTTTGTAGTTTCATGTATCTAATTTGATACCAGCCTTGAGTCGCCAAAGACATCAAAGTAATGGGCGTTGAGGGATAATGCCTTCTTTAAACCTCCGATCAATGCCATTTTCTCAACTTCATTATGGGAGGCTTCAAATCCCAAGCGTATTGGTTTCTCGAGTAACGTTTTATCTGGAGATACCAACACTATCCCCACTCTTTCCCTAAAATTAGAGGCTCCATTAACATAAAGATTCCATTTATCTCCCTTTTGGACCAGCTATCAAACATAGTATTCATTTCTAGTGCGAACCCTCACTCGTGCATGTTTGCTGGAAAACTCAGCGATAAAATTATTTAGGACCTGACCCTTGATCGAGGTCCTAGGCTAGAACTAAATGTCAAACCTCCCTAACTCCATGGACCACTTGGACGGTTGTTCAGATAAGTTGACCTTTTATAACACTGCCTTCAAAGGAATGAAGCAAGAATGATGATCGTATATGCCTTAAAATGATGTTTTAACTTGCGAGAGTCTATCACTAATTCATATATAACCTTTTCCAGTGGGAGGTATCTCTTATCATAATCAAGTAAGGATTTGTTCACATAGTAGATGGGAGCCTAATTCTCGTTCTTCGTATAAACTAGACTCGAGCTAACTTTAGTATCGCACTATTCCAAGTACAAGTACAAGGGTCCCTTTCTATCATGGAATTACAACAGTAATGGTTGTCTCAAGTATTTATTCACTTCTTTAACTACCTGGGTACATTCATCGTTCCATATTTTCCTTCTTTCCTCAGTGCCTGCAAAAAAGGTCTCCACATCTCTAAATACTATGATAGAAACCTATTGAGCGCGATGGGTATGCCTGTCAGCTTTTGCACCTCACGCACACTGCTTGGATGTTTCATCTTTATGATCACTTCAATTTGGTTGGGATTTTCATCAATCCCCCTTTGATTGACTAGAGATATCTAAAGAACTTCCCCTACTGTACCCTAAAGGAGCACATGGATGCATTTACCCTCATTCAATAATAGCGAAGGACTTCAAAATTCCTCATCATAACTCCAAGGTGATCCTCCTTCCATATAATATTCACAAGTATATCATCTATGTATACCTCCATCATTTATCCCAAATTCTTACTTGAACATCTTTGTCACAAGTCTTTGCTAAGTTGCTCCATCATTATTTAATTTGAATGGCATCACCCTATATCTATACATTCCTAACGTGATGGAAAGGAGGTATTCTCTTGGTCAGGGGAAAACAGTAGGATCTGATGGTACCTTTAGTAGGAGGGGAGGAAACTCAAGCATTCATGGTTGGAGATTATCTCGACCAATTAATCTACCTTGGGCAAAGTAAACCTATCCTTTGGGCATGCTCGGTTCAGATCAGTGAAGTCTATACAGACTCTTTGCTTTTTCTTTCTCTTCTTCATTACAACAGGGTCTGATTTCCCTTAAGGAATTGAACTTCCTTAATAGACTGTGCCTCTAAGAGTTTCCCACTTCCTCTTTAACCACCTTTGCCTTCTTGAGAGCAGTTCGGTGTGCTTTTTGGTCACTATTGGATGTGACGTGTTCACATAGAGCTTGTGATGCATTACTTTTGGATTAATCCCTGGCAAGTCATATAGTTTCTAAGAAAAAAAATCCCGATTGCTTTTGAGGAATGGAACCAGTTCTTCATTCTCTTCTTCGATGCGAGTGCTTTCAATCAAGAAATTCTTCTCAAGTTAACTGTTGTCAAAGATAATTTCTTAAAAAGGTTCCATAACTTGATCGGCAGTGGAGACCCTTGTTTCCTTAACATAAATTGCTACTTATAGGTCACATAAACCTTTATTATTTCCATAAATTTCCCTTCCTCATTCTGACATATTGTTCGAATGGCAATTATGAAGCTCTATCGATCTAGTTTTGATTTCCCCTTATTTCCATTATCCTCATCTTAGTGATGCACTTCAACTTCAGGTGGTAGGTGGATGGTACTTCCCTCACTGAATGTAGCCACCCTCTTCTAAGTATATCATTGTATAGGGAATATGTGTCTACTATGATAAACTCGATGCTCATGGATATCCATCTTTCTTATATGGGGAGCACAACCTTCCTGGAGGGTAAGGTCAACCTTCTTATAAAATCGACCTGATACATAGTAGCTTCTTACTGGACTTCTACCTTCAAATTTAATTTATTTAACATCTTGAGGTACATCTCCTATGAGGAACTCCCTTTATCCGCTTGTAGATTTTCCACATTCTACTTAACAACTTTGAGAGTAATTAGTAGGGCATCATGATGAGGATTCCTTACTCCAACAAAATCATCATCGATGAACACTACATGCTTGGAGGTTTTAAAATATTTTTTGATTTGAATGTGCAAAAGGAAACTGGTTAAAGAGAGAGACCCATGGCCATCCATAAATACAGCTACAAGCGAATGCTTCTTAAATATAATAATGATGCGATATGATATTTCTATTGAGGTGAACGTGTATAACAGACAACTTAGCTTAAAAAAATTATTTTTGAATTGAAAACTTACTTGAATAGGATCCTTTAAATTTTTATATCAAAATCTACTTACAAAGTTGTT
Organism: Sambucus nigra; assembly: GCA_949130495.1. Lineage (NCBI taxonomy): Eukaryota > Viridiplantae > Streptophyta > Magnoliopsida > Dipsacales > Adoxaceae > Sambucus > Sambucus nigra. Next base: position 293,788,281 of record OX422221.1, read on the forward strand.
CCAATTTATTGAATGACATTAACCCTAGATCCTTGCCCCTGAGAAATGAATCAATACTTTCTACTCGAGATCCATCATGTACTATTTACATTACAACTCCTAAAGGGGTTCTAGTGGAATAGTCAATCTCCTTCGTTCGTTGACTTTTCCCGCAATGGGCTTGGGTATATCTAGAATGTCTCCATTATTATTGTGAGATTCTTAACCTCATTTATGAGGGAATTCCCTTTGATTTGGCTTGCATTTAAAGAGACATGAATAATTGAATTGGCTTGGATTTTAAGCGCCATAAATCACTGCAAATTCATGTCCCATGTCTTCATCCAACACATTATCTGGTCAGTTGTCTTGCACAGTGCCTGATCTTTCTTTTTGTTAACAAAATGTAGAGATGCATAACTCTGGCCAGTTCCTCAAGATAGGATTTCAAAGCCTTGTAATTTTCGGTATTGTGTCCATGATCTTTGTGGTGTTGATGAACTCTTCTTTGGATCGCTTATCATCTTCTCAAGACACTTAGAATATTGATGACCTCTTATCTTATAGATTGTCTCATAAAGGATCGTGGTGATGTCTCTAATATTCTTCTCGGGGTCCTTTTTCTCGAACCCCTTTTTCTTCCCATTCTCCCTTTTCCTCCTTTCTTTATTATTCCATATTTGTCACCATTCTTGTAATATTTTGGTTGATCACCTTTTTGACTAACTTCGAACACTATATCTTCAACCTTGATGTACTTCTCGATCCTTTCAATGAGGTCATCGATCTTAACTGCCTCCCTTTTGGTAAGAAATCGATGGAGCATAGAGTTGCTCAGTAGTCCAATCTTGAAGAAAGCCACCACAACTTGCTCGGTGTAATTTTCCATTTAATTATACACTTTCCAATACCTTCTAGGGTACTCGCAGAGTGTCTCCTGAAGCTTATTTTTCATAGTAAGAAGCGAACCCATCTTCTTAGGATGAGTAATACTTGTGATAAAATGGTCGTGAAATCCTTGGAGAGTTATTTAAAGCTCGTGATCGACCGATGTGGTAACTTTTCAAACTACTTCTGAGAAAAATATCCAAGACTAGAGGGATATATTCGTCACATTGGACCCTCAATTTATTCCACAATATCATCATCGGGAAATACTGTCTAACGTGATCTGTGGTATCCATCTTCCCATCATAGATTTTTAATCGTGGAGCAGCGAACATATTTGGAGGTTCAAACTCTTCGATTGCCCAACTAAATGGTTATTTCATCTGCCTGACCAGGGCTCTTATAGGGATCTCTTTAGCCGTTCGTGTTTTCTATCAACGTCTCTCCTGATGATATCATAAAGCTCTCTCTCCTCGTCGCTCGCCAGAGCTGGGTTCCTTTTAAATGTCTTCTTAAGAGGAGAATCTTCCTTAAATTATGGGGCACTCCTCCTTTAACTCCAGGCTTTACTGACCTAAGGACTAGGAGTTCACAACCAGTGGGAACAATTATGCTTTTCTTCATAGGCTTCCATATGCATCCTATCCAAGCATCATTAGAGCGCAACATTCTTTTATTGTTGTATTTGGTGGTGTCCTTATCATCTCAGAGGCAACTTAAGAAAGCCATATGCCTTGTTAATAGTTATCCCTAATAGTTCAAACCTATCATTTATCACGATCGGTCGTTATAAGTACTTGTATTGAAGGATTACAGTCTGACTTGGAGTCTTTATTAATAATAAGCGCACGTGGCTTGAGCGTATGTGGTCGAGCATGTGCTAGTGTGAATATTTACTCCAAAAAACATAATAAATAAAATTATATCCATCCATATCTTATCTTTAATACCATGTTACGCATTATGTCTACATTGTACATTGTCCATCTTATTGTCTCAAGTTACTATGACTCGAAACATTGTCCCTTCGGTTGACATATTCATGTCGAATAATAGATATTTGTCTTGCCAATGTAATATAGTTTGAACAACCCATGATCAATATTTCTTACTTTATGTTCTCATTAAAATGATTTCTTAAACTCTTATTTTTTAGCCTCTTAATATTTGATTCTTTATTTTTTAGTAATCATATTTAATTAAATATTTTATCATATATAGAATGTTGTGCAAATTTTTTTTTTGCTAAGATTTAGAAAATTTAAAATAAATGCTATATAAGCACAAGTTACGTATATTAAGTCATGTAAATAGATGTAAATATTATTTGAATCAAATAAATTCAAAAGGATACGAAGAGCGAATAAGAGCACTACTAAGGTTTTTTAACATAAGATAACCCTAAATCCAAATGTTACCCTAGTGGTCCAAGAAAAACTCATCAATTGAAACTTACATGTTAACCAATGTACAAAATAAGTTATCCCAATGGGTATATAATACCACAATACCCATTCTTATCCATAAATTTATATTTGAACACTCACATTTGTCCAAAAATAACATGGAGTCAAAATACATAGATTTCAATAAATGTCAACATAAAGTTAACACAAGTGTAAATGCATATACATAACTATTAAATAGGCATCAATATGTGAAATTCACATTGTATTGTGTGCCAACACAAGTGATACAATCCTTTCACTTAGATTATAATATCACATTTATACCCATAAATTTGATCCTCTAAATAATTCATTTAACATTATAGTGTTTTCCATTATTTTTTGGGGGTGTGGCATAATTTATGTACAATTTTATCCTTCTTCTTTAGACGCGTGGATTCATCTATTTATAGCATTATAGTCCCTTCTAAAATGACCGAACATTCCTCTAGAATTCCATAGTCCGGTGCAAATATGTATGCCCAATGATAGTGAAGCACCTAGTTTCAAAGTTTGGCATAAATCATTTTGAAAAAATATGAGATTATCGAAGATCAATGGGTATGGATATGATGATGTGGCATGGATTAAACCTTCAACTTTGAAAATAATTTGATGTCAAAACAAACAATGATCACAAGGATGTCTGGTGAGGTTATCCATAATCCTTGCTGGGGTTTCCTAAGGCACAAATGGCCAAATTGAGATGAAAGATTATAATGTAATGATAATCAATTTTGTCATTACAGAATTACCCTATTTACAAGTAAAATTAACATAGAACTGATAAAGATAATTTGAAGAAGAGGAGAGAGGGAGAAATAAAGAACAAAAGAATAAAGATAGAAAAAAATTATTATTCCATATATCATTCAATTGGTTACTAGTTGCCTTTTATAGCATGCAACCTTCATTTCTAAATAGTTGATGTATGAATCCTTTACTTTGCAATACATGTGATACCGTAGGCCTTGGTCCAGTTGGCATGACATTCTCCCAAGTAGTATTCATGAGACACATTTACAAATAATAAGAAACATGAAGCAGTTATCGAATGTTGAGCATAAAAGAAAGGACAACTGACATACAAGAACTAATCTCCCTTCACTCACATAGCCTAAGGATTCTGACCCATGATGGATAAACAATCTATTTCGTCTAATCCACTAAGTTATATAGACTTTGAAAACTTCGTCAACAAATCTTAAGCAACTGAAGATTCATAACTCTTCGGCGTGCAATCCTTCACAACCAGCCGAAGACTCATCTTTAGTAGTCTTAGAATATTTAATCTTTAAAGACTTAATCAAAATATGTGTTCCTAACTGTTAGCACAATCCCTATCACTATGGGAAAGTATCTCAAACAATTCGAGCATGTGTCACCTACATATTTACATATATCAAAAGTGCATGTTAAAAGTAAGGAAGAATGTTGTAACATGCAATGTATATAAAGTCTTGCATAGTGATTGTAAAGTCATGCTAGGAGGAATCTATAACTCTATACTCTAATATCTTCAGTGATTATAAAGAAAGACTCCCCCTCACCTTTATTGTGGACATCGGTCGAGCCCGGCCAAACCATGTACATATATTATTACTCTCTCTCTCTCTCTCTCTCTCTCTCAGCTCATTCTATTGTATTCAACATTTTTATATAAATTTATTGTGTTGTAAAAGAAATCCTTTTACTGCACTAATATAATTGGTGATGTCTGTGGGAACGATGTTTCCAAGTTCATGAATAAGAACCAGGTAACACAGGCTATTCAAGGCCTCAAAGAGCAATAACGAGCCCTCTGGGATCAACTGGAAGAGCTCCTAAACCTTCTACCTCAACCCCAATAACTCTATGAGAAGTAGGTGGATCGATACCCTTACGTTGAGCAAAACCAGGAGAATCAGGTGCCGCTATCGCCACTCCCCATGCTCCACCAAACACCAAGTGTAATTTTCCCAAGACATTGGGCTCCTACCAGCTAGTAAGGCCACCAAAAAATTTGATTGGGAATCACCATTCAACCTAGAATTCCTGAGTTTTCCTATGCCATCAAACTTTAAGATCCCTAGGTTGGACTCTTTTGACAGCACCTCTGACCTTGGAGATCTCATCGACCACTATGGAGTGCATATGGACTTTATGGATAGTTCTGATCAAATAAGGTGCAGATCTTTTGCCACCATGTTGAAGTGGTGGTGGCAACGTGGTTCAATCGGTTGTCTCCCCAATCCATCATTTACTTCACGGATATCTTTGAGAATTATTTTCGACATTTTATTGGGATTAGGACCCATCGAAAGATGACCGATCACGTATTTAACATCCTACAGACTGGGGATGGAAGTATTAGAGAATATGTAAAGATATTTAATGATAATTTTCTCTACATTGATCATCTCAATAAAAATGTAGTTATATTTCTTTAGGGTATTATTCAGTGGCAAAACTATTTAGGCACGGTCCAAGAACTCGCCCATGAATATAATAGAGATAATGATGAAGGTGGAGAAGCATATTCATACCGAGGACACGCTCATCAGTCGATAGTTGGGCAACCCACCCAAAGGTGTTGGATAAAGGAAGTATGAAGATGAGCGTAAAAAAAGAAGGTATGGATAGTAAGGAGGAAGAAGAAAGTCATCAACTCCAAACGGATCCCTCGAGAGAATCAGACTAGCATTGAATAGTTCACTCCTCTCAACACCATAAGAGGAAGGGTTATGAACATCATGGTAGAATTGAGGACGCTGAAGTATCTAAGCAAGCTGAAGAATCGCCCCATAAAGCCCAGATCTAATCTCTACTACCAATTCCATAAATGACTGTCTCCATTTTCATAATGAGATCAAGGCACTAGTGGAGAGGGGATACTTGGGGGAATTTCTACAGAGGGGTATCCCTCGACAAGATGAGCGAGGTGGAAAAATGAGAGATGATAAAAGAAAGAGTCGTTTAAGAGTGAAAGAACGAAGGAATGAAGGAAGAAGGGATGTAACAGTTATGAAATAAAAAAGGCAAATTGATATGATATCCCATGGATTTGTAGCAGGAGGGGAGTCGACTTTGTCCAGATGGGATTGTCGAAGTCAGAAAAGAGAATTATTGGAAGTATAAGTTGGAAAACCCACCGAGGACTGGGAATATAATTTTTTCACTCCTAAAGACTCCAAAGACCTCGTCATACCCCACAATGATCTCTTATAAATAACAACGTAAATATCCAATTGGACTATGGAAAGGATTATGATTGATACTAGAAGGTGAACTGACCTACTATAACTGTTTCAAGCAGATGAAGTAGGAAGAAGCATAGTTAAATTCGGTATAAGGTACATTATTGGGCTTCTTTGTAAATTAGGTGTATCCGAAGGACTCAGAGGAGCTACTTTTCACCATTGTAAAAGGAAAACAGACAATCATTGTGAATGCGGGTTCGTATGGATGGCCTGTATATTGGGTTATGCACACACAAATTCAAATTTTTCCTAAATTTTATCTTGATTAGCAATTAAGTATGCATGTAATAAAGTGTATAAATTAAATTCTCTAATCACACAAGCAAACCAAACATGCGAAGAAGATAAGGAAAATCCTTTTTAGGCAAAATATATTATTCAGCATTGTAAAGAGTTTGACAAACACGGTCGACTTACAGACTACTTATATCCACTAAGTATAACGCGTAGATTCTTTAAACCTTCAGGGAGAGGTCGTCCCTCGATATACACCAATCTGACTCAGGATGCACGATCCTATCGTCTTCAGACGTAGAGCCTTGGCTCCACAAATCAGCCGTAAAGTAAACTCTACAAGGGTTTGATGCAAGTTTATGGAAACTTGAGTTTGAATAAACTCAACAAATTATATATGGGATGAATTATTTGGAAAAGAAAAGTGTTTTTCTAAAACATAAAGATGAAAACTTTTAATTCAGATATTGGGAATTCATTCTCGCCAAAAGTCTTGAGAAAAACTGAACCAAATAGGTTTTTATAGAAAAACATGAATTTTGAGGTGGTTGTCTCATTAGAATGAAACTGGCATCTCGTTCAAACAAAAACACCAGTTTTGTTCTAACGAGATCAATTTTCATTCAAACGACAACTCATTTCCATTCGAACATTTTTCTAATGGACTTCCAACAAAAGTGTACCTGTTAAATAGAGGATTCTCATTCGATGGTCGCTTGAAGCTCATTCTAACGAGAACCAATTTTCATTTTAACGAGATCTAAATCTCGTTCGAACGAAATAAAAAAATAAAAAAAAAATGTTTCTAAAATTTGTTTTATCAAAAAGCATTGATGTAAAAAATAAACGTCCCAAATAATTTAATTGAGAAATTAAACCACAAGTCATATACCTCCATAAAGTGTTGGTGATAAATTCGAAAATGATACTCGGTCATTAGTATATCTTCGAATGATAGCAGAGGTAATGCGAATGAGGTGTTCGGTTTGAAACTCTGGTTTGTAACAGGATATAGCAAAAATAGCAAAAGGCCTAAGCTATGAGTAATTATAAAATCTTACTCTTACAAATCTCCCCATTTGCCTATTCCAGTACAAAATAAAAACCAAATTACCATAAAACCCCTAAGACATTGCATCCTAATGTCCTCCCAAACCCAAAATCGGAACGATATTTGAAACTTTATCATTAACTAAATTTGTTCTCCTCTTGGCCAATTTTGTTTTTATCTTGTGTAGTCCATGAAATCATCATCAAAGAGAAAGAGACCTACACACATGAAACAAAAAAATATGAGATGCATATGAGTTTTAAAGAATAAATGAACTTCCCCTCAATTTGTCCTCCGCCTTTTTATTCGTAATAGAGAAAGGGTTAGAATCTAAACATGAATAATATGTATCACATGAAGAAGCAAAGATATCACCATAAATATAATTATAAAAGAACACGCGATGAATATCCAAGAGTAATAATGTGTTCTCCTCCTGTCAAACAACTATTTTTGAAGTTTTTTGAAATTTTCAAGTATAACATGCATACATATAAAATGTAAATACAGGTACAAAAACATATAGTCACTATGGAGTAACACTAAAATACCCGAATCATGAAAACGGAATGTAAATTTTTGAACATTTTCCATAGGCAAATCAATATAAGCATTCATAACATTGTTGCACGAAGCCATGAGACACTTCTAAAGAAAGAACTCAAATAATTTTTAGGTGAAAATGTTAACCTCAAATGAAATTGACGCTACTTAATAAATATGCCATGAATTTAAATGATTCTCAAATCAATAACATAAAACTATTTAATGTTTTTTAAGGGAATCCGTTATGCAAACCCATTGATCTTATACTTTATAACATCCTCAAAATCTCACCTATATAATAATTCACTCTCAAATATTTTGAAGATATAATAATTCTCATATGTATCAAAGCATCAATGAATATAAAATAAATGGCCTTGGCACTTCTGTTTTTGTGTGTCTTAATCTTTTTCGGCTCTTTTTACAAATGGTGGCTTTTACCACAAAGAGAAAATTTCTCTTTCATAGCATATTTCCATTACTTAACATATATCAATATTTTTCGAAAAAAGAAATTTGGGCAACAATTATTGCAAGCACAACTTATCTCTTTTTACATTTGGTTTATTATCAAATAATATTGAGATGAGAACACCGTATTCTACATGTGATAATAAAAGTGATAAACAATCTAACATGATGAAAGTAATCATCAATGATTAACGAAGTGTGATTCACACATTATTAAGCACATTAACGAAACAAAGCCACATCTCAAAACACTATGAAAAATCCAGGTGAATGGATGGAATGTAGGGGTGATCCAAATATCGTAAATATGCAACCATATATGGTGAAAAAATGAAAATACAAAAATCTTTTCATCTTTTTCAAAAACATTATCAAAAATAAAATATTATTCAATTTTTCAAACTTTTTCTTAAAAACCAAAAATATTTTTGAATTTTTTTATACTTTTCATAAAAATGAAAATCTTTTTGGAATTTTTCAAAATACATCAAAAAGAAAAACATATGAATACAATAGAATCCCAATCTAGCAATAGGGATACTAGATATGAACATGAGAAACATCCTATACTAGATAAAGTACCCAAACTCAATCAACGGAGAAAATACTTAAAGACTTCATAAGATTCTTGAATCTAAGTGTATCTAAAGGTTTTATGAAAGTATCAACTAATTAATGTTCACTGTTCACAAAGGTGAAGGACACAACCTTCTCCTCAATGAAATCACGAATAAAATGCTCATGTATCATAATGTGCTTTGTGCCAGAATGTTTGATCGAATTACAGGATATATGGTTTCACTTGTATTATCACACGAAATAGCTATTGTGCCTTGGGGGATCCCATAATCTTGTAACATTTTCTTTAGCCATAAGAGTTACGAACGATAACTCCCGGCAGCTATATATTTAGCCTTCATCATGTACAAAGATTTGGAGTTTTGCTTCTTGCTCAACCAAGAGACAAGAGCACTATCAAAGTAAAAACTCCCACATGAGTCTTTCATACAACCATCAACATCCTCGGACCAATCTTCATCTAAATAGGCATACAAATGGTCATCGATATCGTAAGAATAACAAATAGCATAGGAAAGAGTGTCACTTGCGTATTTAATGATACATTTAAGTGAAAGCAAGTGAAACTCTTTAGAGGATGCTTGGTATCTCACACAAACTCCAACGCTAAAGGCAATATCAGAACGACTAGTTGTCAAGTAGAGAATATTACCTATCATGCTCCTATAAAGGGTTTGATCTACGTCCTTTCCTAAAGTGTCTTTGCTAAGCTTGGTCGATATACTCATAGGGGTGTGTGAGGGCTTTGCAGAGTTTAAACCAAACTTCTCCACTAGGTCCCTAACACATTTGGACTGAGATATGAATATCCCATCTTCTAGTTGACGCACCTGGAAACCTAAGAGGAACGTAAGCTCACCAACCATGCTCGTCTCAAACTAGCTCTTCATCTCCTCCTCAAAAGTGTTAACATGTCGAGATCATGTGGATCCAGATACTATGTCTTCCACATAGACTTAGGCCACCAAGATAGCACCACTCTATCTCCTTAAAAACAACGTCTTATCCACTCCCCCTTTCTTGAATCCACGAGCTAAGAGATCAGAAGTGAGCCTCTCATACCAAGCACATGATGCTTGTTTCAACCCATACAGGGCCTTCTTAACATAAAAGGCGTGTCCTGGTTTCTTTGAGTCTTCAAACCCCTTTGGTCATTCCACGTAAATTTCCTCCTATAGAATGTTAAAGAAGGCACTCTTGACATCCATTTGATATAACTTGAAGCATAGATGACATGTTGTGGTGATTAGTAAGCGAATGGACTCAATCCCAGCAGTAGGACAAATGTCTCATCAAAGTGTACCCCATAAATTTGTGTGTAGCCTTTAGCGACCATCCTAGACTTATAACAAACTATGGTATCATTCTCATCCATATTATTATTATAAATACACTTAGTACCTATCACATTGATCTCTCTAGGTTGGGGGATTAACTCCAAGACATTATTCTAGTCAATTTAAAGTCGCTCATCTTGCATAGCAGATATCCAATGCTCATCCTTGAGTTCTTCTTTCACATTATTGGGCTCGACTAAGGAGGTGTAACAAAGATAGCTAACCACATTCTCAAGTTGAGAGCGAGACTAAACACCTAGTGCAGGATCGCCAATTATAGAGGTAGGTTCGTGACTCTTTCAGAACTAAGAGGGTGGATCCTCTAAATTAAGAGTAGGGTCCATCGGGGTAGTATGAGGAATGATGGGATCATCACCGGGGGGTGCATAATTCTCACACTGGGGTCTAGGGTCAATAGATGTCGGTGGCTAGTTATCTCTAAACGTTTTGTTTATTGACTCTGTAACCTTAGAGCTTGCAAGCTTAAACACCGTATAAGCCCTACTCGATGATGAACAACCTCAAAATATCCCCTCGTCACTTTGGAAGTCAAATTTTCCTTAGTGCTATCTATCTCTCAAGATGTAGCAAGTACTCCCAAACATATAAAAATATGATAGATTGGGATTCTTCCCTCTCAATAACTCATATGGCATGTGTAGCATGTATAACGCATATGGACGAAGATATACCCTATTCGTTGTATAGAATGTGGTACTCACCGCCTCTGCCTAAAAATATTTTAGCACGTTCTCCTAAAAAGCATGGATTTAGACATCTCTTGTATCATCTGATTCTTCCTCTTAACTATCCCATTTTGTAGGAGTACGAATGACTGAAAAGTCATGTTTAATACCCACTCCATCATAATAACTATCCACTCCATCTTTTTTTAATTCAGTGTCACTATCACAACGCATTCGATTAATAATGACACCATGTTAGTTTTGTAGGACACGACACTTGGTTGTCAGGAACTCAATTGCATCAAATATTTCCCTAAGAAACCTTACGATATAATATCTTGAAAAGTTATAGACCACCACGAGAATGTATCTCTTATCACCTAAACTCTCTGAATGAGTAGCATCCTTAAAATACATGCGAATCAACATCAAAACATGTGAGGTGGTAATGGTATTCAACTTTTGATGTGGACTTCAAAGTTTTTTTCTTATTGGCAAGGTCCACAAATCAAGGAAGTTGGTTTCCCAAGCGGCGGTAAGTCATAAACTATGTTCTTTTTCATTAATCTCTCAAGATCTCTAAAGCTCACATGACCTAGTCGTTGATTCCAAAGATCCGTATAGGGGACTATGGGATTGTTTCCCACAAAGTAGGACTTGGGCACGATCCCATAGTAATTATCTTAGGATATCACTCCTTTTTTTAAAAGTTCACCGGATTGATCATATATATTACATTCGGATCGATCAAATTTTATCCCAAAGTTTGCTTCGCAAAATTTTGCTTATGCTAATTAAGTTCTCTTTCAACCGTTTTACGTACAATATAATGTCTACTTTAGGAAATCTCGGTATCTCAACACATCCACATCCTAAAATACTAGACCTACTCCATATCCAAGTGACTTTGCCTTCCTTGCGATCCACAAGGTTGGTGAAAAATGATATGTCATCGGTCATGTGCCTAGAGACCCACTATCAAAATACATGGAGAAGTATTTTGAACCTTGAGAGAAATGTGAACAACTAGAGCTTTATCGCCTTGCTTAGGTACCCAAGTGTAGTTAATATTTTATTTTCCCTTGTCATTATTGAATCTAATTGTAGCATTAATAGCGTTCTCAAATTGCATATACATTCATTGAAATTCTTCCATTAAGCTTTGCAAAGTCACAACTAGGAACTTAACTTGCGCTCTAAGACTAGCAAAGTCGTTATAGTGCTGCGCGCGAGTATGTGTACATTGAGTTCTTCTTAACTTGTAGAAAAATTCTCTAAGGTGACCTCTCCTTTTGTATTGGGTTCAAATATATACTTTTTTGGGTCTACCTTGATTCGCTTTCTTAAATTGAACTCTCTTTTGTGGTTTAGGTCGAGGCCCATAAGGATATACTATAAATTTAGGAACCGGTTTCTATACGGTATGAGTAGTGGATGCACCACCGTAACTTATTCCTCGCCTCTCCCCAAAACTTAAATCGGGATCGAGGAGCATCTTTCTAACCTTCTTCAATGTATCCTCTATAGTAACCTTAACCTCTCGGGCACAATTGAGATCTTTTTTTGATTTGGGAAATGGCACACCCTTCTTTTGGGTATGAATGTACAAGAGAGTATATATAAAGCAATGAATTAGAGTTAAGGCAAAAAATAGAACTTTATTCATTATAAAAATAGTGCACTTAGTGTATTTCCAGCACAGGGGTGAATTACATTTTATTATCAACTTGAAATATAACGTAGAAAATAGAAAAGGGCCACTCCTTGCTTCCATTTATCTTAGTCTTTGGCCATACAGTCACATACGAAAACACATGATTGGTATTTATGTCTAAAGGGGAGGATATACTATCCTCTTTCTCCTGCGCCATCTAGAGGAAAAAGGAATTAGCACAAATATGTTAAGCAAGCTTTACCAATTTTATAACAAATATCTATATAGATGAGAGGTGGAGTGTATATAGAATTCAATGTTTATGAAATGTAAATGTTCCACATCATAACATTAAATCAAGGAGTTTGAATTGATAATTCCACACTCATCAGTCTATTTTAAAGAAAGTCGAGGATTTCTGAACTGATAATCCCATAATTAGTTGTTCACTAAGGGGTATAGAATTAAATAAGCCACAATATAACCAAATAATAAGTAATCCAAAACCTTTGGGTAATAATCGTCTAGGACCACAATTAAAGTGGTACTCATACGTATGTAGCTAAATTTTGAGCTCTTAAACATCTGAGACCATATGCCAAATTTCGTAGGACAACACGGCAGTCTACTCCCTAATTATTACTGAGTCTTTTATAATTAATAATAATAAACAAAAGTATAAGGTGAACTGAATCTTTACAACCAATTGTTATGATATCAGTTATTAGATGAGAAGGGTTCAACTTGATTCGATTGATCATAATTAAAACAATGAGTGATATAATAACATATGAGTATGGTAACTTTTACACATACTTGGAATCAAATTGGGCTATCACATAATGATATCAATAGTAAATAAGTAAAATATACTATGAAAAAGGTAAAATGACCTACTTGTTCGGTGTTTTGAACTGCTTATGGACCAAAAGAGGATATCGGGAGGAGCTGATACTTGATTATCTATATACAACTATTTGGGTGTATAAGTATTTTTGGAATTAAATTTGGTTTTGGTCAATTTATACTAAAAACTGTGTATTTTAAAGTTTCAAGGGTTTAATTGCCCATAACTTGGGACTTTAAAATCTTGGACTTAGGGTTATATTTGAACTTTGGTGTAAGACTTTTTGACTTAAAATATTTTATTAAGTACTTATAGACAAAATTTGGGGTGAAAATTCATAAGTTGAAAAAGACTAAATGGGTCAATTTATAATTTAGACAAAATATTTCAACCTTAAAACCTTAGTTTTTTTTATAACTTTGGCTAGGATCCAAACACATCCTTACCTTATACCATTTTTACCAGAAAATTAAAATTAAAATATAGAAAAAAAATTAGAAAATTTTGATATGCCACCCGCACGCACACGCGTGGTCAATGTTCGTGATCAAATAGTTCGTCTTCAACCTCTCGATTTTTTACTTTAGCATTTCAGTTTTTTTACCCAATATATTTCCTTTATTTCTAAACCATTTAATATGATTTCTAAACAAACTTAACCTAAAATTTTATAAGGAATCTAAATATATAAGTTTTATGGATTGAGATGCAGTATACAACGAGTTTTATAACTGTACATTTTTTCAAATTTTTAACTTAATATTCATAGATTTTAAGAATATGGCAGGGATTCTTATGAACATGGTTTGATTTCTGTTATGTGCAAGGAGTAGTTTGGTTTTAATTTCAGGGTTTTACGTGGATTATACAAGGAGAAATCAAAGTTTTGAGTTTTCTAGTTCAGAAAACACTTTTGATAAATTGAAGCTTGTTGTATAAATTTTTGGGTTTTGATAATTACATTAGAGTTCCTAAGGTTTAATGAATGTATTCAGAGCTTCAAACCTGAGTTCTATGCATTATATTGAAGTTCACCATTAAAGTTCAAGCTTTAATGGCGTATTTTCACATTTCTTCACTTAGGGGTTGTTTTACACATAAAGTTTCTACTGTTTGATATATTTAAGCATTAAATAACACACAAATCATTTGGAATTTAAAGAACTGGATGTAATGCATAAAATGATAGGTTACATGCTTTGAGAGAAAATTCTAGGTTTTGCATCTACTAAATAGGTGACTTTTAATGGCTGAGCTCCTAGGGTTTTTATATTACACGAGCAGGGGATCTGATTGGTTCGAATGAGAGGTAAATTTGAGCAGGTTTATAAGCGTTTTATTGCTTGGTACTTGAACCTCACATGTTTGCATGGTCCAAACATGTGGTTTTTGTCATTTTGTTCTTATGTGGAGTCTTAGGTGGACATGGGGTTTTGTATAAAAGTCAAATAATTGGTTTTTGGTCTTTGGTAGATAAGATATATACTTATATAGCTCAGAAAGTGTATTTTTGGTAAAGTTTAGGGTTACTTTTGTAATTTTAGAAAGTTATAGGGGCTGAACTTATAATTTCTAGTTAGTTGAAGTCTAGAGGATTAATTTGATATAAAGTTAGGGTTTAAGGGTTAATTAGAGGTTAAGTTATAGTGATTTAAAGTTTTCAGGGTCTAACTTGTAATTATTAAAACTTTGAGGATCCTTGGTTAGTTTAGTAATTTTGTAGTTTTTGTAGACTAGTTTAATCCTTATTTTGAATATGTTTGAGTTTATTCATTCTAAGAGAAAATAAATTGAAATTAGGGTATCTTTAGTTCATGTGCGGATATTACAATCTACTTACCAAAAAAATCATCCTCGAATTTACCTTGGAAGAGATTCGGATATTGATCTTTTAAACCTTGTGGTTCCCATTTGGATTCTTATTAATTTTGATTTTCCCAAATTACTTTGACTAAGGGGATTTCCTTATTTCTGAGATGTTTCACTTAGCGATCCAAAATTTGAATAAGACGTACTTTAAATTCATAATTTGGTTGAACATATATTTCTTGCCATGAAATTGTATAGGAGGGATAAAAACTATACTGGCGTAACTAGGACACGTGGAATACATTATGAATATTAGATAATTCTATAGGTAATTCTGATTGGCAGGCTACAGGTCCAATACGATTAAAAATAGTGAAAGTTCCAATATATCTTGGGGCTAATTTTCCTTTCTTTCCAAAGCGTGAAATTCCTTTAAGAGGAGAAAATTTTAAAAATACTCGATCATTAACTTGAAATTCTAAAGGCTTCCAGTGTTAGTTTGCCTAACTTTTCAGAAAATCTTGGGTTGTCTTCAAATTTTCTCGAATTTGTTGTATCTCAATGGTTTCTTGGATTATTTTGAACCAAATTGTTGACTATTTCCTGATTTTATCCAACGTGTGGGTGAATGACACATCCTTCCATATAAATCTTCAAACGGGGCAGCTTTGATACTTTCTTGATCACTGTTGTTATAAGAAAACTCGACAAGGGATAAATATTAATTCCAATTGTCGGGCATATCTGATGTATAAGCTCGTAACATATCTTCTAATGTTTAAATTGTACGTTCCGATTGTCCATCCGATTATGGGTGGAATGCAGTACTCAAATGAAGTTTAGTACCCATTAAGGTTTGAAGCTCTTTCCAAATCTTTCCTTTAAAATGGGAATATTTGTCTAACACTATGGATAAATAAATACCATGTGCTCACACAATTTCTTGAATGTAAAGCTTATTGAGCTTTTGAAATGAATCGGTGTTTTTTATATATAGTTAATGAGCAGATTTGGTGATTCGGTCCACTATTACCCAAATGGAATTATATCCTTAGGACGTATAAGGTAGTCCACTAATAAAATCCATGTCAATATGATCCCATTTCAACTCGGGACTTGGTATGGGTTGAAGGAGTCCACCAGGATGTTGGTGTTTTATCTTTACTTATTTACAAGTAAGAAATTTTCTTACAAAAATTTTGCTACCGTTGCTCATATTTGGCCACCAATATTGCTTCTTTAGGGCATGGTACATTTTAGAGCTTCTGGGATAAATCATAAACTTAGAACGATGGGCTTCTTATAATACTTCATCTCAAAGAGATAAATCATTAGATACATATAATCTATTTCTAAATCATAAACACGTTTTCATATCGTATGAGAAGTTGTTATTTTTATCCTGAAGTGACAACACAAAAGGATCTTGGGATTGTTAGACTAATATTTTTCCTTTTAATTCAGGATATGCAATGATGTTGATTTTTTTTAGAAAGGGGGTATCAATTGAAGATCATATTGCTCTATGGTAGCAGAAATATCATAAGAAATCAAAGTATGGAGTCTTCTTACTGGATTACGACTTAAAGCATCAGCTACCAAATTTTCTTTTCCTGGATGGTAGTTCAATTTAAATCGGTAATCTTCCAAAAATTCCATTCAGCATCGTTGTCTTAAATTTAAGTCTTTTTGAGTGGAGATTTATTTCAAAATCTTATGATCAGAAAAGACTTTAAAATTTTCATCATAAAGGTAACAACGCCAAATTTATAAAGCAAAAACTACAACTGCTAATTCAAGATCATGGACAGAGTAATTACGTTCATGAGTTTTGAGTTGTCATGACCCATACTCTACAACTTTCTCGTCTTTCATTAAAATAAATCTTAACCCTTGCAATAAGGCATCGGTATATACATTGTAGCTTACATTACTATATGGAATAGTGAGGACAGGAGAAGTAGTTAATTTGTCCATCGAAATTTAGAATGCTTGATTATATCCATCAGTCCATACAAATGGTACTTCCTTTCTAGTTAGCTTTAAAATGGGAAGAGCGGTGAAAGAGAATCCTTCCATAAAACAACGATAATAACCAGCTAATCCTAGAAAACTCGTTATCTCGGTAATATTGGTAGGATTTTTCCATTCCAAAATGGATGAAATTTTGGCAAGATCGACTTGGATTCCATTTTCAGAAATCACATGTCTTAGAAATTTTATTTCCTTCATTGTAAAATCACATTTTCTCTTCTTAGCATATAACCGATGGTTTCTTAGAGTACCTAATACTGTTTCTAGATGTTGGGCGTGCTCTACTGGATTTTGGGAATAAACAAGAATATTGTCAATGAAAATAATCACAAATTGGTCAAAAAAAAGGTCTAAATATTTTATGCATAAGATCCATAAAAGTTACGAGTGCATTGGTTAATCAAAAAGATATTACAGTAAACTTGAAATGCCCATAACAAGTTCGAAAAGTAGTTTTTGGAATATTTTATTCTCTTAATTCCAATTGATGGTAACCAGATCGTAAGGTTATTTTAGAAAAGACCTTCTCTCCTCGATGTTGATCGAATAGATATCTAATGTGGGGTAAAAGATACTTATTCTTAATAGTTACTGAATTCACTTTACGATAATCTATGCATAATCTAAAGCTTCCATCCTGTTTCTTGACAAATAATACAGGAGATCCCCAAGGAGATGAGCTAAGGCGAATAAAACTTTTTTCAAAAAGATCATCTAATTGGGTACGAATTTCTCGAAGTTCTAAGGGATCCATTCGATACGAAGATATCGAAATAGGAAAAGTATTCGGATAAAGATTTATGCTAAATTCTATCTCTCGGGAAGGGGGTAATCCTGGTAATTCTCTGGGGAAAACATCTTCAAATTGTTCCAAAAATTTTGGAATTAACGAAAAATTTTGAATTTGAAAACTTTACGACTCAAACGGACCTGATCCCTGAAATACAAAGGAATATTTTTTTTTGTTTTAAGAATAAATTTTCTTAGCATGACAATCAATATAAGCATGATATCTTGACAAAACATCCATTCTGATAATAGTATCGAAATTGAAAATATCTAAGATCATCAAGAAAACAAAGAGTATACATAAACCAAGAAGAATTTTACAATCTCTATAACCTTGTGTTGGTGTATTGATTTCACCTGTAGGTAATTCAATATCCAATGGAACAGTTTAAGATGTAGGTAATAAATGCAATAATTTTGCTAGTTTAAGACTGATAAAGGAATGTGTTGAACCTGGATCAAATAAAATACATGCAGGAAGATGATGAAAAAATATTATACCTTCTATCACGTCATGGGAGTTTCGTGTAGGCAATATCGCATAATTATTTCCACGACTAGGAATAGGCATAATTTTTTAGAAGGAATTGGCTTAGGTTGGTTTTGGATTGTACGAGAATTTGGATTTCGTGAGGGATTATTTAACTGACAATGGATTGGAAAAGATGTTAATGTAGGACAATGTGGCTGAATATGTCCTAGTTCTTGATATTCATGACAGCAAATCACTGAACGGTTAGGGTTATGGATAATCTTGGAATAAGCTTGTCCACTTGAATTTGGATTGGGTTGAGGTAGAGATTGAGGTAAAGTTCTAATCACATGATTATTTTGAATAACGGTGGGAGAAGATCGTACTATGGTTAAAGAAGTTCGTTCCATAATTACCGTAACCTCGATAAGTTGAGAATAATCTCGGATTTGTAAAGGAATGATAAAATTCTTAATCCTTGGATGTAGTCCTCTTTCAAACTGCATGCATTTATTTATCCCAGTATCCACATACTCAATGGCATAACAAGATAGTTTCATAAATTTGGCTTCATACTGGGCTACGAGCTGGTTTGCTTGTTGTAATTTTAAGAAATCTACGGTTCATTTATCTCGTTCATCTTTCGGAAAATAATTTTTGAAGAAGATTTCTTCAAATTACTCCTAAGTAAAGTTAACCCTATTCTGATTACGTGACACCTCTTGCCACCAATAGTCAACTTCACCTTCTAACATATAAGTTGCTAGTATTAATTGGAGATTGGCTGCTATAACTACTCCATTCAGAATTTTTCCAATTTGACATATCCATTTCTTAGCTTCACTAGCACCTGGATTTTCAAGGAATAACGAAGTTCGTTGTCTCAAAAATTCTTTGAGAGCGTTCAATTTACGGATTCCTTCTAAGATTTTCTCTAAAGCAGAGCGAGGAATTTGTTATTGTCGAGCTAAAGATGTCAATTCCTATGAGTTTATTCAGTTTGAGTTCCAGTGGAGGGAATTCGAGTACAAACCATCCTAAAATATAATAGAGCATTCACAATAATAAATAAGAACATAAAATAAGAATATATCACTAGCTTACTATATTATACAAGATAAGGTTATATGGTACAATACAATCATATATCACATTAGTACTTATTCTACAATAGCTAAAAGTTAATCAACCTCCTAAAACTTAGTATGACACACTATGTACAATACTTTATTTTCTATATCACATTAGGGTAGATGATTTTCTTTTGTCGAATTTTGATTTTCCTCACGAGGGAATAGTAGCATCATTTTCAAAGGAGTCGAAATTTGGAATATCAAAGTAGTCATCGAGTTTAGGTGGATCGTCAGTAGTCGAGTCACTTATATCAGAAGATCCACCAATTAAAAGTTCGTCAATGGAAGTAGCATTTTGGTACATCGGTGGAGTCAGTGGTACATCGGCTAAAGAAATATTTATGGCTTCCTAAAGTAATACTGGATCATTAACATAATCATCTACTTTCCTCATCACTTGTACTTCTCCCAAAACTCGATAGGTCAATACTAGTCACTTTATATCACTAGTTGAACCTACCCAATCTTCATATACCATGCGGATCATTTCTCTAAGTCTTGTAAGTAATTCTTCTCGAACTGTATTCTCCCAATGATTTGTTGGTCCAATGTCCACATTAAATAGAAATGAGTCCCACGTATCCATGCTACAAAATCGAATAACTATATAATAGTAATAAAAGAAATTACGAAAAGATAAAATAACTAATAGCTTATAAATTTTTTGCATATAGAATGCCAACCCGACACAATGTTAAATTTAAAACATGCTCTGATTCCAACTTGTCACACGCTACATTTTGGTATGAATGTAAAAAAGAGTATATATAAAGCAATGAATTAAAGTTAAGACAGAAAACAAAACCTTATTCCGTATAAAAATAGTACACATAGTGTATTACCACCGCAGGGGTAAATTACATTTTATTGTGAACTCGAACTATAATGTAGAAAATAGAAAAGTGTTACTCATTGCTCCCATTTGTCTTAGTGTCCGCCCATACAGTCACATACATAAATGGGTGACTGGTGTTTATCTCAAAAGGGGAGAAGATACTATCCTCTTTCTCTTGGTCCATATATGGGAAAAAGGAATTAGCACAAACATGTTAAGCGTGCTTTACCAATTTTATAACAAATATCTACATAGATAAGAGGTGGAATGTAAATAGAATTCAGTATTCGTCAAATGTAAGAGTTCCTCATCATAACATTAAATCAAGGAGTTTGAATTGATAATCCCATACTTACCAGATTATTTTAAAGAAAGTCAAGGATTTCTGAACTAATAATCCCAATCTTACCAGTTCACTAAGAGGTATAAAATTAAATAAGCCACCAGTATAATCGAATAATAAATAATCCAAAACCTTTGGATAATAACCGACTAGGCACACAATTAAAGTGGTACTCATACGTATGTAGCTAAATTCTGGGGTCTCAAATATTTGAGACCATAGACCAAGTAGAAAAATTTCATGGGACAACAAGGAAGTTTACTTCCAAGTTATTATTGATGCTTTTACAACTAATAATAATGCACAAAAGTACAAGGTGAATTGAATCATTACAACGAATTATTATGATATTAGTTATCAGATGAAAAGGATTCAACTTGATCCGATTGATCATAGTTAAAACAATGAGTGATACAATAATATATGAGTATGGTAATTTCTACACATACTTGGAATCAAATTGGGCTATCATAGAATGATATCAATAACAGTTAAACAAATAGGCAAAATTTACTATTAAAAAAGTAAAATGACCTACTTGTTCGGCGTTTTGAACTACTTGTGGATCAAAAGAGGATATCGGGAGGAGTCTCTACTTAATTATCTGTATACAAATGTTTAGGTGCATAAGTATTGTTCGAATTAGGTTTGGTTTTGGTCAATTTATAACAAAAACTGTATATTTTAAAGTTTTAGGGGTTTAACTGTAAATAACTTATGACTTTAATATCTTGGACTTAGGGTTATATTCGAACTTTGATGTAGACATTTTGACTTAAAATATTTTAAAGTACTTATAAACATAGTTTGGGATTTAAAATTCATAAGTTGAAAAAGTCAGGAGGGGCAGTATGTAATTTAGAAAAAATATTTCAACCCTTAAACCTTATTTTTCCATGACTTTGGACAGGCTTCTCCAAACACAGCCTTACATTATACCATTTTCACCAAAAAAAATATTGGAAATTTTTTTTAAAAATTTCGATTGGCCACGCACCCTCACGCTCGTGGTTAAGGTTACTAGTCAAATAGTTCATCTTCAACCTCTCGATTTTTTACTTTAGGGTTTCAGATTTTTGACTGAATATATCTTCTTTATTTCTAAACCATTTAAAATGATTTCTAAATAAACTCAACCTAAAATATCAAAAGGAATCTAAATATATAAGTTTTATGGGCTGAGGTGCAGTATACAGTGAGTTCCATAACTGTGCATTTTTTTAATTTTTTTACTTAACATTTGTAGCTTTTAAGAATATGGCACGGATTCTTATGAACATGATTTGTCTTTTTCTATGTTCAGGAGTAGTTTGGTTTTAATTTCAAGGTTTGAGGTGGATTATACAAGGAGAATTCGAAGTTTTGAGTTTCTGGTTCAGAAAACACTTTTGATGAATTGAAGCTTATTATTTAAATTTGTGGGTTTTGATCATTACACTAGAGTTCCTAAGTTTCTAATGAATGTATTCAAAGATTCAAACCTGAGTTCTACGCATTATATTTAAGTTCACCATTAAATCTCAAGCTTTAATGGCGGATTTTCACATGCTTCACCTAGGGGTTGTTTTACACGTAAAGTTTTTATTGTTTTGATGTATTTAAGCATTATAACAACACATAAATCATTTGGAATTGAAAGAATTGAATGTAATTCATAAAATGATAGGTTACCTATTTTAGGAGAAAATTTGAGTTTTTGAATCTACTGAAGAGGTGAGTTTCAATGGCAGAGCTCGTGGGGATTTTATAGTACATGAGTAGGGGTCTGATTGGTTCGAATGAGAAGTGGACTTGATCAGGTTTATAAGAGTTTTAAGGCTTAGTACTTGAACCTCACATGTTTGCGTGGTTCAAACATATTGTTTTTGTCATTTTGTGCTTATGTGGAGTCTTAGGTGGATAGAAGATTTAGTTTAAATGTCAAATAAATGATTTTTGGTCCTTGGTTGATAAGATATATACTTATATACCTCAAAAAGTATATTTTAGGTAAAGTTTAGGGGTAATTTTGTAATTTCAAAAAGTTACGATGGTTATAATTGTAATTTCTAGTTAGTTGAAGTTTAGTGGATTAATTTGACATAAAGTTGGGGTCTATAGGTTAAGTTATGGTAATTTCAAATTTCCAGGGTTTAATTTATAATTATTAAAACTTTAGGGACCCTTGGTTAATTCAATAATTTTGCATGTTTTGTAGAGTAGTTTAATCCTTCTTTTGAATATGTTTGAGTTTATTCATTCAAGGAGAAATTATATTGAAAGTAGGGTATCTTTAGTTCGAGTGCGAATAATACAGTATACAAGAGCTTCAAGTTCCTCATGAGTCTCCACAATCGTAAAACTAGCCACTTTGTTGGTTAAGTCTCCATTTTCCCTCTCCACTAAAATGACTCTCTCTACCAAAGAAATATTAGAGAGGACTCCCTCTCTCTCGACTCTCTTAACCCCTTATCTAAAGATAAAACTCTAAGCGCTAAACCTTTGTTTTGGTTTTTCATTTTAAAGGACTCGGCATAAAGTTCGGCATAAGCATATTTAAGGTCAATCTCTCCCTCATTCAAACATCGTCCCCCTCACTCTCTCCAGAATTATTCGACTCACTGTTGAGGTCATCATTTTTTAAAACATCCTCATCGGCATGAGATCACTACACCAAAAACAACAATTTGGCACACCCTGCTGTTAAAAATCTAGCACAGTTTTAAACCGTGCCAGATTCTGGCACGGTTTAATGACAATCTGGCACACTTTAAAACAGTGCCAAAATTGAGTACCCTTAATTAAAATATAAAAGCCCCTAAAAAATTATTATGTTTACTTTCCCTCCTCTTTCCTCTCTCATCTTTCAATCTCCCGCTCCCCCCGACCCTCTCCCTCCCCTCACCCGCTTACCGTCTCCAGCCCCTCCGTCCGACAAGGCTAAGGCTACACACTCTCTCCCCTCTACTGCGACGAGTCTACACCTCCAGCCGCTCTGTCTACTGCGGCATCCAACCGCTCCGTCTATTGCGACATCCAGCCGCTCCGTCCGGCTATGGTAAGTCGCTCATACTGCGGGTTTTTTTTTTTTGGGTTTGCAGGTCGGGTTAGGCCCGGATATGGGGTAGCGGGTACTGGCGGTCGGGGGTTACGAACAGAAGGTAGGTGGGTTCCTGGGCGCGGTATGGTCGGAGGTAGCTCTACCCGGTCAGAGGCAGAAGGGCGTGGGTTTGAAACAAGACCGGTGCGAGCCGGAGAAGGGGGGAAGGCAGGTCGCCGGCGGAGGGGGGCGACGAAGGGGGGTTATGGCTATTCCGGTCGGAGATGGGTAAGGGGGTCCGGCGGGGTTAGCTGCAGACGGTTCGTGCCGTCGCCTGTTGGTCAAGGGTTGAGGGCTGGAATGGGGATCGGGTAGGGGTGTTTTTGGTTGGTTATGGGGTTATGAGAGAGAGTGAGAGATGGTGGGAAGAAAATGATGGGGATGGGTTTTGTGTGTGAGTGTGTAGGTGAGTATGGTGAGGGTGAATGTTTCTTAGGTATGTAAATGGGTGTAGAATAGTAGGGTGTGAGTGTGTATTTAATTTGGACCTTTAAATAAAATAACACCTCCTAAAAAAAAAACTTAAAATCTAATAAATGAATTAGATTTTTCCAAAACCGTAGCCATGTAAATACCAAGCGAGGGACTCTCAATCGCAACATCTGATTTTCTTCTTTTGGGAGACAATTCGGCAACCAGACCTACTGAGAGATAAGGAAACCAAGAGTTTGGTCCAAGATGAGGGCTAAGGTAAGTCATAGTAATCTTGATTTCGATTGAGGAAATAGACATAAATATGCTGTGTTAGCAATTTTGAAATTGTTTAGTTATTTTTCTTTATGATTTTGTAGTGATACAGACATAGTGCCCCAATTCGCTAGGTAAGGTCTTCGCCCCCCCCCCCCCCCCTCAATTCGAAAATTAGAGAGTTCGTTGCTAATTCGGGCGTAAGTCTCGCAATGTGTTTTTTCCCTGTGGGCAGTTTTGTTGTTTGGTGGGGATGGTTTTT
Source organism: Sambucus nigra (assembly GCA_949130495.1). NCBI lineage: Eukaryota > Viridiplantae > Streptophyta > Magnoliopsida > Dipsacales > Adoxaceae > Sambucus > Sambucus nigra. The sequence continues at coordinate 293,812,683 of OX422221.1, forward strand.
GTTTTACTATTATGGTAGGCTACGTGTAGGTTGATGATGTATTGGCTATACACGTAGCGTTTGTTAGTGTCTCTGTTGAACATACGTAAATGTTTTTTCACTCCAATAGTCTAATATCTCTGCACCAGCTATAATTATATATTAAAAATACATAATTATATGTATTTTATATAAACACACTGGTGCCGCTCTCAAATCTTAGTAATTTGTAAATTGACGCATTGGCGCACTCGCACCCGCACCCTCATTAGGGCACTAAGGATACGTAACAGCTTTAGGGTTAAATGTTTTGAGTGAAGTTGTTTTAGTTTTGTTATCTTTATGGCTCTTGAAACTTTTAAGTTGCAAGACATATTTCTAAATTTGAACACCTTAATGCATTTTATGTTTAAATTCATGTCGTCCTTGTGTTATATTTTTATTTCTTCAGCATGCTACTCCTCCTCAATCATGTATATTATCCTGGGTGAGGAAGTGAAGTATGATGCATGTTGTGTATCGTGTTGGAGTTGACAAGTATGATATTGGATTCGGGTTTGGCCATTTTGGTATTGCCGTTGATGATGTAAGTTTCAGTTGACTTTTTATGTTGTTGATATATGTTTGGTCTTACATTTTCCCCGTTGCAAGTGAACCTCCTTATGTTTATTTTATTTTTCAATCACATATACTTGAACATGACTTACATTATGTGAATTTCATATTCTTAATCACTGCAAATTATCCATTGATTGGCTACACAATCAATGGCTATGATCAAAATGAATGTGTATATTATATAAGATGTGTTTAATACCTTCGTACCATATATATAGTCGCTACATGTAAATTGATTGTGTATATTACATGTAGCTATGATCAAAATGATTTAAGAATTTCCTGAGTTTAAGCTAGGTTATTACTCATGAATTTAAGAATTTCATATGGAATGATTTGTGTTACAAGTAGCCTTATAAATATGAATAATTTGTTTCCCCTTACTTATAGGGGGATGTATGTATGTTGCGACCTGAGCTAGAAAGAGGGAGAATTTGAAGTTGTTGACGTGCCGTTAGAGTCTGTAGGCTTTGTTGAAATCGACACACCGATTCTACAGGTTTGTAAATTTCTTAATGTTTATGTTCAATTGATTCATCTTGTGGTTATAGTTATCTAATTAAAAGAGCTAGTAAGATTAGAGAACATACATGTTAAATAAAAAAAATCACTTCCTTTTTTAGACAAATGAAAATGCTAAAAATTATAATGCAAATTTGAAAATATCTAGATTAGGCTAATAATTGTAATGTAGATTAGGGTTGAAAACAAGCCGTTGAAAGATGAAAACCCAAATCTGTAACTTGTAGGAACTGACCGCGTAGTCCCGGGTCTCCCGGTTTGAGAATATGACGATAATTTGCAAAAATCAACACTTAAACTTAAAAACAAGCCGTTAAAGGGGGAAAACCCAAACCACCACCCCCCCCCCAAATGACCCCGTAGGAGGCACTTACACCTCGCACGGGACCAATGTAACTTGTAGCAACTGACCGCGTATTCCCGGGTCTCCCGATTTGAGAATATGACGATAATTTGTAAAAATCAGGACTTAAACTTAAAAACAAGTCGTTAAAGGGTGAAAACCCAAACCACCCCCCAAACGACCCCGTAGGGGGCACGAACACCTTGCACGGGAGCAATGTAACTTGTTGGAACTGACCGCGTAGTCTCGGGTCTCCCGGTTTGACAATATGACGATAATTTGTAAAAATCAACACTTAAACTTAAAAACAAGTCGTTAAAGGGTGAAAACCCAAACCACCCACCAAACGACCCCGTAGGGGGCACGAACACCTCGCACGGGACCAATGTAACTTGTTGGAACTGACCGCGTAGTCCCGGGTCACCCGGTTTGAGAGTATGACGATAACTTATAAAAATCACACTTAGAGTTAAAAACATGTCGTTAAAGGGTGAAAACCCAAACCGGCCCCCAAACGACTCCGTAGGAGGCACGAACACCTCGCACGGGACCAATGTAACTTATAGGAGCTGACTGCCTCCCGGTTTGAGAGTATGACGATAATTTGCAAAAATGACACTTAGAATTAAAAACAGGCCGTTAAAGGGTGAAACCCCGAATCGGCCCCCAATCGACCCCGTAGGAGGCACGAACATCTCGCACGAGACCAATGTAACTTGTAGGAACTGACCGCGAAGTCTCGGGTCTCCCAGTTTAAGAGTATGAAAATAATTTGCAAAAATAACACTTAGTTAAAAACAAGCCGTCAAAGGGTGAAAACCCAAACCAACCCCCAAACGACCCCGTAGGAGGCACGACCACCTCGCACGGGACCAATTAACTTGTAGGAACTGACCGCGTAGTCCCGGGTCTCCCGGTTTGAGAGTATGATGATAATTTACAAAAATCACACTTAGAATTAAAAACAGGTCGTTAAAGGGTGAAAACCCAAATCGGCCCCCAATCGACCCCGTAGGAGGCACGAACACCTCGCACGAGACCAATGTAACTTGTAGGAACTGACAGCGTAGTCCCAGGTCTCCCGGTTTGTGAATAGGATGATAAGTTGCAAAAATCACACTTAGTTAAAAATAAGCCCTCAAAGGGTGAAAACCCAAATCAACTCCCAAACGACATCGTAGGAGGCACGAACACCTCGCACGGGACAAATGTAACTTGTAGGAATTAACCGCGTAGTCCCGGGTCTCCCGGTTTGAGTGTATGACGATAATTTGCATAAATCACACTTAGAATTAAAAACAGGCCATTAAAGGGTGAAAACCCAAACCGGCCCCCAATCGATCCCGTAGGAGGCACGGACACCTCGCACGGGACCAATGTGTAATACCCCGTATTTTTGTACATTTAATATTTAATTAATTTGGGAATTTTAAATTACTTGTGTGTTGTAATTTAAATTGAATTAATTATGGCAATATATATATTTAAATATTAATCGGGGAGTGAATGGTTAATGTTTAGGGAAATTTATTTACTAAGTGAATAGTAATAATTTAATCGCGTCATTTCGGGTATTAATGACGGGGTATGCACTTATCCCAGCCAGGAGTCGGTATAGACTAAATTGGGTGTGAGATAAGGATTTTTATAAATTAATTGGAATGCCAATTCTGAGTGCGCGGTTGTGTCCGGATGGGTCTAGATAGTCAGAAAAGAGTACCCGGGGGTAGTAATTGGGTATCGGGGCATTTTTGAGCATAGCCGGGCCCACACGAGGTGATTTGACTATTTTAATTAGGCCCATTAGGTGAAAAACGGGATGGAGGGTTTTAACCTAAGTGAGGGATTAGGAAATCAGCAGCCAACACAATTCTAAGCCTAGGGCTTGAGAGGGAAATTGGGGGAAAGCTTAGCAAAAGCCAATTTGGGGATTTTGGAGCCAAATCGAGGGAATACGCCAACGGAATCAGACACTACGAACACTTTTAGGCAAGTGGTTAACTGTTGTGATTTCTAAAAGTTTGATAATCAATTCATATCATAGTGATGTGTGTATGAAAATTCGTTTTGGGTGTGTCACCAAAATCTAAATTGGGTTTTTGTAAATTTATATACCTTAATGAGATTAAGGGGGAGATTAATCGTGTTTATGATTCTAGAATGTAGAGAACTGAATCAGATGTTAAAATCAGTAAGATTAAAGGGTTAATTACTGATAAAATGAATGAAATTCGTATTGGGGATTGAAAACCCGGATAATACCCAATTCGGGAAAAAGTAGGAAATCTTGAGATTTAATTCCAGATTGATGTTCTATAAGGTGCTTTGATCCTATTCTTATGTAGAAATAGGGTTGATTGGGCTTGGGTTAGTCCAGGGGAAAGAATGAAAGTGGAAGATTTTCGTTAATGGTGGGACTGCATCTTGGAGAAGACGAAGTCAGGGACGATCGATCGATCGACCCAGGGGTTCGATCGATCGATGATTCGGAATTCTGGGCAGTTCGCCCAGTTTGTATATAAGGGAAAAATTAATTAAATTTAACTCCCAAACATTTATTTAGTGATAAATAAATATGGAACAAATATTCCTAGCAATTAGGGGAGAAAGAAATTGGGACTAGGATGAATTTATGTGGGACATTTAATGGATAAATTTGAGAGACTTTATTCCAAAATAGTGAGGTACGGATCAAGTGAGTGAATCCGGGTATATTGGTAAAGCGACCCAAGGTAGTGAATTAATTTTGGAGATAAACTAAGTAATTTAGAGCCGGGATATAGACTCGGGAAATATTTAATTTTAGGCCAAGTGAATCGAGTCCGGGTATGTTAATAATTATAGGCAAATATAATTGGGAAAATTCTAGAAATAAAGGTGTGACACATTGTAGGCAAAAATGTGGGTATTATATTATGAGATGTAAATTGGACCGAGTGAGTGAGTCCGGGTATGTTGGTTAAGTGACATTAAGGTATTAAATTAATTATAGAGAGAAAGTAATTAATTTGGAGTCGGAACATTGACTCGGAAAATGTGGACGTAAGGGCCAAGTGAGAGAGTCAGGGGATAATGGTTGGGCGACACCAAGTTATTAAATTAATAAATGTAATAATTAATTTAATTAGAGTTGGACGATAGAGTCGGGGAGATATTAAATTAATATGTGTGATAGTTAATTTGATTAGAGTTGGACGATAGACTCGGGGAGATATTAAATTAATGGGTGTAATAATTAATTTAATTAGAGTTGGACGATAGACTCGGGAAGATATTAAATTAATATGTGTGATAGTTAATTTAATTAGAGTTGAACGATAGACTCGGGAAGATATTAAATTAATATGTGTGTTAGTTAATTTAATTAGAGTTGGGTGGTAGATTCGGGGAGATATTAAATTAATAGGTGTGTTAATTAATTTAATTGGAGTCGAGCCACAGACTCGGGAAATTTCAGGCAGTATACGGGATAATTTGAGTACACGGTAAAGCCGGAGTTTATATTATGTATATACGGTGTAGTGATAGTATATATATATATATATATATATATGTGTGTGTATATACATTGTGTGTGATAGTAAATATCAGTGACTAGATATTTATTCAATTTAAATATTCTAATGCTATCAAGGGAGGTTGCGCGATGTGGGTGAATCCCCTAGCTTGAGGAGTAGGGCGAGTATATCCCCACGTCATAGCGTCCGGTACATGGGTGAGGAGATTATCTCACTTTCAGGAAGGAATATGACCGCCTCCAATTCGTTTATGTAGTAGACCAGGTTGGTGAGCGAATCCAACTTGGAAAACTAGGTTTTGTGAGCACACCTAGTGAGATGGCATTTAAGAGTGAATCATCCGGTGAGGGTATACTCGAAAGGATGGATACACGTATGATATATGTGTGGATGTTAGTAAAGGTACGTATAATATGGTAGTAAATATTATATGTAGGTGAATAATACAGTCTGTGATGTATTTACCTTATATAACTCGGGTTACAGTTATATGTTGTTAATTAATGAGAAATTAATTAAGTTATTCATTTGTGGGAATAATACAGTGTGTGATGTATTTACTTTATATAACTTGTGAGACGGTTATATGCTACTATTTAAGAGGAATTAATTAAGTTAATTGAGAGATAACTTATAATTCAAGAAATTATTATACTCGGGTTAGAGTAATATGGTAAGGGAAGGTTATATCAGGACTAGTTGGACGGGGTAGTACAACTAGGCGGGGTTAAGATAACCGGTAGGTGTGCACAATAGTGGAGGGGTGAGAATGTCCTCAAGGGAGTGCGACACTAACTTAAATATGAAGCGCATTCATGCATTTTAAATTATTGCAGTTAATTCACTTGCTAAATATTTTCAAAATATTTTGGGTTCTAACCCTTGCTATAAAACTATTTTCAAAACCTTTTAGGTGTCCATCCACAGGGACGCCAGGATTGATATTCTATTCCAGGGACACGGAGCTGCGGCATATGTGGATGCTAGCAGGAGTTTGAATTAGACGCATCTTTCATTCATTCCTAGAGTAGGAATCTTTTATCAGTCTCAGTTTTATTTATGGCTTGTAGCCCAGACTTCTCGGTACAGTGTTCAGGTGTAATTCATTCAGGTGTTGAATATTTGTATTGGATTATTTATTTGGTGGCCGGTGATTTATTCGACAAGTTGTGTAATTATTATTCTATTTACTTTCATTCAGTTATGTAAATGGTTTATATTTTAATTCCGCATGTATTGTTTAGTTTAATAAAAAAAAAAGTTAAAATTGGCACCAGTTTTTGGAATACTAGGTGGTTAGTAAGTTTTAAAAAGTTTTCGACAGTGATGCTAAGGATGATCCAACTGGGATTCTTGTTTTAATTTGGTATAGGACTGATCACCCGGTATTTTATTAGGAGGGGTGTCACAGATGGTATTAGAGCATCAGGTTCTAGTGTCCTTAGGATCTGTGCGGCTTTTTACGCTTAGGCTTAGCAATATTTGATATAGAGCCCTATCATAGGATTGTTGTATTCTCATACGTATGCGTATATACGTTCTTCTGCGAATTTATATTGAAAGTGAACTCATACAATTCGATTCTCCTTCCGGACGACGCCCAGCAGAGAGAGAGCAGCTAGGGCAGCAGGGGGAGGTGAGACGAGGGAGGCTCGTCAGGAGCAAGAGTTGCGGCAGCAACTGCCAAAGATAATTTTGGCAGCGCAGGTAACCGAACTAATGGCGCGGGCGATTGAAACGACGGTAGTCGCAAACGACAAGGTACTTTCCACGGAATCCACCACAAGAGTTAGTGGCGTCGGATGTTCAGACTCACGCGGGGTCGTTGGGGTGCAAATAAGAAAGAGAAGTTATTTTTAGTGGGAAACCACCAGGGTTGCGAGGGGGTTCAGGTGTAGTACTAGCGTGTCAAGGAAGAGAGGTATCCAGCGTCACCTACGCATGGGAGTTTGCGATGGGGTGCGAAAATAAATGCTAACCACTTTTAGTTAGTGGGAGCGGCGCTACAGTGGTGGGGGTCGATCACCACAGTTGAGGAAAGGGACACACTAGCTACTGCAGAGTTTTGGGTGCGGTTCGACCGCAAGTATTTTTCCTTCAGCGGCCGAGACCGAAATGAGGAGAAAATTTTGTGAGGAGACATAAAGGGAGACCGTTCAATGGCCGATTACGAGGAAGATTTCACTCGTTGGGAAATTTTGTACCGGATGAGGTAAGCGAGGAAAAGAGAAAGAAAGCAAAGTTTATGGATGGGTTAGTCTGAAGAATTAGACAACATTAAATTGATAATTCCGCATTAGTAGGTTATACTGATGTCATTAACGCAACACTCCGGCACTGTTGGGAATATCGCTTCCACGCGAAAGGAAGCGGGAAGGGAGTGGGGATTAACCAGTCGGATGAGGCAGAAGGGAATAATACCTGTGGGGTATCCCAGCAGCAGACTGGGGGAGATCAGGGGCAGGATTTCCGACAGGAAAATCATGCCAAACAATCTAGAACTGGAGGATATTGGCGGGATGGCCAGGAAATTCCAACAAGGTTGGCATGGAAGGGATCAGTGGCAGGGTGAACACATTAGAAAGTGTTTCGTTTGGGGGAAAAGCGAGACACATGAAGAGATATTGCCTTAAGCGAGGCAGGGGTCAACTAAAGGATGAGGTCCTGGATGTACAGCCACTAAAGCAAGTCACGGGTGCATTCGGGCAGGGAGAAGCTGCTCCGAAAACCCAAGAACCAGCCGTTGTAGCTGGAGTATAGAAGTAATTATTTTACCCTAGGGGCATGGGGTATATTGTTGAGTGACAAAGAGGATGTCACAGTATAAGACTTATTTTTCACTAGAGTTCACAAGTGAGTCGAACTTAGTGGGTGCGTTGGCGGTAGCAGCCATAGCATGTGGGTAAACTTTCCGTAGGGTAGCGGAGTCCCTTAGTGTTCTTCATGGGAGAGTGGAGGCGTACACTGAGTGATTGGTTGAATTATGCGAGGAATTACTACTTTCGATAATTATGGGAGTAGGGTTGATAACATTTCGTAAAAAAAAAAAATCAACTGGATAGCGATGGAATTTAACTATGGTGGATAGTGGTGTAAAATTTTGGTGTTCGCGACACCAGGGTATGGTTGGTACTAGGTATCACGTGAGAGGGCGTATAGCCTATATATGTGGATATATATATATATATATGTATATATATATATATATGTTGTATTGCGTGGTGCGATAGCACGTAGTGAAGTTTTGTGTTCTCACATTTTATCCCGGTAAGTGGGGATGTTTACTGAAGTGAATCAGGGTGGTTAGATTTAATTTCGAGCAAAGAGAGATAGCCCGGGGTTTACTTTGCGCTAGGACTAGTGATAGTAAGGGCGCGGTATTTTATGTTGTCTTTAGTAGCATAAGGGTAAGCATATATACTTTTGTGTTGAGAGACAAGTATTCATGGGGAGATGTTTGGACGTTAGCACATGGGTTGGGTACCCGGGCAGTAGATATATATGTATATATATATTTATATATGTGATATGACTACGGGATTCGAAGTTACATTACGGGTTACGACTAGCATAGTCAGGTAACTTTCGTGCGGTAGAGCGCGGGGATATGGTGTATGGGCACCCGGGTTAATTAAGGCAAATTTTGTGCGGTTAAGCGCGGGTATAGGGTGTATGGGCTCCCTGGCAAATTTTAAATGCATACTTGTGTAACGTATGGTTAGAAACGGATGGGATAGATATAGCGGGCTTGGAGGCACATGACTAGTGAGTAATATGTGAATATTGGAACACTAGGTTTATCTTAATTTCGAGGACGAAATTCCTTTGTAAGGGGGGAAGTATGTAACACCCCGTATTTTTGTACATTTAATATTTAATTAATTTGGAAATTTTAAATTACTTGTGTGTTGTAATTTTAATTGAATTAATTATGGCAATATATATATTTAAATATTAATCGGGGAGTGAATGGTTAATGTTTAGGGAAATTTATGTACTAAGTGAATAGTAATAATTTAATCGCGTCATTTCGGGTATTAATGACGGGGTATGCACTTATCCCAGCCAGGAGTCGGTATAGACTAAATTGGGTGTGAGATAAGGATTTTTATAAATTAATTGGAATGCCAATTCTGAGTGCGCGGTTGTGTCCGGATGGGTCGAGATAGTCAGAAAAGAGTACCCGGGGTAGTAATTGGGTCTCGGGGCATTTTTGAGCATAGCCGGGCCCACACGAGGTGATTTGGGCTATTTTAATTAGGCCCATTAGGTGAAAAACCGGATGGAGGGTTTTAACCTAAGTGAGGGATTAGGAAATCAGCAGCCAACACAATTCTAAGCCTAGGGCTTGAGAGGGAAATTGGGGGAAAGCTTAGCAAAAGCCAATTTGGGGATTTTGGAGCCAAATCGAGGGACTACGCCAACGGAATCAGACACTACGAACACTTTCAGGCAAGTGGTTAACTGTTGTGATTTCTAAAATTTTGATAATCAATTCATATCATAGTGATGTGTGTATGAAAATTCGTTTTGGGTGTGTCACCAAAATCTAAATTGGGTTTTTGTAAATTTATATACCTTAATGAGATTAAGGGGGAGATTAATCGTGTTTATGATTCTAGAATGTAGAGAACTGAATCAGATGTTAAAATCAGTAAGATTAGAGGGTTAATTACTGATAAAATGAATGAAATTCGTATTGGGGATTGAAAACCCGGATAATACCCAATTCGGGAAAAAGTAGGAAATCTTGAGATTTAATTCCAGATTGATGTTCTATAAGGTGCTTTGATCCTATTCTTATGTAGAAATAGGGTTGATTGGGCTTGGGTTAGTCCAGGGGAAAGAATGAAAGTGGAAGATTTTCGTTAATGGTGGGACTGCTTCTTGGAGAAGACGAAGTCAGGGACGATCGATCGATCGACCCAGGGGTTCGATCGATCGATGATTCGGAATTCTGGGCAGTTCGCCCAGTTTGTATATAAGGGAAAAATTAATTAAATTTAACTCCCAAACATTTATTTAGTGATAAATAAATATGGAACAAATATTCCTAGCAATTATGGGAGAAAGAAATTGGGACTAGGATGAATTTATGTGGGACATTTAATGGATAAATTTGAGAGACTTTATTCCAAAATAGTGAGGTACGGATCAAGTGAGTGAATCTAGGTATATTGGTAAAGCGGCACAAGGTAGTGAATTAATTTTGGAGATAAACTAAGTAATTTAGAGTCGGGATATAGACTCGGGAAATATTTAATTTCAGGCCAAGTGAATCGAGTCCGGGTATGTTAATAATTATAGGCAAATATAATTGGGAAAATTCTAGAAATAAAGGTGTGACACATTGTAGGCAAAAATGTGGGTATTATATTATGAGATGCAAATTGGACGAAGTGAATGAGTCCGGGTATGTTGGTTAAGTGACATTAAGGTATTAAATTAATTATAGAGAGAAAGTAATTAATTTGGAGTCGGAACATTGACACGGAAAATGTGGAGGTAAGGGCCAAGTGAGAGAGTCCGGGGATAATGGTTGGGTGACACCAAGTTATTAAATTAATAAATGTAATAATTAATTTAATTAGAGTTGGACGATAGACTCGGGGAGATATTAAATTAATATGTGTGATAGTTAATTTAATTAGAGTTGGACGATAGACTCGGGGAGATATTAAATTAATGGGTGTAATAATTAATTTAATTAGAGTTGGACGATAGACTCGGGGAGATATTAAATTAATGGGTGTAATAATTAATTTAATTAGAGTTGGACGATAGACTCGGGGAGATATTAAATTAATATGTGTGATAGTTAATTTAATTAGAGTTGGACGATAGACTCGGGAAGATATTAAATTAATATGTGTGTTAGTTAATTTAATTAGAGTTGGGTGGTAGATTCGGGGAGATATTAAATTAATAGGTGTGTTAATTAATTTAATTGGAGTCGAGCCACAGACTCAGGAAATTTCAGGCAGTATACGGGATAATTTGAGTACACGGTAAAGCCGGAGTTTATATTATATATATACGGTGTAGTGATAGTATATATATTTATATGTGTATAAACATTGTGTGTGATAGTAAATATCAGTGACTAGATATTTATTCAATTTAAATATTCTAATGCTATCAAGGGAGGTTGCGCGATGTGGGTGAATCCCCTAGCTTGAGGAGTAGGGCGAGTATATCCCCACGTCATAGCGTCCGGTACCTGGGTGAGGAGATTATCTCACTTTCAGGAAGGAATATGACCGCCTCCAATTGGTTTATGTAGTAGACCAGGTTGGTGAGCGAATCCAACTTGGAAAACTAGGTTTTGTGAGCACACCTAGTGAGATGGAATTTAAGAGTGAATCATCCGGTGAGGGTATACTCGGAAGGATGGATACACGTATGATATATGTGTGGATGTTAGTAAAGGTACGTATAATATGGTAGTAAATATTATATGTAGGTGAATAATACAGTGTGTGTTGTATTTACCTTATATAACTCGGGTTACAGTTATATGTTGTTAATTAATGAGAAATTAATTAAGTTATTCATTTGTGGGAATAATACAGTGTGTGATGTATTTACTTTATATAACTTGTGAGACGGTTATATGCTACTATTTAAGAGGAATTAATTAAGTTAATTGAGAGATAACTTATAATTCAAGAAATTATTATACTCGGGTTAGAGTAATATGGTAAGGGAAGGTTATATCAGGACTAGTTGGACGGGGTAGTACAACTAGGCGGGGTTAAGGTAACCGGTAGGTGTGCACAATAGTGGAGGGGTGAGAATGTCCTCAAGGGAGTGCGACACTAACTTAAATATGAAGCGCATTCATGCATTTTAAATTACTGCAGTTAATTCACTTGCTAAATATTTTCAAAATATTTTGGGTTCTAACCCTTGTTATAAAACTATTTTCAAAACCTTTTAGGTGTCCAGCCACAGGGACGCCAGGATTGATATTCTATTCCAGGGACACGGAGCTGTGGCATATGTGGAGGCTAGCAGGAGTTTGGATTAGACGCATCTTTCATTCATTCCTAGAGTAGGAATCTTTTATCAGTCTCAGTTTTATTTATGGCTTGTAGCCCAGACTTCTCGGTACAGTGTTCAGGTGTAATTCATTCAGGTGTTGAATATTTGTATTGGATTATTTATTTGGTGGTCGGTGATTTATTCGGCAAGTTGTGTAATTATTATTCTATTTACTTTCATTCAGTTGTGTGAATGGTTTATATTTTAATTCCGCATGTATTGTTTTGTTTAATAAAAAAAAAGTTAAAATTGGCACCAGTTTTTGGAATACTAGGTGGTTAGTAAGTTTTAAAAAGTTTTCGACAGTGATGCTAAGGATGATCCAACTGGGATTCCTGTTTTAATTTGGTATAGGACTGATCACCCGGTATTTTATTAGGCGGGGTGTCACACAATGTAACTTGTAGGAACTGACAGCGTAGTCCCGGGTCTCCCGGTTTGTGAATAGGATGATAATTTGCAAAAATCAACACTTAGACTTAAAAACATGCGGTTAAAGGGTGAAAACCCAAACCAGCCCCCAAATGACCCCGTAGGAGGCACGAACACCTCGTATGGGACCAATGTTACTTATAGGAACTGACTGCGTAGTCCCGGGTCTCCCGGTTTGAGAGTATGATGATAATTTGCCAAAATCACACTTAATTAAAAACAAGTCGTCAAAGGGTGAAAACCCAAACCAACCCCCAAACGACCCCGTAGGAGGCACGAACACCTCGCACGGGACCAATGTAACTTGTAGGAACTGACCGCGTAGTCCCGGGTCTCCCGGTTTGAGAGTATGACGATAATTTGTAAAAATCACACTTAGAATTAAAAACAGGCCGTTAAAGGGTGAAAACCCAAACCGGCCCCCAATCGACCCCGTAGAAGGCACGAACACCTCGCACGGGATCAATGTAACTTGTAGGAACTCACAGCGTAGTCCCGGGTCTCTCGGTTTGTGAATAGGATGGTAATTTGTAAAAATCAACACTTAAACTTAAAAACAAGTCGTTAAAGGGTGAAAACGCGAACCAGCCCCCAAACGACCCCGTAGGAGGCACGAACACCTCGCACGGGACCAATGTAACTTGTAGGAACTGACCGCGTAGTCCCGGGTCTCCCGGTTTGAGAGTATGATGATAATTTGCAAAAATCAACACTTAAGCTTAAAAACAGGCCGTTAAAGGATGAAAAATCAAACCAGCCCCCAAACGACCCCGTAGGAGGCACGAACACCTCGCACGGGGACAATGTAACTTTTAGGAACTGACCGTGTAGTCCCGGGTCTCCCGGTTTGAGAGTATGACGATAATTTGCAAAAATCACACTTAGTTAAAAACAGGCCGTTAAAGGGTAAAAACCAAAACCGGACCCTAAACGACCCCGTAGGAGGCACGAACACCTCGCACGGGACCAATGTAACTTGTAAGAACTGACCGCGTAGTCCTGGATCTCCCGATTTGAGAGTATGACGATAATTTGCAAAAATCACACAGAGTTAAAAATAGGCCGTTAAAGGGTGAAAACCCAAACCGGCCCGCAATCGACCCAGTAGGAGGCACGAACACCTCGCACGGGACCAATGTAACTTGTAGGAACTGACCGCGTAGTCCCGGGTCTCCGGATTTGAGAGTATGACGATAATTTGCAAAAATAAACACTTAAGCTTAAAAACATGCCGTTAAAGGGTGAAAACCAAAACCAGCCCCCAAACCACCCAGTAGGAGGCACGAACACCTCGCACGGGACCAATGTAACTTGTAGGAACTGACCGCGTAGTCCCAGGTCTCCCGGTTTGAGAGTATGATTATAATTTGCAAAAATCACACTTAGAATTAAAAACAGGCCGTTAAAGGGTGAAAACCCAAACCGGCCCCCCAATCGAACCCGTACGAGGCACGAACACCTCGCACGGGACCAATGTAACTTGGGGGAACTGACAGCGTAGACCCGGGTCTCCCGGTTTGTGAATAGGATGATAATTTGCAAAAGCAACACTTTAAACTTAAAAACATGCCGTTAAAGGGTGAAAACCCAAACCAGCCCCCAAACGACCCCGTAGAAGGCACGAACACCTCGCACGGGACTAATGTAACTTGTAGGAACTGACCGCGTAGTCCCGAGTCTCCCGGTTTGAGAGTATGACGATAATTTGCAAAAATCTCACTTAGTTAAAAACATGCCGTTAAAGGGTAAAAACCAAAACCGTCCCCCAAACGACCCCGTAGGAGGCACGAACACCTCGCACGGGACCAATGTAACTTGTAGGAACTGATCGCGTAGTCCCGGATATCTCGATTTGAGAGTATGACGATAATTTGCAAAAATCACACTTAGAATTAAAAACAGGCTGTTAAAGGGTGAAAACCCAAACCGGCCCCCAATCGACCCCGTAGGAGGCACGAACACCTCGCACGGGACCAATGTAACTTGTAGGAACTGACAACGTAGCCCCGGTCTCCCGATTTGTGAATAGGACGATAATTTGCAAAAATCAACACTTAAACTTAAAAACATGTCGTTAAAGGGTGAAAGCCCAAACCAACCCCCAAACGACCCCGTAGGAGGTACGAACACCATGCACGGGACCAATGTAACTTGTAGGAACTGACCGCATACTCCCGGGTCTCCCGGTTTGAGAGTATGACGATAATTTGCAAAAATCACACTTAGTTAAAAACATGCCGTTAAAGGGTAAAAACCAAAATCCGCCCCCAAACGACCCCGTAGGAAGCACGAACACCTCGCACGGGACCAATGTAACTTGTAGGAACTGACAGCGTAGTCCCAGATATCCCGATTTGAGAGTATGAAGATAATTTGCAAAAATCACACTTAGAGTTAAAAACAGGTCGTTAAAGGGTGAAAACTCAAACCGGACGCCAATCGACCCCGTAGGAGGCACGAACACCTCGCACGGGACCAATGTAACTTGTAGAAACTGGCAGCGTAGTCCCGGGTCTCTCGGTTTGAGAGTATGACGATAATTTGCAAAAATCACACTTAGAATTAAAAACAGGCCGTTAAAGGGTGAAAACCCAAACCGGCCCCCCAATCGACCCCGTAGGAGGCACGAACACCTCGCACGGGACCAATGTAACTTGTAGGAACTAACCGCGTAGTCCCGGGTCTCCCGATTTGAGAGTATGACGATAATTTGCAGAAATCAACACTTAAACTTAAAAACATGCCGTTAAAAGGGTCAAAACCAAAACCAGTCCCCAAACGACCCCGTAGGAGGCACGAACACCTCGCACGGGACCAATGTAACTTGTAGGAACTGACAACGTAGCCCCGGTCTCCCGATTAGTGAATAGGACGATAATTTGCAAAAATTAACACTTAAACTTAAAAACATGTCATTAAAGGGTGAAAACCCAAACCAACCCCCAAACGACCCCGTAGGAGGTACGAACACCATGCACGGGACCAATGTAACTTGTAGGAACTGACCGCATACTCCCGGGTCTCCCGGTTTGAGAGTATGACGATAATTTGCAAAAATCACACTTAGTTAAAAACATGTCGTTAAAGGGTAAAAACCAAAATCCGCCCCCAAACGACCCCGTAGGAAGCACGAACACCTCGCACGGGACCAATGTAACTTGTAGGAACTGACAGCGTAGTCCCAGATATCCCGATTTGAGAGTATGAAGATAATTTGCAAAAATCACACTTAGAGTTAAAAACAGGCCGTTAAAGGGTGAAAACTCAAACCGGATGCCAATCGACCCCGTAGGAGGCACGAACACCTCGCACGGGACCAATGTAACTTGTAGGAACTGGCAGCGTAGTCCCGGGTCTCTCGGTTTGAGAGTATGACGATAATTTGCAAAAATCACACTTAGAATTAAAAACAGGCCGTTAAAGGGTGAAAACCCAAACCGGCCCCCCAATCGACCCCGTAGGAGGCACGAACACCTCGCACGGGACCAATGTAACTTGTAGGAACTAACCGCGTAGTCCCGGGTCTCCCGATTTGAGAGTATGACGATAATTTGCAAAAATCAACACTTAAACTTAAAAACATGCCGTTAAAAGGGTCAAAACCAAAACCAGTCCCCAAACGACCCCGTAGGAGGCACGAACACCTCGCACGGGACCAATGTAACTTGTAGGAACTGACCGCGTAGTCCCGGGTCTCCCGGTTTGAGAGTATGACGATAATTTGCAAAAATCACACTTAGAATTAAAAAAAGGCCATTAAAGGGTGAAAACCCAAACCGGCCCCCAATCGACCCCGTAGGAGGCACGAACACCTCGCACGGGACCAATGTTACTTGTAGGAACTGACAGCATAGTCCCGGGTCTCCCGGTTTGTGAATAGGACGATAATTTGAAAAAATCAACACTTAAACTTAAAAACATGCTGTTAAGGGTGAAAACCCAAACCAGCCCCCAAATGACCCCGTAGGAGGCACGAACACCTCGCACGGACCAATGTAACTTGTAGGAACTGACCGCGTAGTCCTGGGTCTCTCGGTTTGAGAGTATGACGATAATTTGAAAAAATCACACTTAGTTAAAAACTTGCCGTTAAAGGGTAAAAACCAAAACCGGTCCCCAAACGACCCCGTAGGAGGCACGAACACCTCGCACGGGACCAATGTAACTTGTAGGAACTGATCGCGTAGTCCCGGGTCTCCCGATTTGAGAGTATGACGATAATTTGCAAAAATCACACTTAGAATTAAAAACAGGCCGTTAAAGGATGAAAACCCAAACCGGCCCCCAATCGACCCCGTAGGAGGCACGAACACCTCGCACGGGACCAATGTAACTTGTAGGAACTGACAGCGTAGTCCCGGGTCTCCCGATTTGAGAGTATGACGATAATGTGCAAAAATCAACATTAAGCTTAAAAACATGTCGTTAAAGGGTGAAAACCCAAACCGGCCCCCAAACGACCCCGTAGGAGGCACGAACACCTCGCACGGGACCAATGTAACTTATAAGAACTGACTGCATAGTCTCAGGTCTCCTGGTTTGAGAGTATGACGATAATTTGCAAAAATCACACTTAGTTAAAAACAAGCCGTCAAAGGGTGAAAACCCAAACCAATCCCCAAACAATCCCGTAGGAGGCACGAACACCTCGCACTGGACCAATGTAACTTGTAGGAACTGACCGCGTAGTCCCGGGTCTCCCGGTGTGTGAGTATGACGATAATTTCCACTCATATATGTAATTTTTTTGTTTTTAGTATCTTTTTTTTGGTAAATTATTGGGTTACTAATATTGTATCTTTTTTGTATTCTATTTTTTTTTGCAGGATAACAGTTTATCGTTGGCTTTTATTCACGTGGAACACACAAAGAACTCGATGGTTTACAACAAGGGGTTTATTAATGATTCCATTTTTTTGTGTCATGACCTTACGGACTTTTGTTGTTTTATTATCGAATTTTATGGCCATGAGGGCTTTTGTAAGTTATTTGTTATATTTTGTGGTTGTGCGGACTTTATGTTAGGCAGGTTTTATATTAACAGGTTTTGGAATGTCCAGAAAATAGAGGAAACTCTGCCAAAAATTTTTTGGGCCTGTGAACTGTTAAAGACTTGTAATATTTTGAAGTTTGTATGTACATTTGTTTATTAAAACGCGCAATATTATTAATTTGTGAATTTTGTGTTTTCAAATAATTATTTTTTTTTAAATAAAAAAATTTGGCACAGTTCAAAACCGTGGCAAAGGTGTATCATATTTTGGCACTGTTTTGAACTGTGTCAATTTTTTTTAAACTGTGCTGAATCTGGCACAGTTAAAAACTGTGCCAAAAGTGTGCCAGAAATATCAAATTCTGGCACGGTTTACAAGTGTGCCAGAAATGTTCCTGTTTGGATGAATCTGGCATAGTTAAAAACTGTGCCAAAAGTGTGCCAGGAATATCAAATTCTGGCACAGTTTAAAAGTGTGCCAGAAGTGGTCCTGTTTGGCCGAATCTGGCACAGTTAAAAATTGTGCCAAAACTGTGCCAGAAATATCAAATTCTGGCACGGTTTAAAAGTGTGCCAAAAGTGTTCCTGTTTGGCCAAATCTGGCACACTTTTGAGTCGTGCCAGAAAAAAATTGCCATTTTGGAACACCTGATTCTGGCACAGTTCAAAATCGTGGCAGATTTGATCTGGCACAGTTTTAAACCGTGCCAGATTCCTGTTTTTCGTGTAGTGGATGTACTCGATGTACCAACATGACTATCCATGCACGTGGTGAAGTTACATCCATGAGGTGATTCATCCCTGGAATCCAACGACTTGACTCCTTCAACATTAAGCATGGCACTGAAGGCAACTTTGTCTTTGACTTGTCTATTTAATCTTGTAGCACACTCGTGAGTTTTGTGACCCTCACACTCACAACATTTCTCTTAATCTTTCTTAGGGTAATCTTTTCTTTTTTTTTTTACAAAAGTTTTCTTACCCGATTTATCTTTTTTGTCTTTATCAAAACTTCTATTTTCTTTGGAAGTATTTTCTTTTCCAAGTATGAGATTTTTTTTGAAATTTATTGCAAAAAGGGAAAGATCATCGAGATCAAAATTATACTTGGAGTCAGGAGAAACCTCCTCTTTCTTTTTAGATTGAACTTTTAAAGCAATTCCCTTTTCCTTAAGTTTAACAATTTTGGGAAACATGTCGATCTCATAAGTTTAAAAGTCTCCTACGAGTTCTTCTAACCTAAGCGTATCAAAAATAGCCAATGAATTAAGGATGGTAACCTTAGAAATAAATCGGGACAAAAGGATATCAAAATATTTTTTAGTACACGTGTCTCTCAAATTTTCTCACCCAAAATTTATCTAAAGTTAACGATATTAGACAATTATACATAAAACTCATCAAAAGATTCAGACTCCATTATGGTAAGAATCTCAAACCGTGTACTGTGTGGTGAGATTTTATAGCTTAGAAGCTTTCATAGTATCGCTACCCTCGGGAGTGAGCTAGAGGATATCCCAAGCTTCCTTAGACATGGTGCATGTCATAATGTGACAAAACTAATTAGGGGTGACGGATCCAGAAATGGCACTTAAACTGCATGAGTTAATTTTCTCCACTTTAAATCATCTTCTATCCAAGCAGTGATGGGTTTAAGACTGCTGACCATTGTGGGTGATGTTCACCCTCTTTTGCAAACAAGCCAGACTCTTTCATCAATAGATTTTAAAACTGATATCATCATAGCTTTACAATAAGCATAATTAGACCCATCAAAAATAGGTAGCCTATTATAGAAGCTATCCTTAAAACCCAAATTTTTATGGATCACACAAAAACTTAGTGTAGTCGGCTTTGATACTAATTTGTGAGTGTGCGTTCCTATGGATAGTCCGTATATTAGGTTATGCACAAATAAATTTAAATTTTCTCCAAATTTTACCTTGATTAGAAATTCGGTATGCATGCAATAAAGTGTCCAAATTAAATTCTCCAATCACATAAGAAAACCAAATATGCAAAGAAGATAAGAAAAAATCCCTTTCGGGAAAAACCTAATATTCATCACTGTGAACAATTTGACAGACACAATCAACTTACAGACTACTTAGCTCCACTAAGTATAATGAGTAGGATCTTCAAATATTCTACTAAATAACGCACAGTCCAGCACCATCCACGGGAAGAGGTTTTCCCTCGGTATCCACCGATCAGCCACAAGATGTACGATCCTATCTTCTTCAGTTGTAGAGCCTCGACTTCACAAATCAGCAGTAGAGTAAACTCTACAAGGGTTTGATGCAAGTGTATGGAAACTTGGGTTTGAATAAACTCAACAAATCATATATGAGATAAATCATTTGGAAAAGAAAAGTGTTTTTTTCTAAAACACAAATATGAGAACTTCTGGTTAAGATATTGGAAATTCATTTTTTCCAAAAGTCTTGAGAAAAACTAAAAAAAATAGGTTTTTACAGAAAAACGTGAATTTTGAGTCAGCAATCTCGTTCGAAAGAAAATGCACCTCATTCGAATGAAAAATCCTATTTCGTTCATACGAGATCAATTTCGTTGGAACGATAACTCATTTTTGTTCGAACAAACTTCTAACGACCTTCCAACAAAAATGTACCTCTTAAATAAAGGATTCTCTTTCGATGGTCATTCAAAGCTCGTTCGAACGAGAGCCAGCTTTCATTCTAACGAGATTTTAATCTCGTTCGAACAAAATAAAAAATTAAAAAATATATTTTGACAATTCGTTTTATCAAAAATCCGTGATGTAAAAAATATTCATCCCATAATATAATTTAATTGAGAAATTAATCCACAAGTCGTATACCTCCATAAATTGTTGGTGACAAATTCGAAAACGATGCTCGGTTACTAACATATATTTTAATGATCGCGGAGGCAATGTGAATGAGGTGTTCGGTTTGAAACTTCAATTTGTAATGAGATGTGCTAAAAATGGCATAAAGCATAAGCTATGAGAAATTATAAAATATTGCTCTTACATTCACCCTTCAAGTGGAGCTCTTGGTAGTAATATCGCCATCGGCCTGTAACGTGGTCATCGAATGAACTCAACCACCTCGATGCGATCCTATTAATTAAATCCCCGACCATTTGGTTTCGAACTTTGAACAGATCAGGGATCGTATGAAGAAGTCGATCATAGGATCGAAGAAGATATTACACATACTTAAAAAAGAAGAGGAAATCCTTTAATATTCATGGATTAGATCTGAGAGAATAAGTGACTAGAGGATATTCGGTGGAGGATTTGATACCCATTCATTTATATATATACCGCCCAAAGAGGGTAGTATATGTAGGGCTATCACTATCGAAAGATAAAAGAAAAAGGTTAATTTGGTACCTGAAAGAACATCACAAGATGTTTGCATTGAATCACAAAAATATGCCAAGTAGTGATGCCTCGGTGATAACCTCCAATTAAAGCCAAATCCGTCCAGACGGCCTGTTCGACAAAAGAAGAGAGCATTCTCCTTGAACAGGAACCAAGCAGCAACTGTGGAGGTATGAAAGTTATTGAAGGCGAAGTTCATTCGGATGTCAAATACCCTGATTGGTTATCCAATATAGTAATGATGCGAAAGTCGAACAGAAAGTGGAGGTTGTGTATAGACTACTCTGATCTTAATGACGCTTGACCAAAGGAATCGTATTTTCTTCCAAGGATTGACGCCCTTATGGATGCCACGGTGGGGCATGAAACACTCTCCTTAATGGATATATACTCCGAATACAACTAGATTCAGATGCATCCAGGGAATGAAGAAAAGATTTCATTTATGACCGATCAAGGGACCTATTATTACAAGGTAATGTCATTCATATTGAAGAAAGATGGAGCAACTTAATGGCATCTCTTCAACTGAATGTTTAAAGATAAATGTAAAAAGTTTAAAGGTAAAAGATCACGTGATAAATCTGGAGGAAACATTCAAGATCCTTTATCAGTACGAGATGAAGCTGAATCTTGAGAAATGTGCCTTTGTCAAGGATTTGATAAAGTTTCTACGGTTCATGGGGGAACAAAGGGGAATAAATGGTAATCCTCAGAAGATCTAGGTAATTCTAAATATGAGGATCCCAAGAACGGTAAACGAGGTAGAATCATCGATAGGTAGGGTAGTCGTACTAAAATGGTATGTGAATAAGGCCACGTGTAGGTGTATCCCGTTCTTCATAACATTAAAAAAGGAATTCATCTGGACGGACGAATGCGAACAAGATTTTCAAGATATAAAGACAGACTTAATAGAAATTCCTCTACTTTTAAAATTAAAGTCGGGGGAAGATTTATACGTTACCTTTTCGATTATTCAATAGCGAATAGATCAGTTTCGATCAGAGATTTCGTAGGGACTCAAAGCCTGGTCTATTATAGAAGTCGAGTTTTCATGGGGGTTGCGTCAAGATACCATATCCTGGAAAAATTAGCATCCGTGCTGATCATAGTGGATTAAAACTAATATCATACTTTTAAGCTCACACGATAATTATTCTAACGGATTTCTCTCTCAAGAAGGTCCTCTACAAATCCAGGGTCTCTAAAAGATTCATGAAATAGTTAATGGAACTAGGGGAATTTGACATATAATATCAAACAAAAGTTATAGTGAAGGGAAAGTCGTAGCTTATTTTATCACTAAATTTTCGAACGAAGGAAGAGAGAACACGGTCTAACCAATTGAAGAAGGCAAGCCGAACTAGAAAATCCATATAGACTGATCATCGAATAAGGAATAATGTGGGGCGAGATTGATGATTGAAATACCTAAGGGTACTAAGGTGGAATACACACGTGTTTTAACTTCACGACTTCCAATAACGAAGTCGAGTATGAAGTATTAATAACAATAACATAACTCTCCCTCTCAATTAAGGCCTAGAAGGTGGAATTTTTGAGTGATTTGAACGTGGTGGTTTAATAGGAAATATGGGATTATAAATCAAAGGAAATAGTATGATATCCTATATAAAGAAATTTTAATAAATAGCGAAACAATTCAAGGCCATCAACATCAAGCATATCCCGAGGGAAGCGAACACCAAAGTTGACCATCAAGAGAAACTAGCCTCAATCGATCATGGTAATTCGCTAGTAAAAATCCGGGATAAATTGAGCATCCATACTGAAGATGAGAAATTCTTCATCTTCATAGAGCAATGACCTAGCTGGATGGACAAATACATGATATTAATACAAGAGAGTACAGTACCAAACAATTCGAAAGAGTCGTGAAAGGTGAGAATAAAGACCATAATTTATCTAATGTATGAAGGGGTACTGTACCGAATAAGGTACTCGAGGTTGATCCTTCGATGTGTCCACTCGACGAAAGTAAGAACTATCCTCGCCCAATTATATGAAGGAACCTACGGGATACATCTCGACTACCGAATCTTAGCTCAAAGAGACCTAACACAAGGTGATTATTGGCTAAAAATGAGTAAGGACATCGAGGGCTATGTGAAGACTTATGATAGATGCCAGAGATCATCCAATGGAATTCACTAGCTGGCCAAAGAATTAATGACAATTGTCTCCTCTAACCATTCTCACTATGGGGATGGATGTCCTCGGCTATTCCCAATCGAAAAAGGTTAATGCAAGTTTTTGTTGTTAACAATTAATTATTTCACCAAGTGGGTGGAAGCACAACCGCTGGCTGGGATCACCAACCATAAAGTTCACTCGTTCATATGGAAGTTTATAATCAGTTAGTCCAGTATACTTAATGTTATCATCTCAAACAACGGAAGACAGTTAGATAGCATTCGGATCAACAAGTTGTGTGACCAGTTCATAATCAAATACTATTATTCAGTCCCAATACACCCGAGATGCAATGGTTATGTCGAAGTCACGAACAGAACATTCCTCTATGGGATTAAGATTGACCTCAACAATTCTAAGGACTTCTATAAAGACAAGCTAACCTTAGTCTTGTAGCCATACTGAACGATAAGGGGACTGACATGATTAGTTATGTTATCCCTCACTTATAGAATTGAAGTAGTTTTCCCAATTGATTTTGGAGTCCCAAACTTAAGGGTACATTATTTCCAAGAAGAATAGTACAACGAACCACTTCGAACAAATTTGTATCTCATTGATAAATGAAGTGAGGAGCGACACTAGGGATTATAGTAATGCAGTAGATATAAGCCAACTACTACAATAAAAGAGTCAAGAATCATAAGTTACAAGTTGCCAAGCTAATACTCAGAAAGTTGATGGTGTCGACTAAGAATCCCAATCATTAAAGTTGGAAGAAAAGTGAAAAGGACTACATGTAGTGGATCGCATTCTCAGACCTAGAAACTATGAGCTCAAAGGTCATGAAGGATGAGCCCCTCTATGCGTTTGATAGGTAGAGGCAAATAGCGTTCGGCAGTAGAAATTTATCTTTCATTTCATGTCTACTACAATTTCCAGTTGTATATATTGGTAGACTTACTTACGCATTTTCCTTTTTAAGTGTTATCTTTGAACAATAACATTATCAATAAAGAAAGCCTTTTTCAAACGATTATTTCTCCATAAGTTCAAGTCTCCATGAAATTATAATTCTCCTACCCACCCAAGCATTCGGTTCGTACCACATTATGAACTAACCACTAGGAGGAAGAAGGGTAACACCAAACGGCATTCCAGTGCGCCTTTCTTAGGCTTTTAGGCTCCGAAAAACTAACTTAGTTGATCCCTAAGTTAATTAGAGACCCCCCGGATTTGATCTAATCTGCGAAGCAAGATTGTTCGAGTATAATAGGGTTAAATTTGAGTCAATAAGAGTTGTATTCAATCACTTAGTTAATTTTAAAATGAAAACTCTAGGGATATATGGATTCAGTTGTATCTAATTCCAAACACACAAAATTCACTTTTTAATAAATTTCAGCTTGATTTGAATTAAAGTGAACAAGCAAGATAAATTGAATCTAAATTCCAAACCAAACAGAATGAGAAGAAGAGTGAGGAAAAGTCCCTTTAAAGAAAAACCCTTAATTCAGTATTATTTAAGATAAGATAGACACTTAATAACTTACACACTACTTAGAGATCCATCAAGTATAATGCGGTGATGTCTTCAAATCTTCAACAGAAAATGATACAGTTCAGCACCGCCAATAATAAGAAGATCTTGCCTCAGTATCCACCAATCAGCCTCAAGAATCGTAATTACTTTCTTCTCCAGTCGTAGAGCCTCGATTCCACAAATCAGCAGTAGAGAAAATCTTTACAACTGTTTAGAAATTTGGATTGTGTTCTTCTCGGTTTATAAAAGTGATCCAAAAAGATCCAAGGGATTTGGATGAAAAAATTATAGAGTTTGATCACAAAAGAACCCTAAAAATTCTTGTTAATAAGTCTAATCCCGCATCTCTATTTATAGGAAAAGTTGTTTCAAAGATATAGGGATTAAAGATTTGGAAAATATTTGATTAAAGAAAAACGCGTACTCATTCGAATGAACTGCTACCTCATTTGAATGATCTACCCTATCTCATTCGAATGGCCCTCAACAATACTTCGAACAAAATTCCAGAGCTGACCAAAAAAGGCGACACTTCAGATCTCATTTGAATATGTGAACCTCGTTCTAAGACCCTACACAAATCATTCGAATGACATGTCAATCTCGTTCTAAAGAGTTACTAGATTTTTTAAAATTATTTAAAAATCATTTTAAAAATGTTTTGAAAACTTTTAAATGCAAACTCTTTAAAATCAACTCTTGAACATTTTAAGCTTTACTAAGTCACTTCAACACACTTCTCGGGTAAAGTTTTGATGATCGATCTTCAGTCTTGCAAATGTCACCAACGATTCGTTTCTTCGAAGACTTTAGAATGGTGATGAAGGTGCAATGGGGTGTAACAAAATAAGCTAAATAAAAATAATTAGAAATTATATTTTTTTTCTCTTATAAATTTCCCCCATTGGCTCTTCCAGTACATAACTCAAACCGAAGCCAAATTTGACCCCTAAGACTAATACAACTAATGCCCTCCCAAACCAAGAAATGAAAACACATAAATGTATAAGTCTTCAATTGAAAGTCATCTTCATCTTATGTGGTCTATGATATCATCATCAAGGTGGAATGACCAACACATATGAGATAAAAGAAATACCATGATGCGTACGAGTTTTAAAAAAAACTCTCCCTCAATTTGTTCTTCCCTTTTTTCCATAATAGACAAAGGGTAAGAAATGATGCATGAATTATTATCATCATTCAAATACAAATGAAATAACAACACAAAGATAAACAATCAATCACGTGCGATGAATTTCCAAAAATAGAAAGTAGAAGAGAAGAACTACAAGTTGGATACCTTTTGGAATTTTTAAAAATTTTCAAGCACAAAAATTATATGTATACAAAAGAACATATAGGTAAAAATACAATACACCATGGAGTATCACTAAATATATGAATCATGATAACGAAATGAAATTGTGTGAACATGTTCTACAGGCAAATCTACATAGGCGCATGAAGTCATGAAATACTTATAAAGAAACAACTCAATTTCAACCTTAGGTGTAAGAAAGTTGAACATAAATAAAGTTGACTCGACTTATGAAATATGCCAGGAATTTAAATTCTTCTCAAATCAATAGCGCCAAACTATTTAATTATTTTTCAAGAGAGTCCGTTATGCAAATACATTGATCTTCTACTATATAGCACCCTATAAATCTCACATATTTATGAGTTCACTCTCAAATATTGAAGATATCATAATGCTCATGTGTATCCAAGCATCAATGAAATAAAATAAACTTGGCACTTATGATTTTGTATGTCGTTAATCATTTAGGCTCTTTTTGCAAATGATGGCTTTTAACGTAAAAGGAGTTTTCTTTTTCGTATCCCCTTTCCATTGCATAACATAAAATAATTTTTTGGAAAACAAAATCCGACTATGGTTCTTACAAGTACAACTTATCTCTAGTACATTTGGTTTGTTATTAAACAGTATTGAGATGAGAACACCGTATTCGATAAATGATAAGCAAGTGCAATGTTCAAAAAGTCCATGCATGTGTGCAATAAAGGTGAGAAAAATTCTAGCTTGAAGAAAGTGGTCATCAATGAACAACGAAATGCTAGCCACACATTATTAAGCATACTAAAGAAACGAATCCATGTATCAAGGCACCATGAAAAAGTCACATGAATGGATGGTATGTAAGGTGATTCGAACATCTTAAATGCACGTCCATTTATGATGAAAAATAAAATATAAAAATATTTTTGTCTTTTTCAGAATTAAAAAAAAAATTGGAATTTTTCAAACTTTTTCTAAAGAACCGAAAATCTTTTTGGTTTTTAAAGATTTTTCCAAAATAAAAATAACAGAATTACAATATAGCAATAGAGAAAAATGATATAAACATCATACACTATATGAAGTCATAACCTTAATCATTCGTCTGAGAGTTCTTAAAAGGAGTAGACATCCTTTGAAATTCCTCAATCAAACTTTGAGAAGTTATGACTATAAATTCAACTTGCTCTCAAAATCTCTATGGTGATGTGCGAGAGCATGTGTGGAACCGTGTGTAGGAGCGCGTGTGTGGACACGTATTTGAAATTATGTGGGAGCATATCATGGAACACGCATGTGAGAAACTCTCCCTAGATTAAAACAAAATTCCTAAAGGTGACCTATTTTTTTGCAATGAGAAAAAACATAAATAGGCTTGGGTCTAGCTTGGTTAACATCCCTAGGACGAGATCCTCATGGAGTATTAGGTCTCCTTGGTGGGTTAGGTCGTAGCCCATAAAAATCCATCACAAACACGTGAACATTCTCGGGTGCGTCATTCGAAGTGGATGCACCATCATAACCTATTCCTTGCCTCTCATTAAAACCTAAAATGCGAGACCGGAGAACATTCTTACAACCTTCTTCGATGTGTCCTCTGTAGTGACCTTGACCTCCCGGGCACGTTCGATATCTTTCTTGATTTGGGAAACATGGTCTTTAATTTTCTCATGAGTCTCCAATGAAGCTTGAAAGTCTCTCATAAGACTAGCCATAGTATTAATCAAATTGATCTTTTCCCTACCAACCACAATCAATTGATCACACAAATAAACTTTCAACTTCTCAAGTTGACTTACCAATGCCTCACACTCTCTTAAACTTTCACTTCCTTCTCTAAATAAAACACCCTAACATTGAAACTTTTGTTTAATTTTTTAATTCTCAAAGACTCTCTGTAATGTTCGGCGTAGGTGCGTTGAAGTCCACCTTCTCCCTCACTCAAAATATCATCATCACTCTCACTCTATCAAGAATAGTTCGACAAATTATCAAGGCTATCACATTTAAAAATGTTCCCATCGGTATGGGACAAACTAAAAGTACTAACATGACTGGAAAGGAATGCAATGCAAGGTTCATGTTGTAATTCATCCCCCGAATGCACCGACTCGACGTCACTATCACTAAGATTGGCTTTATATGCAGCTTTGCCTATGACTTGTCTCGTTTGCCTATTGGGAAACTCATATTCCTTGTGACATTTCCATTCACATTCAAAACACCTCACGTTATCTCTCTCTAAAATGTTCTTGCCCTAATTTTTCTTTTTGTTTTTATAAAAACCCGTATTTTCTTAGGAAGAATTTTCTTTGTTAAATTTGAGAAAAATTTTAATTTTTTTTACAAAATAGCAAGGTTATCAAGATCAAAATCATACTCGGGGTCAGAGTCTAAAACCTTTTTTTTCATTATAGCTTTTAAAGGTACTCCTTCATTTTTCCTTTTAGTTTTGGGGAACATATCTAATTCATAATTTTGAAGGTCTCCTACAAGTTCTTTTAAGCTAAAGAGTATCTAAAATTCCTAAAGATATTATGATAGTAACCTTAGCATTAAAACGGGATGGGAGTGGTCTCAAAATCTTTTTAACAACCCTCGTCTTAGAATATTCTCACCCAAATTAAATCATGAATTCACTATATCAGATAAATATGCATAGAATTTATAAAAAGTGTCATACTCATTCATATATATGGTCTAAAACTGAGTGGTGAGATTTTGTGGTTTAGAAACTTTCACAGCGTTGGTACCCTCGTGAGTGAGTTTCAGGGTATCACATGCATCCGTAGACATGGCACAAGTCATAATCCGACGAAATTCATCGGGAATGACTGGGACAGAAATTATGATCAACTCACGAGAGTTAAAATTACTCCAATTAAAATAATCTTTTGTCCAAGAAATGATAGGTTTAAGACTTTCGACATTGTCGTTAATCACAGTAGGTGGTGTCCAGCCTCTTTCATAGAAAATCCAGACTCTCTCATCAATCGACTATAGTCCCGACCTCATTCGATCTTTCCAATATGCATAATTTGACCCATCAAAAATAGGTAGCCTATTATACAAATTATCTATATAATCTCAATTTAAAGATCACATAATTAATTAATGTAACCAGCTCTGATACCAATTTCAAAATGCTAGGGATATATTGATTCACTTGTATCTAAGTCCAAGCACACAAATTCATTTTTTACCAAATTTTATCTTGATTTAAATTAAATTAAACATGCAAGATAAATTGAAGCCAAATTCTAAACCAGATAGAATGAGAAGAAGATAGAGGAAAGATCCATTTCGGATAAAACCTTTAATTCAGCACTATTTAAGATAAGATAGACAGTTAACGAATTACAGACTACTTAGAGATCCACTAAATATAATGCAATGATGTCTTCAAATTTTCAATAAAAAAAATACAGTCCAGCACTGCCCACGGCAATTAGATCTTGCCTCGGTATCTACTGATCAGCCTCAGGAATCGCAATTCCTTTCTTCTTTAGTCGTAGAGCCGCAACTCCATAAATCAGCAATAGAGAAAATATTTATAAGGGTTTAGAACTTTGAATTGTGTTGTTCTTGGTTTAGAAAAGTGATCCTAAAAGATCCAATGGGTTTGGATGAAAAAAATGTAGAGTTTGATGACAAAAAGAACCTAAAAAGGCTTGTTAAAAAGTCTAATCCAACATCCCTATTTATAGGGAAGTTGTTACAAAGAGATAGGGATTAAAGATTTCAAAAAGATTTGATTAAAAATAAAAAAAAACTTACTCGTTCGAACGAATTTTCACCTCATTCGAACGAAGTAGCCTATCTCGTTCGAAAGACCCTCAATGATGCTTTGAGTGACATTCCAGAGCTGAACAAAAAGGCGACGCTTCAGATCTCGTTCGAACGTGTGAACCTCATTCTAACAACCTTATAAAACTCATACAAACGAAATGTCAATAACATTATAACGAGTTAGCGAGTTTTTTAAAAAATCATTAAAAATCACGTTAAAAACATTTTGAAAATTTTAAATGAAAATATTTTAAAAACAACCCGTGAACATTTTAAGCTTTACCAAACTCGTTCATAACACTTCTCGAGTAAGGTTATGATGAATGATCTTCAATCTTGAAAATATCACCAACGATTATTCTATTCGAAAATTGAAGAACGGCCATAAAGGTGTAGTGGAGTGTAACGGGATCAGCCAAATAAAAATAGAATGAGCAATTATAAATTTTGCTCTTTCACAAAACAAGAGGGGGTGTACAAGGGTGTATATAGGGGAAATAAAGTCAAAGTTCTGTTATACGAAGAAAATTTTTATTTCAAAAAACTAGTGATCGAAACATAAATGTCATTCATACAACCCTTTTCCAATTGAACTTCGGAGTATAAACAACACAATTTGTCAACTGTGTATAAATAAAATTTCTTCAGCTCATCATGATTCACAAACTGTGTATAAATAAAAAAGCTTAATTGAATCGTTCGGAACAACACGATTCATCAATCGTGTATAAATAAATCGTTCGAAGTAACTCTCTTCGATAACTGAGTATAAACCAATAGTTCAGAACAACATGGTTCCTCAATCATATATAAATAAATGGTTCTTGGCAACATGATTTGTTAGTCGTGTATAAGCAAATCGTTCGAAGTAACTCAGTTCGCCAATTGTATATGAACAAATGGCTCGTATCTACCCAATTCGCTAACCGAGTAGAAATGAATCTCATCATAACTATGATCGTCTACCAACCATAAATAATTATAAACAACTTCGGTCTAATGAAAATAACCCAGTGAATCAACAATCTTATATTAAGACGCATATTATTGAACAATTAATTGCAAAGAAAAGGGGAGAACCAGTCAAATGAAGGGGTAAGAATTTAGAAATATTATACTCAAAATTGGTCTTAAGACCTTAGTGTTCAATATACGAGAGATGAAAGGAGATGAAATCGGATCCTACTCGGTCTCGACATAGTCCGGATTGAGAGATGAAAGGTTCCACTTAGAGTGATCATCCCTCACTCGGTTTGTCCATCTCTTTGTAACCATTAATGAAGGACTGGTATTTGATCACCCCACGATACTCGAAGGAAAGAAAGGATCTCAGATATCTGAACCTAATAATAGGAGCCAAGGCATTTTCCTCCTATACAACATCATCCTTCTCCTTACTCCGAAGGTATAAGAGACGCCTCAGTCCAAAAATTCCATCCGCTATCTGAGGTTTCAGAGTAATCACTTCTTGCATGGATATCTCCCTGGCACCTTCTCCGCATCACGCTCTCACCAATAATTCATCGGGGCATCATCCCTCATTCTTAGCCTTTTTTAGAGTCTCCAGCTCTGCTTTCATTCTTAGGATCTTTTATGCCTCATCCCTCTTATTTTTCCACTTTAGGGACATGAAAACCTCGTGGTTTCTCACTTGTGAATAAATTGGCATAAATCAATTCAAGGTGATAAGAATGCCAAAATTATATTTCATGAAACAAAGACAAGTACTTACCCTATCCCCTAATTGGATCAATTCCTTATCACTACCTATCAGCCCCCCACTCATCCGATTGAGGTCTTCAGGAAGATAGGCATTTGAATAACCTAGATAGCTCTCATTTAGGTCTTCGTACCTAAGCCATGGAGGCTTAGTCCTCTCCTTCTCTAAAGGAACCCTTTCACCTTCGGCATATTTATCCTTTTCGTCGACAATTACTCTCTCACGAATGGAGGTAGGGGTACCCCCACCCTCAATGGGACATTTTTATTTCCTTCTCTACGAGGATCCTTCCTCCATTAGTTAAACATATGAAGTTTCTTCCTCAATTACATTGGGGTGAAGGATGGATTAGCCTACTCTAACCCCTTCGACTGAGGACTTGCATCGGTCAGCTGAGGATTTGGCGGAGGGGGGGAAAATTGGTGGACGGACAAGTTTTTACTTAATCTTTGAAGCACAACTAAGTATCCCCAATGGGCCATGGTGTCAGAAGCTGTAAAAACAAAAGAAGATAAAAACTATGAATACAACACTTGGAAATCAAACTGATCGATATGACAAAAATGTACATGATGAGCGGGGAAAATAAGCACACTGAAAATGAATAAGGAGACGTGCTTCCTTGATTTCTTCTTGAAGCCGAAGGACGTCACGATCTCTTATCTCTTCCCCTCAAGCGATAAAGCCCAAAACCTCCAGTTGTTTCAAATCACAAAGCTCCTTGAATGGGCAAGCTTTCTTTATGTCTTATTCAACTATCTCCCTTTGGTCGAAAGGAATATTCGAAAGCTCATTGAAGATTCCTATAAAATAACAAAGAAATATAAATCAGTATAGTAAATAAGGGAAGGTCATCACCAATTTACCAAAGGCAACGAAGCTCACTTGGGTCTGGCTTGGTCCAGGTCAAGGGAATCATGAACAAGTTCCCCATAAGATCATTATGATCATGGTGCTACCTCCCCTCCCCTCAAACATAAAGGAAATAGTGTTTCTAGTTATTATTGGATGAGGGAAGGGAAGTAACAAAACCTTCGCATGTATGCCTACAGGCAAAGGTGTACCAACCTCCCTGGGAGGCTACAGGCTTGTACACAGTCAAGAGTTCACCGACTAATAAAGGGTGATCGACTCCAAACAATCATAAAAGTGAACCATAGATCCGATTAGGATCCTCCATGTGATTGATATTTATTGGGATAGGGAAATATTTATGAGGACGAGGACTTCACAAATTGGCTTCGTGAGGGTAATACCAAGCCCAGCCTAAAAGGAATGCTTGTAGAAACAAAATTCACCCTCATGAGCGATCGGGGGTCTGATTGGCCTCATCATCTACAAGAATGGATAAAGCCCTCAAAAGGGCAAGTTTCTCTACCCATTCATTATTCGTCTCTTTAGTCAAGTAGCTGATAGATTTATAGGGACCAAAAGAGATACCACTGGAAGGACCGATCAGAGAATGATCAGGTGAGCCAATATATGGGGCTATACGAGGGGGTGGATTAGGCCTCGAAGGGTGTGATGAGGAATCCCCTTGGGTAGAAGTCCTTTCTCATTATACTTAAGCCTAAAGGCCTCTAAGATTTCCACCATGTTTGTTAAGGCTCTTTGGCACTGAAGCCTCTCTTGTTAAGACATGTGAAGATATTAACCAAATGGGTGAAGCCACTCGATATATTAGAAAGATTGTGAATTAGGAGACACAAAGTCTGAAATTTGAAGATTGGTCTCTGGGAATTGAGAGAGAAAACTACAAATTCTCGTGAAATAAAAAGTGAAACCAAGACTAAGATAAGACGAAATTTAAAATGGAAAGAAATAATAAGAAAGGAGAAGGGTACTAGTAGAAAACAAGAGTTGCGACGGAGGAAGTTCTTAAAAAGAGCAGAGAAAAATGGTGAAGTAGAGAGATTTGGATGAAAATTACTGGTGAGGAAAATTGAATTGGAAAAGCAAAATCCCTTGTATATGCAAATGAAAGAAACCATTTGAATTCAATGATTGGATCTCCACAGATAGAATGACCCACAAATGCCAAGTATAAGACATGCGCAGCTAGAACGTGCAGTGTGGGTCAATGCTCCCACTCTCTACTCAAGAACATATGAGTCATCAGGCGCCAATGATTGATGACTTTCTATCAAATGATGTTCTGTCTTAGAAATAGTTCACACCGACTCAGACGTCGATAAAATCATAACCAGATCAAGGAAAATCACGAGTAAATATAGTTGCCATAGTTATCTTGAAATTCCACTAGTAAGTGATCGCATGGAATGAACATTGTTCGGCTACTAACAAAGACTCTTTAGCTCAGCTCAGCGAATGCAAAAAGTCTGGGGGTAATTAATGAGGGGGATTTTTTAACAATAAGAAGCATGCAGAAGTTGTCGAATGCTGAGTAGAAAACAAAGGACAATTGAGATATAAGCAACGACCTCTGATCACTCACATAGTTGAAGGATTTTTTCCCCAAGATGGACAAATGATTTTTTTCGACTAATCCACTAAGTTATATAGACTTCATCAATAAATCTTCAACAACCAAAAATTCATCACTCTTTGACATGAAATCCTTCAACACGAGATGAAGACTCGTCTTTAGTAGTTTAGCATATTTGAACCTTTGTACACTTAATCAAAGTATATGTTCCTAACTACTAGCATGGCCCTTTATCACTACGAGCAAGTATCTCAAAAAATACGAGCACATGTCACCCATATATTTAAATATACCAAAAGTTCATGCTAAAAGTAAGGAAGAACATTGTAAAAGACTATGTATATAAAGCCTTGTATAGTGATAGTAAAGGCGTGCTAAGAGGACTTTGTAATATTGTACTCCAATATCCATAGTGATTATAAAGAAAGACTCCCCATCCCCTTCACCTATGGATGTAGGTCAATCCCGACTGAACCACATACATATATTATTACTCTCTCTCTGTCTCTCTCTCTCTCACACACACACACATACACACCCCCACTTTGTTGTATTCAGTATTTCCATATAAATTTATTGTGTTGTAAACGAAATCCTTTTTCTGCACTAACAAGAATCATTGTGATGAACATGGGACCAACTCACCAAAACTTAAGCCACTATTTTGTTGTTTTTGTTAATCAACCTCTTGTCAACTACTTCCACTAGTGCCACCAAAAATTGCCCTACAACGCCCACTTTAGATAAATTTACACTAGTAGATACAAGATATCCTACCATCTTCTTCAAAAGTGAACCATGAAAAACTGGATGAATAAGAGAGTCAACAAATAATGACATCATATAAGCCACTCATCCCAATTTTTTTATGATCTGCCAAGGTTTAAAAAACCTTAGTTCTAGCTTCAAATTGTGTCTGGGAGACATCTAAGTTTGCCTATGAGGCTTTAACCTCAATTAAACCCAATCTCCCACCTTATATTTACTCTTTGTCCTCTTCTTATTATCATGGTTTTTCATTTACGTTAAGCCTCCTATAAGTTCTCTTCAAGATTTGTTGTAACAAGTTCCTCTCATTCACCTAATTATGTAACTCGAAAGTAGTGTATTAAGGTCGAATGGATAAAATAGAGGTTTTAAACATAGAGGGCTTAAAAGGGAGTCATTTTCAAAGTTATATGGTAATTAGAGTTGTACCACCACTCTGTCATGGACAACCATTTAACCTAGTGTTAACATCTAGCCCCTATCATATATTTGGGATAGTTTTCAAAGAAATAATTAAGCCTTTCTGTTTGACTATTAGTTTGAGGGTGGTAAGATGAGCTATGTATTAAAGTGGTGCCAACCAATTTGAATAGTGTCTCCAAATAATCTCAAAAATACAACTTCTCTATGTGAAATAATAGTGGTGGACAGACAATGTAGTTTGTGCACATTGTTAAAGAAGTTGGTGGCTACCTTTTCACAATTATAAGGATGAGATAGAGAAAAAAAGACCATATATGGTGTACTTGTCCACAATAAATAGTATGTGGTCATGTCCATTAGATTTGGGCACCTAGTGATGAAGGCCATTGCAATGTCAAGTCAATGAGTGAATGGGATGGGTAAGGGTTACAATAGACCAAGGCTACATATTCATTCTTTCTTCTTTGATAGCAAACACATTATCTCACTCATTAGGTGATGTCTTTTTCATCTATAGCCAGTAAATATACCTCTCTAACATCTTTATTGTTCTCTTGATGCTTGAATGGATTGTAGTACTTGATTAATGGAATTTCTTCATGATGTTAGCTCTCAAAAATCCTTTTGGTCCTATGACAATCATGTTATTATACCTCAACACTCTATTGGTGAGTGTATAAGGGAGTTTACTGGAAGAATCAATCAATAATGATTCTATTAGTTCTTGTAGCTCTTGGTCATCTTATAAATTGGTATGAACTTCTTTAATCCAATTGGGTTGCACTGTAGTGATCAGGTTCTGCTCCTCATGCTCCCCTTGTACTCTTGTCAATGTATCCACCATAATGTTATTTACTCTCTTCTTGTACACAATGGTTCAATCATACCCCAAGAGTTTAGTTAACCATTTATGTTGTAACATTATATAAAATCTATGTTCAATAAAATATATAAATCTATGGTAATCAGTCTTGATCAAAAAGTGTTGCCCATTCAAAATTGATTCTAACTTGTTAACGGAATACACAATGGACCAGTTTTTTCTCATAAATAGATAGTACTTTTTGGGGGGAGTGACTTGGTTAAATAGGCAATAG
This sequence comes from Sambucus nigra, assembly GCA_949130495.1. NCBI lineage: Eukaryota > Viridiplantae > Streptophyta > Magnoliopsida > Dipsacales > Adoxaceae > Sambucus > Sambucus nigra. The sequence goes on from OX422221.1 coordinate 293,848,751, forward strand.
GACTTCCTTTTTGCATCAGTACAACTCACACTCCACTATTACTTGCATATGTATCAAATATAAAGCTTTGGTGAAAATTTAGCAATGTGAGAACTTGAATTGTTAGTATAACATCTCAAAAGCCCTTGTAGCATCTTCACTCTAATGAAACCCATCCTTTCTCAATAAATTTGTTAATGGTCTATAATTGTAATAGTATCCCTTAACAATTTTTTTATAATATCTAGTGAGCCCTAAAAATCATCTCAATGACTTCACATTTTTTTATGGGCCATTTTTTCATGCGCTTAATATTATCAAGGTCTGCAGCAAATCCATCAACAATCATAAGAAATTTAACCGCTTAGCATACAATTTATTAACCCTTAGTAAGTCCATTGTAATCCTCAAATGTTGTAAGACTTACAAGGACCTATTATACACTAGTATGTCATCAAAGAATACTAGTATAAATTTTCTAAAATGTGGCCTAAACACATCTTTCATGAATCCTTGAAAGGCTGATGGTGCATTAGTCAGCCCAAAAGTCAGAACTACAAAATCGTAATGTCTTTGGTGTGTTTTAAAAGCAGTTTTCTCGATGTTTAACTCCCTCATACATATTTGATGATACCTCGAACTGAGATAAAGTTTAGAAAAAATCATTGCTCCATGAAGCTTATCCATCAACTCACATATGACAGGTATTGGGTATTTATCTTTCATAATGAGGGAATTTAGTTCCATGTAGTCAATACAAAACCTCCAGTTATCATCCCTCTTCTTGACTAAAAGTGCTGACAATGCTTAAGGACTAGAACTAGGTCGGATTACCCCACTCTTTAACATCTCTTGCACTATCTTCTTAATTTCCCCTTTCTAAACATGTGGCTATCTATAAGGTCTAATGCTTACACGATTTCTATTTTCTTTCAGTACTATCTTGTGATTATGAGATCTATAAAGGGGAAGACTCTTTATCTCTTGGAATCACCATACTCCCGTAGCAATTTTTATATTTGTTCTTGAGGTTGTTCATTGTATTGGAGGATGGAATACGATTGGACCATGAATATTAATGCTTCTTTTATGCACAAGTTCAATAATAATTTTTCAGTAATACTTTATAGTTGGGCCTCCTCTTTAATCCCACAATTATGTTCTCACGTGATCTTAATTTTTCTTCACCGCGTCTATCAAAATTCAAGTTGTAATTTTTCCAATCAATGTACATGGGGTCTCCTTTCTTGTAACCATAATATGCAATGGACCATATGGCAGCCCCTAATGCTAAGAGTCTAATGTCAGTCTGAAATTTATGTTCTTACATCTGCCACATAAATTTAGAGTATTTCCCTTGACTCTCAATCTTTTCTCCATTAGCCATTATTACTCAAATGGTGTTTGTGGGAAAATTTTCACACCCTAGTTGTTTAGATATTAGAGTGTAAGAATTTATGTGTGTATCTCGAATCATTGCGTATAGTTAGTTATACCCTCTTTGACATTCCGTTCACCTTGAAGTTGTGTGGCCCAGCAAATCCTAATAGTGCATTCATAGAAAAGACCATTTATGATCTGTTGCTTCACCTTTCTTCTCAATATCCACCCATTATACTACTACTTATTCATTTGCTTCCTTTATTTCCTCTTATTCTCCCATAATCATGTACCGTTGTTTCTTCTTGCACTTATTTCCCACTTGATACACCTCATCACAATGGTAACACAAGCCTTAGGATTTGTTTGCTTACATTTTTTTCTTCGTTGATTTTTTTCACTAGTAAGGATTTTGAGGGGTAACACCTTTGGAATTGGTGATGAGGAAAGGGGTTCTTGGTTTATATCTTGGGTTTAGAGAATTGGTAAAAGAATTTTGAGAAGTATGTAGTGAATTTTTTTTCTAAAGTGGATTTTGGTTAGTGTTAGGGTAAGAATTGAACCCTTGAGAGTAGGTTCTTGAGGGAATCTTATTTTTCTTGGAAAGGGCTTCAAGTGTGATTTCTTGCTTTTTTTCAAAAAACATTGCTTGTAAGAGGGTGGTGGGATTGAACATCTCTATAGTTTCCTTTCTTCAATCCACTAATGAAATTGACTATTACATATGTCTCTGAGAGTCCTTTTTTATCTACCACCACTAATGATTTGAGGTAACTAAATTTCTCACTCCTCCATAGTGCATGTTTATTGAAACTTACTCAACTTTTCGATGATATTATCTTTGTATGAAAATCTTTCATATAATGATTCCACAAAATTCTCCCATGGTACTCTGACAGTGTTGTTGAAATAAGCTTGAAACCAAAAATATGATTTACCTTCTAGGTATATAGAGGCATAAGAAACCTTTTACGACTTTGGTACTGGATTGATCTGAAAGTATCTCTTGGTTCCAACACCCATCCGCTTAGATCCCATTATAGGATTTTGGAATTTCGATCTTGTATTTCATGTGGTTTTGGAGAAATTAATGCAGGTTATCTGGGTTATTCAATTCCCTTTTAATAAAAAAAATAATGATCCCTCGTGTATCCGATCTCACACAAACCATGGAAATGATTCCCTCTCGATTGGGTTCATTTTCCCTTGACTGTTGAGCTAATAATTTCTCGATCCCCACCCTAAAACCATCAAGAAATTGTTTAATTGATTTCCTCATATTCTCCATCGTATCAATTTTTCCTTCCACCACTGATGAAATCGTTTGAATGTTTTGTACATTGTTCATTAGTTCTTGAATTTTACCTTCCAATTGTTGGTGCCTCGTCTCCATTGTTTCCCTACCCACTCCAATAAATATATTTGATACCAATTGTAATAATAATCAAACTTTTATCATTATACAATTACTCAATTTACAAGTACAATTAACATAGAATTAAGGAGGAAAATTTTCAGAAGAGGAGGGGGGAGAGAGATAGAGAGAGAGGGAGGGGGAGAGAATACAATTTTAATATTCCAATTATATTCAATTGGTTATAAGTTGCCTTTTATAGTATACAACCTTCATTTCTAAATAATATGGGATATTGTTATAATTGTTTATACTTGTTGTCTAAGAGCATCCACAATGGGGATGAGAAATGCCAAAAAAATTTGTAAGTTTACAAAATGGGATCACTGCAGTGGTGGCCATAATCGAACAAATTCTGTATGTTGATTTGTAGTGGGTTTGCAAAGATACAAAACGACTACAGAATTTGTAAAGGGTTCCTACGAACTTCATTTGTTCGTAGAAATTTCTACGAACAAATGAAGTTCGTAGGAAGTAAAAATAATCATTTTAATTATATATTTGGGTTCCTACGAACAACATTTGTTCGTATCATTTGCTACGAACAAATGATGTTCGTAGGAAATAAATTTTGTTTTTCTACGAACTTTAATAGTTCGTAAGAAGTTAAATTGTAAATTGTTATTTATCACCACTGTGAGACTGCAGATTTCTTACCAGGCAAACCAACTTTTCAGTTGGTAAATTACCTTTCGTGCGCCGCCCACCATTACTCATGCTCTAACTAACTAGCTGGTGTACGAATTATTTACTTCTCAATACATGTGATATGGTAGGTCTTAGTCCAACTAGCATGACACCCGATAAATGTTACCTGAATCGGGAGAAACTGAATTGAGATAAGATATTGTGCCCTATAAGGGAAGCCGAAATTGGAAGATGTTGAAGATAAGTTTAAAGAAAAATGATCTTTGTGATTTTTCTAGGTGTTTTATGAATTTAGTGATATGAAGTTATGTTTAAAGAAAATTCATCTCTATGTCCCATTACAGTTCTTCCCAAATTTGGAGAGGTGAAAATAATTTTAAAGAAAGAACCTTTCTGAAAGTTGATGCCAAAAATGAATGTCGATATAGACTACAAATTTTTCAACTCTGACATGAATGACTAAACAATGAACCCCACAATTTTTAACGAGTTCTTTATATTTTAACTAATTACATTAGTGGGTCATGTTAACACTCATTAAAGAGGGCAATAAATTTGGACTCGCCGATGTAATGCGATGAGTTTGAAGTATTTATATGAATTAGATTATGATAACAATTGAGAGAGAGGGACAAGAACACATTTTTCTTACGTTTGGGTGTGAATGTGCATGTTATATGCTACGGTATATCCGTACAATTGAGTGAAGGAGGTGAGAATGCGATTATTCACGTGGTCGAGAGAGAACATGGATTTTCAGTACTAAAACAAATAAATAAAATGCAATTTAATTAGATATAAATTAATTATATAAGATTGGATCTAATAATAATTTTTAAAAAATTATCCTTGCCAAATGACGGTCGGGAAAAAAATAAAAAATTACTAATTTGTAAATTAACTATAAAATTTAAGTAAAAATAGGCCCAATAAAAATTTCAAAAAATTAATCCTTGAAAATGATTTTGAGTACCAAATTTAAAATAAAAATACGGTTTAATTCGATTCAAAATTTTATTAGAATAAACTGGACATAATTGTAATTGTTTAAAATTAATCCTTGAAAATGACAATTGGGAAAATATAAAAAAATAAAATTACTACTTTAAAATTAAATATAAAACTCAATTAGATAAAAATGGACCAAAAAAAAGTTTTAAAAAATCCTTAAAAATAATTTTCGGAACTAAAATAAAAAAATGGTTTTCAATTAAAAAAATTCTGAGACGATGAGTTTTTTTTTAACAAAAAGATATTTAATACAAACTAATTCAATTAGTAATGCAAATATAGTAAAAAGTGAAGAAAAATAGTCAATAATGTGATTCCAAAAATATGGTATTGGTTCAAGCAAAATAGATTTTTCGTTAATGGTGCATAATCAAACCCTAGGTTTTATTCCTAAACTAATGGACCACCATGCTCTATGACATTTAGGATTAACAAACCCGACTTAATAACACATTTGGTTCAACCTTGATAACTCAAATCAATAATATCATCATTTGGTTCAAAAACATTGAAAAATACATATATTTATGGATGAATGGCTCAAATATTGAAATAACAACCTCAATATACTATACGTTTGATCAGTGGCAGAGGCACTGTGTAAGCTGGGTGGGCAAGTGCCCCAGTAAGAAAAAAAAAATTAGTTTAGTATTTTGGAACAAAAAATAAATATAACAAAAAGGGGGTCTAAAGTGAAATAGAAAACTTAAGTTATAACCTAAATCTAAAACCCATTTTAGCTCTCATTTGAAAGAGAGCTGCTCTGCTCACACCACAGTCGCACCTCACCTCGGTCTTCACTGCTTCCGCCTGACTCCGCCACTCCATGCAGCAAGCCACCTCCTTCTTCCTCATCCTCCATTGTTATGTAAGTTCTCCTTCCTTCCTTGAACCTTCTAAGATTTTTTTTGTATGATGAAAACATAGCTAAGTTTTTTTTCTCCTCCATTGTTGTATGATGAAAACAGAGCTATTTTTTTATTGTTCATTGTTTGCTATTTAGGTTTGTTATTTAGTTTAGATTTGACTTCATTACTTGAGTTCATTATTTTTTCCCCCGAAAATAAATTACAAGTTTATAATTTAAATAAAAATTATAGTTGCTTTATTTGTTGTTTATAATTTAAATAAAAATTAAACATGCTTTGTCACTATAATTTAAATAAAAATTAAACTTGATTTGTTGCTATTTAGATTTGTTGTTTATAAATTAATGTTTGGTGAGCTAAAATAATTTTACATTTAAACTTGTAACTTCAGTTATGGAAACGTATTATAAAAGAACTCACGAAAATGTGATGCCTCCAACGGAAAAAATTGATGTCCAAAAGGAACCTATTGCAAAAAAGATAAGTCGACGTTGAATTCAAGTTGACTTGTCAAATCTTCCTTTTGATCCGAGTTTAAGGCCACAAATTTCAGAATATGATGCAAATGATCAAGACAAGATTAGACGAGCATATTTACAAATGGGTCCTTGTCAACCCTATACGCATTTATTTCCTCAAACAATGTTTAGAAACAAGGCTCGTTGTTTCAATGTAGCATGGTTCACTCAATTTGAGAGCTGGTTGGAATATAGTGTTAAGGAGGATGCTGCATTCTTTTTGCCTTGTTATTTGTTTCGTCCAGAGTCTGTGGACAGATATTAAAGTGATGCTTTCGTTAGAAGTGGATTTAATAATTGGAAACAAAAACGAAGACTCCAAGAGCATCTTAATAGTGATGCACACAATGCGGCGTATATGAAGTCTCGAGATTTGTTGAATCAAAATCAACATATTGAGGCGATAATTGATAACCAATCGAAGGAGTGTCGATGAAGATATATCAAATGGTCGAGGGTTAAATAGGAGACTAGCCTAAAGCGGGCCAGTGATACCTGTTGGGGCTCACACTATGGTACATTAATAAATTTGATTATTATGTTTGGATCCGTGCTTGATGTTCTTGCAAATTCGGTGGAACAAGTTACTGATAGAAAAGGTGAAGCGTTAAATTTAATTAAATCAATACAATCTTTTGATTACATGTTTACCTTGCATTTGATGAGGAATGTACTTGCAATAACCAACGAACTTTCCAAAGCATTGCAATGAAAAGATCAAGATATTGTAAATGCTATTACTTTAGTGAGATTTTCTAAGAATCGTATGCAAAAAATGAGAGATTGTGGGTGGGATCATCTATTGGTGGAGGTTTCTTCTTTTTGTATGAAATATGGTATATTAGTTCCTAATATGGAGGATAATTTTTGTCTTTTGGGAAGATCAAGGCGAGGACCGAAGATAACTAATTTACATCATTATAAAGTTGACTTGTTCTACCTTTACGTAGATAAACAATTTGTTGAGCTTAATAACCATTTTGATGAGGTGAATTCAGAATTGCTTATATGTATGTCATCATTTGATCCGAGTAACTCATTTCCTGCCTTTGATATAGATAAATTGGTTCGTCTCTCTGAATTTTATACTGATGATTTCTCAGAACAAGAACGTATTGTACTTCGGGATGAGCTTGAGTTGTATGAGTTTGATATGAAATCAGATGGAGACTTTCTAGAAGTGAAAGGGATTAATGGTTTGGATAAGAAGATGGTTGCGAAAGGAAAACGCATTGTGTATGTTTTAGTCTATAAGCTTCTAAAATAGTCTTTAATTCTTCCCGTTTCCACTGCTACGGTTGAGAGGGCATTTTTCGCTATGAATATTTTGAAAACTGATCTCCGAAATCACATGGGGAATGGTTGGTTAAGTGATAGTTGTGTGACATATATCGAAAAGGATGTCTTCGATTGTATTTCTAATGACGCAATTGTAGATCGCTTCCAGAAGATGAAAAGTCGCAGAGGGAGATTGTAGAATTGTTTAAATCTAGTATTGTGTATTTTGACAACTTTCTACTTTTGTATGAAAATTTCGAGATATATTTATCATTTTTTGGGCAATGAATTGTTATTGTATTCGATGTTTGTTTTTTAGTTATAAGTGTAAAATGTACAAATAAGCCCCAAAAAAAATTTCGGGGGCTACCGCCCCCGAACCCCCGTTAAGGATTTCTGCCCCACCATTACTAGATTCCTGGCTCCGCCACTGCATTTGATAATGTGTTGGAAAAGATGGATATTTGAGGCGTAAATCGCACATGATGGCTTTTGGCTGTTTAAGGTTTAACTAAATTCGACTTGGAGAAGGGGTATATATACATGCTTAATGTAGTGTCTTAATCCAGAACAATGACATTACTTTAATGATGGATGCCAAGGAAAATGACATTATGAAGTCCATATTTTTGAAAACTAGATTATTGCGCCGGCGTTTTAAATAATTTGTTGTAGAATAAAAGGCATAGAAAATTTAATAAATATTTCATAACACTTTTAGAATAATTTGTAAAACAAATATTAATTACTTCTATAGAAAATTCATAACACTTTACCTAAATGAAATCTTATATTAAAGGTTAATGTAATTACCTCATATGATCTCCATTTTTTCAATGACATTACAAAACTATTACCAAATCACTTTTTAAAGTGAATATGAGATAGATCAATCCATCCTAATAAAAAAACATAATTGAAAATTTTGTAATTAGTGCCTATAAGTACATGTTATTGAGTCAGTAATTTTATTATCATAATTTATTACAAACTATTATATTCTTTAAGTTTAAATGGTTTATACTTATGCTCTTCTATTTGATTGTTCTTATTTTCGGACTACTATGAATTATATCAACCATAGTTACCCAAGGATGTAAATGCAACAAAAAAAATGTGATTTTAATGCATACTATCAATATTACTACGTAGAAAATGATTATTGTCAGTATTATTTTTTATCAAGCGATATACTATTAATCGCAACCTTTATATTTTATAAATTTAAATGACTCCAAATCATACTTATTCTCTTTTGAATTTTGTTTTGAAAGGGTTCTCTTTAGTTTTTAGGGAGGGTCTATATTCTCACACCCATTTTAGCTTCCCCCACACCTTTATAGTCTAAGGACACTAATACCCTTATAACACCCCTTTTTTCCAAACCACTCTCTTTTTATTCTTTTTCCAATTCTCTCCAAAAATCTTTTTCCAAACCACTCCCTTTTTATACTTTTTTCCAATTCTCTCCAAAAACTCATTTCATCTTTCCTTTTCCCTTTTCCCTTTTCCCTTTTCCAATTTCCATTTTCCATTTTCCATTTTCCATTTTCCATTTTCCATTTTCCATTTTCCATTATAAAATTTATATTTTATAAATTTAAATGACTCCAAATCATATTTATTCTCTTTAATTTTGTTTTGAAAGGGTTCTCTTTAATTTTTAGGGAGGGTCTGTGTTGATACCAAATTTAGTCAGATGATGTGGACCAATCATATGAAAACACGTGTCAATCTACATGGAGAATACAAATACTTTCAAAAAACAACATGCAGCACCAAGCTACTCAAGCGTCCCGAGCTACTCAAGCGTACCGAGCTACTCAGGCGGTCCGAGCTACTTAGCATGCAGAGCAACTTAAACGCTCTGAGCTACTCAGCGTACAGAGCACTTCATTCAGAAGATAACTACGCATTTAACGCACCTTACATTTAATGCGTATTCTTATTATACAGTTGTATATGTCTACTAAATGACAGCTTATTGAGATGTACAGCCTCAAGGCTATAAATACATTGTAACCCCTTCGTAAGGGGGACTAGAGAATCTCTTGAAAACCATAGAGAGAGAAACAAACACTCAGGCAATACAATAACAGTGGACGTAGGTCATTTTCTTAAGGCCGAACCACTTTAAAAACCTCTTGTCTCGTTTACTTATTACTTATATATCTGTGATTAATTAATTAGATTGCATCTAGTTTTTTACATCAATAGATTGGCGTCGTCTATGGGAAATGACTATACTTACCATTTTTCCATCAAAAATTCATCATATGTGGCTGAGATCCCAGAATCCAGTAACCGGAACACCACTGGGATCCTTCCAAACCCTTCTAATTCCCCAACTATTCAAGATCTGGTTGGCATTATGGCTAATCTGGCTCGAGGGAAAACAACCATGCAAGAAACCATGCGTCAGCTTATACAACTCGTTCGTGACAAAGCGCCTGCCCAGTCCGAATAAAGAAGTGTTCAGAGAAACATCCATCAGCCATCTTCAAGGACCAGACGAACGCTATTTGCAGAGGGCTCTCGATCTAGACGTACTGGTTCTTGTCATACTGAGAGATCTGACGATCCTTCATATCAACCTAGCAGAACTTATTCGGTACGAGTTACAGATTCTCAACGGAATGTTTCTTTAACTCCAGAGCGAGCTAGCGCTCTGGAAAGATTGAGTAGAGTCTCTCCTTTTGATCGTTTGGGCCCTAGGAGAAATAGAAACCCTCCTAGAGTTGCGTCGAAGGACATTCAATGACCAACCGATCTAAGGGAAGATTTTGCCCAATCACACCCAACAACTCAAAGAGAAAAATCTCAAGAAGAAAATTCAGTGCGATCAGTTGCACGAACCAATCATTCTGAGACAGGGAACGATGCATGGAAGGGTTCATTCAAAGATTAGAAGACTGGTTAGGGGAAATGGCTAAAACCAAGAACCCTCTCCAAAGAACTTTTGTCCAAGGATCGCCTTTTGTAAAAGCAATTGTGGGTTTTCCTACACCATCAAAATTCAAAGCTCCAGTGGTGACACCCAAGTATGATGAGAAAACTGATCCAATCCACCACATAGAGCAATATCAAGCTGCTGCTGACATCTACGCAGTCCCTGATGAAATACGGTGCAAGGCATTCTCATGAACTATCACTGGGTCAGCCCAGATATGGTACAATAATCTTCCTCGGAGGCAAATTGCCACTTTCCATCAACTGGCAGAACTCTTTATAGGAAATTTCTATTTTGGAGCGAAACTAGTTACGAGAGTGGCACATCTATTGAATGTGAGGCAAAATGCTGGAGAAAGCACCAGGGATTATATCACTCGTTTTAATAACGAGAAACTTGAGGTAATTGATTACGAGGAGAAAACAGCCATCAGTGCTCTGGTGGGCGGTCTATTACCAAACAAGTTATATTATACGTTGGCTAAAGACCCTCCAAAGTCTATGGCTGAATTGATGGCAAAAGCAGCAAAGATAATGAACGCCAAGGAAGCTATGGCTGCGAAGCAGAATGCTAATACCAAAGAGATCAAGGCTAAAGGTAGTAAAACTAAGAAGAAAGATCAGAAGAACAATGGTGGCAGCAAACAGTCAAAGGGCAAGACACTGGAATAGTTGAGAAGATATGGGAATTATACTCCTTTGAAAGTAGACGTAAATCACATTCTGGAGGAAATCAAGAACAGCGAGGAGCTAGCCTGGCCCGAAAAAATGAAGACAGACCCAGACAAAAGGGATAAGTCAAAATATTGTGAATTCCACAAAGACCATGGGCATACAACCAAACGATGCATAGCCCTCCAGAATGAAATCGAAGCTCTCATTGGGCGAGGAAAACTGACCAAGTACGTTAATCGCCAAAATAGTGGAAGGACCAATGACAGAGGAAGGCAAAGTTCCAAATCACCTCGCCGAGCAAGAGATGACAAGAAGAGAGATCACAAAGATGACCCAGAAGATGATCCGGACCTACCTAAAAACCCAGGCAACCCGAACGTGAGGTATTTTTAATTCATTTCGGATCATTTGAATGTAATGTAATTACAGGGGGGATGCAGGTGGTGGAGATCATATTGCGGAAAGAAAGATTTATCTCAATGAGGCACAAGCTTGCTCTTACATACAACGCATTAATTTGGCTGAAGATGATCACCCGGGGAAGGTAAACAAGGATAAGCTAGTCATTGGTTTCTCCAAAAATGATTTGGCAGGTGTACTATATCCTCAAGACAATCCTTTGGTGATCAAAATGAGAATGAAAGATGTGGTAATTTTTAGAGTATTGGTGGATAATGGTAGCTCGACAGATATCATGTTCTATGCATGCTTTGACAGTTTGAAATTAAAGCTAGCCCAGTTGGAGACATGTCATAGGCCCCTCCTCAGTTTTACTGGCGAAAAAGTTTTTCCACTTGGGACGATCAAGTTGGACATGCACATTGGTATGTGGCCCGCCTGCAGAACAGAGAAAGTATGTTTTTTGTAATGGATAAAAATGTCCAATCAACCTACAACATCATCATGGGGAGAGTAGGTCTGAAAAAATACGAAGTAGTATCATCTATGGTGTATCAATGTTTGAAGTTCCCAACCAATTTCGGAGTGGAAGTTGTGAAAGGCGGTCAGAAAGTAGCTCGAGAATGATATTATTCATCTGTCGAACAAGAAGAACTGGAGGAAGCCAGGAACAAGACCACCACGTATCAAGTGGATGAAACAGAAGAAGCAGAGATTGAAACCTTGGACCCAAGAGATGAATCTCAGTTGGTCAAAGGTCAAGTCTTGGAAGCTACAGAAAACATAGTTCTGGACAATGAACACCCAGAACGAACAACTCAAATTAGCGCTTCATTGGATCCACCAATAAAAAAAGAACTTGTGGCATTTTTGAGATGCAGAAAGCAGACTTTTGCGTGGAGCCATGAAGACATGCCAGGGATAGATCCGTCTTTCCTATGCTATTAAGCCTGTGAAGCAACGAAAAAGAGTGTTCAGACCCGAAAAGAATCAAGCCATACACGAGGAAGCCGAAAAGATGCAGAAGGCCTCTTTTATTGAAGATGTCAAATATCCTGATTGGCCAGCAAATGTCGTGATGGTGAAAAAGAAAAACAATAAGTTGAGGATGTGCGTGGACTTCACTGATCTTAATAAAGCATATCCAAAAGACTATTTTTCTTTTCCCCGAATTGACCAGTTGGTGGATGCTACCTCGGGACATGAATTATTGAGTTTCATGGATGCTTACTCTGGTTATAATCAGATCAAAATGAAACCAAAAGACAGGAAGAGCACTTCTTTTATAACCCCACGAGGAACTTATTATTATAATGTTATGCCTTTTGGACTAAAAAATGCAGGTGCAACATATCAATGGCTAATGAATAAAGTGTTCGCGGAACAGATTGGGCACAACATGGAGATTTATGTTGATGATATGCTTACAAAGATCAAGAAGGATGCTGATCATCTAGCTGACCTGAGCCAAACTTTCGATCAGCTGGAAAAATATCAAATGAAGTTGAACCCCACCAAATGTATATTTGGTGTACGAGAAGGCATATTTCTCGGGTACACTATTAATCAATGAGGCATTGAAGTAAACCTAGAGAAGATTAAAGATTTACTGGAGTTACAATCCCCTACAACAAAGAAGGAGGTGCAAAGCCTTACAGGACGTGTGGCAGCACTTAACAGATTTGTGTCACGAGCAACTAATAGGTGTCTTCCATTCTTCAAAATACTTAGAAAAACTTTTGAGTGGAATGATGAATGTGAAGAATCCTTTCAAGAATTGAAGAAATATATGGGAAAACCTCCACTATTATCCAGACCTGTAACGGGAGAAAAACAATATCTTTTTTTGGCTGTTTCAGAAAACGCAGTGAGCTCGGCGTTGATAAGACTGGAAGACGGAGTGAAAAAATTGGTGTACTACACCAGCAAAGCTTTCCGAGGAACAGAGATTAGGAATCCAAGGTTATAGAAGTTGGAATTAGCACTGATTGAAGCCAGCAGGAGAATGAGGCCATACTTCCAAGCCCACACTATAGTGGTATACACTGATATGCCATTAAGACAAGCTCTGCACAAGCCAGAGAAATCTGGAAGATTAATGTACTGGGTGGTTGAACTGGGTGAATATGATATTGTCTATGAGCCTAGATCATCACTTAAAGGGAAGGCGATAGCAGACTTCATCGCAGAATTTACATATCCAGAAGCACCCGACCAACAGGAGGCTAATGTCGAGAAACCCGTGGTTGTTATCGGATCATCAGAAATAACACCCGACCACTACCATTTGCAGATCAGCCAGAAAGGATGGACAGCGAGCAACAAGAAGCATCAGGAAACAACCCCGTGATGAAGAAAGGTGAAAGGAAAAATTAAATATTCAATTGAGGAACTTTGTCAGACCAAGAATTTGACAAAGATATGCCTATATGATATTTGTATGTAGATGGGTCTTCATGTGCTACAGGCAGTGGAGCTGGAGTGATTCTTAACAGCCCGGATGGAGCAGAGATTGAATATGCCTTACTCTTTCAATTTAAAGCTTCCAATAATGCAGCTGAATATGAAGCCATGATCCTGGGTCTCAACTTAGCCAGAACCATGAATGCCGAGCAAGTTATTATTTTTAGTGATTCACAATTAATTGTGAATCAAATTCTTGGGTTGTATGCAGCAAATGGGGAATTGAAGCTCAAGTACCATGAAAAGATATTGAAGTGGTATCAACTTTCACAGCGGTTCAGTTGATCAGAATATCCAGACTGGAGAATGCTAGAGCTGATGCATTAGCTCGGTTAGCTTCAGCAACACGCAACGAGCTACGAAGAACAATCCCAATTGAAATTTTGGCCGATCGATACATAGATGAAGATTTGATGGTGAAGTTCATTACCCTAGGCCTGGTACCATTATGGATGGACCCCATAAGAGCATACATTGACGAAGGAGTTGTACCAATTGATCGATTGGCGGCCAAGAGATTGAAATTCAAAGTTGCTCGTTATGTACTCACCAATGGCGTTTTATACAAAAGACGCATTATAGAAGGGTTACAGAGATGTGTACATCCCTCTGAAGTGAAATATTTGATTGAAGAAATTCACGAAGGATCTTGTGGAGCTCATGTAGCGGGTCGGAAACTCTTACAAAGGATAACAACTCAGGGTTATTACTGGCCAACGATGAGAGCTTACTGCATAGCTTACATGAATAAGTGTGATAAATGCCAACGTTTCTCCTCCATCCGAAGAACTCCCCAAGCATTGCTAACACCCATCACTTCTCCTTGGCCATTTGTCATGTAGGGCATAGATTTAGTTGGACCACTTCCAACAACCAAAGGGAGATTTAAATATCTAGTGGTCGCGGTAGATTACTTCACCAAATGGGTGGAGGCTAAACCCCTCATCGATATGTCATACAACAGGGTTTATTAATTCATATGGAAGAACATCATTTACAGATATGGCCTCCCACATGCATTCATCACTGATCATGGTATTCAATTTGACAACAAGGAGTTCACTGCATATTGTCATCAGTCCAATGTCCAAAAGATCCATTCCACACTAGGGCATCCCCAGTGCAATGGACAAATAGAAGTGACAAACAAGACTCTGTTGAACGCTTTGAAGAAAAGGTTAGATGAAGTAAAGGGAAATTGGATCAACGAGCTACCATCTGTTCTATGGGCCTATCGCACTACTCCATGAACAGCAATTGGGGGATCTCCATACATGTTAGCCTTCGGAAGTGAAGCTATCATACTTGCTGAATTGGGTCTGCCTACTCACAGAGTGCTAAACTTCAATTCTCGTGTAAGCGATTTGATGAGACGCTTAGATTTGGACATGCTCGAAGAATTCAGAGAAGAAGCCGCAATCAGAAATGCAGCCTACCAACAACGAACAGCTTTATTCTATAACAAAAGAGTGAAGAAATGTGATCTGAAAGAAGGAGACTATGTATTGAAGAAGGTGATCCAGAAACACAACAAGCTGGAGGCCAACTGGCATAGGCCTTACCGAGTAACTAAAGTTGTTCGTCCTGGAACATACAGAATAGAAACCTTGGATGGAATGCGGAGCACTTGCGCAAATATTATTAATAGCACTTATAACCTGTTTTATATCAAGATGAATAAAAGTGACGATTTGCCCATATCTCCTCTTTTGTTCAATTTTTTTTTCATAGTACTAGTGCTACACACTACACAAAATTAGCATCAATTACCACCAACTACGGTTGGTCGGTCAATCAATTACCACCAACTACGGTTGGTCGATCATCAATTACCACCAACTACGGATGGTCGATCATCAATTACCACCAACTACGGTTGGTCGGTCAATCAATTACCACCAACTACGGTTGGTCGGTCATCAATTACCACCAACTACGGTTGGTCGATCAATCAATTACCACCAACTCCGATTGGTCGGCATCATGGTAATTCTGGTAAGAGTACTATGATTGAGCATGAACATGGAGCGAAAATCATTCCATTACTTAAAGAGTGATAAATCACTTTAAACAGACTACATATTTATTCAGCAAATCATAAGAAAAGCATTTCTAAGAAAATAAAGACTAAATTTTCATTCATTAATTGTAATCATATTACATGGAGATGATCTAAATTTCATTCATTTCATTCATTTACAAGTTTCCTACTCTATTGGGTTCTAACTTTGATACAGGATCCGCCCAGCTGGAGGATCATCTAAAGCATAAGGGGAATTGATAAAGTTCAAATCTTGCAGCATTCTTGCGTTGATCATAGACAGTTGATCAAGCAAATGCCCAGGACGAGCTATCTCAAAATTAGCATGAAGATTATAATCACCAAGATACATAGAGATCAGAACTCGAGGAATAGCACGGGCTGGAATCCAGTTAAGGTCAAGTTTGAAGGGAGGCACAAGTAAATCGAGAACTCCAGGTTCATAATAGTCCCATAAGAAATGACCTTGCTCCAGTTTCAGAACACATAAGGCATTCAACCATCCCTACTTATACCCTTCGTTGTTCGACTGATCCAAACGAGCATCAAGATGATACAGAGCTTCATTATACCCCTCCATCCAGAACTCTCTGGGTTGCTTATAAAATTGATAGGTCAATCTATCAAGCTGCTCGTGGATCTTTTTTACCAGAATATCTTTACTTTCCAATGCAGAGCTTTGAGCAGAGAGTTGGTCGGTAAGAGCTTGCAGTTTCTGAGACATTTCGACCAAGGCTTGAGTTTTGGCTTTTATCTGAGTGGCTTGATTTATTAAAATCTAGTTAGTCCTCGTGTCTTCAACACTTTTTTGAACAGCTCTACCTCTACCCCTTGACGAGGATGTCCGTTTAGCTCGTTTCAAAGTCTCTAGCTCCTCTCTCAATGCAGCATTTTCAACCTCTAAGAAGGAATAACCCTCATCATTGATCGGAACCAAGGCTCTCGAGGAAAAAGAGGCATCAGTTTTAAGTCGTTTTAGCTCCTCCTGCAGCGTAACATTTTCTTCTTTCAACAGCTTGACAATGTGCCTATGTTCTTCAACCTCATGACTTAGAACATTTTCTCTTCTCTTATGAGCAGAGAGATACTTATCATAACCCCGATCAGCGCTCAGTTGTTGGCAATTCTGCTCGTAACCTTCATGTAAGAGTCTTTGTACCACTGTTAAAGTTCCTCGATCGTTCCTTGAAGATCTTCAATCATTTCGTAATAAGTCACATTGTTGGCTACAGCACGATCAAGTAGGCACTTCAAATACTGGTATGCATCAATTGCTCGTTCAGAGGCATCTGATCCAAGGATGTCAATTATTTGGGCCTCAGTAAAGTCTACATGACTAGCTTTGAAATAATCATTGCATTTCTTCATCAACTTTGTATCATTAGCTGATAAGAGTTCCATCCTGACCACAAACTAGCAAGGAGAAAATAAAAAACAAAATCAACGATGATGCGAACAGAGCAAGTAAGAGAAAAATTCAAGACGAACAACAAAAGTTCATTTTTATTTATCACAACAAAGGAAAATACATTCCAGGGTTACAACCAAGAAATAACGCAATAAAAGAACCGAACAACTATACACCTTCTCCTTATTTCCTACAACATCTTCAGATGGTTTGGATGTAGGGGTTGGTTGCTCGGAGTGCAATGGTAGTTGCTCGGAAGATGTGCTGGCTTGTTGGACTTGCTCGGATGGTTGAATAACAGCAACAACAAGGACTTGCTCTCCTATTATCAAAGAAGACTCATCTGATGCAGCTTCATCTTCTTCTTCTTCTCCAAGAGAGGAAGGAGGGCCATGAGTATGCTCCTGGAACAACTCCGAATTTTCAGCAACCTTCAATTTCTTCAAAGCTACTACCCATCCATCCCTAAAATACTTAACACTGGCATACTCCATCTGAGAAGACATAGCAGCCAGGCCCTTATTCCAGCCTTTATCCCAACCAGCACTAAAAGATTTCTTAATAGTAACTTTCACTTTTGCTCTCTCCAAGGAAGTTTTCTCCCTAAGGAGATCTTCGGTAGATTTCAGTTTTTCTTCTACCTCTTTCTTACATCGTTCAGCATCTTGAAGCTTGGCGACAACTTCCTCGGCAGATTTAAGCTTGTCCTTAAGCTCCTTTTTACGTTGTTCAGCATCTTTTAAATTCTTCTCCAACTCTTTATAGGCATTCACAGCTTGATCTCGATTTATTTCAATAGACTGGAGTTTTTTCTCCCATGCATTGTTATCTTCCTCGTACTTCTGACGAGATTCCCTCAAAGATTGAGTTAATCCAGTAAAAGCTTCTTCTATTCCATCCGAGGAAGTGGAAGCCCTGATGGCTTCATCTTTCTTCAAAATACTATTGAAACACGTCACGAGCTGAAAAAAGAAAGAAGTTTAATTCAATGTATGAATATAGTATTAAAGGATAAAGAACTCAGGCTAATAATACTTACTGACGTAATATGTTGAGCAGCCAAAGTAGTAATTCTCTCACGAGAAAAGGTGTCTTCAATTCCTTGGAATTCTGGAACAGTCCAAGATCTAATCAGGCCCATAGTAGAGCTCAGAGGAATAAGGACTGGAACATTACCCTTAACACTTGAAGGTCGAGCAACAGATTCATCGGGTCTTTCAGCAAGACCTCTTCTCAATCTCTTCAGAGGAACACTTTCAATCAAAGGTGCTGCCTCTCCTTGTGAAATGGCAACAACTTCAATCGAAGGTGCTGCCTCTTTTGGAGGCACCGGGGGCTTCTTGCCAGTTTCCTTAGCAGCAGTAGATGAAGATACGGGTACATCTACATTCTTTATCCCCTCAATTGGGGCATCCTGTTTGTTCTTCTTTTCCCCTTCAGCGGCAATGGCAGACTTGTTAAAAAATGTGAGAGCTTTCCTCTTCTTCATCAGATCAGTAATAGGAATACTTAAAGTAGAAGAAGATCCTTCCATACTGGTTTCAGAAGATGGTATATGATCAAGATCAACCACCACGGGAGGAGTAGTAGGACGAGCAATGAAAGATGAAGTGGAGCTTCTGTATCTCAACAAATATGAAGCGGACCTCACATGCTCTCCATTGATCGACTGATGCAAGCTCCAGATAAGTTTCAAATCATTTAAATTAATATCAGCTTCCTTTGGAGGTTTCCTTTTCCTGTCAACTATAACAAATAAAACTAATGTCAGTGATACATTTCATCGAATACAAAGAAAACAAGATTTCAAAAATAAAAAGCAACCTATCCCATTGCCATAAACCGGACATCTGGGACCTTGGTATACATCATCTCCGGTTAATGGGGGGGTTGCCAATTTTTCATCACAACACCATGATCAAAATAATCCCTATTGGCATCGGAAAGATTGACAACTAAAGCTCTATTCAACAACCTAGTTTTTAAATAAAAAGTTGTATCACTGGTGACCCATTTATAACAATACATAATTTTGGAATGCCTAAATGGGTCCCGTGAATTTGATTTAGTCTGTACACGCTACTAACGACCCTCCATGTATTTGGAGCTACTTTTGCAAGAACAATATCAAACTTTTGGCAAAACTCCAAACAAAGGGGATTTGGCGGGAAGGAAAAGCCACACTCAGCTGCAAAAAGAGTTGGGAACCAGTGTCCCTCCGCCAAAGAAAATAAATCAGAAGGACAAGGAGGTTCTTTCAAAATAACCCACGAAGGGATTGAAAAATCAGACCGAAATTTATCCAACAATTCAACAAGATAAACCATGGTGAATAAAGCAAATAAAGAAAAAGGAAGAAAATCTTACAGAAGAAACAGAGATCGGTTGACAATGAATGATAGAAAAAACGAAGGCACGAGATAGAGAGAAAATGAAGAGTTCAAAAATACAGATTTAAAAAGTAGAAAACGATAGGATTTCTGTCACACTTAAATACTTTACCTCGGGAATAGAGAAAAGCAATGATTACAAGGGAAGACGTTTATATTTTCGACGGCTAAAAGAGGAAAAAGGCACAACTATCGAAGTAATCATGAAAAATTCAAAATATTTACGAAGTTTGACATTACGCGCTCCAACGGAACTAAATACAATGAAAATTTTCCTAAGATCTGAAGACTAGTAATCCGAGCAACTTTGAGCAAAATGTTCCACACCTTCTTCTTCAAACTCAACTGTGAAACATTGGGGGCTTCTGTTGATAACAAATTTAGTCAGATGACGTGGACCAATCATATGAAGACATGTGTTAATCTACATGGCGAATACAAATACTTTCAACAAACAACATGCAGCACTAAGCTACTCAAGCTTCCCGAGCTACTCAGGCGGTCCGAGCTACTTAGCATGCAGAGCAACTTAAATGCTCCGAGCTACTCAGCATGCAGAGCACTTCATTCAAAAGATAACTACGCATTTAATGCACCTTACATTTAATGCGTATTCTTATTATACAGTTGTATATGTCTACTAAATGACAGCTTATTGAGATGTACAGCCTCAGGCTATAAATACATTGTAACCCCTTCGTAAGGGGGGACTGGAGAATCTCTTGAAAACCAGAGAGAGAAAAACAAACACTCAGGCAATACAATAACAGTGGACGTAAGTCATTTTCTTAAGGCCGAACCACTTTAAAAACCTCTTGTCTCATTTACTCATTACTTATATATCTGTGATTAATTAATTAGATTGCATCTAGTTTTTTACATCAACAGTCTATATTCTCACACCCATTTAGCTTCCCCACACCCTTTATAGTCTAAGGACACTAATACCCTTATAACACCCTTTTTTTCCAAACCACTCTCTTTTTATTCTTTTTCCAATTCTTTCCAAAAACCTTTTTCCAAACCACTCCCTTTTTATACTTTTTTCAATTCTCTCCAAAAACTCATTTCATCTTTCCTTTTCCCTTTTCCATTATAAAATTTATATTTTATAAATTTAAATGACTCCAAATTTTACTTATTCTCTTTAATTTTGTTTTGAAAGGGTTCTCTTTAATTTTTAGGGAGGGTCTATATTTCCACACCCATTTTAGCTTCCCCCACACCCTTTATAGTCTAAGGACATTAATACCCTTATAACACCCCTTTTTCCAAACCACTCCTTTTTTATTCTTTTTCCAATTCTCTCCAAAAACCTTTTTCCAAACCACTCCCTTTTTATACTTTTTCCAATTCTCTCCAAAAACTCATTTCATCTTTCCTTTTCCCTTTTCCATTATAAAATTTATATTTTATAAATTTAAATGACTCCAAATCATACTTATTCTCTTTAATTTTGTTTTGAAAGGGTTCTCTTTAATTTTTAGGGAGGGTCTATATTTTCACACCCATTTTAGCTTCCCCACATTAATACCCTTATAACACCCCTTTTTCCAAACCACTACTTTTTTATTCTTTTTCCAATTCTCTCCAAAAACCTTTTTCCAAACCACTCCCTTTTTATACGTTTTCCAATTCTCTCCAAAAACTCATTTCATCTCTCCTTTACCCTTTTCCATTATAAATTTTATATTTTATAAATTTAAATGACTCCAAATCATACTTATTCTCTTTGATTTTGTTTTGAAAGGGTTCTCTTTAATTTTTAGGGAGGGTCTATATTCCCACACTCATTTTAGCTTCCCCCACACCCTAGTCTAAGAACATTAATACACTTATAACATCCCTTTTTCCAAACCACTCCCTTTTTATTCTTTTTCCAATTCTCTCCAAAAACCTTTTTCCAAACCACTCCCTTTTTATACTTTTTTCAATTCTCTCCAAAAACTCATTTCATCTTTCCTTTTTCCTTTTCCCTTTTCCATTGTTTTAAAAAAAGGGATCAAATAACAAAAAGTCCCTAAACATTTTTTCAATACATATTTAGTCCAAGCCTTTTATTTTGTATCAAAAAGTCCCTCAAACATTTTTATAATACACATTTAGTCCAAGCCTTTTATTTTGTATCAAAAAGTCCCTTATTCTCTTCTCTTTAAAGGTTTGCGCCAGCGACATGGTAAAGCCTTTTTGGCATGGTGAAGGATTTTTTTGTGCAAAATAAAAAGGCTTGGACTAAACATGTATTAAAAAAAGTTCGAAGGACTATTTGGTATATGCCCCTAAAAAAAACTGTTTTTTATAACTGTTTTAAAAAACCAAAAAAAAAACATTTCCATTGTCTTAAAAAATCAATCGCTTTTTTAAAAATTGTTTATAAAAGCTAAAACAATATTCTACATAATATAAAAGATATTTTTATTACAAAAATAAATTATTTTACCTGTAAAAATAGTTTTTATATATATAAAAATTGTAGTAGAGCGACCCAAATTTTATCTATTTTTTTAATTAAAAAACAGTTTATAAAATGTAAAATTTCTTTTCTAAAAAAATTGTTTTCTTAAAAAAAAATCTCAAATAATTTTATTTTTGTTAAAAAATATTTTTTTGTACTATTTTAATAATAATATTTTTACTGTTTTAAAAAAAATGGTCTACGCCAGCGGTATGTATAGGTGGTCGGCGCGGACCAACATATAGGAAAAATGGTTCGCGCAAGCGGTATGTATAGGTGGTTATCCGCTGGCACGAACTATTTTCTAGTTAAAGCAGTAAAAATATTATTTTTAAAATAGTACAAACAAACTGTTTTAAACTAAGAATAAAATTTGTAAAAAAAAACACTTCTTTAAGAAAACAAATTTTACGTTTTATAAACAGTTTTTTAATTAAAAAAAATAGAGAAAATTTGGATCGCTCTAGTATAATTTTTATATATATAAAAGACTATTTTAATAGCTAAAATGGTTTATTTTTGTATCAAAAATGTCTTTTATATTATATAGAACATTGTTTCTGTTTTTATAAACAATTTTTAAAAAAACATTTATTTATTTTTAAGACAATGGAAATGTTTTTTTTTTTGTTTTTTAAAACAGTTATAAAAAACAGTTTTTTTAATACAATGGAAAGGGGAAAAGGAAAGATGAAATGGGTTTTTGGGGAGAATTGGAAAAAGCATAAAAAGGGATTGATTTGGAAAAAGGGATTGATTTGGAAAAAGAGGTGTTAAAAGGATTATAAAGGTATTAATGTCCTTAGACATATAAAGAGTATGGGAAAAGCTTAAATGGGTGTGAGAATAAACCCTCCCAATTTTCATTACCCAAAATACACCATATGACTAATTTTAGGGGATTTTTCTATTAAGTCCTATTTACATAAGACATTTTTTCATAGGTCCTATCATAATATATTTTTCCTAATAAGTCTTATTTATACATATAGTGAATATTCACTGTATGTTTACAAATAGGACTTATTGGACCAAAAAAAAAATCATGGAATCTTTTGAAGCAAAAAAAAAAAAGGGTTTTGGGAAAAGGTCCTTATAATGCTCAAAGTGTATAAAAATAGGACACTTCATATAATTTTACAAATTTAGTCCCTGTATTAAAAATACCATAAAAAATGGTGAAAAATAGTGCCGCTGGCGCGGACCGAAAAAATAAAAGCTATTATCACAGGGACTAGATTTATAAATGTTATTGTATCACAGGGACTAGATTTATAAACTTGAAAAGCATTGTCCTAAAAATTAAAATATAAGAAGGAACATGACATTTACCTTAATTCTCTAAAAAAAAAAATAGCAGAACCTATTGAACTACTACATATATAATAAATGGGACTAATTGGTAAAAATCTCCTAATTTTATGATAGCAGACCTTCTATCCACTATAAGTGGAAACATCTTAAAACATTTATCTCTATAGCATTTCATCGAACAATGGACATACAGAGGCATTCTCCATGTCTTTCAGTTGCGCTATACTCAATCACCATCTACATATAGATACCATAAAATGCATCGTGCATTAACGAAAACATGGTTTAGAAATTAACTGGTATTGAAAACTTACAGTAGGAATAGCTCCTCACTATTTTCATCTTCAACCAAATACAATAAAAGCTAAGAAAAAAGAGCTAAGCAGAGAATATTTTGGGAAGGGAAAAACATAACCGCCCACAAACAATTACAACCCCCCGTCAAATTTCACCCTCACAAAACATCTACTCATGTCATAATCGCTGCTAAAAATGCAATGGAACTAAAGTTCGGCACCAACAAATCGCGACACGCCAGGTCACGACACTCCAGCGGTGTGTCAGTTAGTGGTTGGTGCCGTTGGCGCGCGCTCACATCCACAAGACAAAAAAATGTATTTTGTCGTGTTTAAATTAGGTTGTTTTCGTGTTACATAAAAACATACAATTTCATGTTGTGTCGCATTATATTTGGGTCATGTTTGTGTTAATTAAAAAAAATAAGGGCTTAATTGAATGTATTTGTGTTATGTAAAAAAAAATAAGATTTCGTGTCATGTTATTTTGATTTGAGTTGTGTTCGTGTTAGGAAAAAAAATCGTGTCATATCACGTTTTAATTAAATGTATTTTTATGGTAAAAAAAAACATGTTGCATCTTCATGTCGTTTTTAAAATTTTCACTCCTAAAACCATTATATTTACCAAAAATAGTTGGAATTTTGTCAATAAAAATAAAGATAAAATATAATAACTATAAATTTGAGTTCTAAAGTAGTTTTAAACGTGAATATTAGGGGAACAAATTTATCCCAAAACAGATTTAGGTGGGTTTTCTTTTTTTGCCGGTGGAGTTGAATAAAATTAGGAAGTAGAGTGTTGAATAAAAGCCTTCTTCTTTTGCTTAGGTGGCATGGTCCACATCAAGAGTCCCAAAATTGGGTACAATTTTCGGGTCCCTCTAGCATTATCCTAAAATATAAATTGGACTATGTGCAAAATATATTTAGCTCCTAGAAACTAGACATTAATCGTCCCTATTTATTTTGCATTATTTAAAAAAAAAAAAGTTGTTTTATGTTGGGTGTTTTAACGTTTTGCTTATTATGAACTTTTATATTTTTCAATTATATTTTGTTTATAATAGGTCTCTCACCATCAAGTGTCTTGCTATACCATATTTCCTTCAAATCTAGCTATTTACATATGAGCTTAGAGATTATGCCTTATTGATTTTTTAGAATTGAGGCGAACTCCAATTTTTATTTTTTTAGTTTTTGGAGTCTGACACCTAAAATGACTTCCAGCGATATAAAAAATGTTTTGAAATATTTTACCAAAGTTTTTTAATGATAATTTTTCATTGCTAAAAGTCATTTTTGAGGTCAAACCCCAAATGAAAATAATCGAGTTAAAGTCAATATTAAATTGTTATGGGGTTCAAATCACACATAACCCAAAGTAATCTTATTTTCTTTAATACATTACTAATTTTCAATTTTCCAAATCAATTAATTTATTATACTACAAATACATTTTTCGTCGGTAAATATGAAAATTTCACCACCAAAAAGTGATCTTTAATGATATTTAGCGATGAATCTTTTTCTAAACCCTAATAAATTAATTAATTTGGATTAAAGTCTGAAATAAAAAAATGATAATGTATTAAAATGAAAAGAACCCTAGTTTTTTTAGTCAAAATGCAAATTATTTTGATTTATATTTTCAAATCGTAGATTTTTAAGCTTGCTAAAATGTCCTTTTGAGTTATAAACATGTAATTTATTATTTTATTTAGTCTAGATGCCTAATTTAAGAGCAAATCAAGACCATTAGCGAGGGAGAATGAAATTAATCCAAGCGTCCACTAAATGACAAGAAAATATACGAAAGTGTAAATCCATTAAACGAGGTATCAAGAATGAAAATATTTGTTCTCAAATTAATGAGAGATTATTCAAGCATAGAGACTAACATCGCGTATGCAAAGGGCAGTCTTGAGCAAGTCTGATGTGAGGAAGTGCAAATGACCCTCATTAGTTTATTGTAGACACAGTGAATTGATATGCCACAAATACTAATGCCTGGGGATGGCCCCGCCTGAACCCCAAAAGGAATTTATTATTAAAACCCGAACTTGC
Organism: Sambucus nigra; assembly: GCA_949130495.1. NCBI lineage: Eukaryota > Viridiplantae > Streptophyta > Magnoliopsida > Dipsacales > Adoxaceae > Sambucus > Sambucus nigra. Next base: position 293,874,304 of record OX422221.1, read on the forward strand.
CCCGAATTGAAAGTTATGAAATTCGAACCCGTTCCGCTTATTAAATATAGTTAATTTAATGAACTTATATTTTTACATAGTTAAAATAATGCATAAGTACACATCCATGATTGCCAGCTTATAAGATTAGTAATGAAGAAAATATAACTTAAAATATATTTATCGAAAGGTATTTCTTGAAAAATATATATTTTTTATATTTTCATTTTGCTAAAATATATAAATGGGGTGGGGCAGGCTTTTTGCACCTAAATCCGAACCCAACTTGAGTATAATTTTTTAAACCTAAGCCCACTTCAAACCCTGGAAAAATCAATTTCAAACCCGTCCCATTAGACACATGACGAGACACACACATACCACACACACACGGAGTGGGTGGACTCCCGATTGGAAGATTGGAGGCAAGGGGATATTCCTATTTGCAGCAATGGGTTTTAATATTTTTTTTCCTTTTTTTCTTTATATTTTGATTCTTTTTATATAGTTTTAGCTTTTTTCTTTTATTTTTGTTTGTTTTATTTATTATTATTTTACATTTACAAATCATATGCCTTGCTCATAATCTTTGAATCTAACTTGCCATTAACAGAAAAGATACCTAAGTATTAGATACAGTACACCCTCCATCCCAAATTATTCATTACTCCATCTCAAACCATTCATTATTACCACCATCCCAAACGGTACTAATTGTAATAATAGATACTCCCTCCGTCCTAAATTATCTCAAATTAAGAATGGGTTTTTTTATCAATTAGTCTTGTTTACTAAGTATGTAGTTTAATAGGTCCTAACATTTTTTTTTTGCTTCATCAGGTCCCATGAAAAAAGATTTTTATTCCAATAGATCCTATTTGTAAACATACAGTGAATATTCACTATATGTACAAATAGGACATATTAAGGAAAAAATGTTGCGATAGAACCTATTAGAAAATGTCTCATGTAAATATGATTTAATAGGAAGAACCCCATTAAGAATTTAATATTTCTTTTTGAATTGTCTCAAATTAAATGACCACTTTCTTTTTTTGAACATTATCAACGATCGAGTTCTACAATGATAAACAAAAGTTAATCTTAACCGTTGATCAAGTTTATCCTTAATCTATACAAAATAATGACAATGATTCTTAATTTAGAACAGAGGAAGTAATATTTATGAATATTTTGACTTTAACCACCATTTTAATATGCAACACTCTCTTTGTCCCAAATTAGTGCTTTCAGTCTTAGTCCGTCTCAAATGAATGTCAATATTGGCAGAGAAATGAAGTCTAGCAGGTAGATTGCAAGTCTTAAGAAATTGCAATGGGAAATTAGTTTTTTTTTTTTAATTTAAAAGGAAGAAATATCTAAATAAATATAGTTTGATTGGTTATCATAAATAATTAAAGGCTTAATTTTGTCCAAATATATACATTTAGGTACATGTACATATACAATAAATATAATATAGAAATAATTCAGTATATGCGAAGGAAGAGGTAAAATGGTCCAAAATGTCAATTTGGATTTTACATGGATTTATAGGTAGGATGAATATGGATATGGGTTATTGATATGGCTCTAACTTCACACTTGCCTATTCACGACATTTCAAGGTCAAGGATTTAACAAATCACAACAATTGAGATGAATGGAAAAGAAGAGGGATAAGGGATGAGAGGTTGGGGGGGGAGATTAGAACCATGGATTATAGTTCAATCACAAATGACGTTTCTCCAATAATAAACTTGACATGAAAGAGTAATTTGCACATACATAATCAAATTGGGTTTGCAGGGATAAAGCTGCATACATTTAACCCCCCACCAAGAGTACCCCACAGTGGCGAAAGCCTCGTGCACTGAATTTGCCATTTTATTTGTATTGTACTACCATGATACTCCATTTTATCAGATAATATTACAAGATGAAACCTCCAAAACACGACCTCGAATTTATTTGCATTACTTGGTAGATGTGGTGAATTAAAAACTCAGAAACTTCTTCTCCTTCAGGCTTTCAACGGTGTCCTTGAGGGTCACCTCAAGAGGAATGAAATCTATGCCCAGATTTTTTGCTCTTTCCTTGGATACGTTGTAATGTGGTACAACAGGCTTTTCATCTTTACACCTGCCATATATATTATCAACTCATACAAGTTCTAGTCAAAAATATCAAATCATTACTCTTTTCAAGTATTGTATCTTGACAATAGAGTAACTCATTCTTTAACCAAATTACAACAAATTGATCAATATTACTATGATACACCTCAAAACCAAATTATAAGAGTAAAAAGAAACCAACATCCATTAAATTATATTAGTCATTGATATTCTGATCTCGTAGATTCAGCCATGCAGTTAATAGTTATGAACTAATTCAGAGTACCATACTGAAACTGCTAATGGTTCGCTAGGCCAGTTATAGATAGTTTTATGGTATTTGCTGCTCTCATAGTGGTAGTTGTTAAATATTTAAAAAATAAAATGTAAATTTTATTGGATTTGGTTTAATATAAAAACTCGTGTATGGAAGTTGAAAAGTTTGAGTGGAATGTGAAAGGTTGTGTGTGGGAACAAAATCAACAGACAACTGATGGGACAATTCCGAAATGTCACCAGTTATCCAACAGACACTTATTGGGAACTCGCATTTTCTGAACAGCCCTAGTTGTGCCTATATAAAGGATGTTTCTCCACCAGATTTAGGTATTGATATACTCTCTCTTCCCCCTGCAATTTTCTTCCAAACACGTATCTCTGTTCACTTAATTCCGCTACTGAAATTATGCAGAATTTCAGTTTGGTTGCCATAACAAAGTTTTTGTCAAGGATCATCAGTCGGTAATAGGCAGTCAGGGAGGCTCCATTGTATCTTGACTACAAGTCTGCGGAATCCCTTTGCAAACCGATTTAGTGGGGGGCAGATATTGTTTTTAGGACAGTGAATTTTCATCTTTTGGAGTATTGTTCATTTTTAGTTTTTGCAGAATTCTTCCAATTTTCAGACCTTATACTTCAGCAATCTAAAAACAGTATCTCTGAAAATGGAAGACACTTCTTCTGCAAAATCCCTTCATCACATGACTGAAATTTTTGTAAAGTTTGATCGTTTTGATGGTGGGAATTTTCTGCTTTGGCAAAGGAAATTGCATTTCCTTCTTACTACATTAAAAATTGAATGTCTTAAAGAAACCAAAACCAGTGGAGGTGCCCGATGAAACTGTTGGACAAACTAGGGAAAGTTTGAAATAGGAACAAGATGATTATCTTTGCAAGGGTCACATCTTAAATGCTATGTCTGATTCACTATTTGACCTTTATCAAGTAGAAGAATTTCTAAGAATCTATGGGATAAACTGGAAGCAAAATATCTTGCAGAGGATGCTACAAGAAAGAAATTTCTTGTCAGTTCTTTTCTGAATTATAAAATGGTTGATAATAAGTCGGTAGTCGAACAATTTCATGATATCCAACTTATTATCAATCAGTATAATCAGAAAAGTATGCATATGGATGATGTTGTTATTGTTTCTGCTATTATTGAAAAACTTCTCCCATCATGGAAAGACTTTTAAGAAAAGTCGTAAACATAAAAAAGAGTACTTGTCTCTTGAAGAATTGGCTACTCATCTTCATTTAGAAGAGGGGACAAGACTTTGAGAGAAATTGGAAGACCAAGAAAAGAATGATCAAAAAGTCCATGTGATGGAGGAAGGGAATAAGTATAAACAACCCCAATCTCCCGGTCATAAAAGGAAGAACAAATCAAACAACAATGACAAAAACAAAAACAAAAACAAAAAGGTTACTTGTTTTCATTGTCACAAACTTGGACACTACAAAAGGGACTGTCGCTTACTTAAAACGAAGCGTGAAGGTCAAGAAAAGGATACCAAAGGAAAAGAAAATTTGGTGGCTGTTATATCCGAGATTAATACTCTCGAAGATGATGGATCATGGTGGGTCGATTCTGGTGCAACAAGACATGTTTGCAAGAATCGAGAAATGTTTTCTTCTTATGAACAGGTGGAAGATGGCACCGTTCTCTATATGGGAAATTCTTCAACTGTGCCAGTTAAAGGCAAAGTCAAAGTGGAAATTGAATTCACTTCTGGCAAGACTATAAATCTTACCAATGTATATCTTGTTCCAGAAGTCCGCATAAATTTGGTCTTCAGTAGTCTACTCAACAAACATGGTTTTAAACTCGTATTTGTGTCAGATAAGTTTGTGTTGTCTAAAGGTGGGTTGTTTGTAGGAAAGGGATATTTGTACGAGGGCATGTTTAAACTCCATATCAATAAAATTTCTAGTTCTGCTTACTTTGTTGATTGTTGTTCTTTATAGCATAATCATTTAGGTCACGTTAATATTAGGAAGATGAATGACATGGTTAAACTTGAATTAATTCCTAAATATGATAATGACTTGATAGAAAAATGTAAAACTTGCATGCAAACCAAAATAACAAGAAAATCGTTTCCTAGTATAAAGAAAACAAATTCGTTATTTAAACTTGTTCATAGTGATGTTTGTGACTTTCATAGTACACCTACAAGAGGCGGAAAGAAATATTTTGCAACTTTTATTGATGATTAATCAAATTCTGTTATGTTTATCTTTTAAATTCTAAAGATGATGTTTTAAAAAATTCAAGATTTACAAAAATGAAGTTGAAAACTTATGTGGAGTAAAAATAAAACATCTTAGATCCGATCGAGGAGGTGAATATCACTTTCCTTAATTTTGTGAATCTGTTGGAATAATTCATAAAGTTACCGCCCCTTATGCACCCCAACACAATGGTGTTGCTAAAAGAAAAAATAGAACTATAATTGAAATGATAAATGCTATGTTATCTTATTCTGATTTGGGTAAAGGATTTTGGAGAGAAGCAGTCTTAACTGCACGTCATATATTAAATAGGGTACCTACCAAAAGTTCTAAAATAACTCCTTATGAATTATGGAATAAAAGAGCACCAAATTTAAGTTATTTCAAAGTTTGGGATTGCAGGGCCAATGTTAGATTGCTCGAACCTAAAAGAAAGAAGTTAGGAAATAAAGGTGTTGAATGTATATTTCTAGGATATGCCCAACATAGTAAGGCTTATAGGTTTCTTGTGATAGAACCAAATGAATCAATTGAAATGAATACAATTCTAGAATCAAGAGATGCGGAATTTTATGAAGATAGGTTTAACACAATTCCTAAAATTAGAGATCATAATGAAGAAACCATAAATGATTATGAATCTAGTGATCCAAATAAATCTAATACAAGAGATGAACCTCTTGAAGCTAGAAGAAGTAAACGGGCTAGAACCGAGAAAACTTTTGGACCAGACTTTAGTGTTTATCTAGTTGAAGGGACTAGGGACGTATCTATTGATCCAATACCTATTTCTTTAACCTTGGAATCCGATCCTCAAACTTTTGAAGAAGCCGTGAAATCCCAAGATTCTGCGTTTTGGAAAGAAGCTATAAATGATGAAATGGATTCAATAATGGGTAATAAAACATGGAAACTAGTTGATTTACCCCCAGGATCAAAACCAATAAAATGCAAATGAATTTTCAAAAAGAAAATGAAAATTGATAGGACAATTGAAAATTTTAAGGCAAGATTAGTGGCTAAAGGGTTTACACAAAAGGAGGAATAGATTATTTTGATACTTATGCCCTTGTTGCTCGAGTCTCCACCATTAGAGTTTTAATTGCTCTAGCTTCTATTTACAATCTTCAAATTCACCAAATGAACGTTACAACAGCTTTCTTAAATGGTGATTTAAAAGATTAATTTTATATGGAACATCCGGAAGGTTTTGTTATGAAAGGTCAAGAAAATAAAGTTTGTAAACTTATACAATCTTTATATGGTCTCAAACAAGCTCCTAAACAGTGGCATGAAAAATTTGATAAGTAATTGTTTCAAATGGTTTCAAAATTCATGAATCTGATAAATGTGTATAGCAAATTTAAAAATGGTAAAGGTGTGATTATTTGCTTATATGTTGATGACATGTTAATTCTAGGTACTGATTTAGAAAGCATAAATAGTACAAATTCTTTTTTATCATCTAAATTTGATATGAAGGATCTTGGAGTAGCTGATGTTATTTTAAGGATTGGTATCATTAAAAAGAACCACAACTTGATTTTATCTCAATCTCATTATATTGAAAAGATCCTTAAGAAATTTGATCATTTTGATTGCTTACTTATTAGCACACCTTTTGAATCACATTTGAAGTTAATGCCAAACATTGGTAGGAGCATTCAACAACTTGAATATGCTCGTGTAATCGGGAGTTTAATGTATGCTATGACATGCACTAGACCCGATTTAGCTTATGATGTAGGGAAACTGAGTAGATATACCAGTTATCCAGGCCAATTGCATTGGCATGCTATTTATAGAATCTTAAGGTATTTAAAAGTAACCTTAGATTACCACAGTATGATGGTTATCCTTTGGTTTTTGAAGGATATTGTGATGTCAGTTGGATTACCAACCAAGAGGACCATTCTTCCACTATTGGATGGATTATTACTCTTGGTGGAGGTGCAGTTTCTTGGGGATCCATGAAACAGACATGTATAACTCACTCAACAATGGCATCGGAATTTGTGGCTTTAGCCGCAGGAAGTAAAGAGGCGGAGTGGTTAAGGAATTTATTATTAGAAATACATCTTTGGCCTAAGCCAATGGCTTCTGTATCTTTACATTGTGATAGTGAGCCAACATTGGCACATGCTTATAGCAAAGAGTACAATGGGAAGTCCAGACACATTGGACTTAGACATAGTTACGTCAGACAGTTAATTACAGATGGTGTAATAACTGTAGATTATGTGAGGTCTAGCCAAAATCTGGCGGATCCTCTTACAAAAAGCCTTTCAAAAGAAATGGTGTTAAAGACATCGGTAGGGATCGTATTAAAGCCAAACTCTTGATCACTCTTGGTAGAAACTTGACTTGACACGTGAATTTCACGTCTCAAATTCAATGAGTAAAGTACACCAGAAGTCTTGATGGCAAGCACTTAATTAATTATTAAACATTCATCCCAAGGTACAAGAGCTTGGAATCTATAATGTGTAAGGAGGAGGATAAGCATCTGCTCTTAATAGGCTTATAACAGTTATTATATTGAAGTGTTGTAATTATAGAAACACTTCCGATAAGCCTACCTAGATAAGTGTGGAAGTAGTGTCGCTTCCTATGCGACAAGGGCTTGTCTCTAGAGCACTTATGAAATCCAGATACGACACAAGGCCATTAAAAGTGTCGACACATGTATATGATACTTATAAAAGACTCTGGGTCAATGTGTGATACGAATCCGGCTAGTCTTCATGGATTGCTAGTTCAAAGATGCGTTCTAATGTGCTCTCTGATCAACTTCAATGAATATTCACTAAGTGAAGGTTCAAATCGAAAGATACCTTCATCTATGCGTCGTCTCAATATGGCATCCATTTGCTTCCTATTTCTTCATTTTATTTTGGAAATGGTAGGGGATTGTTAGATATTTAAAAAAATAAAATGTAAATTTTATTGGGTTTGATTTAATATTAAACTCGTGTATGGAAGTAGAAAAGTTTGACTGGAATGTGAAAGGTTGTGTGTGGGAACAAAATCAACAGACACATTTATTGGGACAATTCCGAAATGTCACCATTTATCCAACAGACACACCAGTAGGGAACTTGCATTTTTTTGAAAAGTTATAGCTTTTCTGAACAGCCATGGTTGTGCCTATGTAAAGGACGTTTCTCCACCAGATTTAGATATTGAAATTCTTTCTCTTCCTCCTGCAATTTTCTTCCAAACACGTATCTTTGTTCGCTTGATTTCTCTACTGAAATTCAACAGAATTTCAGTTTGGTTGCCATAACAAAGTTTTTGTCAAGGATCATCAGTCTGACCTTATACTTCAACAGCAGTGACTCTGGAACAAATATCTGCAACAAACCCCTACCTCAGAAAAGAACTATTTATTAGACAACTGTTAAAACTGTTAAAAATAGGGGCTACAGACTGAAGATCCTTCTTTTAATGAAGGGATGTAAGGGTTTTTCGGTAAGTGATGACATAAAGTTGTTATATATTTTTTTAAATATAAAATTAGCATACTAACTCAAGGAAGCACCCAAAACTGCATATGTCCAACAAAAGATACTTGTGTCTCAAGAGAACAAAAATACATAACAATTGAGTCACTCAACTCACTCCCACTTCAAAATGTAAAACCATCCAGCAAGTCTTGGTCCAAGACCCGATGAGTAATTTACTAAACGTCTCATTCACCAATATGGAGAGGTTGGAGGATGTGGTTCTCTGCGCTTCAAACTCCTAAAGTTTGACAAAAATCCCTTAGGGTGCCATTAATCAATGAGGCAGATGTCATTGTAGACACACAAAAGTCGATCCATCACATCCACCTCTCACCGAACCCAAGTTGTTAAAGAATGTGAGAGAGGTATACGCACTTTACATAGTTCTACACCTTGATATCTAGTTTAAACACATATACTCATTATTCACCTCCTCCTCATTGCTCAGTAATCTTGCATACCAAAGGTCGGCAGTTTTCTATATCACCTGATCGCAATTTCATCAAGGGTTATTAGATTTTTGGTACTCAAAAGTTTTGCTCATTCAGGAATTATTTCACTCCAAAGAAAATAGAAACTTATCCAGGATTGACCCACAGTTTTAAAAGAGCCGTTATTTAACCAATTTTGACCGTCTGTATCATATTAAATTACGTAAATATCCTCATTTAAAGTTTTAAAAAAGAGAGAAAAATCCAAAACTTTTGGACTGAAATGTTTAGTTAATAGAGATGGATCTTCTTGCATTAACACAAAGAAGTTTACTCCATGTTTCTAATTCTATTAATAAAAGGATCTTGAAGAAATATAAATCTCTTCCATTTACTTTATCCATGAATCAAATGCAACCTTAGTGCAGTTTATCTCACTTCAATACCCCAAAAAGATTTGCTCATGTTTTCCTCCTCCATCATTACCTGTTGTTTCCTCTCTTTTTCGTCCATCATTACTCTGTGAAATCTCCTCCTTGTTTTGGGTAGCTTAAGTCCCTGTCGACACTTCTGATGATGCTTAGCTTTCGATATAGCCCCCATAATGTTCTTTTCTCTAGCTGGTTTGTTGAACTTCCCAGAATCCCCATCATTGTTTGAGAAAAACCCAATTACCGAGCACCCTTAACAGCACATTTTGAATCCGAATCTTCTACCGTGGCTTCAGCCATAGCAAAGCAACAGGGTGAGAGAGTGAGAGTGAGAGAGAGAGAGTTGGGGATGAAAGTCAGGGTGTTTTTTTCTTTTTCTTTTTACTTCTATTTAGGGCATTTTTGTAACTTAACCTAAAATAGATGGTCAAAATTTGTTAACTAACGACCCCATGAAAAAATGGGTGTCAATCGTGGATAAGTTTTATTTTTTTATGCAACATTTTCGTTTTAGAAATTTTTATCTTACGAGGTACCACCACTCTAGTTTTGTTACGTAAAACTGTATTACAAGTAAACAAAATGCACTCTAGGATCCTATCCAATAACGCTCAACATAATGACTCATTCCCCACATCAAGAGTATAATGGGAAGATCTTGGATATATATATAGGTTGCGAAGGACCCAAACGAATACTCCAATTGTTGTGGACTTTGGCTCAAAATACACCAGCCCATCGTTGTTCGCTCCAGTGATGGTAAGCTTTGTTGCAACGAAGCACGTCGCAAGAAGGGTGGGCACTTTGGAGATTTTTGGATTTTGAAATCCTTGACCAGCTAAGCGTTTGATTTGTTGCAGAGAACAGACGTCAGATTACGAAATGATGGGTTTTATTTTGTCACAAATGTGTTTTACCTACAAAAGGATCATTTGGAAAGTTTAAACCCTAAGCTTTGGTTGCTCATTTGAGAGCTAGAGAGAGAGAGAGAGAGAGAGAGAGAGATGTGAACTCTTGTTCCTAAGGTGAGGAATTTTCCCTCTCACCCATGGATACTAAAAGGTGGAATAGAGTGGTGAGTGTGAGTGTTTCATGTATAATAGTTGTGCTCCAATTGTATTGTATGGGGGGGTTATCACCGGGTTATATCGGGAGCGGGATACACCGAATTGAGTACATGAGAACCACTTAAGAGCATGATATTGAGAGGGTTCTTGGCTTAAAACTTGGATTCACTTGGTGGAGAGTTGGTGTACAATGGCTACTCGAGATTTGGGTATGTGATTTATACTTGGTTTCTTCTCTATTATACTTGTAATTTTCTTCAACTATAGAGGAATCAAGCCTCTTTGTGGATGTAACCAAATTGGAGAACCACATATATCTTGGTGTTCTTATTGTTGTCTCTCTTGGTTTAAATCATTATGTACTTACTATTACCGTTTTATCTTGATTATAACCGGGGTCATGGTTAATTAGAAGTTGCCTCAACAAATTGGGTATTGAGGCATAACAATTTTTACATTTGAGGGGAACTAATGGTGCTACATATAGTATCAAAGCTAAAATTGTTGGCATGTGAACACTTCATGGGAGTTTAGGACCCACACCCCATACGTTTTATAGGGAGTTTATGACCCACACCCCACACAGGTTGTGTAATAGATAAAACTTGTGTATATATGTAGGTTAAAAGAACCCAAAGGATAACTCCATCTAGAATTTTTGAAGATAATTAGTGATCTTAAACCCAATAAATTCATTCAGAGCTAATATTACATATCAATGGCTGGTTTGAAATAAATTCAAGCTCATGGTTCTTGATTTGAAGTTCACGAATATCTTTGTTTCGAGATTTACACATCCATTTAAACATACGCATCTCCGTCACGATTATAATTTGAACATGTTTCTTCTTCGTTGCCTAACATTTGTATAGTATTGCAGGTTGATGGTTGTCATGTAAAACTTTCTCTTCAACTTATATGGTATGTGTGATACGCATGATACACCTGAATCACTTATCCACTAGGCTCAACCAACTATAATCCTATGGGTAACATCATCACTGATATCTCCCTTTCTAAGGATCATGGAGACTAACAATCGAAAATCATCACTTTTAACTACCACTTGTCCCCTATAATTCCACTTCCCCCCCCCCCCCCCCCCCAACACACACACACTCCCCCCAAAAAAAATTTGTGCTGCTACTAAAATTATGATGTCTCTCTATACACTCAATTTAATCTTATGGTAAATTTTCTATTTTCTATCATTTCTCTTCACACTTTTAATCTAGCATTTATCCTTGATTCAGTTTCATCCACTAGAACAACATCATTTGCAAATAACTTGCACCGCCTCATCTTGTAATCTTCCTGCGAATATTCATCCAAAAATAGAGCAAGAAGATAGAGACTCTGAACCTTGATGCAAATCTACAATAATTGAAAATTCAATGTCTTCTCAAGTTGTTGTCCCTACTAGTCATAGCTCTATCATACTAGTAACTCTTTTTTATTTGTTTAAAACCACCATATTATATCTCCAGCAACTATCATACACCTCTAAATCAACCATATGAAAGTATTTGTTTTCCACTATGTATCTCCTCAATCCGAAATAAAAATTTCATTCATCACTATAGATAGTGACAACAAAAAAGAAGGGTAGACGAGCCCTACATAAGCGAACTCTCAAAATATAAGAGAATGTATCATCATATACCAATGATTTACCACTAAAGTGATGCCACCAACAGAAATAAACCATCCTCAAGAATTACAATGATATTTTCTCAAATATAAACTGGGGAAGGGAACAGCCAATGAAGAAGGAAATCCAATTAAACATGACATATTTGGCACAACATAGATCTGCTACTGTGTAGTGAACATCAATAATTATCTGTTAATTGACTCTGATAAATTACTTCTGTCAAGAAATAAATTTAAGTCTTAAAGGTGTAACCAACTGCAATTATGTTTTGGTCAACCGCACTAATAGCATGCATCAAATAACTAAAACAGTAAAATCTTACTTTTCTGCAAGGTTGAGAGCAGGATAAAGTTTGTGTAGAATCTTCAGAGCCTCAGATGAGTATATTACACTCCCAACTAAGCAGTATCTGCCACTAGCTGAAGGAATCTCAAATGCTTGAATATGTGCATAGGCAACATCTCTAACGTCAACATATCTATGAATTCCCTCTGAGTAGACTTCCCTTTCTGCATCACATAAAGCTTCAATTGCTTGTATCACAAGAATTGCATATACGAGGCTGTGTTTGGATGAAAAATGGGCGATAATTTTGACTTGACCACATTGATAATTTCTTTATTTAGACTAAATTTCCTTTTTAATATTTTTTTTAGATTTAGGTACCATTTTTTGTTGCTGAATATTACCTTGAATGCTGAAACTTTAACCATTCAGTGATGAAAAATATTATCTCTGTCTAATATTAATTATAAAAAAAAGGCGTAACTTGATCTAATAATGCCAATTATCGAGGTATCCAAGTTAAAAATAAATTAATGGTTATTACTAGGAAACTATCATTTTGTGTAAGGATCATTGTTGCAATAGCTCAATTTATAATGCAAACCAGGGGCGGATCCAGCCAGGGCCGAAGCGGGGCGGCCGCCCCAGTTCATTTTTCAAAAAAAAAAAAAATTTTTTTTTTTTTTTTTGGTAAAAAATTAAACCTAGACTTGTAATTATATTAAAAGTTCAGGGGAAAATCTGTAATAAACAAAAAAAAAACATAACTTAAAATGGTGCTCTCTCTTCTTTCGTACCAAAGTAAAAGAAAAATCCTATATATTTTTACTACTGAAATTATACTAAAATTATTTATACTAAAATGAAATTAAATTTATAATGTGAATTTATAAATTTATTTTGTGTATTGTTTATATGTGTCTGTTTATTTATTTTTGTGTAAATTTATATAAATGTATATGAAATTAAATTAAATTTGTAAATATTGGGAATCAATAGCGAAATTTTTTAAACGAAAAAGAGAAGACAATGCACCAATCGTATCTGAAGCTGAGGTTAAGTCATCTCCCACTTCAATCAGTGTTGAAAATGAACATAATGCCCAAAAAAGTAAAAACAGCCCAAAAAATGCTCGAAAAAACTCGACCCCCCCAAAAAAAAATCGCCTCGGGGGCTCCCGCCCCCGAACCCCCGGCAACTATCGAAACTTTCGCCCCAGTTCACACAAAATCCTGGATCCGCCACTGATGCAAACCCATCCTTGGTAAAGGTATGTTTTCCAAGAGAGTGTTGTGGTTTACGGAGGGGATGCTGGGTAGGAGTTTGTTTTTATTCTTTTCTTTTTTATATCTTTGAGGGTATTATAATAAGGATGTGTTTCTATATAGTATTAAAATAACTGATGATTTTGATAATTGTAAGAAACAGTCTAAATTGGTTGTCAATCTCCAAATACAAAAAATTGTTCTTTGAACCAAACACTTTTAGTTAATTAATTTATTTAGGTGTCATGATGATCAAGATTCATAAAAGCTATAATTAAGTTCATTGACCTCCCCTTGTATACAGACTTTATAAATATGTTAATATAATTTGATAGATTATTCTTTTAAATGGAGTATCAACTTAGCAAGAAACCACATCACTTTATCATACATTGCACATTTCTTCAAATAATGGTTGCTAAGATTAGTTAAACTAAAAGTTTAAGCATCTACTGCACTTAAAGTAGAAAGATATATAATACACATCATCCTCATTTGTTGTAGAAAATTACCGTCTTTTATAAGGTTCAGAATTCCCTCAGAAGTTAGATTGAGAATTGGCTGCAAGAGAGGACCAATCACATAACCTGGATGTATTGTCACCAAGTCAATCCCATTCTCTTTTGCAAATTTCCAAGTGGCTTCCTCGGCCAAAGTTTTCGAAAGCACATACCATAGCTATGAAATATCAAATGTTCAATTAACATAAATGAATAGAGATAATATGGAGTTGAGCTCTTTTCCAATAGTATGGTTGAAACAAAAACATATGCACCCAATCCAAGCCAAAAACTTCACACATGTTGAGCATCACATTTTATGCATGTTAAAATAATCAACTTTGTACAAGAGAGGAGTTTTTTTTTTCATGGTAAGATAAAACACATTTATAATGTTGAAGATTTTTATACGGTCTAAAAATCAATGTAGCATCTAAATGCACTTCAAATACCACTGGGCATGGTAGTTAATAGAGACATCAATACATCAGTTATGTTTCACATAAACTTTTTTGTACCACACCTATGATTTTAATATATTATGCAAATCTCTTCAATAATTACTTTGAATTGTTGAAATTACAAGAACTAATTGTGGACATCGGGCACATGTCCGACATATAATGTCCAATCCAGAACAAAACACCAAAACATAATCCTATTCCCCGGGTCGACCTTAAGCTCAGCCAGATTTTAATATATTTTTTCTGCTGAAAGGATGCAATGAGAATCCATAGCTCAATGCGCATTTGAGCAAAAGATGGAATCAAGGTCAAGAATACAGATCTAGCTGAGCTTAAGGTCGCAGGGGAGGCTACCAATAAAGGTAATCTCTATAAACCACAAAAAGTTGAATAGGTACAATCCCAAATCATGGTTAGAAATTGTAACAAATACTTCCAGATTCATCTCATGACCAATACACCGAAGGTAGAGGGAAAAGCTGTTGTGTGGTATAAGGATTACCAAGAGAGTAACAGAGAAGTTTATTGGTCAACCCTTATACAGGATTTATGTGTGAGGTTAAAGAGTTAGGGCATGAGAATATAGTAAGGGGAATCAACAAATTACAGGCTTTATTGTAGAATATCAAGAGCAATTTGAACAGCTCAAAAGAATGAAGGGATCTCGGAAGAATATGTTGTCTCAACTTCTTACGTGTCCTTAAAAATGAAATTGAGTACATTGTACAAATGTTCGAGCCAACCACCTTGACTCAGGCCTTGAACCTAGAAAAGATGCAAGAATCTGCTCTAATATCCATCCATTCTGAACCAAATTCCACCATCAAAGTTGCCATTCCACAAAGTTTTTCCTCAAACTTATCCAAAACACAGATTTCTATTAATTAAACCTTGCTAAAGAAAATTTCTCCCATGCTCCTGAGCCAAAAGATCAAACACAAGCCAAGCCTATTTTCACCTTGACTAAAAACAACACAGACCTACAACCTGTTAAGAGACTTTCATACACTGAAATGAGGGCAAGGAGAGAAAAAGGGGTGTGTTACAACTGTTATGAGTTGTTTAATCTAGGCCACAAATATGTAAGCCAACAGTTATTTATGTTATTCCTTGATAAAATGGAGGACAGAGGATGCAGAGCAATTAGTGCAAGACGAGAACACCGGCATGGAGATTTCAGTTCATGCTCTTGCTAGGAACTCAACCCACAATGCGATATAAATCCAAGGTCTACTCACGAAGAAGGCCACTACGATTTTGATAGACAGCTAGGGCACCCACAGTTTCATAGACTCTAAATCTATACAAGGGAAGGAGGATGTATCACAGAAGCAACCACACCACTGCTAGTGACAGTTGCTGATGGTAATAAATTAGTGAGTGCTACTAAGTGTTGAGTTATGAAGTAACCAAACCCTAAATTATGTTTATAAGAGATTAAGGTATAAAAGAGGAAGAAGAGAGAAGAGAGAGAGAAGAGAAATCTGATATGAGAAGAGGAGAAAGAATGAAATCAATTAGGTCATTCATTCTCCCATCTCATTCTATTTATAACATAAGTTTTCACTAATTACACATAGGTACCTTGCAGAATAAAAGTAACATAAATAAGCTTCCAAATAAGCCCCTGACAACACTCCCCCTCAAGCTAGTGCAAAGATATCTATCATGCCTAGCTTGACTAACATATACTGCAAAGTAGTCTTGTTCACACCCTTAGTCAACACATCAGCTAATTGTTCACCCGTACTGATAAACAGAGTATAAATCACTCCAAGACAAAACTTTTCCTTAATGAAATGTTAATCAGCTTCCACGTGTTTTGTTCTATCATGTTGAATTGGATTGTGAGCAATACTAATGGCATCTTTATTGTCACAATAATACTTATCCATTGGCTCACGAATGGGATGACCCAACTCGAATAACATACTGCGTAGCCACAATTACACACAAATTCCATGTGCCATGGATCTGAATTCTGCCTCTGCACTAAATCTCGCTACTACAAGTTTTTTCTTACTGCGCCAAGAAACAAGATTACCCCCAACAGATGTACAATAGCTTGAAGTGGATTTTCAATCTGTCACGGTATCCCCTCCCAGACTACATTCGTATATGCTTCAACCCGCAAGTGACCATGCCGACCATACCTCAAGGTGAGTCGTACATGGAGCATGCATAAACTGACTAATCACGCTCACAACATAAGCAATATCTGGACGCGTATGAGAAAGGTATATTAGTCTCCCAACCAAACGCCGAAATCTCCCCAGATCATCTAACAACTCACCATCCATATCATTAAGCCTGTGATTTTCCTCAATAGTAGTATCAGCAGGTCTAGCTCCAAGTTTTCCCGTTTCAGTCAGCATATCTAACACATACTTTCGTTATGAAATGAGCACTCCTTCCTTAAATCTACACACTTTAATGCCAAGAAAGTATCTCAATAATCCAAGGGCTTTAACCTCGAACTCTATCCCCAAAAAAGACTTAATTCGCTGTATATCTTCTGGATCATCTCCGGTAATAACAATGTCATCAACATACACAATGAGGGCAGTGGTGCGATTTTGGTACCTCTTAATGAAGATGTGCGTACCCCCCACCCTTTTTACAGTAATGCTAAATCTCTCAAACCACGCACGTGGCGACTGTTTTAACCCATACAAGGCCTTCTTCAGTTTGCACACCAAATCCTAATTATCACCAAGCTTGAATCCTGGAGGCATCAACATGTACACTTCTTCCTCCAAAGCACCATGAAGGAAGGTATTTTTTACATCCAACTGGTGTAAAGGCCAAGACAAATTTGCTACCAATGATATAAGAACTCGTATGGAATTCATCTTGACAAAGGGAGCAAAGTTTTCATGATGACTAATCCATACGTCTGAGTGAAGCCCTTTGCAACTAAACGGACTGTATATCTTTCAATATTTCCATCAGCTTAGTATTTAATTGTATAAACCCACTTGCAGCCTATTGGCTTCTTACCTTTAGGTAATAAAACAACATCCCATGTCCTATTCTTCTCAAGGGCCTCCATTTCCTCAATCATAGCTTTCTTCTATTGAGTCTGCTTTAAATCATCTGAACGGTCAGAAAGAATAGAAACAGACGATACGAAGGAAGTGAAAGCACGATATGTTGGAAATAAGGCATTATAGGATACAAATTGAGATATAGGATATTTTGTACAATCACGAACACCCTTACGCTGGGCAATAGAAATATCAATATCAATATCAACTAAGGGATTACCTGAATCACGAGAGACTTCTTGGTCCTGGGGTGAGACAATGACTTGTTTTGCTTTTCTTGTATACACAAGAATGAAAAAAACGACGTCGCTTTGTTAAGTGAAAAAAAGGAAAAACAAAAAAAACACTTTATTTCGATTCATTTTCAGCCTAACTTTCTCTTCCTAACTTTGAAAGACATATATCCCTAAAGTTTGGCAAACCAAAAGTCTAACTTCTCTTCCTTCCCTACTCCATTCAGTTCCAGCCATAGAAAAAAAAAATTCAGATCAGTGGAGCTTCTTAAGTTCCGACCATTAAAAACAGTTTTTCTCTCCTTCGATCAAGTCTGGTAAGAATGTTAGACAGTTCTTTTTTTTTTATGTTAAACAGTTTTTTTTTCTTTGTCTACTAATTTAGACACTTCTTTTTAAACATTCTTGTCTACTATTTTAGACAGATTTTTTTTTGTCTACTAATTTTGTTTGAAGTTCTTTTTTATTCTTTTTTAATTTTTAGTTGGTTGTCAAAATAATGTCTACTAAGAAGGATTTTTGGTGGAAATACGTATATGAAACGGAAAGGGAAAATGGAGTTTTTTGCATATGAAAAGGAAAGGGAAAATGGAGTTTTTTGTAGCTATTGTCATCATAGGACAAAAGGGGGTATTACACGGCTGAATTATCATTTTACAGGCACCCATACCAGTGTTTTGGAGTGCAAAAAAGTTCCAAAAGATGTTAAAAATATTGTTATTGAAAGATTAAAAACATATAGCAATAAAAAGACCAAACAAACTACATTGCTATTTGAGATTGGAAAGGGCCTCGGGAGTGGCAGAAGACAATCAGCAAACTTTGAGAGTGAGGGGGAAGGTGCAAGTGGTGGTGGTGGTGTTAGTGGTAGTGGTAGTAATGCCACTAAGGGTGCAATGGATAAGTTTGTTAATCGTGAACCCAAACAAACTACAATTAATTCCGCTTTCAAAAAAGATTTTGGAATTGATGCTTGTCGTAAATTTGGTCGCTCGACGTATTCACCTGCTCTTCCTTCTAATTGTGTGAATGATGTTCACTTTAAACCCGCAATCGATGCAATTACTGAATATGTGGCCTCGGGTTTGAGCCTCCTTCTATGCATGAATTGAGAACATGGGTTCTTAAAGAAGAAGTTAATGATACTAATCATCTTTTGGAAAACCATAAGAACGTGTGGAGAAATCACGGTTGCACAATTATGTCGAATGGGTGGACGGATGGTAAAAGTAGGGCTCCTATAAATAGCCCTGTGGGTACTTTCTTTCTAAAATCCGTTGATGTTTCAGACGCAATTAAGAATGGAGAGTTGATATTTAATTGTCTTGTTGAAATTGTTATTGAGGTAAGTGCGAAAATGTGATTAAAGTCATCACCGATAATGCCAGTAATTGTAAGAATGCGGGAAAGAAGCTTGAAGAGAAGTGGACCCATTTATGGTGGACCCCTTGTGCTGCACATTGTATAAATTTGATGTTGGAGGATATTGTTGAATTGAAGATTTTTAAGAACACAATTGAAAAAGCAAAGCGAATGATTAAATTTATTTATGGTCATTCGAGGCCTCTTTATTTAATGAGAGAGCATACGAAAGGGAAAGGCCTATTTACTTTACTTGTATTGCATCAGGATGTGAACGAAATTGGAGTACTTTTACGGCGGTATTGGTTTTTTACATTTGTTAATTTTATTGCTCATAATTATATATGTTGAATTTAAATTTTTGTCCTCTAATATTTATATTTATTTCCTGATTAATTGTAGATACACACAAAAAAGAGGAATACGCTTGAGGATGAATGCCTTGGTCTATGTGAAATATACTGCCTTGGTCTATGTGAAATATAATCTTAAGCTAAGTGAGAGAAGTATTAGGAGGAGAGATAAGATTCATCCAATTATTGTTAATTAAATTGAGTCTGATGATTAATGGATCATGGAGAGAGAAGATTTCGTTCTCCCTAAAGATACTTAATGGCTTTACGATGATAAGTTGTTCTTGGGAGATCCTATTGTGAGTTTGTCGCCCGATATCATTGATAGTGTTTTAGAGAGTGAAGTCCCAATTATTGATGTCGATTCTTCTCCAACTTCACAGAAGCGTAAAGTGGGTTAATATTCAAGTAAGTATAACAAACTTGAAGTTAAATATTAATATATACATAATTAC
This sequence comes from Sambucus nigra, assembly GCA_949130495.1. NCBI lineage: Eukaryota > Viridiplantae > Streptophyta > Magnoliopsida > Dipsacales > Adoxaceae > Sambucus > Sambucus nigra. Next base: position 293,893,967 of record OX422221.1, read on the forward strand.
TAGTTATCAGCCTATTAATTTGTAATATTTTTTTACCATACTAGGTGGGGGTAAAGGACAAGAAGTGAGATTGAATCCCATTGATGATGATGTGGAGATTGAAGTCTTTGAAGGAATTGCTCCGAGGATCTTTGATAGTGGACAATTTCCCGACATAGATACCCTAAACCAAGATGATGATGATGATACTATCTTGGACAACGGCCACTACTTTTGATGTCTTTTATTTTTTAAACTTCATGCCTTTGAGATTTTTGGAACAATATGGTCCTATGTTTGGAGCAATATGGTCCCATGTTTGTGTTTTATTTGGAAAGTTGTAGTACTTTATAGCCTTATTGACTATATTTGAAATGATTTAGATTGATTGTTTGAGCTTATTTATTTATTTATATTTTTTACATGTTTTTTTAATTAAAAAACTGGAATGCACGAATTGCTTGTGCGATGAGATACGCGACTTCGTAGCCAAAACGCGATACCCTGGGCGACCGCAATTTAAAATATTGGCGGGCATGAGGACAATGGCTTGTACTTGCTGGACATCAGGCCAATTTCTTCTTATGATGCAAATCAGTCTAGTGTTAGGGCTAGTAGTGTGAATAAAGATATGTTAATGCGATGGCATAATAGATTGGGTCATGTTCCCATTTTTGTATTGAAGCATGTGCTTCCTCAATTTGCTTATGTTGCACCTATCAAGGTAAATTGTGAACCAAGTGTTCTTGCTAAACAATGTCATGTCCCTTATCCTACTAGTATTAATGAAACTACAGCTCCTTTGCACATTGTTCATTCTTATGTGTGGGGTCTTCAACCTACTACTTCCTTACTTGGTTTTCGATACTTTGTGGTATTTGTTGATGACTTTAGCAAGTATACTTAGCTCTATCTCATGAAGCATAAATGTAAAGTTCATTCCATTTTTCAGAGCTTTCATAAGATGATTTGTACTAAGTTTGACTATCCCCTCAAGATACTCCGATCTGATAACGGAGGGGAGTTTATGTACGGTGGTTTTGCCTCATTTTTTTATGATAATGGGATTGTACATCAAACCTCGTGTGTTGATACACCACAACAAAATGGTGTAGCAGAAAGAAAACACCGTCATATTACAGAGATAACTCGTTCTCTTTTTATGGGTATGGGAGTGCTTAAACTATATCGGGTTGAAGCAACCCTAACTGCGGTTTATTTCCTTAATCGCATGCCGTCTCGAGTTATTGGCAACCAATCTCCCTTCTCTATTTTACACCCTAACTCTCCTTTGTTTAGTGCTCCTCCAAAAGTCTTTGGTTGTGTCTGTCATGTTCACCTTCACAGGACAGATAAAATGGATCCTAAGGCAGTCTAATGTGTATTCTTAGGATACTCCGCCACTCAAAAGGGGTATCATTGTTATAACCCCATCACTTGTCGTATTGTCTCTATATATGTTACATTCTTTAAGTCGGTACCTTTTTTCTCCACCACTAGGGATTCTCTACAGAGAAAGACTCCTTTTAGTATAAAGAACCCACCTTCCATTCAACCTGAATGGCCCATTCCATTGTCAGTTCCTATTCACAATTCAGGGGAGTTTGTGCAGATATCTATTGCTACCAAGGTTCTGAAAAACGCAGGGTGTGACCGAGGCGTGGAGGCCGAGGCCAAGCCTAAGCGAGCCTTAGGCGTAAAAGGCGTGAAAAGGCGTTTAGGCCTTTTTAAATATATTTTAATATTTTTTATCTATGACAAGGCTATTAAAAATACTAAAATAGTACATACCTTAAAAATATGTGTGACTATCTGTAAATTAGAATACTATTTTTTTTAAATACTAAAAAAAAAGTCGCATTTTTTAACGCCTTCAATAAAACGCGCATTTTTTCACGCCTTGACCCCAAAAACGCACGTTTTTTCACGCCTTATCCCAAAAAGTGTTGACCATCGTTGACCACGCCTAAATCCACATATAGGGCCAAAACTTGGCGTATCTAAAAAGCCCCGCGCCTAGGCGCATTTTTTAGAACACTGACTACTACTAACACTAATGAGTTACAATAGGAAAACAAGCCACTTGTTTATACTAGAAGAGAAAAACAAACCATTGTCTCACCCCAGGACCATGAAATCTCTTTTAATCCAGGTAATCCCTCGGTCGATATGATATCCTTCTTGCCCTTCGTAAGGGTGTTCATGATTGTAAGAAACACCATATTTCTCAGTTTGTCTCTTATAATGCCTTATCCCAAGCATATCATGCCTTCACTTACTCTGTATCTTATGTTTTTGTTCCTACTAACGTTTCGGATGTCCTTCGTCAAATCCAATGGAAGAGAACCATGGTTGAGGAAATGGAGGGTCTTGAGAAAAATGGTGCATAGGATATTGTTTAATTGCCTTGAGGAAAAAAGGTAGTAGGCTGCAAATGAGTCTACACAATAAAATATCAAGATGATGAAAAAATCGAGAAGTTTTCCCGACTAGTTGCAAAGGGCTTCATTTAGGCTTATGGGATTTATTACCATGAGACATTTGCTCCAGTTGCCAAGATGAAGTCTATATGTGTCCTTATTTCCTTGGAAGCATGGTTCAAAGTCGCAGTATCGATCTATGACTCGGACGCTCAATTTTTTACTCAATCTCGGTCTCGGGTGATACGCAACTACACACTATTTTGAGAACTCAGAAAAATTGAAAAAAATACAGAAAAGTTTGGAAAAATAAGAATAATAATATGGCTCAAAATAGACAAGTACAAAATCATCATTTAGAATGCATAACATTGTTTATCATTTAGTATGGATAACATCATTTAAATCAATATATATGTAGTAATATATTCTTCGTGAATGTTACAATAGTACCTATTACTAATTAAGGATATATATAATGTAAATAATCATAAATTTTAATGATAGATGAATAATGATACATTTTAATACAAATTAAGTAAACACTTAAAGAAGGTTAAATGGGAGATAACCCCTTTAGTAATACTACAAGAAAATAAATGAGAGAGTTGACCAAAAGAAACCGATTTGCCACCACGAAACATCATATGCCTTGTACCGAATTGAAAGCAATTGCTCCGATCGTGACATGGATGCAAAATCGAGGCTCAATTAAGTGAGTTAAAAGTTAAGATAGAGAGATCGAAACTTAGTAACTTATACCATCTCGATCGATATATCACCGATATGGGTCGTAACTACCGTGATATCACCGATAGAGGCCAATTCTACCGCGATATCACCGATATGAGCCGATTCTTCCAAGAAATTACCGATATATGGTCAATTCACACCAATAATCGAAAAATCAACTCGTAACTCGGAATCGGATCGATGGATACCGATACCTAGTTAACTCGATCATATCGTCGCGGTATTGGCCTGGACTTTGAACCATGCTTGGCAGCAAATTTATATTGGCCATTACACCAATTGGATGTAAAATATGTCTTCCTTCATGATGATTTAGAGGAAGAAGTGTACATGATGATGCCTTCGGGATTTAAACTTGCTGATGGTCAGGATTTAGTGTGCAGGCCTTGTACGGACTGCAATAGTCTCCACGTGCTTGGTTTGAGAGGTTTAGCACAACAGTGAAGAGGGTGGGGTACACACAAGAGTCGAGCGGATCATATTCTTTTTATAAAAAGGTATAAAGCCTACACCACTGCCCTTATTGTATATGTGGATGATATTTTATCACAGGAGATAATCCTAAAAAGATACAGTGCATGAAATCTTTCTTGGGAAGAGAGTCGAGGTTAAAGACCTTGGATTACTGATATGCTTTCTTGGAATCTAAGTGTGCAGATCCAAGAAAGGAATGTTTATATCTCAATGCAAGTATATGTTAGATATGTTGGTTGAAACAGGTCAACTTGGAGCTAGACCCGCTGATAATCCCTTTGAGCAAAACCATAAGCAAAATGACACTGATAGCGACTTGCTTGATGATGTGGGGAGATTTCAGCGTTTAGTTGGGAGACTAATTTACTTATCTCTCACTCATCCAAATATAGCCTATGTTGTTGGTGTAATTAGTCAGTTTATGCATGCTCCACGGTCTTCTCTCCTCGAGGTAGTGTATCATGTTCTTCGTTACCTCAAAAGTTCACCTCGCAAGGGGATATTATTTAGGAGACATGGTCACTTATGTGTCGAGGCTTATACAAGGCTGATTGGGCAGGACGATCAACTTCAGAATATTGCACATTTGTTGGTAGTAATCTTGTTTCCTGGCGAAGCAAGAAACAGTTTGTAGTAGCTAGATCTAGTGCAGAGGCTAAGTTCAGATCCATGGCACATGAAATTTGTGAGTTGTTATGGTTACGAACTATGTTAAATGAGTTGGGATATCCAGTACGGGAGCCAATGAACTTGTATTGTGACAACAAAGTTGCCATTGTATTGCCCACAATCCAGTTCAATGTGATAGGACAAAGCATGTTGAAGTTGATAGACATTTTATCAAGGAAAAACTTCGTCTTGGGATCATTTGTACTCCATATGTCAACACAATTGACCAAGTGGCTGATGTGTTGACTAAGAGTGTGAGTAAAGCTACCTTGCATAAAATGCTAGTCAAGTTGAATATGATGGATATCTTTGCACCAGTTTGAGGGGGAGTGTTGTGAGGGGCTTATTTGTAATAGTTTAACTATCATCTAATTCTATAGGGACCTATGTGTAAATATTAAAGCTCTATATTATAAATAGAATGTGATGGGAGATGAATTACCGAATTCATTCATTCATTCCTCTTTGTTGATTTCATTCTTCTCTCTCCTCTCTCTTCATCTTCTTCCTCTCTTCCCTTTTTATGTAAATTAGTTATCTCATAAATCTAACATAAAGTAGGCATGAACTAAGCTCTAACTTTAGCAAAGTATAGAAAAGAACATAAAGTCACTGCTGTATTACCTGACCAGTGACCTACAAATGATAAGTCCATCGGGTGTGTTAGTTGGCTAGTACGCTGGCACACTTGATGCGTGTTGAATGTTGGAAAAAATTTCAACCGTGACTTTTGGGTTTTGATTTTCAAAGTTGGTGATTGGAGATCCATTATTTGTTTAATTGGTTATTATTTGTTAATATTTTTAACCCGAGTGCATTGTGTTGCCAAGTATCATTTGTGACCAACGTGCCAAGTATCGTTCGCAAATTCAACTACAATGCTCACGTCTGGTTTTGGGAACCAGATCCGTAGGATGCTGAAGCTTGGTCTTAGCATTGATGAGGACGCAAGTGAGGCTGATGCGGAAACGTCACCATTGGAAGAAACAGATGCTGAGAATGAGGGTAGTAAGATGGAGGACGTTGACTAAATCTAAAGCTTTTATCAAATGTCTTTTTAGTTCTTCTTTACTGAACTATGGACAGCTCTTTTGGGCATTATGTCACCTCTTTAGGATGAGAGTCCTTGATGCTGTTGGGATATAGTGGTTTGGGCAAAAAATATTTGTTTTATGTCCGTGTTTTTATAGTCTGTGTTTTTTCTGCTAACATAACTATGATGTCTTTTTACTGATGTTTATATAGAGATTAACCTTAATAGTTGATTATCTCTATGTGATCATTTTACTTTTAGATTCTTAGTTGCTATTAGTATTGTAATTGAGTATTTTTTTTAATTTTTTAAACAAGATGGATAGTTCAATAAACAAAGGAAACTCTGCACAATTTTTCTAAATTATTTACACTTAATTGAATTAAATATAAAACTTTAAAAAAATTATCTTCGTACCTTCAGACACGGGCATACCCTTGTGTGTGTGTGTATGTGTATGTGTATGTGTATGTGTATGTGTGTATATATATCGAGACCTTCTCACCTGCGAACCTAAAATTAGGTCCACATGGTGCAGACCATTTTTTTTTAAATGGAAAAAAAATTGGGTTGGTTTTTTTTAGGGTTTCAAACATTTCAGGGACCATAAAAAAGCCAACCTCAAAATGATTTTTTTTTATATTTTAAAAAAATGGGTCAATGTTTGAGCCCTTTTTTACAGGTCTCCTGAAATGTTTAAAACCCACAGAAAAAAAAAAATCAACCCAAATTTTTTTTACCATTTAAAAAAAAATTAGGTCCGCAGGTGAGAATCTGTGTGTGTGTGTGTGTGTGTGTGTGTGTGTGTGCACACACACACTCGTCTTTGATGTTGGCATATATACTTATCCAGTCATGCAGATGTAGTGAATTGGAAACTACACAGAAACAAGACCATTGTACAGACAGGATTAAATGAAACTTTATGTGTGTGTGTGTGTGTGTGTGTGTGTGTGCGCACACACACACTCGTCTTTGATGTTGGCATATATACTTATCCAGTCATGCAGATGTAGTGAATTGGAAACTACACAGAAACAAGACCATTGTACAGACAGGATTAAATGAAACTTTATAAACAAGAGGCTAAAACTAAATCAGCCTTACAAACATATACTTCAACGAAATTATTTTTTGATTCATTTAACATTTTAATCAAAATGACATGATTGATGTCATATTATTGCTAGTAAATTGATTCCTGGGACAAGTAAAATCCTCATAGGCAGCACATTAAAAAACTAGCAAATGCTATCTTCCCGAACAGATCATATATATATATATATATATATAATATATATATACTAGCATGAAGGCCACGCGATGCGTGGCCGAATTTATCTAAACGGTATTGTTTTAATTGAATTTCTAAGGATAAATAAATATGATAAATTATAAATAAAGGATATAAATTAAATTAGAACAAAAATAATAAATCAAAAACTTCATAATTACACATAGGATAAAGTTAAAAAAATTCCACTTTTAGATTTTGGCAAAAACTCATTCACATGCAAGAAATTATACATCTCTGACCATATATGAGTAATTGAAAAAGAGTCAAAATGTTCTTACCAAAATCGTGTAACTTTTTTTTCAGTTTTTTTTTTAGGGACTTTTTCGTAATTTCCTACATATTTTTCTCAATTTTTCTCCTCACTTTCTACTTCCCGAGCTTCCCGATTCTCTCTCCTAAAGCCAAACTACTTTTTCTTTTTTTTTCAGTTGTTTGTACATATTTGGACTATGGACACAAAAAAACAGTCAAAATATTCTTACAAAACCAAACCCAAACACAATACAAAAAACACTCGCAACAAATACCCAGCCCAATTTCTACACCCGTTCCATCTAGAAAGTTATAGAAGGATCTGGATCTTTTATCGTGTGGCATCACCGCAATTTTGACCAATCAAAAACAAACCCATCTATCTACGAAACCACCAACCAAGATACCATACTCTTAACCATTTTCTTCTCAAACAGTGGAGAGAGAAACAAAATAACTCCACATCCATTCTCAGCTCACACTTCGATTCTTAGGCACAACCAAACGCCATAAACTCCATGAAACTAATCCTCACCAATCTCTATTCCACCTCTCAGAGAATCCAAACAGGACCTCCACTACCTCAACACCATCACCAACACAAAAAACACAAAACTCCATCAAATTCAAATCAAACCTAGATCTTACAGTTTGTTGAAGTTCTTTTGATGAGTTGAGCCTTGCTGAATCGTCTGGGTCCTGATGGAACTGTGGATGGTGGGTTTTGTATATCCCTTGCTGTATGTCTTCTTTTCATGAGTTTTTAAAGATCTTTGGTTCAAATATGTTTATGTGGGTTTTTGGGTTTAAGAGAAGGTGTTATAGCCAACGAAATTGCCCGTGCTGGAGTGACTTTGAATCTCTCTACAAATATGGTTGATGTGGGTTTGTGGTATTAAATTGCCCTTGCTTCGGTTACAAAGCTAGGACCATGTTTAGAACATAGATATACATGCCTCGGTCTCATAAACCCGCGTGTGCTTCTCCAATTGATGAAAAAACTCCCCACCTGCACAAAGCTCCCCATCTGCACCTGCACAAACCGCCCGTGCTTCTCCATTCGCTGTTGTTGTTGCTTTGCTGTTTACGTTTCTATTCAGAGGGTGAGAAAGGTTGTGTGTATATATACGATATAAATAGTATATGCTATCTGTCTCTAGATATACCCAACGAAATTAAAGATCCAAGTGCATTGCTTCGACTTCAAACACTTGATTTTATCAAGATGATAAAGGATCTGAAGAGTCAATTGACAAAAGACCTTCAGTATCCTCAAATTCTATAGTGCAATACAAAACGCATTTCAACTACGAAATCGAAACGCTTCTCATCTACGAATTTAGAACTGATTAGGAGTTAATAAACATGACACGTGTCACGCTCCCATCATTTTAGGCAACAATTTTTATATAGTTATATAGATTATATATGTAGCCAGATCGACAAATAAATACTAAAAATTTAGGAGATATACACACCTTTGATTCCTCACAAAATACAGAATCCGAAAACCATGTCTCATCGACTACAACGTCAGGGTTTAGAGGGTTTCTGTTGAACATAACTGAAGCCATGGAGGATGTTACTACCACCCTTTTGATGGATGGAACTCTTGCACAAGATCTAAGAACATTTAGTGTTCCTTTCACAGCTGGGTCAATTAACTCTGCCTGAAAATTTTTGGATTCGTGACACAAAATACATTCATCAAGTCAAATAAATGGAATAATGTCCAGATATACCAAATTAGAATAAGACATTAAAACAATATTTGAATAGGATTGACCTTTAGGTCAGCCATCGTGACTGACATGATAACAGGAGATGCTGTATGAAAGACACCGTCACAACCGTCAACAGCTGAATCAAAAGATCCTTCTTCAATCAAGTTTGCTTCAAACAAGTGTAGTCTTTCCTTAGCTCCATCAAGAGCAAGTAGGTGCTCTGTCTGTCTTGGATCATCTGCAGCATATTTAAACAAACCACAAACATTTAGAAATTGTTGTCAGTTGAAGATGCAGAAAGAAGATGTTAACTACAACTGCTTAACCTTGGCAACATCGAAATAGCAGTTGATTATGGTAAGCCAGGATGACATCACCTCAAAGAAATTAGGGTTTGTTTGATAGCAATTATTTTTTAGGAAAAATAAGGCATCCTTGGCGTTTTCCATCTTTTCGTCTTGTTTGACATTTATTCCACCTTTTAGAATGTACAACTATTTAAAGCTTTATTTGTCAATTTTCAACTTTTATTTTCCCACCTCCCTCCATAGAATAATTGGAGTTTAACTGATAAAAGAAAAAAATAAATTGTTTAAAATACCCTTGGAATGTGATTTTTTCTGTTACACTAATGGTTCAATTTGGACAGAAGGTTAACATTGAATCACTTACAATAATTAGATGACTTGAACTTAATTGAAACGTTAAGCATAGTTAGGGGCCATAGATGTAATTTTTACAAGAAATTGTGAAAGCATATCTGGAATTTAAATTTTAGGGAGTTTCGCATTTAAGTCCAAGATTTACTCATACACGTCCCAACAAAACTTCTTCCATCAATTAAGTCCCAAAGTGAAGAAAAATAAATAAACATCTTTAACCCAACACGGGTTGACACATATACCCTTTTAACCTTCAATCATCAAACATCATTCAACCAATAATTGTCATTTATAGTCAACCCACTGCCACCACCATCACGAACCACCAGTCACAAACCACCACAGTCACAAACCCTTGCCATCATGCACCACTGAATACGACAACAATAAAAACAATGATGAACTCCAACAATTGATGAATAGAAGAAGTTTGACAGTAAAAATTTACATTTTAGTAAACATCACGCTGAAAGTAAATATTTACCGTTTAGAGTAAATGTGAACAATCAGAGTAAACATAAATGTTAACTCTGAAAGTACTAAACATTAATTCTGAAAGTAAATATTCACTTTCACCAGAATATTCTAACCACATATTGGCCGTCCTCGTCATTGTTAATTTGTGCTACCCGCCTCTCTTTGCACGCAGTTTAAATGGTTTTGACGACTCGGATGGGGTTTTAAGATTTTCAGTTTGTGAATCTTATTATCTTTCGTATCAAGAGAAAACATATAGGAAACAACAGAAAAGCACTAGTCACCCCCTGTAGAAGGGGTGTCCAACAACAGAAGCTCGAGAAGTCATGAAGAAAATTGAAAGACTTGAAAAGTCTAGTAACATATTTTGATTTGTTCGATACAGATGGTCTCAAAATTTTGATTTGTTTCATTTGGATGGATCAATTCCTATTCGTTCATATTCCAGTTTGATGGAGAGATTTCAATGGTAAATCGTGTGATTGGTCGTAGAGGGGGAAGAATATTGATAAGGGAGGGGTATTTTAGTCATGAAAAAAGGTATTTTGTAAATAAGACTTAAATCTAATGTAAGCGCAATGGAAATTACAGACAAAAAACAGCAACACATTAGAAGAACTAGGCTTTTGTCAATTGATTCCATTTCATTCATATTCATTTCATAATTCCCTCCGCTCCATCCCCATCCCAAACAAAAAAAAAGATAGAATACAATGGTATTTATAAGGCCCCAATACTTGGTGAAAGTAACCCATGAAGTGGGTGTGGGTCACCCATCTAGACTAAACAAAAATATTGAAGAAAACACCTATAGAGAACCAGACCTCTTCATTCTCCAAAGATGGGATCGAAGTACCCAATATAAACCACCTCACTGTCATGGAATCTAGTTCTGGGTCACCCAACAATTTTTTTTTTTTTTGGGGGGGGGGGGGGGGGGGGGGGGGGGCGCGAGGGGACACGGGGAATGGCTCACCCATTGGCGGACAACTGGAAGCAGCAGCATCGAACGTATAGAGCTCGGACAAATGCGTCCTACACCCAAACTCGATCTCGCCGTATCGGTCTTCCAATAAAGTACCTCCTTGTCGCACTCCTCGACCCTTGAGAGACATTTCTCGTACTGCCACGTGTGATGTGTCTGAACGGGTACCCATTCCCATTCATTTATATTCATTTCCCATTTCGTAAGTCATTTCGTTCTCATTCATTCATATATATAAACCATAAATTATTTAATTGAAAAGTATAGATAAGGTCGGTAATATAGGTAATCAACCCCTAGAAAGTGTATCTTTTTAATCATTCACTCCCGTAGGCAAATAAGAAATACCTCGTTACAAGATCAATAAGTTTTGTAGTTAGGAACCAAAGGCCTTTGGTCCGATGGTTACCCTCTTATCAAGTGGGGTAGGAGGTTTGAGGTTCGAATCTTGAGGGGTTGGGTTTGAGGGGGTTTTCTTTCTTTGTGTGTGTGGGTTAAGGGTGGAGAGACTTAAGACCTCCACCTTTTCAAAAAAAAAAAAAATTGTAGTTCGGAAAACAGGAAACTTCAGCTAGTATTAATGTCTTAGAATGATCTACTCTAACTAATTACTGCCAGTTGTTAATCTACTGATTCTCAGAAACATCATATTTGCACTGGTTGGAAGTACCTACCTAGGTCTTATAAGCAAAGTTCAGGTGTAAAAAATGGCTTCTGTTTTCATAACAAAAAAATAAAGGGAATTTATATTCTTGAAAGTCCAAACAGTTGATTCACTCGTAACCAAGAAACGAGGTTAATTACAAGCCCGAAATATGTTGCATTCATTGAGTGGTTGTTTGGTTCGAGTGTTTGTGGGTTCCGCAGTCCCGGATTGGTAATTTCACATATCCAGTTTCATGTTAGGAGCTTAAATGACATAATGTAGATTTCTTTTTTAATGTTCAAATTTTACATGTGAAATTACCGATTTGGATTCCTGCAGAACACAAAAACTCGAACCAAACGAGCAGTGTTTGAGCCCTCAAGGGTGTGCTATAAAACTTATAGATTCTTGGGAACCTCCAGTTAACACATGGTCAGATTAACTAAGGGCATGTTTGGATGTCGATCAATCTGACTGTTTGCTTTCCTTTTTCTCACGTGTTGAAATCTGAAAGTAGCCATCTTAGAATAAAATTGGTGAAGTCTTCACTCGTAATGCTCACACTCAAGGTGATCGATCCCACATTGCGAACACACAAACATCCCCCAACTCTAAAGCCCGATGAAAATTAAATTGTGTGCATGAGAATTTAAAATTTCAATTAGTTTTCAATTCCTCTTATATATTCAACTCAACAAAGCCTTTTCCCAATTATTTGCGGTCAGCTACATGAATCTTATTTTTCCATTCCATTATGTCCAGTGCAATATCTTCGGTTAAACAACATGACATCATGTCCTTTTTTATAATATCCCACCAAGTCAATTTAAGCCTACCCCTACCCCTTGTGTTACCATCAATACTAACTAAATCACTGTCCTTACATGAGCATCCATTGGTCTACACTTGACGTGTCCAAACCATCTAAGTCAATATTCTCTCAATTTATCTTCTATAGGAGCTACTTTTACCGTTTCACGAATTTGTTCATTTTTAATTTTATCCTTTCGAGTTTTACCACAAATCCATCTTAGCATTCGCATCTCCGCCACACTCATTTTCTGCACATTTGTTTATTGATTGCCCAACACTCTGTCCCACATAACATGGCGGGTTTAATGGCAGTCCTATAAAATTTTCCTTTTAACTTCAAAGGTATACGCCTACCACACAAAACGCCGGTAGCACTTCTCCACTTAACCCAGCCTGCTCTGATCCTATGAGTAACATCATCACTAATATCTCCATCTTTTTGGATAATCGGTCCTAAATAACGAAAATGATCATTTCTAGGTATCTCTTGACCCTCCAATTTTACCACATCTCCATTTGTCCTCCTATTACTACTAAAGTTGCACTCCACATATTCTGTTTTAGTTATGCTTATTTTCAATCCTCTTATTTCAAAAGTTTATCTCCACAATTCCAACCTAGCATTAATCCCCGTCTTAGTCTCATCCACTAAAACATTATCATCTGCAAATAGCACACACCATGGCACCTCATCCTGTATTTGTTCAGTCAACTCATCCATAAGAAAAGCAAAGAGATAAGGACTTAATGTTGAACCTTGGTGTAGACCTACCGTAATTGAATTTTCACTACTTTCTCCGGCTGATGTTCTTACTGTAGTCATCGCACCATCATACATATCCTTGATCACATCAATATATCTGTGAGTCACTCCTCTTTTATGTAGAACCCACCATATTATATCTCTGGGTATCCTATCATACGCCTTCTCCAAATCTATAAAAATCAATGAAGATACTTCTTTTTCTCCCTATACCTCTCCATTAATCTCCTCAATAAATAGATTGCTTCCATTGTTGACCTCTCAGGCATAAACCCAAATTGATTCTGAGATACTGTTGTCTTCAATCTCAATACTGAGATACTGTTGTCTTCAATCTCAATCTATATTCAATCACTCTCTCCCAAAGTTTCATTGTATGACTCATTAACTTAATACCACGATAATTTGAACAACTTTGTATGTCCTCTTTATTTTTATAAATAGGTACTAAAACACTTTTTCTCCATTCATCGGGCATCCTATTAGTCATTAAAATTCTATTAAATAATTTTGTAAGCCATGATACTCCAACCTCCCCTAAGCACTTCCAAATCTCAATAGGGATACCATCTGGTTCTAAAGCCTTCCTTATTTTCATCTTTTTTAGAGCAATCCTGACCTCTGTTGTCCTAATTCTACGGAAAAATTTATTTTCTCGAGTCTCCCTAAGTTCCTCTATATCTAATCTACTCCCGTTATCTCCATTTAATAACCTCTCAAAGTAGGTTTTCCATCTTTCCATAATTTCATCATCTTTGACTAGGACTCTCGAATCGTCACTTTTGATACACTTAACGTTATTAAAATCTTTTGTTTTCCTGTCCCTAAATTTAGCAAGCTTATAAATACTTTTTTCCCCTTGTGTTCCTAATTTTGTATAAAGATCATCATACGCTTTTAACTTAGCATCTCTTACCACTTTCTTAACTTCCTTTTTAGAGCATTTATATTTCTCAAAATTTTCTTCATTTCTATTTATTTTCCATGTTTTAAAGCACTCCCTTTTAATTTTTACTATATTTTGTACTTCTTCATTCCACCGCCAAGTTTCTTTAGACTGTGGCCCCTTTGCCTTTCGATTCTCCAAGAATTTCTTTTGATATTCTCCTAATGCATGTGGCCATCTCATTCCACATTATATTAGTCTCTTCTTCAATATTCCATGTTGCTTCATTTAATACTTGATCTTAAAATAGTTCTAATTTCTCTCCTTTTAAGTTCCACCACCTAGTTCGTGGGTTAATCTTCACTTTTCGCACTCGTGATTGATTTTTAATAGCGAGTTTCTCCTTATAGCGATCGATGGAGCCAGTAGCGAAAATACTTCACACTAAAGACCCATTTTCATCCAACTGTCTTTTCACTGAGAGGTAGGGACAAAAGCTCCCAAGTACTATTTCTATCCAAAGCATCCCATCTCGACTTTCATTGCGTCCACCCACTTAGGATTCAAAAGAACCTCGGCCACTGAACAAGGAATACAGAAGGAGTCGGGTCGGCCAAGGTAGAGGTAATAACTTGTCCCAAGAATTCAATTAAAATTCATATAAATTATGATGGAATGAGGATTGATAATGATTATAAAGAATTGTGGATAAAAATTGAAAAAAACAAAAGCATGGAAAATATTAAGGGTCGTTCAAACGACTATAAGGGATCGTTCGAACTACATTCCAACGTCGTTAGAAATGAGATGGATCTCGCGAGATGCAGGGCATCAAACGGCATGCCACTACTTTACAGTGGCAGGTGGCGCGAAGGGTCACGCGATCCATACATCGAATGAGATGGAGAAATCGTTCGAACGACTTAGGCTTGTCGTTCGAACGACGTAAATCGAAATTGTCTATTCCAGTTTGTGCGCTGTCACGATTTTGGTCATTGGATCAGCCCAGAAGGGGCAAAACGGGATTTTTGGCCTTTAGAAGGGTTTTATAAGGGATTGTTTGGTTTATTTGGGGTTATTTTGTAGAGAAATGGAAGAAGAGAGAGAGAAAGAGGTGGGGGGGGGGGGGGGGGTTCCACCTCTTCCTCACCAAAAACCACCACTCCTCCACCATACCACAACCTCAAAACACCATTTTTATGGTACATTCCACCATATTTGAACAATATACAACCATTTTCACCATGGTAGAAGAAGAGCTACAAATTTTGTAGATGTGTTGGGGGATTTGGGGGGAAAATGAAGATGGGTTTTCATGGAGTTGAAGTGAGTTTTGAAGGGGTTCTTAGGTTGGAGCACTTTGGAGGATGCATTTGGAAACCCCTTGAGGCCACCTTTGGAGGTGGGGGTTGCTCCTCCTACACCAACATTTCTACCATCATTGGAGCCATTAGAGGTGGGAAAACCTAACTCTTAGTATAAGACTTTATTTTGCATATTTGTAGTCTTGTAGTTAGACTATATGAGCAGGGTGCATTTGATTAAATGATGTAATTAATGAGTAGAAAACAATAAACATTTGTATGAAATAAAAATGTTGATAAAATGCTATTTTGTTGAAAATAAAGAATGAATAATTATTTCAAGGTTTTGGAATATTAAAAGTTGGTATTTTATGAAAATGGTGTATTTTCTAGAAAGATTGGTGTTGAACATTTTATGAAATAAAATATTTGGAAATGGTGATTTGCCTTGTTAGATATTAGTGAAATAATGTTTTAAAGCTTCTTGCAAAAATGAAGATTTTATGAAAAGTGGACATTTTGTGAGTTTAAAGAAATTAAATGTCTTTGTGTATTAAAAATGTATTTTCGCAAGAATGATGAATTTCTAGAATGAAAAATATGTTTAAACCATTTAGTAGGATTTTAAGGTTTAAAATTCATCTTCTCATGCATATAAACTTGTAGTAATTTGACAGTAAGTGTATAAACAAGTTTAAAGAAGAATTAGTTGGGTTTAAACATGAAATGATAAAAAGTGGAAATTTTAGTTTCCACGTGTGTGAAGTAAGGGTTAAAAATATGATAAGCATAAAGTTGTAAGACTACATGTAAAATAAAGGAAATGGTATTTTCTTATAAAAGTAGTCTCAAGTGTAAATGGATTTCTTGAATAAAGAAAGTAAAGAAATGTTTGATTTGAAAAATTGCTAATAAAGTTATTGAATAAGTGTTAATGGGTAAACATGAGAATTTTGTAAAGAATTAACACTTATGAAATTGGAAAGGAAATGATGGAATAAAGACGTTTTCAATTAAGAAGAATATTACTCCAAGGTTAAAAAGGGTGTTAATGTGTTAAAACACTTAAGAAGTTAGTGTAGGTGGCTTAATAGTTTTTTTGGGAGAAATTAACACTTGTGAAAATGGAGTGAAAAGTGATTTTAGAAACAAATGGGTAAAATGATAATTTTACTTAAAGTGGAACATTTTTATGAAATAAAAATGTTAGAAAAGGTGTTACACAATAGTCCTAAATGAATGTGATTTTGGAATAAAATTAAGTTTAAAGTATAAAGGACATGAAATGGTAAAATTTCAAAGTGTAATACAAGTTGGGGTGTAACCCCATGTTTTGGCTTCGGCCGAGTAAAAAGGAAAAGTGGAGTAATGGGGGCATTCGTAAAATGTTGAAACACATTAAAGGGAACTCGGATGAGAAGGGCTCGGAGCCCTAGGGTGAAAAGCCCAAAACCACTGGCCAGAGCATATGGTGGGCATAGCCGGCGGTGTGAAGCCCGTTAAAGTATGCGGTATTGGAAGATTCCGAGAAAAGATAAAAGAAATAAGAAGCATGTCAAGAAATGGGTTGTGTGGTGAAATGCGTTAATACAACCTAACTTGAATGGATTAATAAATGTTCCGATAAAGATTAAATTGGACAAGTAAATGCGTAATTGGTTAATGTCCACAAAGTAAGGATAACGATAAAGTATGTGGGTAAATAGGTGATTAAGCAAACTAAGCAGTTAAACCCATAATTAACACAAGAATGTGTTGTAAAAGGTTTTCAAAGATGAAATGAGTATTTTCTAACACGGTATTCGCGTGTGTTGAAAGGGTGGGTTCAACGAAAATATTAATATGCGTTGAATAAAATCAGAAGGGTGATTTAGGTAAAGAAATGGTTTCGATTAAATCAAATGTAGTGGTTTCAAGTGTTGAACCAGGTGTGTTAAATAAAGCGAGAAGTGCTGAAATGAGTAAAAAGGGAGTCTTTTATAAGATTAAGGTAAATTAATCCGGATAAATAAGGTTTTCGGAAGTAAAACCGTCTCATGCATTAAGTATATGCATATGTGTGTATATATATATATATACATATATATATATACAATGTAGTTGCATGTGCACGTAAGCATAATGTGTTTAAGTCTCCTTTCTGTCGTTCGATTCTATACTACATTTGTATATTTTCCATCGAGCATCGGCTCACACCCTCGCTTTGTTATGGCAGGTTAGGAGCGGTTTTGTATTTTGAGATCGTTATACAGGTAAGTAATTTCCTTGTTTTACGTTAGTAGTTCTGTATGCTTTAACTTCGGTGTGCTCCCCATGGGTCCTCCACGTAGTTTATAATTGAAACTGGAATCGCATTTTAAACAAGTGAAATGTTAATTAAAATAAAACTGGACTAGTACATTATATATGTTCCTCCATTGCACTTCACACCTAACGCTCGGGTCGGACTGGGTTGACTACGGGTAACCCATAAATTCGGGTTGGGGCATTACAGTAGGCTCAATAAGGTCCTAAAAGGCCATCATCGGAAATATAATAGAATATAGAGTGGTTAGTGTTACAAGCATGACCATATCGGGAAGGGGGTGCCGAACACGTGAAGGATAACGAGATTGAAAATTCAAAGTATGAGATGGTAAAAGAGAAACTATAATACCTGTGTCCAGATAGGGAATGAGTAAAGCAATCGAGGGTGACGGGCATATACATGCAAAGTAGGCTCGAAAGGATCAAAAGTAGGAGCCTCGCCAAACAATGGAACTAGACGAGCTAGAAGAGGAGCCTCGTTCACCGGAGGCGAGGGTGAAGGAGCTAGTAAAGTGATATCTCCCCCATAAAACAGGACATCCTCATGAAAGGTAACATCAAGAGAATGATACATGTCTAAAAAGAAGGATCATAACAATGATATCCCTTTGACATAGTAGAGTATCCAACAAAGATGCACTTACTAGCCTTACCATCAAACTTGTGTCAGGAGGAACTCCGATTATGTACAAAACTGGTACATCCAAACACACGAGGAAGGATGTGAAATAAAGTGTGATCAGGTTAGAGGCATTGAAGAAGTGCCTTCCCTTTTAAAACACGGCTCGTAGTCCGATTGATAATAAATGTGACAAGTAAGAACAACAAGATGCCAATAGAATTTGGGAACCTTCATACCACTCAACAAATATCGAACAACGCCCATGAGATGGCTATTTTTACGTTCCGCGACGCCATTTTGTTCAAGAGTATATTGGCAAATGAGTTGGTAAAGAATACCCTTTTGATTAGAACTTGTGAGGGCAAAAAATATGCCTACATAATAGCATGACACGTGGCGAGCACCCCGGTCAAGATGGGAAGCAACAGACGCTCCAACAAAATAGGGACGACTAGAGTCCTTGATAAACTAGAAGACCGAGGAGCAGTATCTGATTGGAATAAAACTCCACGAAGATAGGACTCATCCATACTTGTAACCCTAATGTAACCCCTAACTCTATATAAAGGGACACCCCCCATTGTGAAAGGGGGCTTAGAAGCTAGAGAAATACTCTCATGTAAAACTCTCTCATCATTCTAATGGAACACGGCAGCAGCCCCGTGGACGTAGGTCATTCATGGTCGAACCACGTAAATCTTTGTCTCTCTCGGATTTATTATTGTGCATACATCGTGCTACATGGGCACCCTCCATATCCCAGATTTTTTGACACCACAATTGGTGCCGTCTGTGGGAAACGGCACAAAAAGCCTTCCCCTTCTTGCTAGAAGAGATCTAGATTTACGTTCAAGGACAATGATACCTACGCTACGCACATAATAAAAAGATAAGTTTTCTTTTTTAATCTATGCACGAGCAGTTATATGTTTTCGTAGATAATTATTTGTTTTGTACAAAAATCGTTTCATTTATACATGATTTTTCGTACATTTGTGTTTGTAAATCTTGTATTCAATTTTCATTCATATGCAAATCTGCGCAGTAGTATTGTTTCTGGGTAATGTTCATTGTTTGAGAAGATGAATTTCACTGGCGAAGGTCTATGAGGACTCCCCAAATATTTGGAGTCTCTTGAGAAACTCCTAGTTACACGCCTTTATTTACTGGGCTACATGATATCTTAAATATCTCAAATTTTCTGGCAGCGGTTTACCGTCTAAAGGTTTCTTTCATGAGAGATCTTAATTACATCTTTACAAACATACCAATAGAGATTCTTGAAAAAAAAGACATTCTTACAAAGATGTACAGATTCTGGGCACGCCAACAGTTTATACAATTTGTTCTGGACGCAAACAAAAAATCAATGGCAGACCGAACAAGAATCCCTCCACCAACCTATGGGTTATTGAAATTCCTCCAAATATTCAGCACAACCAAACAAGAATAAAGATGGAACCAACAATATTTGGGTCATCTCCGAGCAAGCGACTTGCAGTTGCCTCCGATCTGAGATTTTGGGTTGTCATCTGGTCGAGCACTGCCAATAGGTGATGTACATATATGCTACTCGTCACCTGTTAGCAGGGCGCATAGCCACGCCGAACTAAGAGCCCTCCTCCAACCACCTTTGCAATCAGGTTCGGCGACGGCCAACGGAACAAAAATCAATATCCACCAGCCCTAGGCACAAAGTCCCCAGGCCAAGTAAGCCCCGACGACCAGAAAGAGTACAGGGTGACCTCTGTACAAGCCACAAACAAATCATCAACGGCATCTCTTCGATCGAGCACCAATGAGGTATTTCCCGGAGCCCCTGGTAGTCGGCGACCAGTTTGCGACTACCATCAGCTGGTCGGCGGCGAGGGCGGGCAAGGACGAGCACATCAGCTGGTCGACGGCAAGGACGAGCTCACCCCCGTGCAAAGATTATAACACAGAATAAAATTTCTTTGGGGATGGTTTTCACCTGCAACAGCGTCTTTCCTCTGGCTGGTCGGCAGCCACGACGAGGACGACCTGGTACCCATTTGCAAACTTCGCTCACTAATAATGGATCTCCCCCGCGACCTGGGGCTACCACAGCCGGACGCCCAAAATTCTTTCTAATCCTCTCTCCTGTTCATCCCCGACCTGCTACCTGCGACCATCTCCAAACTACAATCGGCCCCGCCCCTGTTGGTCGGCTTCCATATGGGATTAACGAAAAATCTCGACGAGCTCGCATGAACCACTTTGTTGGTCGTCAGTCAGCGTGCAAGGATCAACTGGTCGACGACAGATGTTTAAAAGCAACAACAGAACCGAGGGGGCATCTTGGCTTTTGACGATTTTGACTTTATTGGAATAAACTCCCACTCTTGCTTGTTGCCTTTGGTCTACAGGACCAGTTCTTTATATTTCTCTATACTTCACACCTTATTATAGCTTTGTGTGAAAATGAATTTTTGAAGCCAACTTATAATTTGATATTTTATTTTGCAAAAATTCTAAATCAGCCCTATGTCTTATATTTGAGATATATTTGACTAATTTTTGCATTGCTCGATTCTCTCTAAAAAAAAAAAAAATTTAAGGGACCATGTGACTAAATTACAATTGTTACAACGATTTTAGTTGGCACTTTTTTATGCGACCTTATTACAAATTATTTTGCTCACATGAATGAGTGGGGCGCAATTATATAGTACTCATGTCGTTTATTCGAACATTTTAATTTTCAATATTGTCATTCAGCTACAACAATTTAATCTCACCAGAAGGAGATTATTGGTTATTTAACTCAGCCCCGACGGATGTTCGGGCACGGTTATCTCAATGGGATTTTTATCATAAAAATCATTGGATTATTCATTACATTCATACGCTACTATGAATTTCTTTTCCTCGATGCATATCTTATATACTTTGCTGAACAGATCACTCTCATGATAACTTCTATTTTATTTAGCCTCAACAGATGGTCGGGCAATTTACTAACTTCCATAGGTACAAGATTCAGTCCCAACGGATGCTCGGCAACAATCTTAAGTCCTTGGAAATCTCATCGATGTTTCGACAGATGCTCGAGCACGAATTGCTCGCTATGTCTACTCGGTATTCTACAACTTTACCCCGGCGGAATATCCAGGCACCATTCATTTTATTAATGCTCCGACGGATAGTCGAGCACATTATAGCAAAATTATTATTACTCCGACTGAAGCTCGAATTTTATGATTCTTAACCTAAAGGACGATCAGGCACATTCAAGGTTCGTCTCGGCAGATAATCGACAAAATATTTCTATACATTTAGTCCCGAAGATATTTGCCACGCATGTCGCACTTTATCCCCAATGGACGATTGGTCAGGATAATTATTATATTTAGCACAACCCCAGTTAGTGGATACCCACATTTATTTGTGCATTGTGCATTTCTGTCTCATAATATTTTATTTGCTCACAAATTATGCGCACGATTTTTATCATCATAAATTTGTTAGCAGGGGGCTATCCATACTTTACACTTCACATGTGAAAAACAATTGTCACTACACAATTTTCTTTGAGAATAAATTTTTGAAACCAACTTGCAATTGAGCATTTGCTTGGAGCTATTTGCAGAAATTCCCAATTAACTCCTATGTCGTACATCTGGATATATTTGATAAACTTTGCATCTTTTATTCGACTTTATTACAATTATTTTGTTCACATAAATAGTGGGGCGCACTTATAGAGCACCCATATCATTTATTCGATCATTTGATTTTCAATATTGTCGTCTAGCTATTATTGGTTATACCAATGGATGGTCGGTGTAATATTTTTGCTAATACCTAGCGTAGCCCCGACGGATGCTCTGGCACGGCCATCCTCGTGAGATTTTATCATAGAAATTATGGGATCATTCATGTCATTCATTCAATACTATGAATCTTTTCCTCGACACATGTTCGAGCAGATGCACATCATATATTCCTTGACTGAATAAACGAATTGCATGGTAAATTCTATTTGATTTAGCCTCGACAAATGGTCGAGCAACGTATTAACTTCCACAGGTACAAGATTCAGTCCCGACGAATGCTCGGCCACAATCTTAAGCTCTTGGAAATCTTATTATAATCCACCGATAGATGCTCGAGCACGGATCGCTCTCTATATCTACTCGGACCTATACAACTTCGTCCCGGCAGACCAGCCTGGCACCACTTATTTTGTTAATGCTCCGACGGATGCTCGAGCATTTTACACCACTTTGGACCTAACAAATACTTGGGCAATATTATTCATGATAACCGACGGATGCTCGGACGTTGATATTTCTTCAATTTCAGTATTGATGACCTGGCTCTATTATTCTTGACCTGAAGGATGCTCAGGCATACTCAAGGTTCATCTCGACAAATGATCGGCAAAATATTTCTATATATTTAGTACCGAAGATATTTGCCACACACATCGCATTTTATCCCCAACAAATAGTTGATCGGGATAATTCTTATATTCAGTCCCGACAAATGGTTGGCACAATCGATTAATGATCAACGCCACATTTATTATTGTTATTCAACCCTAATAATTGGTTTGGAAATTTGGTTTTCACTAACACTGCAGGATCGTTCGTAATACTTGCTCGATCCTTTTTGCCTCGACGGATGCTCGAGCATGGGTCACCCGCAATATCTACCAGATCCTCTACAATTTTTGCCTCGACAGGCATTCAGGCATCATTTATCTTATCCATGCTCCGACAGATGCTCGAGCATGGATTGTTCGCAACATAACTAGGTCCTTCGCAATTTTGCCTCGACGGACCCTCAGCTTCGATGGATAGTCGACATTATGTGATCACGTCTCAAGCTCCAATGGACAGTTGGGAAATACAATTCTTATTTAATTCAACCTCGAAGAATGAGAAGTTGAGCGATCTGTAGAACAAAGATCCAATAAACACATAAAGCAGCATGGAGAGCAACAATCAGCTATATTTATCAACAAGGACGAATTCAACATGTAAGAAGTCACATAACTAGCAAAATCACAGTCAACGAATAGAACATGTGACCACCCTGAATGTACCAAGCAACATCGTCAGACAACCCATGGTGATCGGCGATCACTAAGCAACAAATTAACGCGTTATCAACACTAAGATATCCACTCCAGAGGAACGGTGTTTCTTGAACGCCATATCAAATCAACGCATTTCTGCACGAAGATGCTTTGAACTCGTATCAATTTCTTCAGATGTACGAGCTATATGGAGTTTTCCACAGCATCCAGGAACCACCATGCGTGGTCAGCGAACAAGTGTGCCCCGAGGAATGATACCTTACAAGGAGCCATATGAGCAAGATAATCCTTAATTATATCCAGCTCGACGAACGATCAACGCGATACCCTTCAACATAACAAAGCCCTGAGGAACGATCGGGCACACTTATCATCTCGATTATACAGATCAAGTAACTCGATGGACGGTCGGGCAGTCTTCTCTTCACAGCCCGATTGGGGGCTCTATGGCAACGATGACACGTGAAAAGATTCACCGCAACATTTAAAGCAAAATAGAAGAGGCCAACTCAGGATGGCTGCCAACATAGCCAACATTGACATTAATTTGTCGAGCGACGATCAGGATCATGCTTGATTTAATTACAACAACTATCTTGCTTGTTTCAATTAAATTAAGGAAGTCCTCAGCCACAAATGGCCTCACGAGTTGCCCCAACAACAATAAAAGCCCTACGGGGGATCCCTAGGCAAAAAGCCAACTCAGGTTGGTCGCCAACGATGTTGGTTAGTTAAAATCCTGAACGGGTGGATGGCCCTTAAACCAGGTGCATTTTTTCCATCGTCTTTTAGGCCTAAGGAAGTGTGACGACACAACCTAAAAGGTAAAACGGACGGATATTTACATGCGAGGCATAACAAAATGGAAAAATGCAAACAAAATTTGTACTACATTGACTTGCGGGAAAAGCCCGAGTACAATAAGCATATTGATTACCTATCAAATATGAAAAACCTAATGCAAGGTCTTACCCCGACTAGGTATGTGCTCGAACAAGACTCGACACATAGACATGTGGTCGGCCTATCCAATTGGACCATATGAAAAACCTAATGCAGGGTCTTACCCCCACTAGGTACATGCTCGAGCAAGACTCGACACATAGGCCTGTGGTCGGCCTCTCCAATTGGACCATATGACAAACCTAATGCAGGGTCTTACCCCTACTAGGTAGATGCTCGAGCAAGACTCGACACATAGGCCTGTGGTCGGCCTCTCCAATTGGACCATATGACAAACCTAATGCAGGGTCTTACCCCGACTAGGTACGTGCTCGAGCAAGACTCGACACATAGGCCTGTGGTCGGCCTCTCCAATTGGACCATATGACAAACCTAATGCAGGGAATTACTCCGACTAGGTACATGCTCGAGCAAGCCTCGACACATAGGCATGTGGTTGGCCTCTCCAATTGGACCATATGACAAACCTAATACAGGCTCTTACCCCGACTAGGTACACGCTCGAGAAAGGCTCGGCACATAAGCCTGTGGTCGGCCTCACCAAATGGACCATATAAGATCAAAATACAGGGAGAAGCCCTAAACTTGATGCACGCTCGAGAAAGCCTCAGCAAACGAATTCTGAACAGGCCTGTGGTCGGCCTCACGAATTGGGCCATGCAATAAAACAGAACAATGAACTACGTTCGACCTGATCCCATGAGGGTACGTAGGCAGCTCGACACTCTCGAGTCCGGTTCCCATATCAACTGAACGTCTCTCAACTCAAGCCAAGCATTCATCTAAAAAACTTATAAAGGCAAGAAGAACACCCAAAGAAGGCTAAAAGTTGAACGACAGCTAAAAGAACGCCAATCCAGTTCACATCAGCAAATACGCACGTTTAAAGAGATTATGGACCAGCTCCCAGCTCATCTCGGAATCAACTCAGCTGAACTGCGACCTGTGGGGCTATTGTGGGGGCAAAAAATATGCCTACATAATAGCATGACACGTGGCGAGCACCCCGGTCAAGATGGCGAGCTCCAGACGCTCCAACAAGATAGGGACGACTAGAGTCCTTGATAAACTAAAAGACCAAGGAGCAGTATCTGATTGGAATAAAACTCCACGAAGATAGGACTCGTCCATATTTGTAACCCTAATGTAACCCCTAACTCTATATAAAGGGGTGACCCCCCATTGTGAAAGGGGGCTTAGAAGCTAGAGAAATACTCTCATGTAAAACTCTCTCATCATTCTAATGGAACACAGCAGCAGCCCCGTGGACGTAGGCCATTCATGGTCGAACCACGTAAATCTTTGTCTCTCTCGTATTTATTATTATGCATACATCGTGGTACATGGGCACCCTTCATATCCCAGATTTTTTGACACCACATAACTCATTAGAAATATTTTGTCATCCATTGCCAGATCAAATATTACAAACCAAGGTATTATTTTGAGTTTTAATCATTTGAAGGAATTGAACAAATAAAGGCAAAACATCATATTTTCTTTTAAGAAGATAAACCCATGTACATCTAGAATAGTCAGCAATAAATGTCACATAATAGCGATAGCCCGAAAAAAGCAGTAACTGGGGAAGGGCCCCACACATCCGAATGAATTAAATCAAACATTCTAGGAGCACGACTCATGTGAAATATAACTGATGTGAATACGTTTAAAAAGTTCGCATACTTCACACAAAAACTTTTTGTCTTTACTAGCCTTAGAGAGAGGGAAAAAGCAAGCACAAATACTGAAAATTAACATGTCCTAAACGGGCATGCCACAAATGCAAAGTCCTAAGAGAAACATCATACGATATAGAATTAGGCAAAATAGAAGCATTGAGAATGGAAGTAGAAGACTAAGGTGGTGGATCCCCAAAATGAGAAAGTCCGTCGTGCTCATAGCCCCAGCCAAAAATCCTCGTCGAACTCAGGTCTTGCAGGTAATAGCAGGTGAGTATGAGAACGACACAATTGAGATGCTTATATAATTGGCTCACGGACAAGAGATTAAAAGCAAAGTTTGAAACATGTAAAACTGATGAAAGGGTAGTATCAAGAAATAGGCGTATGTCACACTTGATATGAATAAGTGCAAGGGAGCCGTCCACAAGACAAACATGCTGACAAACAGAAGAGGTAGGTGAGAAAAAAAATGACGACCAACTAGTCATGTGATTTGTGGATTCGGCCCTTCGGGATCCAAAACCCAATTAGGCTTGACAGTCTTGGCATGAAAATCAGAGGGGATATCTGAAGCTATAGTGGTTGTAGGAGTAGAAGGGCCGACACGATTGAGAGAACTCAACTGCTCCTGAATTAAGTTAAGACTGCAAGTGGCTCAAATCGGATGTAGCAGGGGGTGAAGAACCCGCATGGGGAGAAGCTACAGGAGGGCAAGTAGTATCGTCAATTGCGGCTATGCGAGATGGGCCCGGTGACCGGTTCCTAACAAACTTTTGCTTCAACTCCGGATGGAGCTTAAAGCATCGATCTCGAGGGCGTCCAGTGGCACCACAGTAGTGGCAGAAAACCTTTCCATCCCTAGGACGGGAGCCCAAATGTGTAGCAAAAAACATCTGATCAACAGTGGGGACCGAAGGCGACTAAGTAAGACAGAGACGACGCTCCTTACCATCAACAATAGAAAATGCCTCTCGTAGCGGAGGCATAAGAGAAGTGTTTACGATCTGAGTTTTAAGAAAATCAAACTCAAATCGTAAGCTCGTGAGGAACTGATACGTATGCTGACAATCCAGTCGCATCACTAGTAGCGATGCAGCCTCAGGTGGAAACTCACTGAGGGGATCATATTGAGCCAACTCCTCTCAACGGGACTAAAGATACCCAAAGTAGTCTTAACCGAAAGGTTAAGGGACTCCTGGGAAGCTCGGAAAATATAGCTCAAGGATGCGGGCATCATATTGTGTGCATATGTATGGGAGGTCGAAACCCTCTAGTTAGAGTTCACAACCAGCTGGAAAAGGGAACACAAGGATTGCAACCTCCTAGAGACCAAAAAAAAGAATCGCGACCTGGTTTGGTGCAGAACCTAGGGTTTCGAACCTAAGTTAGGGTCGTTTTAGGGTTTCGAACATAGGTTGTGGATGGTCTTAGGGTTTTAAACAGAGATTAGGGACGGTTTTATGGTTGCGGATCTGATTTAGGGTGAAAAACTAGGGTTTCGAATCTTTTGAGAGAGAGGTGCTAAATCTAGGGTTAGGTCTGTAGATCTAACGTTAGGGTTAGGGTTAAGGATAGAAAAAGATGAAGAAGAAAGGTAAGGGTTGGCTCTGATACCAAGAAGATTTTTTTGACGTAATGGCTTAACCAATTAGGGGTCAAATAAATGTATTTATATTAAGGGTAGTGCTAATTTTTGGCTCAGTATACGTATCGGTCTCGGGCCCTATGCAACTATACACTATTTAGAGAACTAAAAAAAATTGAAAAAAAATTGGAAAAGTTTAGAAAAATAAGAATAATAATATGGCTCAATTAGACAAGTACAAAATTATCATTTAGTATGCATAACATTGTCTAATTGTTTATACTGAATCATCATTTAGTATCATAACATTGTCTAAATCAATATATATTTAGTACTATATTCTTCGTGAATGTTATAATAGTACCTATTACTAATTAAGGATATATATGATGTAAATAAACATACCTTTTAAGGACATGGTTTGTTGAATGGCAAGGGAGGGGCAACAGCAAGGTGAGGGAGGAAATAGGAGGTGGAGGTGGAGGTGGAGGTGGAGGGAGGGGAGGGGAGGCAGCGGGTTGGGGTAATGGTGGTATAGTTAGGTTTAGCATTTTTTTAATTTGATAGAGAAAATGAAAAGTGCATGGAGAGAGAAAGATGTAAGAAAATAAATTTGATCAAAAAAATTGTTTAAATACCTTTGATCTGTGGGTGCCTCACTTTTAAATGGTAAGAATAATTTTTGACAACTTTATGTGTTGTTTTTGTTAAGTGGTGCCGATGATGAGTTTTAGTGGTGCCTTTAATACCACCCTTATACTAATATATTTGGATGATTCTAGAACATACATAATGCATAAATAAAGAAGACCAAAAATACCTAAAGCCAATCAGATAACGGGCCCAGATATAAAAGAAAAAAAACAAAATAAAATAAAATCCAACATTTTCTTTGTCCCTTTGATTTACTTTTGTTTCACACTTACCCCCACTCTTTTGCAATTAAAGCTAGGACGCCAATAAGCACCTTGTTTATTCGAGTTTTTGTGCTTTGTGTATGTCAAATTAATCAATTCACATATAATGTGACAAGTTATTTCTTGACGTTCAATTTTAGAGTGCATTAATCTAGAATTAGGCATAAGAAAAAGTATTCAAGTGCGTAGTTGAACAGGGGAGAAGAAAAGAGAGTACTGACTGAGGGTGCGAACAGTAGCTTTGACAGTGTAACCGCGGTCCAACAATAGCTTAACCAACCATGAAGCTATAAAGCCCGACCCCCCTGTTACGGATACCACCTTGCCTTCTCCGCTCATTTTTCTCTCTCTGAGTTTGTGAGTATGTGTTGCGGTGCCGGTATATATATATATATGTTATGGGTAAGGCAGAAGTGCAAATATAAGCATTGGTAGGACAAAAAATAACAAATATGTAATTGTACTAGTTAATTTTTAGTGGGACTCACACCTAAAACGGAAAAAAAATAAGCTTAAGCGGAACATCATGTTCCGCGCAGGCGTTAACATATTTCCCCTATTTTCATTCTGACCCCCAAATTTTTCAAACAGTTTCAACGGCTATTTATCCAACGGTTATTTTTTTTTTAAATAAATAGGAACACTATCTTCATTTTCATTTATATTTTTATTCTAAACACTCTCAATTTTCATTTATATTTTTATTCAAAGCACTCTCTAGTATCTTCATTATAATTATTACCAAAAATTATTTTTTTAGGTGCAATAAAAAAAATTTATTTACCCATAAATAATTTCGAAAAATTTATATTTGCTTAAAAATATTTTGTGATTATTTTACAATGATTCGAGGTCAAAATATGTCTCAACACGACGATGAAGTATTATGCACCGCTTATGTAAATCAAACAAATGATGGTTTACGAGGAACTAATCGACCTAGCACATTATTTTGGGATGAGGTCGCCGAAGAATATAATACAACGAC
This sequence comes from Sambucus nigra, assembly GCA_949130495.1. NCBI lineage: Eukaryota > Viridiplantae > Streptophyta > Magnoliopsida > Dipsacales > Adoxaceae > Sambucus > Sambucus nigra. The sequence continues at coordinate 293,923,236 of OX422221.1, forward strand.
GGGTATCACTGAACGTCGGACGGGAGCCAGCTTACAAACCCGCTACAACAAAATTTCGAGGCACGTAATGTTATATGTTTCTAAATTGAAAGATGCATCGATGACAAATCGTGGTAGTGGGACGGTGAACACAGATTGGGTAAAATCACTTATATATTTTGTAATAATATTTTATAAATATTATTTCTCGTAAATCTGTTGCTAATGAGTTAATAAAATTACATTGTCATTTCATTTTAGGTTACTGCAGCTAATCTAGCATTCCAGCGAGAGAATAAGGTAGCCAATTGATTGAACCTGGAGATCGCATTTCAATCTGACTCTGGGCGGTGGAAAAATTATACTGGATTGAGCTCTTTGTCTCCTTACGATTTAATCGATTTTCTTTTTTTCATCTATTAATTCTAGGCCAGCAATCACCAGTATCTTCCCTCAATAAGGGACACCCCGTTGTATGTATTCAAACCCGAAAAACTGCAATACAGAAATGAGTATTATTAAACCATAATTTTTTTAGTAAGTATATATTAAATACATATAATTTCACATTTTAACACTTACCAAAATGAGTTGCCAAAAACAATTCATAGAGTCTACGCGACATCTTGACAAGAGATGGAGAGAGTAGTATATGCGAGCTAGAATTGCCGAACCCCAATCGTATGATCCCACAATCTCCAAATCCTCGAGAGGAGCCAACCAACCAATGGGAACGCTATCTCTTGCGGTCGGAAAAAAAATATGTCTCACACAAAAAAATAAAAATGCCCTAGCAGTGTCCTCAGGGCCAACAATCACATTATTTAACTTTATGGCCTCAAACCACTTATTTAAGCTCGACACTTTCACCCCACAAGAATCACTGCAATTTGGTTCAATGCCGGGAAAGTATCTATGAATAATGTCATCCCGGATTTGAGTTTTGCCATCAAGTACGATCAAGTACTTTTTATCATCCATCGGTACCATATGACCGCTTCCGATGGGAATACCTGCAAGATGGGAAGGATAGCAATCAATTGTAAATATAATTATTTTACTAAACAGTGTTATTATTAAAGTAATTTATTATATACAAAAAGTAACCAGTCAAAACCGTAAAATCATAAGGAGTAATGGTCAGCTCCCCGGTAGGTAGTTGGAACGTATTGGTTGTGTCCCACCAACGCTCACCGAGCGCTTGTACCAACCCCCAACTTGTTTTGGGAATTTGAGCGTCTAACAATTCTCCCCAACCGCTACGGTGTATAAAATACATGACCTTGGGAGATGTCTTAAAATGTTTGTATGTGGCTCTAAGACTCTGCCAATTGCCACGCATCTTTATTGAGTTGTCGTTTGTGGCCATGTCCGGAGAAGGTTTAATGTGATCTCCAGCGTCCACAATACGCTTATAGTTTTCAAAAACTATAGGTCGCTCTGCAGTAGTAACTTCGGCCTCTCGCCCTGCTTCTCCAATTATTCTAGACTTTCTTGCCCTAACAGCCGTCTAATTTTTTTCCCAATTTGTTCCATTATCAACACTGCAATATCAACAAAAAATTTATTAATTTTCTATCATATTGATTAATGAATAAATAAATATTATGTAATACTTTATTTGATAAAACAATATTGACGGCATAAATACAAGTATAATATATACAACTATAAAAATTAACTCTTTTTTTGGTAACTAAATATAGCATGGAAATGAAAATAACCAAAAAATTAACTCTTTTTTTGGCTCGAAGATGATTTCTATGATAGGCAGAATATGATTTTCTACATAACATTAACTAATATTTTTTTTTATTTATTTCTACACAACTATTTACTAAATAATGTAACATTAACTAATAATGTTTTTTGTTTTTTTTCTACACAACTATTTACTAAATAATATATACAATTATAAAAAAAAATTACAAGAACTAAATTATAACTAAATATAGCATGGAAATTAAAACAACCAAAAAAATACGTATTTTTTTTGCTCGAAGATTTCTTTGATAGGCAGAATATGATTTTCTACATAACATTAACTAATAATTTTTTTTGGTTTATTTTTACACAACTATTTACTAAATAATGTAGCATTAACTAATAATATTTTTTATTTTTTTCTACATAACTATTTACTAAATAATATATACAACTATAAAAAAAATTACAAGAACTAAATTATAATTAAATATAGCATGGAAATTAAAACAACAAAAAAATTACCTATTTTTTTTGCTCGAAGATGATTTCTTTGAAAGGCAGAATATGATTTTCTACATAACATTAACTAATAATTTTTTTTGGTTTATTTCTACACAATTATTAACTAAAAATGTAACATTAACTAATAATATATATTTTTTTCTAAACAGTGTTTTCCTAAATAATATATACAACTATAAATAAAAAAATTACAAGAACTAAATTATAACTAAATATAAGATGGAAATTAAAACAACAAAAAATTAACTCTTTTTTTGGCTCGAAGAGGATTTCTTTGATAGGCAGAATATAATTTTCTACATAACATTAACTAATAAATTTTTTTAGTTTATTTCTATACAACTATTTACTAAATAATGTAACATTAACTAATAATTTTTTTTTGTTTTTTTTCTACACAACTATTTACTAAATAATATATACAACTATAAAAAAAAATTACAAGAACTAAATTATAACTAAATATAACATAGAAATTAATACAACCAATGATAGGCAGAATATGATTTTCTACATAACATTAATTAATATTTTTTTTTTGTTTATTTCTACACAATTATTTACTAAATAATGTAACATTAACTAATAATATTTTTTTTCTACACAACTATTTACTAAATAATATATACAACTATACATATAAAAAAATAACAACAACTAATTTATAAATATATATTACTCGGGACGCGTAAAGTTGTGTTTATATTATACTCAGGGGACGTGCAAACTTATATCATTTTAAACAAATCAGTAAACCCAAATTTGTGTTTAAGTAACAAAAAAATAACAAATAAACCAATAAACCCAAATCAGCAAACAAGTATGCGTTTAAACAAATCAGTAAACCCATTTTTTCTTTGTATCAGTAAACCCAAATCAGTAGCTTCAATCTAAAAGCTACGAGATTATTTCTATTTATTTGAATCAGTAAACCCAAACAAGTATGTGTTTAAACAAATCAGTAAACCCATTTTTTCTTTGAACAAATATGTATTTAAACAAATCAGTAAACAACAAATATGTGTTTAAGTAAATATGGGTTTGAGCTGCTTATCGGACGAAAATGGGTGAAAATTTGTGTTTAAATTTTTGTTTAAGTAAGACAACAAATCTGTGTTTAAGTATGTACAGAGCAGAGATGGGTGAAAAATGTGTGTGAAGCAGAGCAAAGTATGTGTTTAAGCAGAGCAAAGATAGGAAGCACAAATGTGTGTGAAAAATGGAAAATCGTGTGAAAAAAATGAAAAAAAGTGCAGAGAACTGCTTACCGGAGCAGAGTTGAGCGGTCGAAGGCTGGACGGAGATGGGTGAACGATGTCGGATGGAGAGAGACATGTGTGAGCTATGGAGAGAAATGGGATGGGAGGAGAGGAGCGGCTGATTGTTTGTAACTTCTAAGGGTAAAATGAACCCTAAAACTTTATTCCTCTCTCTCTCTCTCTCTCTCTCTCTCTATATATATATATATATATATATATATATATATATATATATATATATATATATATATATATGTAAGGGTAAAATTGTAATAATACCCCTAGACGGGGTGGGTTCGGAGTTTTTGTATACAAAACCCGACCCCTCCCCGAACCCGATGGGTTTTTATAATTTCAAATCCGACCCCTAACCCGACCCTTTTATTTACCCCAAATTCCCCCCATTAGGGGCGGGATCTGATCGGGTCCCCGCCAAAACCCGCCCCGTTACCATCCCTAGGTGGGGGGATTGAAATTGTAGACGTGTGTGAATTGAAAATGAGTTTTGTGGCAGCCATCCTTGATATTTTTTCTGAAATTAAGTTACTTATTTAAGTTTGCGACCCTATTTTCTTTTTATAAATTATAAGAACTTGAGTGATTATTCCAAATTTATAGGTGTTTTTAGAGCATCTCCAAGCATACCGTGTACACTCAATTTTTACACGGTCATTTTTTTTGCTTCAAGAATATTTTCTTATCTTTTGTGTACAAATTTACAAATTAATAGTATGCAAACAAGTTTTTTACTCGGGGGCCCACAAAAATGTAACTATCTTGGACTATTTTTTGTTTTTTTCACTCCAAGAACAACCATTATTTCCCACCATTTGCACTGCACAATACCATTTCCCCCTATTTGCATTAGAAAACACATTAAAATGCTAGAATCATTTGAGGTAACTGCACTCTAAAGACCCACAAAAAATCTGTAAGTAGCTTAAATATTTTTTAAGTTATAGTTCTATTTATTTAATGAACTTTGTAAAAGTATCCAATAAAAGCAATTGTGCTTCTGCCATATATAATATCATTAATTTTTAATAAATCCCAAGAACAGAGGTGAAATAGACTAGCTATGTCTTACTTTTGAACAACCACTTGATTATGTTGGCTCCAAAAATAAAAGTATCACCTCTTTGTGTACAATTAACCTAAAATAGAGAAATAGTTTTTTTTTCTTTAACTGGTAGTATTTGAATTTTGTACATAGATGTATCTATTTCTTTAAGTGATGACCATTGTGAACTAAAATGCCATAAACAAAATGATATAAACTTGGTTTTCTATTGCTAAATTAAGTTGTTGATATATCCATGGATCCACACACACACTATGTACGTATGTATGTTGAGTTTTAGCAAATGTTTAATGAGTATGCTTATTTTTTAACACATATGATTTATGATATACATTGCAGGGAACTACATATAGAAGAAGACACTCAATAATCATGTGCGTAAAATCTTTCTCACAACGTCTACGTCAAGTGTTGAATTGTTTTTTTGCGATGAAGATAATGAATATTTCAAATATGGTACAGTGGATTATTATGGGGATGGTTTTGCAGTCAAAGGTTTACCAAATGTTACAAATATAGCAACACCACTTATTCCTTTAGTTATCGAATGTGAACAAACTGATCTTCTAAAGCACCCATGTGGGGGATCTGTACAAGGGAGGCATACATATGCTGACTGGCGGAGCCAGGTATTTTCAATAAGTGGAGCACCATAATAAAAAGTGCGGGAGTTCGGGGGCGTTAGCTCCCAAATTTATTTATTTTTTAGTATTATTCACACATTTCTACTTCGTGGCTAGAGAAATAAATATTCACACATTAATAGTAATAAAATAGAACAAAACAAACCATAATACTTCGTTGCTAAAACGAGTATCCAAAATTTGTCATTATAAATACTAATTAAATTATAAAATGAGCAAACTACAATCTCCCTCTACGATTTTTCATCTTTTGGAATCGATCCACAATTGTGTCATTAGAAATGCAATCAAAGACATCTTTTTGATATACATCACGTAAGAGTCACTTAGCCAACCATCCCCCATACGATTTCGAAGATCGGTTTTCACGATGTTCATAGCAGAAAATAACCTCTCAACTGTAGCTGTAAAAACCGGTAGAATTAATGACAACTTTATGAGCCTGTAAACTAATCCATACACAACGTGTTTTCCTTTCTCCACCATTTTCCTAGCCAACCCACTAATCTCATTCACATCAACAAAGTCACTATCGGATTTGATATCCAATTCATACAATTCAAGCTCATCCCGAAGTACAATACGCTCTTGGTCGGTGAAATCATCAACATATAGGTCAGACAGACGAACCAACTTGTTTATATCAAAAGCAACAAATGAATTAACTGGACCAAATGATGCCATGCATAAAAGCAATTCGGAATTCACCTCATTGAAATGATTATTAAGTTCAACAAGTTGTTTATCCACACAAAGGTAGAACAATTCGACTTTATAGTGATGTAAATTTGTAGTTGTCAATCCTCTCCTTGATCTTCCCAAAAGACAAAAATTACTTTTCATGTTAGTAATCTCAATATGATTTTTCACACAAAAAGACGAGGCCTCAATCAAAAGATTTTCCCACCCACTATCCCTTATTTTTTGCATTCGGCTCTTTGACAGTTTCACTAAAGTCATCGCATTAACATTGTCTTGGTCTTTTCGTTGGAGAGCTTTAGAAAGTTCATTAGTTATTGCAAGTACGTTCTTCATTAAATGTAAGGTTAATACATAATCAAATGATTGCATTGATTTCATCAAATTTATTGCCTCACCCTTTTTATCCGGGGAATGTTCCCCCAAATCATCAAGAACACCAAGCACGGATTCATACATTATAATCAAGTTAACCAACGTCCCATAATGCAAACCCCAACGTTTATCACTGGCACGATTCACGCTAGTTTCTTGATTTAATCCCCGGCCACTTGATATATCACCACTAACCAATTGATTTTTAATCCGCTCCACCTCTTTCTCTCGCAAAATGTCACGACGCTTACAAGATGTGACCATAATGTTCACTACATTATTAACTATGAAGAAGAACTCATCGATGTGTTTAAGATCTTTTGCAACTTTTACAAGTGCCAACTGAAGTTGATGTGCAAAACAATGTACATAGAAAGCTGATTTGTTCTCTCTCAAAATAAGTGATTTAAGCCCATTGTACTCGCCTTGCATATTACTGGCCCCATCATAACCTTGACCCCTTAAATTTTTAACACTCAAGTTATGTTTGTTGAGAAATTGATCGAGTGACTCTTTTAATGATTTAGCAGTAGTGTCAGGAACATGTACCATACCCATGAATCTTTCCATCATAAAACCCCTTTTATCCACATAATGAACTACAATAGACATTTGTTTTTTAATTGATACATCACGTGCTTCATTAATTAATATCGCAAATGGATCTCCAATAAAATCTTTTAGTATTGTATTAGTAATGTCACTCGCAATTGCATTTACTACATCTTTTTGAATGTCAGGAGATGTCAATTTATGATTACTCAGTGCATTTTTAAGAACTACTTTGTTAACTAATACATCTCTTTTGGCAAGCCATTCTAAAAGTTCAAGAAAGTTATCTTTATTCATGGAGTCCTCCGATTCATCACGAGAACGAAAACATAAGGCTTGTCATAAAAGAAACCGAATCACATCAATAGTTGAAATTAACCATAGACGATAATCATCTTCACATTCCTTCGATTGCTTATCAAATATCGCCGCAATATGTTGATTTTGGTTCAATAAATTTTGAGACTTCATGTACGCCACATTATGACCCTCACTGTTAACATGCTTTTGTAGTCAATTTTTTTGGCTCCAATTGTCAAAATCACCTCTAACAAAGGCATCACTTTTATTTCTGACTGAAGATTTCGGACGAAATAAATAACTAGGCAAACAAAATGCCGCATCCTTTGAAATGCTATATTCCAACCAACTACCAAATTGGGTAAACCAATCCGAAATGAAACGTCGTTCCTTTTCTCCCATGGATTTTTTAGGATAAAGAGGCATAAAAGGTTGACAAGGACCCATTTGCAAATATGTTAGTCTAACTTTGTCTTGATCGTTCGCATCGTAATCTGAAATGCGTGGTCGTAAGCTAGGATCCGATGGAATATTAGTCAAGTCAACTTCAATGCGAGTTCGATACACTCTTGAAAGTTCCTCTTGGACAACTTTGGTCGTAAGTGGCGTGGAATTGTCGATTGGAGATACTTCTACATGAGCTTTTTTGGAGAAATAGTTATCAAGAGACTGCAATAAATAGAAAATTTATTATTAAGAAAAAATTAGGTTTCTTTAACTGAATAAATTAACTGTAAAGCATTAAAAATTGGGTTTCTTTAACTAAATAAATTAACTGTAAAGTTGACCTCCCATTAACTGTGAAGCATTCCATTTCCATTTCTTTAACTAAATAAATTAACTAAAAATTGGGTTCCTCTTGAATATACCCACAAAACAGAGATACCCACATAATGTTACCATAGTTAGATAATAAATTATTGGGGATAGGTCAAGCAATAATAGTATTTCACCATTACAGAAATTTAATTTTGCCATAGTTACAAAACAGATATACCCGCATAATGTCTCCTTCAAAAATTTTGCCGTAATTCACCATTTCTTTACATAATGTTGCCATAGTTACATAAATTATTCTTTGATTCCTATGATCTTAACATTTCGTTATCACAAAAAGGTTTGTACAAACTTTCATTTGAGCTCCATTTCCATACCTTCATCATCAGTGATGTGCTGCTGAGCTGAGAGCGGGGACGGGGTGATTCACCAGAGCAGGAGAGCTGGGGGTTTACCCAGTGATGGTGCGTGCAACCCTCTCTCTTTAATATCGAAGCTGGAGCGAAGATTGGAGAGCGGGGATGGGGTTTCTTCTTTAGCGGTTGTGCTGCTGAGCGGGGATGGGGTTTATAATTTTTCGGTATGTATTTGTGTTGTGCTGCTGAGCTGGGATGGTTAATTAGGTTAGTTTTTATTTTTATTTATTTTTTAAATCCTGGGCGACGAACGTGCTTCTCTCAAGGCTATTCTGCCTCTGTCGCTGCATATGTCCGCCAAAGGGAGCTTGCTAATGAACAAGTATGGGCAGATTACTTTACGAATAATGCCAAATATCCACTCTCTTATTTTCAATGTCAATTCGGATGAGGTGTGATCTTTATCTTCCCATTTTTCGTGACATTGAAAATTATGACACTTCGCACAATAATGTGACGCTATTAGAATAAACGGCTTGTTATCTTTACAGAAAATGACATAAGCAATCAAAATCCTTATAACGGGTTGTTCAGTAGATATCCTTAATGAATACATTCAAATTGGAGAGAGCTTAAAAATTTTTGTAGTGCAGTTATCGACTTATATGAAGATCAATACATGACAAGGCCCAATGAAATGATATGGCACAATAACTAGCATAGGGTGAGGCGTGAGGATTTACATGGATTCTATGTAGTTTAAATTATATGCATTAGGCTTGAAAAATTGTCCAATGACTTGGCATGGAATACACGCAGGGGCACAACACAAAGTTCCTAGCATAATATTAGATATAATTGCTGATAAAGATTTGAGGATCTAGCATGCACTCTTCGCTATGTAAGGGACACATAATGACATTAAAGTATTGGATCACTCTCATTTATTTAATGATATTATCAATGATAAGGCTCCGTAATGCAACTATGTTGTTAACAGTCATCGATAAACTATGGGGTAATATGTCACTAGTGGAATTTACCCAATGTATGCTACTTTAATCCAAAGAGTTGCTCAAGCAATTAGACTAAAAAACTATTTATTTTTATAGAGTATTACATAAGTAAACCCTCAATCACCTAAGGGGGAATAGAGCAAAGATAAAGAGGCAGGGAGGTCTCACGAGCAACCTCTTAAGATACTTGATGTATTGGGTGCTAAGAGAAGTGGGTGCCAATGAATGAGGGGCCAACTGAAGTGCGTGCCAAGAGAAGTGGGTGACAATGAATGAGGGTCCAAGTTAATTGAGTGCCAAGAGAAGTGGGTGCCAACTGAAGTGGGTGCCAAGTGAGGGGGGTACCAAGTGAAGTGGGTACCAAGCAAGGAAACGTTCTGCGAGGAACCCTAAAGTAGCAAAGAGTTGCTCTATGAGTAACTCCAATCTTTTGGAGAGGGTACCACTCAAACGGACCCAAGTCACTAGAGAAGGTGCCCTAGGATCAACCCTAATCTATCGAGTATATTCTCTGCGAGGAACCCCAAAGCAGCAAGGAGTTGCTCTATGAGTAACTCCACTCTTTAAGAGAGGGTGTATATGGGCACTCGTTCGTTTATAAACTTATAAAGACCTAGGAGAGGGGGTCCACCACGAGTGGCCCCATCCCCAATAATGCTACCAAAAAGTATGCAAAGGGGGAGGAGGTCCACCACGAGTGGCCCCACTCTCCAAGATCAATATCAGAAATAATGCAGGGTAAGGGGATCCACTTAGAGTGGCTTCCACTATTGCAAGATTGGTAGATTGACAGAAAATAGCCTGGGTCAAGGGGATCCACTTTGAGTGTCTCTCATTGCCCAAGATTTCAAGATTGACATAAAATAGCTTAGGGAGAGGGGATCCACTTAGAGTGTCTCCCACTGCCCAAGTTTGATGCTACAAAAAATGACACTAGGTGAGGGGATGCACTTCGAGTGTCCACATCTCCAAATTACCATCCAGAAATGACTTATGGATAGGGGGTCCACCACAAGTGTCCCCATCCCCAAGATTATTACTCAGAATTTAATAAATTATCGATAATTATTTTCCTTCTACGAGTAGCGTTGAGCAAGCAGGGCTCAAGCAGGCCAGCTGGGATCCCCTAGGATATTTGGTTTGGTGACTGAGAGACAAGATTTGTTGGGCAAGATCAACCACTTGGTACTTTAACATAGAGATAATACTAGTAGAGGGACTCTAAGAGTCCCTCAAGTAATCACATAGCCTACACTCAGTAATAAAGAAGTGAGTAGCCAAGAGGCTGCTCACAAGAAAAAACATTTTTATAAAATGACCTATAGAGAGGGTGGCTCTCAAGTTTTCACAAAGTTTGTTCATCAAATTATCGTTTGAAATGATATTTACCAAATCAAATATTTTATCACTATTAGGAGACATATTTACTTTTTGACTTTGGTATGCACCAGGTGTAATTTGTCCGAGGGGACATGCAGTTAACAGATAGTTAGGGACAAAAGGTACATTGTAGACCTTGTCCCTAAGTTTCCTCTCATTTTTGGCTCCCAAAATGCCATGTTAGTCCTAGCATGTACCTATAAATAGGACCCTTGGGTAAGGTCAAGATACAGAGATAAAACTCGAGTTACACCATTACTCTGCCAAAATTTCACTCCCTGCTCTCTCTCTCTAAGTGCGAAAGTGCTTGTCGCTTCACTCCCTATTATAGCCATTATTCTTAGGATTTCTCTCTCTCTCTCTCTCTCTCTCTCTCTCTCTCTCTCTCTCTCTCATATATCATTATTATTTATGAAGTTTGCTCTTTTCAATAAGTTCATGGTCATTACTCCATTTTTACCAAAAGTGGAAGGTTTTCTCTCATAGTTGTTCTTAAAAATTTAAAGTTTTTGAAGACAAAGTCCATTAGAGTGGGTCACGCCTCACCCGTTCCAGTTCTTCTCAGACTCCATTATAACCACCCTTCTACATTTTTGCGACTCCACTAGAGATATCCTCATTGCCATGGACAAAGAAAGTTATAATGTTTCTAAGCATCTAGTCTTTGAAATACACTCCAGCGAGTAATATAGTTCAATGAGAAAAAAATGGCAATATTATAGTTAAAGGAGCAAGATATCATGACCCCTATATAGGTCTGATAATAACTCAACTACTCCACAACTGATATGGATGAATCATATGAGCCTGTTCCTTGATTTTCTAAATCAACCAAAAAAAAGATGTGGAAAGTTTGTGCAACGTAAATGGAGATTCCCACGGGGAAAGCAGTAGAGATAGAGGTGGTGCGGGCAAAGAAAGTGATGGTCGAGAATCATCTAGCAAATAAAGTGGCTCTGGAGGATCCACTCTAAAAAACACTTTACTCACTTGTAGGATACGAATTCTGAATAAGAATAAAATATAGTATTCAGGAGCCATGTTTAGACATATCTTATTCTAAATCGGCTAAGTAAATCGTCTTACTTAATTATTTGATGAATATTTTCATTTCACAAATGGTGATTACTGTTTTACGAGCATTTATATATATATTCTAACTAGTTAAGAAATATGCTATAATTTCTTGAGATGATATTTGATAGTAGTCGTTGGTACACATCGTATCTCTCTCTATAAAAGTTAACAGCTTAATGACTAAAAAAAATATACAACTTATTTGACAAAATAGATAGTCAGACTAGAAAGAGACTTGATAAAAGAGACTTTAAATGACATCTGCTTTGTTTTCATTTTAAGTAGTCTTGTCAAAAAGCTATAATACTCAAGGTGCATATTGTGAATTCTTATTTATTATTTTATTTATTGAGTGATAAATAATAAATAAAACAATGTTCATACAAAATTCATGCAAAATACCTCTATATCTTAAACTTGATTTAGAGAGTTGACATGATGTTTATTATCACAAGAGTGCATAAATAAGTGCGATATGTATGGTAACAAAAGGCCGAAAAGTAATTAGCAGGCACACTAATACTAGTCTGAAAAGCTGTAAAAGTAAAATAGCAGGCCCAGTCGTATGTGTTGTCACATCTTAATCTTATATTTACAATTAGTATTGAACTCGTTATTTAACTATTTTACTCATATTACAATAATAAATAAAATAATAGGAACAAAAGATCAATTCCCAAATCTCTCTTGGTATCAGATATTTATTATCAAAACACTGATATATGTAACAACTAAAAAAATTTGAGTCTCTACTTTGCTTAAAATTAATATAAGATCCTCAATGACGTAAACAAAGCATCTAATTTCCACCAATTTAAATTAATAAATCACCAAAATAAATAAAGACCAATTAATAATACAATTGTACACTAGAAATAATTACATTTTTCCACTAATAAATAACACTAGATCCCAAATATTTACAATGTTAATTTTCTACAAAAATAATATTCTCAAAACGGTGTGTCCCTCAGTCTCCTTTGTAAACCAAAATTGTCCATATCCACGCTTGCTTGTCACTAAAAAGAAAAAGACGGAGAAGTACACAATATGACAAGAATAGATGCTCGATACAATAACTGTAAACAAAAATGCGACAATAAGAACATTGTATACGAGTACAATTAGATACACGAGAATTGTACCAAATTATTTTTCAATAACACGTCAATGGGTCACCGGGACTCACCCCACCTCACCTCACCTCACCTCACCTAGGCATCTCAACGCCTTATTCCATATATTGGTCTTTTGGATTTTTTGGCAGGTGCTCATTATCAATGTCTTGTAAAAATTTCATGGCCCCATGCCCATATATATAAATACACAATATTTCAATCGAACAACATATTAGATTCCAATAACACCATGATACCAACAATAGGAGTACAAATAAATAAGGAACAAAACGAATAATCTCGAGAGATTTAGAGAAGCATATTGTGTAAACCTCATAAATAAAATCAATGTACAAATATCAAGGACATTCCATTACTAAATGATATTCGACATCATAAATCATGTCTCGTGAAATATGCCTAAGATCAAACCTTAATCAAAGGTTATAACTATGGATCCAATACCATATTATCTCTCGTTTCATTCTTTCTGGCCTATATTTCATGCTAGTAATATTTATATGTAGGTGTATGTAAGTCTCTGGCCTACATGGCAATGAATGGATAAAACCAAACCGTTTGAATTTCCAATTACTTCGGTAAGCAGTTGTATAAATGGAGAACTAGTCAACCAATTGTAACTATTGACACACGACTAAGATGACCAAATAAAGTTAATCTACTCGCATTCGTACCTAACTAAGTAAAGGAAAAATACCAATTATATCCATTGATAATAATCATAAACCAATTAAAATTTAAGTAATGTAAAGTAATAAGTCAATATATCCAATTACCCACCAATAAGCTAACAATAGATTACGGGTTACACAAGTGGGTAACTTTTTCTTACCAAAAATATTTATAAGTTGTTCACAATTGAGCATAATAAGCTTTTAGAAGATGTATCTTCCATATATTCACTTAAACAAGATCCACTATATACATGAGCAACCACCCACCTTTTACTTAACTAGTTGTGCCCACGTGTGTTGCACGTGTGGCTCCAGATATTTGATTTGACAGGTTCGCAATTTTAGAGAGGTGATTGACATATGTAAACTAATTGATCTCGATTTTAAGACTATGAATTTACATGGTACAAAGGGATGGAAAATGGGGAGTGGTTGGAGGAAAGGCTTATTAGAATGTTTGCAAATCAAGAATGGAGTTTTATCTATAAATATATTTTATGAAGAGTTAGTTGTGGTGATTACTGGAATTTAATTGTTTGATTCTCATAGTTTGAAGTATATTATGACTAATCTTGATTATATAATTGTTCATCACTTTATTATTTCGTTTACTTTAGTTCATTTGTGATATTTAAAGACTATTTTATTTATGAATAAGGTGTATTGCAAGAAAGACCATAAATAAAATTATGATTATGTTATATGTACGTATGCTGTCATTAACAAAAATATGTGAAACTAAAATTACAATTTAATATTCATTATACGTATTAAAGTAAATAAATGTAGTTACTCTATAAATATAAGACTTAAAATCTTTATTGTATGCAGATTTCTTAGGCAGATCGCTACCAAGAATCTCATCATGCTTAGCAATATTTATCAGATGTGTTTGGGCGCTCCCCCCAAACACTTCAGCAGAGACTATTTTCACCAAATCTTAATAATGAAATTGAGTCCCCAATGAAGTGGTCAAGGAAACTCTAGAGGACAACTTATGTTTCTTCAATATTCTTAATTGTTTTGTTTTATTGTTTACTACTATTAGCATACGCTGCTATTCAAAGTATGTTGACTTATTTGTTTCAAGTTCTAAATATTAGCTTAAGAAAGGATACAAAAGTAAAAGAATAAAGGCATGGGCAGTGAACGTAGTCCCAAATGTGTGTTATATGATAGGTGGAGAATATTTGTTACTATATGTGTTACTAAATGTAGCAGTGACATCCACGAACCAAGCAGTAACATCTACAGCTACTGATTGACATAATGGAGCCACTATATATCCAAATTCAGTGGATGTTATCTCCACATTGACCCTATAAACCCAACTTTGAACACTCATAAACCAGTTGAGTATTCCAACACAATAAGTACATATATGACCAATGGGAAACTACAGGTTACATTGATTTATATAAAACTATAATAACATAGTTCATAAGTTAATTTAGTACGGTTATTATTAATTGCAACCAGAAATTGTAAACTAAATTCATACTAATCAAGCTAGACTTCATGGAATTTTGGTTTGGATTTATTTCTTCATTTAAGGATTTTTTAAAACTAAGGTTAAGAAGATCAAGCTTTAATTTCTTTCTTTGTTTGTCCATACAATAAATAAAAAGGTGGAGTATATAAGGTTACAGAGATATCTCAAACCAGGGGAAAACTAATGCAGTATTGAATTTGTCCAAGGTATGCCCAGGCCCACGTCTAACAAAGCTTCATATGTTGAGATTCGCCTCAAATTGGGCGAGGCTCCTTCATTAAGGCCTATGCCTTGCGGTCGTAGGCGGTAGGCTGAAGCATGGCTTAGGCTCGCCTCATTATACATTTCAGATAAAGTACAAAATTTTAATGAATGCAATTCGTCACATTTACGTTGCAATAATTGTTTATGACCTATGATGGATTTTATCTACTATCATTTAGTCAATGACACAAAGTTTTACCGAATCCTATATAAGAAAAACTATCTCAATTATTTGGCTTAGGACAAGGAGGTGAATGCCTATTCTAGCCCATAAAATAACACTGCCAGACCTTTCTTTTTCGTTTTTGGGAACATACGACAATCTTATATAGATCAGTTTTTCGTCAACTGGTTTCCAATTGTCCCTAAATACTATTATATAGGGAATGTAAGAAATTTGTACTTCGTTTCAGTACCCTAATACCAGTAACATATCCTTGGAGTCAACTTCTATACTGATAATTCACCTATAGGACTGAGATCCATCTTAAATTAGGACTCCAAGAAGAATGAATTTAATTTAGGGAAGGTCCATAATTTTATTCTGAAATTTTCAAGTAGATCAGTATCTTTATTCTTTTTCCTATCACCTTGTACACATTTCAAAATCAATACAAGAACAATAATAAAACCTAATTACAGCTTAATGACATGTCAAATGAATGGCATTAAAGACATGAATATGTAAGTTTAGGTTAAAAAGATATAATGAAAAGATTTTGAAAATTTTGGTTAAAAAAACATATATTTGGCTAATACAAAAAAAATTATGTATGAATACGTAAGTTCTTACATCAAAGTCATTTTAAACTTAGAGGTCCCAAAATTCCACTCACTGAGTACCCAATTGCTCCAAAAAAGCCCATCAAATAATGAATCATCACAGTCTTTGATTCTTTTGGTTCATAGGTTGTTTCATTCATTATGATATCAAAACGTTAAATATGTATATTGCAACGACTTAATTTTGTTTATCCAAACAATTATGTTATTCATTAGTTTATAAAGATTTGGGTATCTACTTGTTTCTACTCTATAATTTGTTATACATGCGTAGTTTGTGTATCATATAATTCAATTGATATGATGTAATTTGTTTCCTAACTCTTTAATTTTTTTTTCTTTTCCATAACAAAGAAAAAAAGCTACAAATTACAAATTGTAAAGCGTATGAAATTTTTTAACTCATCTACATATTTCTTCAATTGGTTTCATAATGGCCAGTAAATTAAATAAAAAATGATAAGTAAATTCGTAATCATATATTAATCAATTGCAATTACCTCGTAAATAAAATTAAAATTCCTTCACTATGAGATTGAAAGTCCAAGCTTCTATAAGAAATATTGACAATATCCTACAAAAATTCAAACGAAATATATTACCATCTCGAATATAAATTATACGAAACAGTTTCAATATGGTATTAAGTATTTCACATACCACGTAAACAAAAGTAAAATTCCTTCACTCTCAGATTCACAATTCGAACTTGTACCACCAATGTTGACAATAACCTACAAGATTTTAATTAACAATTACTTATGAAAAAGTGAAATGATAACAATTTCTTACGAACTATCAAATTACATTCCTACTATTGTTAACATACTTGTAAAGAGTAAGAACATCGTATTATATAAAAATGACAATAAAACCAAAAAGTAAATAGTTGTCTTAGTGCCATCAACTAATGTATGTAATAGTGAACGTCCACCTTACAAAAAAAAAATTGTTATCATGAGTGAAATTTCCGTAATTATAAATTATATAAGAATGACAATATACCATAAATTTAAGTACTTGTCTTATCTGTAGTACCAAAATATTGAACTTCCTCCTTGTGAAAATAATAAAAAAAATTATTACTATGAGTGAAATTTTCGTAATTAGAAATTATATAAGAATGACAATAAACCATAAATTATGTAATTGTCTTAGTGCCATCAACTATTGTAGTAGTGAACTTCCACCTTACGAAAGTAATAATTTTTTTTTATCATGAGTGAAATTTTTGTAAGTAGAACAAAATCACAAAAAATAAGCACACTCTTTAGTACTGAAAAAGTTTATATCAGTATGCATAAATTTCAGATTATTAACATTTAAATCAGTAGGCATATGTGAATGTATATAATTGTTTTAAAATTAACATTTAATTTAGAATATGTGATAAGTACACATATCTAAAAACATAAAAAAAATGAAAATGAGAAATACAAACTCTGATCACAAATGAGAGACAAAATTCTTCAATGAGATATATATATAATTATAAAATTTATGTAATTGTCTTCATCTTCAAATTAACAAATGCATACTTTGCTGACATAATAAAAATTATAGACGGAATTAAGAGTATTGACCTTAATTTTGGCAAAAGAAATCATAGCAACGAAGCAAAGAAAAGCAAAGAAACGATGGACTTTCAATTAAATAGTTGTTTGAGCTTCCATTTGTAAAGATGAATTTCTAGGGTTGGAAGATGAATGTATTTTGATGGTTGATATGCGTGAATGAATAGGAGAGAGATAGGATGCATGAATATGAATGAATTCGAGAATGAAATTTGAGGCAGCTGAATTTGGATTTCTAGGGTTGAAACATGAATGTATTTGGATGCTTGGTATGTGTGAATAAATATGAGAAAGATGGGATGAAATGAACCTGGTTATTTCGTAGGAGCCAATGAATTGGGGAAATATATGTTGACTATTAAGGGTATAATAGAAATTTTAAATTTAATGAGGGTAAAGTCTTCTAACCATTGAAAAGGAAGTTCCCTCTTTTTAAGTAGTAGAGATTAACACACCATTATATATATATATATATATATATATATGAATTTACAAAAGAAATATTTTTTTTAGATCTTAAAATATGATGATAATTGCTTTGATAAAATAGTTAGATAAATATAATTAAAAAATAAGATTGTTATAGATACATTCAATACTAAAATTTTAGGGTATTACAATCTACCCACTTTAAAGAATTTCCGTCCTTGAAAATTAAGTTTCAATATGACCTGGTAATGAAAAAAAGTGACACAAAAATAATTATTAAGAGTTTATGTAATTAACATGTAAAACTATATTCACTAAAGTAATAAAATATTTTTTCCAAAATATTAATGTCTTTTTTCCAAATTATCAGGGTTTTCAATCTAACCACATTTCATAAATTATCATTCTTGCAAATTAAAAGCATGAAAATATAAATATCAATTGATAAATTAGTTATTGATTAAAATATTTTTATATTTCAAAGCATGTTTCTTTTTTTAGCTTCTTTCATATCTAAGTCTTGTTCCACAATTATACAAAGGTTTCTGAATTTTATTTTGAAAAGAAACTTAGGATAGAAACTTACATCATAAATCAATGATTACTAGAGGAAACACATTTAAATAATCATATAGAAACATTCTAGAAATACATGATATAAACAAACCATGTTTGTTTTATGGTCTTGACAAAAGTATTAAGGTACCTCGGTAAACTTTTATCCAAATTATACTTGGTAATTTGATTAGGTGGGAGAATTTAGTTTTTCTATTTGTTTTAAATAGAATATTAACTATTCATAACTACATACATTAATTAAAGAAAAATAGCTCAAGCAATCTTGTTAGAAGTGACTTTTTAAAAAAAATAATTTACACAACGGACTAACAAAATAGTTCTTAATCCAAGACTCAAGAATTTTCATAAGCCTAACCTCACACAACTACACCACAAAAAAATAACGCAATAAATCCCAACCCAAGGTAACTAAGGGTGTCGTATACCTAAGCTCTGATACCATTTGTAACAACTCAACAAAATTTGACTCGCAACTTTGCTTAAAACTAATCTAAGATCCTCAATGACGTAAACAGAGCATCTAATTTCCACCAATTTAAATTAATGAGTCATCAAAATAATTAAAGACCAATTAATAATCTAATTGTACACTCAAAATAATTATATTTTTTTCGCTAATAAATAACACTAGATCCCAAATATTTACAATGCTAATTTTCTACAAAAATAATATTCTCAAAACGGTGCGTCTCTCAATCTCCTTCGTAAACCAATATCGTATAAATCCACACTTGTCTGACACTAAAAAGAAAAAGACGGAGAAGTACACAATATGACAAGAATATATGTTCAATACGATAATGGTAAACAAAAATGCGATAATACGAAAACTATATATGAGTCCAAAGAGACACACGAGCATTATACCAAATTATTTTTCAATAATACATCAATGAGTCACCCGCCCTCACTTCACCTCACATTGGCATCTAAAAGCCTTATTTCAGATATTGGTCTTTTGAAATTTTGGCGGGTACCCATTCTCAATGTATTATAAAAAATTCATAGCACCATGCCCATATAAATAAATACACAATATTTCAAATCGAACAACATATTGGATTCCAATAAACATCATGATATCAATAATAGCAATACAAATAAATAAGGAAAAAAATGATTACTCTCGAGAGATTTAGAGGAGCATATTGTGTAAACCCTGTAACTTAAATCGTTGTAAAGATATCAATCCCACTCCATTACTAAATGATGCCTAAGATCAAACCTTAATAAAACGTTATAACTATGGGCCCAATATTCGATTATCTCTCGTTTCATTTTTTCTGGCCTATATTTCGTGCGAATAATGTTTATATGTAGGTTTATATAATTCGCTGGCTTATCTGGAAATGAATGGATAAACCAAAACATCTGAATTTCCAATTACTTCGGTGAGCAGTTATATAAATGGAGAACGACTCTTCCAATTGTAACTATTTACACACGCCTAAGATGATCAAAAAGATTAATGAATGTGGGATTCTAAAGGCCTTAAAGTTAAGTTACGTGAAGTATAAGTTGTCATAATCTACTCACATTCGTACTTGACTAAGTAAAGGAAAAATACCAATTTTATCCCTTAATAATAATCATGAATCCATTACAATTTAAGTAATGTAAAGTAATAAGTCAATATGTGCCATTACCCACCAATAAGCTAACAATATATTACGGCTTACACAAGTGGGTGACATTTTATTACCAAAAATATTTATAAGGAGCGGTTTCGTATAGAAATATATATATATATTTTTAAAAAGACTTTCCTTGATGAGAAAGGAAAGACTTACTATCTTCGGGATATAATCATACACCGTTGATCAATACCTTAATGGATAGACTCTATTACATGAGTGGATTCTTAATGTTTATCTCTCATCATGACATAAGTATGCAGTTATTATTATATCTACCAACCAATCGTGCTTGCACAATGGAAAGGGCCACTGATTTATCTCTCCAATGAATCAAATTGGCCAAAGGTGTTCTTTCATGAGCCCATGCTAAAGTTTCAATCAATTCCTGTTAATACCTACACTAGGAGATTAAGAACATAAATCCAGTAGTCCAAAGAAGTTGTCCAAATAAGAACATCCATGCCCAGATCGATAATTGAACATAATAAGTTTTTAGAGGATGTATCTTCCATATATTCACTTACATAGGCTCCACCATATACATGAACAACCACCCACCTTTTATTTAATCAACACATCAACACACCACTTTATATATATATATATATATAAATTTTCAAAAGAAATATTTTTTTTAGATCTTAAAATATAATGATAATTTCTTTGATAAAATAGTTAGATAAAATTAATTAAAAAGATAAGATTGTTACAAATACGTTAAATACTTAAATTTCGAGGTATTACAATATATGTACGCTTATATTGATGACAATTAAAAAAAAAAGAGGTTTATTAGTACACTTTGCCCTACTTGTAATTTTCTTAAAAGTAAATAAACAACTTCATGTATTAGCCAATGAAGTACGGGCTTGCTAAAACAAAGTAAATATAAAGGAGAAATGGTTAGAATAGTAGGATAGTGACTACATACATGATAATGACCCTTTATGGCTACACCGCCTTTTAGCTAGAGCGCTTGGCACCTGCTTGAGCTATGTGGTTTATAGCCGACCTGCACGAAGAATGAATTATGCCACACAATGAATTACTCCACCTGCTTGAATTCACAAGCACAAGAAAGGTTGCTCATAAAATTTGCGAGGGACCTACAAAAAGCACAAAGAATGAAAAAAAAACTTATCGGAGAAAGGAGCACTACACCAAAACAGGTCAATTGTAACGAGCAAAAACCGTTACAAAAAATATTTGCAACGAATTAAATTCGTTAGAAAATCGGCGTTATTTATTTTACTAACAAAATTTGTAACAGATAAAATCCGTTACAAAATTAATATTCGTAACGGATTAAAACCGTTGCAATTTATTTTGCAACGGATCTGGCATTGGTACACATCACATATATTAGTAACAGATAAAATCGTTACAAAATACATCGTAACGTATTTGGAGTGTTATATATTTGTAGCAGATGTTTTTATTTTTAATGGTTAAAGTCCGTTAACAATATCATTGTATTTTAAAAAAAATATTTGTTTCTCATTAAACAAATAGATATGAATAGACTTGTAATAACTCGCGTGCTCAACCAATGGCAATGCAGAACCAATGCCCACAAATTTCATTCAAGACATAATTTCAAAATACACGTGACAAAATGAATGACACTACATTTCGATGATATTAAACCAATCTAAAACTATAATTCATTCATAACCATTATAATTTCCAAAACAAAAATGTAGTTAGAGCTGGCAATTTTTGACACGTAACCCGTTTATGGTAATAACCCGATATGACCCGAACTTGACACGATTAGCTTGTATAGATTTAAAAGTATCCAAAATATATACCCAAATAAAAATCAACGCGACTCGAAAATGACACGACTAACCCGAATTGCCACCCCTAAATGTAGTACAAGATAAACCATCTAGCTTTGAACCACAAAATTGAAACGAAGTATAACATTATTAAAGTTCTACACATTATTCTCCCAAAAAGTACTCTTCATTATATTCCTTGTAAAAGTAGACTGAATTCTCCCAAAATTAATCTTCATATTTTCCAATAAGAACATGTTGAACAAAATCAACCTTAGTAAATGTGTAATCATAAATGAGTAAATAACACAAAAGACTAGTACATTCTCACGCCATTGACACACATGTAATCTTATTGGGGAGTAATCGATATACAAAAAATGACCATAGTTACTTTGGTATCGTTTGATGTGTTTGTACATAAATCTATATCGTTAGGCATTGGTAGGGAGTCCATATATTTCCATGAATATATCTCATATATTTACTTTGTTAAACAAGTGGAATAGCAACTGATGAGAGGACTGTCAACCGGTCATGTTGAAGTCGTCTGTCTGCAGATAGGAATTATAGTTCCCGGATACTTCCATTTTTCTGATCAAGTGGCCCATTCCTGCATTTATCAATTTAAAGAGCAATAAGAGCATTTGAACAAAAAAGGTTTCTCATTAAGGTGAGATGATATTTCATATATTCTTCCCTGGAGACAGCTAGCAAGACGAGAGATATATTCAGAAGTCTTAAGTGCGAATTCCATGTGCAGTACTAGTTTGCTGTAAAATATATTGACCGACCGCTAAATCGTACTTATATCCAGGTAGCTTATAAAGGTCAAAGTCAACAGATAATATATATCCTGGCACAAGAACTTCATTCGAGTTTAAGGCTTGTAAGGACAATAAACACTATTGTAAGAATCTAGCCGAAGATGTGAGATGGAATAGTGGCTCGTGTCTTATACACATATGCAATTTAAAGAAAACTCATTGAATTTGGGAATTATATATAATGGAGAAAATAAAAAGTGGTCACGTCCAAGCTTTTAAAGAATCCTTTGAAGAAAAAAGGCAGAGAATGTTCAACAACAAGCTTTAAGGGCTCCTAACATGTCCGCATAAATTTTCCACCCTTGAGCAAAGAGAATGAGAATTTCAATTAAAATAAATATAATCTTAGGACTCATGCGTTCAGATCTAAGTCACACAAATTTTTCTAATTTCGTCGAAGTTATTAGCATGCGTGAAAGATCCATTGTATTCCTAATTAAATATGATAGAGGTGGAAACTAATTTATTTTATTGGGTGGTTGTACTACTCCATGGTGTAAAGGAGGGTTATAAGAAACTGCAGTCTCTGTACCTGACCTAGTTCTATTAACGTTAGAAAAAAATTCAATTCATTTGTTGAGTGCATGTTACTACTTTTTATATTTCTTTTTTGAGGTTAGGTCTAATCCCACATGACCCATGGTGTATAATTGCATTTCAACAGTTCACGTCAAGCAAGGCATTACTCTTAATATTCCCACAAGAAATTAGAGAATTTAGTATTATTTTTAATATTAACTTATTGGGTTTATACTCGCTGAAATATTCACAAGATAGAAGAGTGGGATTTACTCCCCACTAGTTCTGTTTTAGTTATGGATATTTTTGGTATAACATGAGTGAAAAGTGATCTGGTTAACGATCAATGAGCGAATCCATCAAAATGCGGGCCAAACCCCAAAAAGTGAACATTATAGGAGTTTGACTCGATATCGAATAATTAATAAGGATAAAACCCCATATAACCGAAAAATATTTTTTGAAACAGAATTCAGCATCGATCCTGTAAGTTTAAGTTTTCACTGTTGCGTTAATAGAGCGCTTCGAGAGATTAATCGCGATTGTTAATTTCGGATCGATCCTATAATGATCTAGTTCAAAAGGAATTATTAACATTTCTTTCCCACCTGTTCAAGTACCTAAGTACAGACTAAACCTTAAACGAATAGAAACACTTTAACATAAAAAAATGTCATAATCATAATTACTAGTCAGGGTATATACAAGTATAAGATTTGAACTTCTTGTATGTAATCAAGAAAAAAATGACACCACCTATAAATCCTATGTATTTTAATAATCAAAATTTTAAAAGAATATCTATACCTTCTGCAGATTGGAAGAATTCCGTATATCTTCTAAGCTTTTAGACGTTTTGACAGACTCATCTTTAGATATAACCTGCACAGTAAATGAAATTCATCTAATTCTATTGAGCAAAAAATAATAAAAGCGAACCACCAACAGAGACCAAAATCAAAGCAGGTCACTTACCCTAGTACCACTGCAATGTGCGTCCAACAAAACTCTATCAGCCGTGTTTTGACCCAAAATAAACATATTGACTAATTGGTCGAGGACTCTCCGCCCGAAAGGTGCTAGCTGTTAATTCATAGGGTCTGGTGAAATCCCTGAGCTCAAGGAGGAACTCAATTCTCAATACAATGATAAGAGAAAAGATGTTATTAAAAAAGTGATTGTTGCTATGACAGTTGGGAAGGATGTGTCATCATTGTTCACAGATGTTGTGAACTGCATGCAAACAGAAAATTTGGAGCTCAAAGAGCCTGCTTAATTGTATCTTATTAATTATGAAAAAAGCCAGCTTGACCTAGTAATACTTACAATAAATACATTTGTAAAGGATTCACAGGACCCAAATCCTTTGATTCGTGCTTTGGCTGAACGGACAATGGGATGCATTCATGTTGATAAAATCACAGAATATCTATGTGATCCTCTTCAGAGGTATCTCAAGGATGATGATCCATATGTTCGCAAGACGGAAGCTATATGTGTTGCTAAAATCTATGACATAAATGCCGAGCTACTTGAGGATAGGGGGTTTCTAGAATCTCTCAAGGATTTGATATCTGACAACAATCCAATGGTTGTAGCGAATGTTGTTACTGCTCTTGCGGAGATTCAAGATAACAGCAGCAAACCTATCTTTGAAATCACCAGTCACACACTATCGAAACTACTTACTGCTTTAAATGAATGCACCGAGTGGGGCTAAGTTTTAATTTTGGATTATCTTTCTAAGTACAAGGCAGAAGATGCCCGTGAAGCTGAAAATATTGAGCGAGTTACTCCACGACTGCAGTATGCAAATTGTGCGGTTGTTCTTTCAGCTGTTAAGATGATCCTTCAACAAATGGAACTCATCACCAGTACTGATTTGGTTCGAAATCTTTACAAAAAATGGCTCCTTCTCTTGTGACGTTGCTTTTCGCAGAACCAGAGATTCAATATGTTGCATTGTGAAACATCAACCTTACCGTACAAAGATGACTTACAATCCTTGCCCATGAAATCATGGTGTTTTTTGCAAGTACAATGATCTAGTTTACGTGAAGATGGAAAAGTTAGAAATTATGATCAAACTTGTTTTCGACAGAAATATAGGCCAGGTTCTGCAGGAGTTCAAAGAGTATGCTACATAAGTATATGTTAAATTCGTAAGAAAAGCAGTTCATGTTATTGGACGTTGTATATATATATATATATATATGTATGTATGTATGTATGTATGTATGTATGTATTAGTTTCAATCTTTACATAGTTTTGCATATTGTAAGGGGGATTGGAAGATTAAATTTTCATGTTTTTTAATCATCTCAACTTGTATTGGTCCCATCCTATCCCTAACTTCTAAAATTGATTCACTTTTAAATGGGAATGACCAACCAAAATATGATTGTAGTTCTTGAAACTATATTGTGTAAAGTCTTCTCCAGGAGTGAATATGCATCTCCAACAGACTTATTTTGGCGCACTGAAAGGAATAGTAAAAACATTCCTACAAGTGGTCAATTACAAGTCAATCAATGATAATGAGCGTAGGACTCCAATCAAAGCTCAGGGATTTCACCCTTTTTTGTAGTGTATGATCAAAGGGCTTGAGCAGAGTTGGTATTCAGCATTGATCTCCATCACCAGAGAATTCATATCAAACATATATATATATATTTTTTTGAAAGAAAAATTTATGGCACACCAAACAAAGGTTATATACCCTAGAAAATGATCACACCGTGTTAAATTCATAAGATAATATTTAGTAGATACATTAAACTGATAGTATTAGAAATGTATAAAATAGTTCTCTTATCTACTTGATGCTCTTATATACTGAAGAATACATCTTATACACCTAATAAAGAGTAGAAGAGGTAGATGTTATATAGATTAATTACAATAAAAAAAATTACACATATATATTATAACAATTGTGAACAAAGTGTCTATTTTAAGCTTCTACGGACAGAGTGTCCGCTGTCAGGCTTATAAGTTTGCATGAAATTTCCAGCATTGTACTGACCTAAAAAGAAACTGTAATGTAATCCTATAATTCATTACATTACCATACCATGCCAAGTGGGAGAACCACCATCCCCCATGTCTGACAAAGGTTTTTCAAGTGAGTTCAGAATAATGTCAAACATTCCAAATGTTGAAAGAGTTGATTATAACACCCCTACCTTGACCATCTACCATTGTTTGTTATGTCGTGTGCAAATTAAAGGTCTATATGTACCAGTCAAATTCTTTAAGAGACCTACATAACATGGAGTTT
This sequence comes from Sambucus nigra, assembly GCA_949130495.1. Classification (NCBI taxonomy): domain Eukaryota; kingdom Viridiplantae; phylum Streptophyta; class Magnoliopsida; order Dipsacales; family Adoxaceae; genus Sambucus; species Sambucus nigra. Next base: position 293,949,939 of record OX422221.1, read on the forward strand.
CAAAATTATAACCAATATTTGAACTCTAATAGTTTACACAGTTATGTATTTTTTTTGTGTGTTTATTATCATTAATTTTAAGAAAAAAGTTTTTCCTGAATTGGAAATGAAACAGATGAGTGTCTTAAATAATGACATGAAAAATAAATTGTCCTATTTTTATTTATATTATCAATTATTGGTATCTATTAATGACACGACTCAGAATGTGTCTCTAAAGTGTGTACTCTCTAGGCACAAGTGCAAGCCTGTCGTTCAAGTAATAATCCGACAAGTCGGGTATCGATCCTCAGGGAAAAAGGACAACGAAAGTTGTGACGACGAGATAAGACTGAGGAATCCTAACGATGACTCTAAAAAGAAAAGAAAAGATTGATTTGGTTTTTGGGATTCGATTACACTAAATGCAATTATGAAAGTATGGTGAAAAATGCAGCTAACTAAAAGACCTAGATTAAGAATGAAGGATTGAATTTAACTTTTAAATGAGATGATGGAAAAATAAGACGGGAATACAATCCCCCAACCCTAGTGTATTGCAGTATAATATTAATCGTAAATTTATCTAATTAATTTGACCCGGAATTTAGTACTCCCAAGCATTACGTATACGAGGTTCAAGCCCGCGCCATACTTAATCAAAGTACGAGTAAATCAGTATCACGATAACGACACTCGAATTGTATTCTCAATCATCCCGGTTACCCAGGGGCAAACGAGATATTTAAACCTACAATTGTTGTGTCCCTACGCAATACGGTCAAAATTAATTACTAAATTTAGAGGATTAACTTTATACATGCAATGACTACATCAGGTTGGGTTCATGTAACCCGAACTTAGAAATCTAGCCGGACATACCGAAAATGATGAAAACAGTGTTAAACATGCAAGTATTCATGATTAATCTAGAGACAATTGATGGAATACTGTAGAATAGAATCACAAAGAAAAACAACTTACTAAAATTACCCAAAGAACAATTGCAGCAATGAATAAACTTGATGATCACACAAACTTTTAATAAACCTTCAATCCTTGAATAAAACTGGAAATTGTATCTACAGCTAGGGTTTGTGGAAGAAAATGAGAAATTAAAATTAACTCCCCACGTTCTAGCCTCCTTTTCAACGAAAATAATTCGGGTTTTTATACCCTACATGAAATTCCAAGAGGTTGAGTATAAGTCGGAGTCTTTAGAGGAGAATCAGAAAACAATATCTCGATGGGCGGACCGGTCCGTCCCTTAGGCGGATCGGTCTGCCTCTAAAGCGGATCGGTTCTTTTATTTTCCAGGCGGACCGGTCCGGGGAGGATCAGTTATTTTATTTTTTGTGCTCTTAGGTTTGTCTTCGGTTCGCAGTCCTCTGGAGTTTGCAGGGCGGACCGGTCCTGGTTGATGGCGGACCGGTCTGCCTATTTGACTTTTCTCTCAAACTTTGATTGTCCATATCTTTTGCTCCGGGTATCCGATTGAGGTGTCGTTTCTTCCGAAGTGCTTGTGAGGATGATACCTTCAACTTCTCTTTAGGTACCTTATCCGGATTCTGGGTAGAAATGACTCTTTTGCCCTTTTGACTTTTCTCGTTGACTTTCTATTCTTCCGGTTTCCTTCTTCCATTTCTTGACATTAGATACCTGTAAAATCATAACGAAACACCAGAAACTCGGTGTGCTTGTTAGGATAAGTCAATAGCAAGATTATGAGATAAAGTCAATCCAATTACGTTGTTCGAGGTGATTAAAGTACCGAAATTAGGGGATAAATTGGGAAGAATTTATGCCTAATCAATTAACTATAGTACATATGAATTCATTTTATTTACAGATAGTGAAGGGTGGATATCAATGTACAGATAGTGAAGGGTGGATATTAACTATAGTTTTTTATTTAAGACAGTGTTCCTAGTATTAAACAACTCTATCTGTGTGTTATACATAGTGAAGAGTGGATATCAATGGATAAAATATCGTCAAAAGGTCACCAGAGACAACCCTTTCCCTCGAGCTTACTTTAAATGCTTATTTGCTCCTACTTGTACTGTCAAAAAGAAGGTGAGGAAAAAAACACTAAACATGAAAACCCTAAAGCAATACACAAGTAATCCCATTAATTGAGTTTCGTTTTTTTCTTTTTGTAACTTCTCGGGGTCTAATTTCATTTTTCTTATTCAGGTACAAAGAAGTGCGGAAGATCAATCTATAGGGGTGGCAACTTATGAAGGGGAGCTTAATCATCCAAATCCGTCAAGACAAGATGCGAGTTCAGCATCCAATCGTAGCGTGAGACTTCGCGCGGCCTCCCTCGCCTCATTGAGACCCACAATTACACTTGATTTGACAAAATCTAAAACCAATAACGATGCCAAAGTTCCTAACCGAAGTGTTTAATCTTAGTAAGTGGTCCGTCACTTCACCATATATAACAAACATGAGTTTGTTATATTATAAATATACTACTCCCTCCAACCAAAATTAATAGTCGCCATTTGAAAATCGGAAAATTTTATACTCCTAAATGGCTAATATGATCCGTTATTTGGTTGTTGGCTAAGCCGGAAGAGATCTACCATATATATAATTGAATTTAATTATAATTACTTAGATGAGTGAAAAGTTAGAACATACTGCTGGAATTATTTATGGAATAGTATTACTGAGACTATTTAACCTAAAGATCATGATGAGAGAGCACAAGGCAAAGTTGAGCCTCTTAAGTCATAAGTCGATATTTGAAACCGAATAAAAAATGATACAAAACTACCATCATCAAGAGGAATGACAACCATTTAATACCAGCCTATTTGGATGCTCATAACTTCTTGTGTTTGCTAGTGTACATGATCATGGACTTTCACAGGAAGACTAAATAACTAAGTACAAAAAAAAACAATTAACTAGAACGAAGAATACTAACCTCTCTAGTCCAAATAATGCAACATTTTTTGCCTCCATCTCTTTACTAACACATGTTGCAAACCATCCTCATCCGAAACATTTTTTATACAAACGGTTAGCTTGTAAAAGTGATATTATATCAAAATATCCCCATAACAATGAGTCCAAAGAAAGTTGCAAAATCAAAAATCATTGTTGTAGATGCCATTATCATTATTAACCAAAGTTAACAAAAGACACATTAAAATGTTGATGAATTTAACAAAACACCAAAAATGAAGTACTGACATACTCTACGATGATGCTTTATTAAATCCCAATAACGCTCAAAATTAACAAACTCCACTAGTTCTTCTTCATCGCCCGATTTTTTAAGAAGCCAAAAATATCGTGAATCAGAATCGCGTATGAAATAAAAAAGAGCGTGGCCATCAAATCTACCAATAGTATAAGCAATAAGAACAGTCGATGAATCCTTTTCCAACCACAAGAAAATTTATAAATAGAAAATAAATCAAATAATACCAGTCAATGAAATTGTTCTGTTTCCCATTCAAAGTGTAACACCCCGTATTTTTGTGCATTAAATATTTAATTAATTTGGAAATTCAAAATTACTTGTGTGTCGTAATTTTAATTTAATTAATTATGGAAATTTATATTTAAATATTAATAGGGGAGTGAATGGTTAATATTTAGGGAAACTTATTTACTAAGTGAATAGTAATAATGTATTTACGTCATTTCGGGTATTAATGATGGGATATGTACTTATTTCAGCCGGGAGTCGGTATAGACTAATTTGGGTGAGAAATAAGTATTTTTATAAATTAATTCAGATGCTAATTCTGAGTATACGATTGAGTCCGGATGGGCCGAGATAGTCAGAAAAGTGTACCCGAGGGTAGTAAACGGGTCACGGGACATTTTTAGACATAACGGGGCCCACACGGGGGCATTTGGGACACTTGGGCTTGGCCCATTAGACAAAAAACGGGATTAAGGTTAATTAAATAGTTAAAAGAAACAAGGGAACGACTGAATTGATCTTGAGAGAAGACTTAGAGGGTTATGAAACCCTAACAGTAGCCAAAGGCAAATTTGTGGATCACATGAGAGCCAAAAAGAGTCATCTTCAACCTTGAGCACTCACGGTTCCAAATTCAGACTCTACGAACCCTAAGGCAAGTGGTTAACGTGCTCTAGTATGTAAAGTGTATTTCAATTCATATTCATGTGATGTGTGTAATCAAAGAAATTCGTTTTGGGATTTAAAGGGGGTATAAACATGGGGTTTTGTAAACCATGAATCTGATTGCTAAATTGATTAGAAAATCATATATAATTTGAGTTGTATATTTGTATCTGGTAAGATGTGTAAACCCGGATGAATTGGAGACGAATTTGTTGTCAAGGAATTGATGTTTAAATGGGTTAAAGATTAAATGGAATTTTACCCCAACTTGGAAAAACAGTAGAGAAAGTGAAATTACTGATGTTGTTGGACTTTGTAAAGGTTCCTCATAAGGTTTTTGATGCCTATTATCATTGGAAAAGCTTGGTTTTCAGTGTAGAAGAAACTAGGGCTTGGAGGTGTACGTCCATGGCTGAAACAGCCAACTCGGGGAAGAAGAGGACCTGTTCGATCGATCGATCGAAGGGGGACCATCGATCGATCGATGGTCCGAGAACTTCGACAGTTCACCCAGTTTTTTTTAATATATAAGGAAATTAAATAAAAGAATTCTTCCATGCCTTAATTATTGAGTAATTAATACATGGGTTTAAATCTAATTAATTGTGAATAAGAATTAATTAGGATTTAAGGGCGATTTGGTGTGACACATCGTGATTAAAAATTTATTGGGATTGGGAGGAAATTAGGTGTGACACACTAGAGTTGAATTTTGGAAATTTTGATTCAAAATTATTAAATACGGATTGAGTGGACAAGTCCGGGACTATTGGTTGGGCGATACCGAGATGTAATTTTATTTAGGTGAAGGCTAAATAATTTAGAGTCGAAAATATAGACTCGGGTGTTGTTTTAATTCGGGCCACGAGAGTAAGTCTGAATATATAGGTTGGGGTGATACCAAAAGAAATTAATGTGCAAATTAATTAATAATTAGAGTTGGGCCATAAACTCATAATAAAATGGAATAGGCTTGTGTCACGAACTTAGTACACGGTTTAGCCGGGATATCTTATATTTATATATATACGGTGTGTGATAGTATATATATATGGTGTGTGCATTAATATCAGTAGATGTATATTATATTTATATTCTCTAGTGCTATAAGGGGGAGGTTGCGCGTAGTGGATGGGTCCACTAGCTTAAGGAGTAGGGCGAGTACATTCCTAGGTCATAGCGTCCGTTATATGCGTGAGGGGGATGTCACTTTCAGGGAAGGAATATGACCGCCTCCAATATGTATGTATTACCAAGTTAGTGAGCGATTCTGACTTGGGGTAACTAGGTTATGTGAATACATCTAGTGGGATATCACATTAGAGAATTTATACCCATTGAGACTTTACTCGGGGGAATACTATTATTAAATGTTATTTCAGTAGGTTGGTGAATACTGTAATATGACTAAGTATATAATTATATATGGGATGACTAATACAAAGAATGAGTTGTATTATATGGATAACAGATGTGGTTGTTATATGAAATTAAAAAGGTAAATGATTTAATTAAGTTGATGTTACGAATAACTTAAAAAAAACATAATTAAGACATACTCGGTTAGAGTAGGGTGATTGAAAGGGGTTACATAAGTTATCTAGTCGGGAGATAAGGAACTAGATAAATTTAATTAAGGCGTTAGTAGTGCACATTAGAGGAGGGGTGAAGATGTCCTCAAGGGAGTGCGGCACTAACTAAAATATGGAGAGCATGCATATTTATTTATTACTACAAGTTAATCATTTGCTAAATGTTTTTCAAATATTTTGGGTACTAAACCTTGCTATAAAAACTGTTAAAAACCTTTTAGGTGTCCAGCCACAGGGACGCCAGGCTTGACTCTATTTTAGGGATCCGTCGCTGCTGCATATGTGGATATTACGGGAGATTTGATAAATGCCTCATCCTTTCATTTCTAGTATAGAGACTTCTTATCAGTTATTTCGAGCATGCAACTCACAGTTCATTTAGTTTTGGAACTTGTTGAGATTGATTACTTGTCTTTATTTTATATTTGTTGGAGTTTGGGCCAATGGTTTATTCAGTGAGTTAATTAATTACGAATGGTTGTTTCGGTTACTTGTGATTATTGTGTCATTTTATTTCCGCATGAGTTTCATTTAAGTTAATGAAAGATAAAACTTGGCACCAGTCTAATTTTCTCACTTAGGTGGTTAGTAATGAAAAAGGCAACAGTGATGCTAAGAATGATCCAACTGAGAAACCTGTTCTAACTTAATTTAGGACTGATCACCCGGGGTTAATTAGGCGGGGTGTCACAGATGGTGTCAGAGCATCAGGTTCTAGTTTCCTTAGGATATGTGCGGATTACTATGTTTCAGCGTAGCATTCGGTTATTATAGAGCCCTATTATTAGGACTGTTGATTCTTTTTTTGCTTGTGAGTTATCATATTTCTGCTGTGAATTTTTTTTGAATAAATTGTGTACTTATACAGTTCAATCTATTTTAGATGCCACCGAGGAGACAGAGAGCGTAGAGGGTTGAGGCTAGGGATGAGGTCAGGGAGGCTCATCAGGAGCCACAGGTACCGCCACCACCACCACCACCCGAGTTGATTTCCACCACTCAGGTGGCAGTGATTGTGGCCCAGGCAGTCGAGACAGCGATGCGAGCTATGGCAGCTCACTTTCCACAACCCCAGGCACCGCCTCCAGTGGCACAAGTAGTTCAGGCACCAGTGGGGCCACCATCTTGGCAGCGAGTTAGGGAGACCTTTCAGAAGGGTCACCCACCTGAGTTTCGGGGTAGCACAGATATAGTAGAGGCTTGTGACTGGAAGAAGAACATTCAGCGCCATCTGCGCATGCTGGAGTTTACCGAGGTGCAGAAACAGATGCTTGCTTCTGTCGGGGGAAGCCTTACAGTGGTGGGAGTCAGTTACCACCGTTGAGGAGCGAGATTTGATGTCGATAGCAGAGTTCTGGGTACGGTTCGACCGTAAATACTTTCCACCACCAGTAGAGGCTGAGATGAGGAAGAAGTTCAGTGATTTAGTACATGGTGACCAATCAGTGGCAGACTATGAGGAAGAGTTCACCCGTTTAGCAAACTTTGTGCCAAATGAAGTGAACGATGAGGAGAGGAAGAAATCGAAATTTATGGATGGCTTAGTCTGGCAGATCAGGCAACATTTGATTGGGAATCCGGCGTTAGTGACTTAAACAGATGTCATTAATGCCACACTCGTGCATTGCCAGGGTCATCTCTTCCATGCGAAGGGGACCAAGAGAGCAGGGGAGCCGAGCCAACAGGGCAAGGCAGTTACTAGTGGTGACACGAGTGGTACTCAGCAGCAGACTGGCAGTCAGCAAGGGAATCAGGTTAAGAAGTTTAAGCCTAGTGGGTAGGGGTGGGCACGGTCCGGTCCGGTCCGGGTTTTGCCTATTTTTTGGACCGGAACGAATATTCGGTCCTCAAATTTTTTGGACCGAGACCGGACCGATTAATTCGGTTAACCTACTAATTCGGTCCAGGCTTTTTTCGGTCCGGTCCGGGGTAAAATTCGATTCTGACCCTATTTTATATATATGTGCATTTTATGAATTTTTTATCTATTTTTCTCACAAATATATATACAAAAAATAATACTCGAAACTCCAAGTGATATTTATATGGGTTTTTTTTAACCCAAATAAAAAAAAGTCTTTACATATATAAAATGTTCCAAATTAAATTCATAAGTTATATACATTAATTCAAAACCTATACATAAGAAACACAATAACATTATTTTTATTATATATATATCGAAATCGGTCCGGTCCGGTCCAAATCGATCTTTTAATATAGTGGACCGCGGACCGGATCGGTTTAATCGGTTTTAGGTTTTGTGAACCGATTTTCGGACCGATTTCAAAATAGCCTTAATTTTCGGTTTGGTCCGGTTCGGTCCAATCGGTCCATTCGGGTCGGTCTTTTTTTTGTTCACCCCTACTAGTGGGTTCAGACTGGGAGGACAGGGGTTCAGGCAGGGGCAGCTGGGCTCGAATCAGCAGCAACAGGTTCCTCAGGGCCGTCAGGGCCAAGGGAAAAATGGGGGAGGCCAGCAGGGCCAGCCACGTGAGGGCCAACAGGGCCAACGACAGGGGGATGGTCAGAGACGCTGTTTTGTCTGTGTCCAGCCAGGACACTTCAAGAGGGAGTGCCCACAGAGGGGCAGAGGTCAACAATTGGAGGCCCAACAGGGGCAATGAGGGCAGATGCTGCCAGCAGCACCAGCTCCACCCGCCCCACCGCAACAGGGGCAGATGCACTACGGGCGTGTGTATAACGTCCGAGATGTTCCCAATCCCCCAGCGCAGTAAGCACCGCCAGCAGTTGAGGGTATGTTTCTCATTCATGGTTATGAGGGTAGTATTCTTTTTGACACGGGAGCATCGCATTCATTCATTAAATTTAATTTTGCTAAACGAGTCAGATTACTAGAGACCGCGGGTAGTCTTTGGATGTGTGTAGAGTCACCATTAGGTAGCGGGGCTTCGATTCACTCGATTTGTCGGGGGGTGGACATTTTGATTGGGAGCCTTAGTTTAGCAGCGGACCTCTTAGTGTTAGATATGGAGGGGTAAGATGTCATCCTGGGTATGGACTGGTTGGCCGGTTATCGGGTGACTGTGGATTGTTATGAGAGGACGATCGTGTTCTCCATCCCAGGGCATGAGATGTTATTGATAGCAATGCCATTACCCGAGGGAGGGTCACGCACGCACCTGTATTACATCGAGGAGGAGACCTCACAGGAGGTGGCGATTCCGTTGGACTCGATCCCGATGGTGAGGGACTTTGAGGATGTGTTCCAGGAGATACGAGGGTTGCCACCTAGCAGGGAAATTGAATTTGTAATCGATTTAGCACCAGGGACGAGGCCGATTGCTCGGGCCCCATACCGTATGGTCCCTTCAGAGATGCGTGAGCTGTTAGAGCAGATTCAGCAGCTTCTGGGTCAAGGTTTCATTCGACGGAGTACATCACCGTGGGGTGCACCAGTGTTGTTTGTGAAGAGGCGGGATGGCTCACTACGGTTATGCGTGGACTATAGAGAGCTGAACAAGGCGATGATACGAAATAAGTATCCGTTGCCTAGGATTGATGATCTATTTGACCAGTTGAGAGGGGCGTCTTACTTCTCTAAGGTCGACTTGATGTCAGGGTATCATCAACTACGTATCCGAGAGGAGGATGTTCCTAAGACCGCTTTCCTATCGCGGTATGGATCTTATGAGTTCAGGGTGATGCCATTCGGGCTCACCAATGCACCAGCAGTGTTTATGGACCTCATGAATAGGTTTTCAGAGAGTTTCTCGATTAGTTTGTGATCGTGTTCATTGACGACATCCTGATATCCTCGCGCACCGAGGAGGAGAACACGGAGCATCTGCGTATAGTTTTACAGACATTGCGGGATCACCAGCTCTATGCCAAATTCGAAAAGTGTGGATTTTGGCTACGGGAGGTTCAGTTTCTTGGCCACGTGGTGTCCGATCGGGGTATTGCAGTGGATCCGAGTAAGGTATCGGCGGTGAGGGAATGGGGGCAGCCCAAGACACCGACGGGGGTGCGCAATTTTCTAGGATTGGCCTGTTATTATAGGCGGTTCATCAAAGGATTCTCAAAGATTGCGAGCCCTTTGACGAATTTGACCGGGAAAGGGGTACCTTTCACTTGGAGTGATCATTGTCAATTAGCTTTCGACGAGCTAAAGGACAAGTTGACATCTGCACCCGTACTTGCTTTGCCGAAGGGAGGATTAGAGTATCGGGTTTACACTGACGCATCCTTACAGGGACTTGGGGGTGGGCTACAGCAGGAGGAAAGGGCTATAGCTTATGCGTCCATAAAGCTAAAGCCCCACGAGAGGAATTACCCCACTCATGACCTGGAGTTAGCAGCGATCATTTTTGCTTTGAGGATATGGAGACATTATCTTCTGGGAGAGCAATTCACGTTATTCACGGATCACAAATCACTTCAGTATCTCTTTACAAAAAAGGATCTGAATATGAGACAGAGGCGATGGCTAGAATTCGTGAAAGACTACCAGTTTGATATTCAGTATCATCCTGGTAAGGCTAATGTGGTAGCAGATGCATTGAGCAGGAGACCGACCGGGGAAATATCAGAAGTCTGGAAAGCAAAGTGGAGAGAGCTTCGATATGAGGATGATATAGCCAAGGCTTACATGTCAGCATTATCCATCACACCTTAGATCATTATGCGGGTTGTGAGGGCTCAGGCAGAGGATCAGTTCTGTCGGGATAGGGTGAGCCAGCTGCTAGCTGAGGGAGCAGAGGGTTACTCGATCATCTCGGAAGGAGACTTACGCCTTAATGGGAAGTTAATTGTGCCAGAAGACGAGGAGTTGAGGCATGCTGTTATGACAGAGTCCCATGGGTCGAGATTCGCGGTACATCCCGGTGGGGATAAGATGTACCAGGATATGAGGAGGCAGTATTGGTAGACAGGAATGAAACGGGACATAGCAGAGTTTATTTTGAAATATGCCACGTGTCAGCTTGTGAAAGTTGACCATCAGAGACCATCAGGGATGCTACGGCCACTTGAGATTCCCGTGTGGAAGTGGGAGAGCATCTCAATGGACTTCATTACCGGGTTACCTGTATCGCAGAGGGGTCACGATTATATATGGGTCATTGTGGATCGATTGACCAAAGTGGCCCACTTCCTACCGGTTCGTACAGACTTTGAGACGATGCGTTATGCGCAGCTATTCATAGCTGAGATTGTTAAGCTGCACGGGGTACCGATTAATATTGGTCTGACAGAGATAAAATCTTCGTGGCCCACTTTTGGCAGAGTTTTCAGGAGGCTATGGGCACGGAGTTACGTTTGAGTACAATTTATCATCCACAGACCGACAGGCAGACTGAAAGAGTCAATCAGATGCTGGAAGATATGCTCAGAATGTGCATATTAGACTTTGGAGGAGGTTGGGAGAAATATCTTCCTCTGGTAGAGTTCGCGTATAACAACTCTTACCAATTCACGATCGGCATGACACCATTAGAGGCACTTTACGGGAGACCTTGTCGTTCACCCGCTTGTTGGTTAGAGGTGGGCGACAACAAACTATTGGGGCCAGAGATTATTCAGGAGACGTCTGCCAAGATAGAGTTGATCCGAGGGAGGATTCGGATAGCTCAGGATAGGCAGAAAAGTTACGTTGATGCTTCACGGAGACATGTGGAGTTAGAGGTTGGGGACCAAGTATTGGTCCGGGTATCTCCTATGAAAGGGGTGATGAGGTTCGGCAAGAAGGGCAGGTTAGCACCGAGGTACGTGGGACCTTTCCCTATTATCGAGAGGGTGGGACCAGTAGCTTACAGGCTGGGATTGCCAGAACACCTACAGCGGATACACGACGTGTTCCATGTGGCATCGCTGAAGAAATATCGCAGGAGCGAGAGGGCCTTCTGGCTAGGGGTGTTCACGGGTCGGTCGGTTCGGTTTTGACCGGGTTTTTTGGGCCGAACCGACCATGTCGATTTTTGGAGGAGGAGAACCGAACCGAACCGAACCGGTTTTTGACAAGGCCGGTTCGGTTTGCCCGTCGATTTTTGACAGGGCCGATTTTATAGAGGGCCGGTTCTGTTTTTTCCTTTATTTTAATAAAAAATAGATTTTTTTAATACCTAATATAAATATAAAATTAAAAAATATAATATAATATGTCAAGACTAATATATATATAATATAAAATATAAAATTAAAAAGTATAAAAATTAAATCGGTTCGGTTCGGTTCAAAATCGGTTTTTTTTATGCCAAAATCGAAAACCGAACCGACCCTGTCGGTTTTATACCTGATTAAACCGAACCGAACCGACCCTAAAAAAAACCCGGCCCAAAAATTTTCGGTTCGGCTCGGTTTTGTCGGTTTGTCGGTTTGGTCGGTTTTTTTGCACACCCCTACTTCTAGCACATTCCTCTCGAGGAAATTGATTTACAGCCAGACATCTCATATGAGGAGAGAACGGTGGCTATTCTGGACCGTAGTGAACGAAAGTTACGATCCAAGGTTGTTCCACTAGTTAGAGTAAAGTGGGTGTAGACACCTCACTCTGTTACCCCTAACTCTCCTTAGGTCCCTAGTACCTCCACTCATCATCGCAAACCCAGGTCACGTTCCGAGTACTGACTTGGAAGCCATCGGGCACCCCCCGGCTCAGTTTGACCCAAAAGTCAAACTCCTCATCTCAACCGAGACTCAAGGAATCTTCTAAGGGCACTGAATATCCTTTCCAACGGTCCGCCCCGTGACGTATTACTCCATGTGCGTTATCGTTCCCTTATAACGATCAACGTAGGGGTAACCGCGTAAATCTTATTTTTCTAATATTACTTTTATATCTTCCTATGGATGACTCGCTTTATCTTTTCCATGATACAAGTCGAAGATTCCTACCTCCATTCTATATATATACACATGCACACATCTCACAGGGGGAAACATAAAGGAAAATAGCAAATATCCATGAGAGACCGAAAGGGAGGAATGGGTGCCTAACACCTTCCCATTTCGTAACTAAGCCTCCGAACCCTTTCCGAATCATTTTGGTTTCGCACGCACCAGTATGTCTTTGGAAGCTATCCTTCGGGGTGGCTTCCTCTTTTTCTTTTGTCTGTTTTGAGTAAAATAGACTGGCGACTCTGAATCTCTCTACATTTTTCACACCTCACAAAATTGACGCCGGCCGAAGCGCTCTCCCGAGAGGGGACGCGCGGGACTCGAAGGATTCTTCCTCCCTTCGCGGCGGGGATCGAGGATGGCCACAGTGGCGACTCCACTGGGGACTTTATTTATTTTGAAGGCTTGACTCTATTTACATGGATGCTATATTTCTTTATGTTTCCCCCATATCTTCATGTTCCCCTTTTTCATATGTATCCCATGCTTATGCTTATGTTCACACACTTGTAGAAAATTCTCCATGTACACTTCACACCACGTGCACCTAGGATCACATGTATATCCACATGTTGCACGCATCACCCATCCATACTGGGTGTACCTTTTGAGGTACTTGTACTTTATTCCCGGTTTGGCATAATCAAAGAATGGCATTCTCATCATAAGATACTAATAAGAGAATCATACATGATTCACACGACATCACCAAAGAGCATTGATATTGACTAAATTTTACCCAGTAACTGGTGGGTCACTTCGTGATGGGCGCTGGTCCGGCAGGTCGCAGTTAGCCTAAGCGATATGACTCTCACCTTCCATTGGCCAAGTACCTTTGACGTATATCGAACGGTTCCCCCGCATCGTACCGCTTAACCGAAGTCATGACGGGAGGTATATCGCAGGGAATTCGTTCAAGTACACCGAGTATATCGAATTTGCTCTCACACGTACCGTCCCCATGAGGTATATGGTGAGGCAATTCACGTACACTCAGGTATATCAAATGGCTTGTCCACACGTACCGATTGCCCGGAAGAGCAAGACGTATATCGTGAAAGCCACGCCAAAGGGGGGAACCCATGCCGATTCACCCAACCAAACTGCATACTTGCATATAGGTGTCAAACCTAGGACACTCACTTTAGATTGCCGGTTTCAACCCGAAACTCTGCCGAAATTCCGGGTCAATCTTTCGGCCAATTTTTGCGCATTTTTAAAACGGGACTCTGTCCGCGAGCCTGGTTACAAGTCCAAACATAGCTTTGCATGTATTAAAACCCCATTTTTCCAGGCTCGGGTCCCGTCCGACATTACATTTAGGAGAATTAAATACAAGTGATAACATAATAATCATAATAATCATGCTGAGTTCCGTCTCCAAAAATATTTCTCCCTTTTTATCAAAAATCCAAAAACATTTCTCCCTTTTTATCAAAAATCCAAAAATAATCTCTTCCCCTTTTCTCAAAAAATAAATCTCATCCTGCGCCTTCTCAGGTTGATCGCACGCCCTTGGCCTGGCTCCCTATTGGCTTAGGTCTTCAGTCAAATCACCTTGGAGTTTCATCTGTTCCTCTACTACTTCTTCCGAATCCGAAATCCATCCATCTTCCATGGAGAATGCAGATCAAGCACCAGTCATACAACCGGATCTGCCGACAGTCCTAGCTCAGCTCGTGGCCAAGATTGACAACCTCCAAGATGAGGTCCGAGAAATGCAATGAAACCAAGTTCCTATTCCTCAAGAGCCCGAGGCCCTGTTCCCTCGTGCTATGGGTCCACCCGAGCCCATCTGGGTCCTGGAAGAATATCAGCACGCTCTACGTGCCCCTCCTGCTAATGGGCCGCCGCCTGCCTAGCTTCCAATGCCAAACATTGCCCAACCTATGGCTAACTTGCCTGTGGTTGCTGATCCAAAGGAGGAGGAATTGAACAAAGTCAAAGAAGATCTTAAGATGCTCACCAATAAGTTTGACCCAGTCAGGATCTCTGGAAATTACATGGACTACACCCATATGTCTCCTTATCCTAAAGAAAGGTTACCCGAGAAGTTTAAGATGCCAAATATAGAGAAGTTTGGAGGGAGTGGTCCCCCGATTGTTCATCTTCGCAGTTATCATCGTTCTATGACTCTACTAGGGGCTTCGGAAGAAGTAATGGCCCAATTGCTTCCGCGAACTTTGAAGGATAGTGCCCTCCGATGGTTTTTATCTCACGAGGAATCCAGAATCCGTAGCTGGGAGGATATAGCCCGAGAATTCATGTCGCAATACAAATACAAAGAAGAGCTCGAGGTCACCCGCCGTGATTTAGAGCTGCTCAAACAAAACTCTGGAGAATCAGTCAGTAACTTTATAGCCCGATGGAGGAAAAAAGCCTCTACCGTGACTAATCGTCCATCCTAGGAAGAACAAGTGAACATAATGAAGAAGAATTTCTTGCCCCATGTCCGAGCAACCATGGGAGGACAGTACTACCCTCACTTTCGAGCTCTCAGAGAAGCAGGGGTAGAAATCGAGGAAAGTCTTGCCAAAATAGACGTTGAACCGAAGAAGGTGTCCGGACAGTTCACCCCCAGAAAATATGACAATGTGATTCAGATGTTCAGAGAAAGGGTTTGTCCAGAATATGACCCCCATGGCAATGTCAATGTCAATGTGATTCAGATGTTCAGAAACATGCACTTCATGCCCGGACTGGGGCTAGGACAAAGGCAGCAGGGGATACTTGAGCCCATCGAACTGAAGAAAGCTTTCCCTCCTTATGGCTTGGGGTATCAACCATCAGAACAAGAGCTCAGAATGATCCGCCAGACTCGATCAAAAAGAGGGTTAGACTTCGTCCGGACTATCTCGAGAGATTCTTTAAATGGACGATTCATCAAAGAGGGTGAGGATCTCCCCTTTTGCGGTTTTCCAGAACCATGGTACGACCGCACAGACAAGAAAATGAAGCCTGAATGGAGATCTTTTTCCAAGATAGCTACCCATGGGTCGAAAGTTTCTAGCACCGCGTACAACCGCTTATCAAAGATACTGAAGAGACTGAAGAAAGTGACTCCTAAGATTCCTTCAACCTGCAGACACTGGGGCTGACACTCTGCATGGTTCATTCATGCCCTACATCAAGAGACCCATCCCGTCTGATCAAAGTTGCTGATACACCTCTCCTCAACTGGCATGCTGCGCCAGTTCTACCTCTTGAAATCTCCCCCAACCCCAATGTTTACCCTATTTCTTCTTCTGTTGTCCACCCTTGCTCAAATGTAATCGAGACATCTTTTGACGAGGTTCTCAATGTTGTTTTTCCTATCAATGAAATAAATGAAGATTTTGAGTATCTTGCTATGCCTTACATTAATTATTTAGATTCTAATCAAGCTTTTGATGACGATGATTTTGCAAATGAACAATTCTTAACTGATCTAAATAAGGTTAATAATAAACAAATAATCGCGTTCAAGTTAATGAAGAAGAGACTGTTGTTATTAATATCGGTTCTAGTAGCCAACTGCGCGAGATTAGGATAGGGGCCACCCTTGACGAGCATGAGCTCGCACAACTCGAAGAATTGCTAAAGGAGTTCGTGGATGTCTTTGCATGGTCCTACGATGACATGCCCGGTATTGACCCCGAAATAGCTCAGCACGAGATCCCCACTCTCCCAGATGCCAAGCCAGTTAAACAAAAATTAAGAAAACTCTGCACCGAATGGTCGCTTAAGGTCAAAGAATAGGTGATCAAACAGTTGAATGTGGGTTTCATTAGAGTAATTGAATATCCCATGTGGCTAGCCAACATTGTACCTGTACCAAAATCAGGAGGAAAGGTTCGAATGTGTGTGGATTACCGAGATTTAAACAAAGCCTCTCCGATGGATGATTATCCGCTACCCATCATCGACATGATCGTGGACAACACAGCCAGTCATGCTCTCAAGTCATTTGTCGACGGATTTACCGGATACAACCAAATTAAGATGCACCCCGACCATCAAGAGAAAACCGCATTCATCACCCCATGGGGAACCTTTTGCTACACCGTTATGCCATTCGGTCTCAAGAAGGCCGGGGCTACCTACCAAAGGGATTCCACAACCATACTGCACGATTTGATTCACAAAGAGGTCGAGGTTTACGTAGATGATATGATTATCAAGTCCAAAACTAGAGAAGGTCATGTTCCCGCTCTCCGGAAGTTCTTCGAACGACTGGGACAGTATCAGATGCGACTTAATCCACAAAAGTGCGTCTTCGACGTTACAAAGGGAAAACTCTTAGGATTCATGGTCAGTGAGAAGGGGATAGAAGCAGATCCCGCCAAGCTGAAGGCCATACTTGAGATGCCACCTCCCTGAACAGAGAAGGAAGTTCGAGGTTTCCTTGACAAATTATAATATATCAGCCGGTTCATCAGCTAGCTAACCTCTATCTGTGAACCAATCTTCAAGCTCCTTCTAAAGGATTCAACCAAAGTTTGGAACGAGGCCTGCCAAGAAGATTTTAATTGAATCAAACAATACCTAACCCAACCTCTAGTTCTCATGCCACCACAGCCTGGTCTCCCTTTGCTCTTATACCTAACCATAATCGACACTGTAGCCGGGGCTTTGCTAGCCCAGTACCTTGAAGACTCCCGTAAAGAAAGAGCCGTCTATTATGCCAGTCGCAAATTAGTCGGGTACGAGGTCAACTACACTGCTTTAGAAAAAGCATGCGTCGCTCTTGTCTGGGTCACCCAAAAGTTGCGGCACTACATGCTCACCTTCCCTATCAAACTCATATCCCGAATGGATCCCATTAAATACCTGCACGAAAAACCCTCCTTATCCAACCGAATGGCCCGATGGTTGATGCTCCTAACCGAGTTCGATATCGTGTACGTCACACAGAAAGTCGTTAAGGAAAGAGCCATCTCTGACTACCTCGGGGATTACCCCGTAGAAGAAACAGATGTCTGGATCTCCGAATTCCCAGATGAAAATGTCCTCTGCACCACTCAAGACTGCCTCCGATGGAAAATGTTCTTTGACGGCGCTGCCAACAAAAGGGAATATGGCATTAGGATACTTCTGATCGTCCCAGATGACTCCCACACTCTTATCACCATTAAATTGGATTTCCCTTGCACCAACAACATGACAAAATATGAGGCATGCACAGTGGGCCTCAAGGTCGCTCTCGAGAAAGGTATTCAATACCTTGATGTATACGGGGATTCTGCCCTTATCATCGATCAAGTGCTCAGAAAGTGGAAAGTCAAGGACGAAAAGCTCCAACCCTTTGATGCCCAATTAGAAGAGTTGGCCTCCTAATTCCGAGATATCACCTTCCATTACCTACCCCGAGCAAAGAATAACCTAGCTGATGCTCTCGCTACTTTGGCTTCTATGGTCGACATGCCCGAGGGAATAATAATGACCCCCTTCCTAGTTCAAAATCAAGACAAACCAACCCATTGCTACCACATTGAGCTTGCCACCTCAGAAGATCCTGAGCTAGTCAATTACTGGTACTATGATATTTGGTGCCTCCTCAGGTACGGTAGGTATCCAGAGGATTCTAATAAGAACGACCGAGCTACCCTCCGAAGGCTGGCCGCTCAGTACATCATTTGTCATAAAGCACTACTCAAGAGGAATTTCAATGGAACTCATTTGCACTGTATCACAGGGCTGACATTGAAAAGAAAAATGAACAAAATCCACAGCGGGAATGCGGGCCCCACATTAACGGTCACATGCTTGCCAAGAAGATCATCCGATAAGGCTACTACTGGACCACCAGCTACTACTGGACCACCATGGCCCAGGATTGCACCGCCTATGTTCGAAGGTGACCTAAATGCCAACAGTTCTCCAATCTCCAACATCTACCTCCGCGGGAATTATACATCATGACTTCTCCCTGGCCGTTCTCCACCTGGGGTATCGACATCATAGGGAAGGTTACACTAAAAGCGTCAAACGGGCATGAGTTCATCCTGGTTGCCATCGATTACTTCACCAAATGGGTCGAAGCTGAGTCATACGCAGTATTAAATGCCAAGAAGGTGGACAAATTCATCAAGAAAAATATTATCTACCGATATGGGGTCCCGCATGAGCTAGTATCGGATAATGGTTTGCACTTCGAGGCGAAAGTCACAGAAATAGTCAACGAGTACGAGATTCAGAGACACAAATCTTCTCCCTACCGACCTCAGACCAATGGTGCAGTTGAAGCCGCCAATAACAATCTCAAAACCATCATCAGCAAGATGACCGAAAGTTGTAGGGATTGGGCCGATCGGATCCCGTACGCCCCCTGGGGATATCGAACCTCAATCCGAACCTCTACTGGGGCTACCCCTTACTCCCTAGTCTACGGCATGGAAGCAGTCCTACCTGTGGAGCTGGAAATACCCTCGCTACGCGTCATGCTCGATAGCAAGGTTAGTGAAGAAGACTGGTGCCAAGGCCGTCTTGATGAGCTGACCCTCCTGGATGAACGGAGATTAAAAGCTCTTTACCACATACAAGGGTATCATCGCCGAATAGCGCGATCGTTCAACAATAAAGTCAAGGACTACGGTGTTCAGGAGGGGGATTTAGCCCTCAAGGAGATAATAGAACCCATCTAGGACCCCAAAGGGAAGTTCAAGCCCAATTGGAGCGGCCCTTACATTGTAAAGAAGATCTTGTCTGGCGTCAATCTGGACCGTCTCAATAAATTCAACCCCTGGTCCGAAATCTCGGCGCGCTACGACTCTTCTCACCCCCCTTCTATTCTAAAAAAAAAACACTCTCTCCATTTCCCCCTACCTAGAACTACGTGGGCCTGATCCTCTACATAAAACGATTTTAAAACTTTTCAAAAACCCCAGAGGTACGTAGGCAGCTCATACTCCCCACATGAGCATGACCCCTTCTTTTTCACAAAAATATATTCCTTTCTTATCTCTGAGAAAGACAGTTCATTCTAAACATCTACTTGAACAAAAGGATTATGTATGCCTTAACGATTGGTATAGATAATTCAAAATACAAAATTCATCGAAAGGCACAGCTGGATGATCAAAAACTTGTTTATTTCATTAATAAGAAACTACAGTACATATTACATAAGAAAAAGGAACGGATAACTCCATTCCCCCCTACTACCCTAAAAACCAGATAAAATCCCCCACATCTGTTACATAAATAAACTCCCCAGGAGTCCTACCCACAGCTACCCGAAGAGCCTGCACCCTCATCATCTACATCCTGATGACCCCAAGTTTCTCTTGCCTGAATGGAGTGCCGCAAACACTCCATGGACCGATGAGCCTTAACCATCTTCGAAAAGACCACAACACCCCCTTCCATGGAGTCAGATAAAACAGACCACCTCTGACCAGTCTCTACTGCCAACATCTTGCTAACTACTTTCCTCCACAACCACTTCATATAATCTTTGGGGACATGGCAAACCTTCCCAACAGACTGAGAGGGACGGGTTGACGGATGTCGATTTTCCTACAGATATCCGAGCAACAGACGCAGGCGCTCAGTCAAATCTTCTACCGGAAAGAAATTTGAGGTCCGAGGGGGGACGACCTGCGCCCAGCCAAATTAGCGCAAAAGGCGCCAAGGGAAATAAAAAGAGGTCTGCCTGAGACCAACCAGCCGCACATATGAATATTCTCCTAGCTCCAGAACAGGTTGCAACTGTCCCCACCAAGGCACTGACCAATACAGCCCACGAGCCCCGTGCTCCACAAGCCAATTCTCCCAGTTCTCAACATACAGGCCCATGCGGATGAAGTAGCGCGAAAAGAAGTTGGGTACAACCGACAAAGGATATTCTGGAGGAGTCGACAAGCGGAATCTTTCAGATAACCACATGAACAGCATCACAGGGCTACCCCTTAAAAAGTCAGAACGACCTTCTCTCCAGGCATCCAGGCCATTCAAAGCCTCCGCCAATATTACCGCCGCAGGATTGCGACGGTATGGCGTCCATGAGGTAATGGCTGCAACCTGTGAGTCCACGCGCACCTCCCCAGTCACTAACATCAATTTTGAAACCAGGCCCAGAACAACGGCTCCAGCATAGCCAACATCACTTACTTCCCGCGAACGCACGAACTGCAACACTGCCAGGAGGGAGATCATTCTTCCGACAACCAATGACTTAGCCGCCGAAGGAGAAATATGGAGAAGCCCGACCAATAAATCCCTAGGAGAATGAGAAAATTCGGGTAAAGCCGCGGTAACACTGGGATTCACGCCCAGTATGGCAGAAAATTCCTCGTAGGTAGGACAAACTTCTTCCAACCCAAAGCGGAATACATGGTCTTTGGGATACCAAAATTGTACTGCCACCACCAGCATATTCCACTCAAAAGGTCGATTACGCCACAAGGAGACTCGACGCATGTTGAAAGCATCATAGTCGACATTATAAGAGCACATAGCTTCCAAGGCTTTAAGGTAATTAACAAACTCAATGCTACCAGGGAGAGCCATCTCGCAAGACTAAAAGATGATGGGTGGGTATGTAAGAATGCAAAAGGTGTGAGGAAAACACTCCACCCTTCTCCCTTTTTATATTAAAAATCCTCACAAGGGACATAATCCCTCCAGAAATCAAAAGTAATCCTACCCCACAAGGTACTAAAGGCTGAAGAGGGTACCAATCAAAGCTTTCAATTGATGGGACTGGACTGAACTGCCGATAGGCAGGCCAGTGTGTTTGCCGATCGGTAACCCCCCATTTTTGGAAATTTCCTCCTTTCTTTTTTTGTCAAATCAGAAAAACTCCATAAAAATAAATTGATATTTCGAGAATCCTGTTCCCTCCTTATGGGACTCCCCGTTTTAAATAAAACAACTTTCCTTTGAAAAATTCCAAGAATACTCCTATTTTACGGTCTCAGTAGCAAATTAAAAGGCGCATGTGCATGCATTCATTCATTATTAAAATAAAAGATAGCCAAAAAACTACATTGCATTGCATACATATGTTTTCTGTGTTACATCATTTTTGTAGGAAATAAAGAAAAAGCCAAAAACAACGGGACTCAGCCCGAACCCACATTCTCTCTCTCTCTCTAGCTTCCACCCCTGCGACGCGCTCTCTTCCCCCTACGGCGAGACGACGCGCCCCTATTTCTCGAGCCAGGGTCTTCCCCGGACGAGGCTGACGGCATCAAAAAAGAAGGAACAGGGACAGCATCCCGAATATGGGCAGTCGCCGATGATATCTAGTCTCTGATGTCCCTGAGCCAAGTGGTCGACACCCGGATTTGCTGCAAGGAAAAGGCAGAATCAGTATCAAGCAAAAGAAATCAAAAAAGAGAGGAAAAGGACCGAAAGGTTTACCGCAGGACGAAGGACATCCTCTGTCAAGCCCAGCTCCTCCGGATCCATCGCAAGAGGACGGTGTAGCATCGGCACTGTCCCTCCATCAGACCGTCGGATGTTGTACGAAGGAGTGTGCAGCTGAACAAAAGGGACCTCCGAGGTCGCCGCAGGTGCCGATGGACCACCACCACTGTGGGAAGACCCCACATCCTGACTCGAACCCGCAGAAGGGAAAGGCAAGGTGTCATGTATGCTGGGCGCCATCAACCAGCTCGTCACAGAGTCCATATAGTCATACGGAGCGGTCGTATCAGTATACAACGCATAGGACTCGCCAATCATCGTCGCGATCCTTTCATCCTCCAACAACTGTCGCTCCCGCCTCATAAAAGTAGGAGGCTATGCGGGAGGCACCACCACCTCCTCCTCAGCAATCTGACGGATCACCCTCTCCTCGAGGTACCAGGAATGGCCGAACTCATGCGCCAACAAACGCCTCATCTGCACGTTCACCCCAGTCACCCCCGTATCCTGAATGGCGGTCCCCCAAGGATAAAAGGTCACTTAAAAATCCCCAAGCAGGCATAAGTCAATACAAAATCAGGAGGTGCAAAAAACCAAGACTGAAAAGGAAAAGACCTTACCCGACCACTGGTCAGGTCATTCAAGACCTGACACACCGCCTCCAGGGAAAGAGATCCCTTCGACTACCGGTTGGCCTTATGCCATCGGTACAGTCGGCAAAAGTCCCCAACAGTGTCATCCTTCAAAGCAATCAGCGGGGTGTTGCACCCAATCACCTCATAAAACCACGTCTGAATTCACAAGAAAAAAGAGACGCATAAAGAAAATGCGAATGCATGAAAAGAAAATGCGAATGCGTGAAAGGAAAATGCGAATGCATGAAAGGAAAATGCACAAAGTAAAAGACACCTCCAGGAGATACGTGGCTCCAGTAAAAGTCTGCCGGCAGCACCGGCTGAATGCATCCAAAGAAGAGTAAAGGGTCGCCAAGGTCAGACTCCCCAATCATAGAAAGGGATGTTTGAAAACATCCTCAAGTACGGCAGAAACCACATATGGACGACGTCGCCGCTCGACGCCACCATGAAACCTCCCAGCACCAACAAGATGAACAATCGGTCCATCTACCTCACTTGCAACCCATCCTCCACACCAACCACCCTGCTCAGCAAAATATCCTTCAGCAAGGACAGCTGGATAGAATCCCCAGAGACTATCCTCCTCACATCACCGAGTGCCGTATACACCGCCTTCGACCTCACCAGTAAAGAGCGATCCACCTCTATCTTCTCCCCATCATAATCCAGCCCTAGCAGTTGCTGCACATCTATGGGAGTCACCGTCATCTCCCCGAAGCCAAAATGAAAAGTGTGGGTAGTTCCCACCACCTCTCCCCCAAGGCACACAAAACTGCTGTCGAACGAGGCGTCTCATCCAGCGCAGCCGCCAACCTCCCAAAACCCGCTGATGATACCATCCAGCACACCACGGGTGGAAGATGCTCCCATATATCCCTAATCCCCGTCGTCCCTCGGGCACGCATGTTCTTCAAGGAAATATCCGACTGGCAAAAGGAAAAATTCAATCAAAGGTCAAAGAAAAAGGGAAAAATCACCCAAAAAGGAAAGAATGGCAAAGGTCAGGTTACTTACATAACCACCGGGAATCACTCTCGAAGAGCGTTGACGTGACGGCTCCCGCAGTAAGGTCCGCTCATCCGCAACCGACTCGAATGCATCAAAGGCATTCTCATTTCCCAAAGCAAGAGGCACCCTGTCCCTCCAATCCACATTCGCCCAATCATCAACGGTCAACCACTCCCGATGGACAATGGTACTCACAAAAGCGGCCATTTCTTAAAGATCAGAATGTTAGAACAATTCGCAGAGAGAAATCGCAGAAAGAGAGAAGGCAAGAAGCTGTGAAAAATGAAGGGGATTCGCCCCCTTTATATAGGAGGCCAAACGCCATGCCGATCGGCACTTACCCCTGCCATACCGATCGGCACTGTCTCCTCACCTTCCCGAGGCAGCCCAAAAGTCCGTGCCACTGCCGAATGGCACCTCTCAGTCTATGCCAATGGGCACCCCCTTAAAATTTCGTACAAAAATTTCCAGAAAATACCAAGAAGCCTAAAAAAATCCCCGGAAAATTCCTAAAAATCCCAGGAGGGATTTAGAACGTTTTCATCAAGAAAATTTCGCACTCCTTCAGGTGACACACCGTTTTCCCCAACGGAGCCCTCAAAATCTAAGCGAATGACCTTTCGGGCAAGGCGCTCGGACCACCTAATCACCTCCTCATCAGACATTACAAAAGGCCTTCCCGGCCATCGGCTACCCGGTGCGATACATTATCACATGGTATTTTTCCCAACAGAAATCAGAAGAACCACTCGCCCTGAGCGATCTCTCCCAAGGGGAAATCCAAATTTTCCCCAGCTCATTCATCGTACCCCAACAGAACCTCAAATCCAATGCTTATCCCCCAAACGGAACCCCTCTTCCTCAACGAAATCCTTAAAAGCTAAGTGAAAACTCCTCCCGGTAAGGCTCCGGAAAATCCCTAAGGATCACATGATCACTTCCCCAGCGGAATTCTCTCACAGCACCCAAAATAGGTTGTTCCCCCTGTGAGGTCTCCTATAAAGCTTCCCCCAGATATCAACTCCCCAACTCAAATCGAAATCACAAAGCTCTTTCTCCAGCAGAATCAAAATACAATCTTTATCTACTCTTGGGTCAGAATTGGCCTCGGTCTTGGATCGTCACCTTAGTTAGGTCAGAATTGACCTTGGTCCTCGGTCGTCACCACTCTTGGGTCACAATCAGCCCCGGTCTTGGATCGTCACCTTAGTTAGGTCAGAATCGACCTCGGTCCTCGGTCGTCACCACTCTTGGATCAAAATTGACCCTGGTCTTGGATCGTCACCTTAGCTAGGTCAGAATTGACCTCGGTCCTCGATCGTCACCACTCTTGGGTCAGAATTGGCCCCGGTCTTAGATCGTCACCTTAGCTAGGGCAGAATTGACCTCGATCCTCGGTCGTCACCACTCTTGGGTCAGAATTGTCCCCGGTCTTGGATTGTCACCTTAGTTAGGTCAAATTTGACCTCAATCCTCGGTCGTCACCACTCTTGTGTCAGAATTGGCCCCGGTCTTAGATCGTCACCTTAGTTAGGTCAAGAATTGACCTCGATCCTTGGTCGTCACCACTCTTGGGTCACAGTTGGCCCCGGTCTTGGATCGTCACCTTAGTTAGGTCAGAATCGACCTCAGTCCTCGGTCGTCACCTCTCTTGGGTCAGAATTGACCCCGGTCTTGGATCGTTACCTTAGTTAGGTCCGAATTAACCTCGGTCCTCGGTCGTTATCACTCTTGGGTCAGAATTGGCCCCGGTCTTGGATCATCACCTTAGTTAGGTCAGAATTGACCTCGGTCCTCGGTCGTCACCACTCTTGGGTCAGAATTGACCCCGGTCTTGGATCATCACCTAAATCAGGTCAGAATCGACCTCGGTCCTCGGTCGTTACCACTCTTAGGTCAAAACTGACCTCGACCCTCTGAATTGGTCATCCTCATTTCCTTAGGTCCTCAAAACCAACCTCGATCCGCTGAATTGGTCACCCTCGCTTCCTTAGGCCCACAGATTCGGCTTTGATCCACAAAATTGATCATCCCCACCATACTTCTTAGGTCCTCGGAATCGACCTCGACCCTCTGAATCGGTCATACTCCCTCAAAGGCATCGTGCGGTGTCTAATCAACGGCTATCATTTGTTCCAAACTCACCCATCGAGGGGCTCTGAGAACGTGTGTGCTCGCGTTCAAATGATCAAATTATATATAAAACCCTTTTAATCCAAACAAACCCTAAACATGCAGCAGTATGTGATTGAATAAATCGATAATCTACGCAAGAACATTCAAACACATGCAATTAAGGAAAAATCCTCCTCAGGGGCAAAACCATTTATTTTCACTATAATTTGTAAGAGAACGGCTTACAATCGGATTACAATGAAAATATAAGTTGACTAAGAATTACCCTCGGGTATCGGATTCTGTAGTCGCGGCTGGAATTATCCCTTTCCAGTAGGGCTGCAATGAAGAAGAAGAACAGTCTCCTCCACAAGGGTTGAACAAACCAAAGTTGTGTTCTTGGGTTGCAAAAGGATTCACAAAGGTTTGGCAATGATGTGTGAATCAAAACATGAGTCTTGGGACTCAAAAATATGAAGACTATATGTATTTGGACTCTCAAATTCGTCTCCTAAAGTCTTGCAAAACAACTCCCCCGAAGTTGGTATTTATAGGAAAAAATATGAAGAGTCCCACGTTCTTAAAACTCTAAAATTCTATCGAGCGTACAAAAAAAACAGTATTCTTTAAGAAATTTTCTCTATCTTCAAAAGGTCATAACTCCTTCACCGTAGCTCGGATTGAGGTGACGTTTTTTCCAGTATCTTCGTTGCGGCGATCTCTTCAAATTTCTAGTTGACCAGACCTCCGAACTATGGATGTGAAATTACGAAAATGCCCTTGAACTCTCCTATTGTGCCTTTTTTTCACTATTTTGACTTCCCTTGCGTACCACTTGCATTAAGTCCCTAAAATCTTGGAACGTGAAGTCATTGAGGCAGATGTGGGACATATTAGTGGAGATAATGCATGCTTGATTCCCGGAATTCGGATAGAGGCTGTCATGTGAGATCGTGAGGAGACGTGCCAAATGTAGCGGCGTACGACATAAATAAATGAAACATTTCGGACATGTGAAAAATGTCCTTACAAATCTCCCCCTATGTCTATGCCGGTACATACATAAAAAATCCGAATTATCAAATATGAAATTGCCTATACAAATCTACCCTCCCATGAACCCAAAACTGGAAAAGGTACAAATGAATAGTCTTCATCGTTTGTTCTTTAATTCTTCAGGAATCTCAAAACTTTTCTCATAAGGGTGTGCAACAAACAGATCTGCAATCTTCATACCTACACACATGAGACAAAGCAAATACCACGTGACATATCGAGTTTGAAATGAGATAACATGGATATCAATATATGATAAAAATATAAGCAACATCTCAAAAACTCCCCCAGAATTCAAACTCCCCCATAATATGATAATTCTTTCTCCCCCTTTTTATGATGTCCCCAAATGGACAAATTAGAGAAATAAATCAAATAAGCAAGTGCGGGGTGTCACTAGGATAAAAACACACCATGAATAACAGAAAGCAACCAAGTCAATGATAGCGTAAATGAAGTGGTGTGATCAAATTCGATAGGAAAATCAATTCATACAAACATGACATATGTGCACGATGAATATTGGATATTCCTAGCGAATGAACTCAAATGCTTCCTTTGGTGTAAAAGAGTGACAATATAAGATATTGACTCAATCAAATCAACAAATTAAAGCTCAAAATGATTTTCACACCAATAACGTCCAAAATGATTTTATGCTTTTTCAGGACTTTCAAAGAAGTGCAAACCCGTTTAGATTCTCCAACCAAACTCCCTCAGATATTGTATTGAATAGAGGCATTCTAAATTCTCAAACTTTGGAGAATTAATGGTGAAACCTAAGTGGCCCATATTTGGCATGAATTGCTTTTTATTGCCTTTAAATTTTTTCGGGCTCTTTTAACCTCTTTGGACCTCGGATATTAAAATTCCTCCATTTTTTAGGTCCTTTTTAACGGTGGCTTTTGCGCAAAGGATAGATGATTACCTTTCGCAGCCCCTCCCCGTTATACAAAAACACACAGTCTCACCAAAACGGTTTTTACATGCATTCCAATCTTGTCAAGTTTTATCGCATATTGTACATTGTATAGACATGATTGAGATGAAAACACGCAAGCCAACATGAGATAGACAAGTGCAATAATCAAATATAGCCGTGCATGTGTGCAATAAAGGATATAGGAGTCAAACATGTAGGAAGATATCACCAATTACATCTCAAAGACTCCAATCAATGTAAAGCACATGGATGAAATGATGTAGCCTCTCAAATCTCTATCAAACAGTCACATGGATAAATGGAATGAAGTTGTGACTTGGCTATCTTACATGCTCATCCATAAAAGAAGCAAAATACAAAAATCTTTTTGGATTTTTTCAAAAATTTGGAAAAAAAGAAATAAAATCTTTTTGTGCTTTTCTCAAAATTATTCTTAAAGGAAAATCTTTTTGTATTTTTTTTAAAAGAAATATAAAAAGCAAAAGGAATAAAACAAAGCTGTACAACAAAGTAATGGTACATATAAAACAGACTAGCAATAGGACGCATATGATATGAACATGAAGAAGCATCCTATTCTAGACATAGACCAACCCCTCGGTCAACTGTGAAAATCCCTAAAGATTTCCTAAGACTCTTAAATCTAAGGGCATCTAAAGGTTTCGTGAAAATATCGGCTAACTGACGGTCGGTAGGAACAAAACTCAGGGATACGACTTTCTCTTCAACTAACTGACGAATAAAGTGCTCACGTATCCTGATGTGTTTTGTGTGCGAATGTTGAACTGGATTGCGGGATATGTGTATCGCGCTTGTGTTATCACAGGAAATGGTCATGGTGTCCTGTGATATCCCATAATCCTCCAGCATTTGCTTCATCCACAAGAGTTGTGTGCAACAACTCCCGACGGCTATGTACTCAGCCTCCGCAGTGGACAAAGAGATGGAATTTTGCTTCTTGCTCAGCCAGGAGACAAAAGCAGAACCAAAATAGAAACACCCACCAGAAGTGCTCCTACATCTATCTACATCCCCAGCCCAATCGGCATCCGAGTAGGCGGACAGACGGTCATCGGTATCAAAGGAATACCAAATCCCGTATGAGAGAGTCCCACTTACGTATTTAATAATACGTTTTAGAGCAAGTAAATGTGACTCTTTTGGGGATGCCTGATAATGCGCACAGACTCCAACACTAAAGGCGATGTCAGGACGACTGGCAGTCAAGTAGAGGAGACTACCTATCATACTCCGATATAAGGTTTGCTCTACGTCCTTGCCTGAAGTGTCCTTACTAAGCTTGGTAGTGGTACTCATAGGTGTACGTGCATGCTTAGCGGAGTCTAAACTAAATTTATTCACTAGGTCTCTAGCATACTTGGATTGGGAGATGAACATCCCATCCTCTAGCTGACGAACCTAGAGACCAAGGAAGAATGTAAGCTCACCAACCATGCTCATCTCAAACTCACTTTTCATCTCCTCCTCAAAGTGGTGAGCATGCTGGGAGCATGTGGATCCAAAGACTATGTCGTCCACATAGACCTGGGCAACCAAAATAGCACCGTCATCTCTCCTGACAAACAACGTCATATCTACTCCCCCTCTCTTGAAGCCACGAGCTAAGAGATAGGAAGTAAGACTCTCGTACCAAGCACGGGGTGCTTGCTTCAAACCATACAGGGCTTTCCTTAGATAGTAGACGTGCTCAAGGTGCTGAGGGTCTTCAAACCCCTTTGGTTGTTCCACATAAACCTCCTCCTGTAGAATGCCATTCAGAAAGGCACTCTTGACATCCATCTGATACACCTTGAAGCGCAGATGACATGCGATGGCGAGCAGAAGACGGACGGACTCAAGCCTCGCAACAGGAGCAAATGTCTCCCCAAAGTCTACACCCTCTATCTGTGTGTAGCCTTGAGCGACCAACCTAGCCTTATTTCTGATTATGGTACCATATTCATCCATTTTGTTCTTGAAAATCCACCGAGTACCTATCACATTAGTCTCACTAGGTCGGGGGACTAATTCCCAGACATTATTCTTTTTAAACTGAAGCAACTCATCCTGCATAGCAGATATCCAGTGTTCATCCTTGAGTGCTTCTTTATGGTTCTTAGGCTCGACTTTGGACGTATAGCAAAGATGGCTAATAACGTTCTCTAGCTGAGCACGAGTCTTGACCCCTAGAGTGGGATCACCAACAATGGCAGAAGGGTCATGACTCTTGCGAACCCAAGCAGGTGTGTCCCCTAACACAGGAGTAGGGTCCACAGAGTGTGAGGGAGGAACAGGTAAATCACTGTCAGAACAATCCTCATCCTCACACTGAAGGTTAGGATCAATAACCGTCGGAGGTTCGTCATCTTGCACGGTGACGTTTATTGATTCCATAATCTTAGAGCTCTTCAGGTTAAAAACCCGGTACGCTCTGCTATTCGATGAATATCCTAGAAATATTCCCTCGTCGCTTCGGGAGTCAAACTTTCCTAATTGCTCTTTATCCCGTAGGATGTAGCATTTACTCCCAAAGACACGGAAATATGCCAGGTTGGGCTTCTTGCCAGTCCACAACTCATAAGGAGTGTGAAGTGTGTGTGGACGCAGATACACCATATTCACCGTGTGGCATGCAGTAGACACTGCCTCTGCCCAAAATCTCCTAGAAACTTTACGACCTAGAAGCATAGATCTAGCCATCTCTTGGATCGTTCTATTCTTTCTCTCAACAATCCCATTTTGCTGAGGAGTTCTCACAGCAGAAAACTCATGTTTGATCCCAAGGCTATCACAGTACAAATCAACCTTTGCTTCCTTGAATTCAGTGCCGTTGTCACTACGTATTCTGTTAATAGTGACACCGTGTTGATTTTGCAGGACACGACACTTGGTCGTTAAGAAATCTACAGCATCGGATTTCTCTCTCAGAAAACCTACAATGGAGTATCTGGAGAAATCATCTACCATCACGAGGATGTACCTCTTACCACCTAGACTCTCAGTACGAGTGGGACCCATAAGATCCATGTGAATCAACTCCAGAACACGAGAGGTGGTAATGGAATGTAACTTCCTATGAGGACTACGAATTTGTTTTCCCAACTGAGAGGGTCCACAAATGGTCGAAGTTGACTTTCCAAGAGATGGTAAGCCACGTACTAGGTCCTTTTTAGATAAACGATTGAGATCTCTAACGTTCACGTGACCTAGACGTTGGTGCCACAGATCCATAGGAGTGATCGTGGCGCTGTTGCAGACAAGTGAGGATGTGGGCTCAGTCCCATAGCAATTATCCTCGGTCCTCACCCCTTGCATCAAAAGTTTACCGGCTTGATTGTAGACTTTACACGCGTCCCGGTCAAACTTTACTACAAAGTTAGTGTCGCACAGCTGGCTAATGCTGAGAAGGTTTGCTTTCAAACCTTTGACGTACAAAACATTTTCTAGCGTAGGAAAACCAGGTAACTCGATAGTACCTCATCCTATAATGCTAGACTTACTCCCATCTCCAAAGGTGACTCTGCCATCTTGATAATCCTCAAGAGTAGTAAAAAATGAGGCATCACCTGTCATGTGTCTGGAGCACCCACTATCAAAATACCACTGTGAGGTATTATGTGCTTTGAGAGCAACATGAACAACAAAGGCCTTTTTATCTTTCTTAGGCACCCAAGCAGAGATGACCTTTTGTTTGCCTTTGTTGGTTTTAGCTGGAATGTAAGAAGCATTCACTAACGGCGAAGACATCCGTCGGAATTCTTTCATCAAACTCTGAGTCGTGGCAGCTAAGAACTCAACTCGCTCTCTCAGACTAGAAAGCTCATCAGTGCGTCGTGTCCGACCCATGCTATAGCAAGTTTCCCTAAGGTGGCCTTTTCTTTTGCAATAAGTACAAAAGAGCTCAGTCAAAGGCGGACCTTGGTTTGCTTTTCTTGGTCGAACTCTCCTTCGAGGTTTTTTACGGTGACCATAAGGAGTTGTAGTAAACTCAGGAACTGGTCCAGGTGCAATTTGGGACGTGGAGGCACCATCATATCCAATTCCTTGACGATCACCAAAACCTAAAGCGGGGCCGAAGAGCATCTTTCCCATCTTCCTATATCTGTCCTCGATTTGTACCTTGACTTCCCGTGCTTTCTCAAGATCATGAGTCAGCTGGGCAACAAGGGCTTCAAGTTTCTTCCGAGTCTCCACGGAGGAATGGAGCTGACTCGTAAGACTAGCCACTTGCTTGATCAAGTCCCCTCTCTCTTTCTCTAGAGTACTCTCTCTCTCTCTCTAAACAAATTCTCATTCTCGACACAGGTAGATTCTCTCTCTCTCAGGGCGGTGCAGGTGGAGAACTCTCTTTCTCTCGCTTTCCTTAAATCTTCCTCTAGGCAAGTGATCTTAAGAACTAAAGCTTTGTTACGCTTTTTAGTTTTAAAAGACTCAGAATATAACTCAGCGTAGGCGCGTTGTATATCACTCTCGCTCTCACTTGTGTCATCCTCCCCCTCACTCACATCGATCTCACTGTCGAGGTGTCCCTGTGAAGCATCATCCTCATCGTCGTGAGGAGAACTAGGAGTGCTCACTTGGCTGGCCATGAATGCGGTGAAGTTACACTCATGCGGTGACTCATCTCCAGAATCCACCATCTCAACCTCACTGTCGTCACTAAGGGTAGCATTAAGGACAGCTTTCCCTTTCTCTCTATTCAGACGATTGGCACACTCAAAAGCTCTATGACCCCTACCATCACACTCAAAACATCTCTCACTTTCTTTCAGAGAAGGATTTTTGGAAACTTTTTCATTTTTCTTTTCAAACTTATTTTTCTCAAATTTCTTTTTATCTTTAAAATTGCCATTTTTCTTAAATTTGAGAATCCTCTTGAAATTTTTTGCGAAAAGAGCCAAATCATCTAAGTCAAAATCGCACTCAGAATCTGACGTGTCAGTCTCTCTCTTTCTAGATGACTCTACCCTCTTTCTAGCTGACCCCTCACTCCTTCTCTTTTGGTCTTTAAGAGCAATTCCCTTATCTTTATCTTTAGAATTTTTAGGGAACATATCAATTTCATAAGTTTGCAAATCTCCTACAAGTTCTTCCAATTTTAGCGTATTTAAATTACCCATAGAATTTAGCACAGTGACTTTAGGGATAAAACGCTTAGGCAAAGAACGAAGAATCTTTTTAACAACTCTAGCATTCGGAATATGTTCACCAAGATTAAAACTAGTATTCACAATGTCAGAAAGTCTAGCATAAAATTCATCAAAGCATTCAGAATCATGCATGGTGATTGTTTCAAATTGAGTTGTCAAGTTTTGCAACTTAGACTCTTTCACAGCATTAGTTCCTTCATGGGTGAGTTGTAAAACATCCCATGCCTCTTTTGAGGTGGTACACGTCATTATGCGTTTGAACTCATCAGGTGTGATAGACCCAGAAATAGCACTTAGACCCTTAGAATTAAAAGATGACCATTTAATTTCTTCATCAGACCAAGAAATGTCAGGTTTCAAGTTGGTCACATTATCAACAGTCACGGTGGGAGGAGTCCACCCTCGTTCAACCAAAATCCAGACACGTTCATCAATGGATTTTAAAGCCGACCTCATATGGGCTTTCCAATAAGCATAATTTGTCCCGTCAAAAATAGGCATTTTATAATATGACTTCTCCATTTGAACACGCACTTTTTCAAAAATCAATTTTTTCAGAAATTTGATATCTTAGAAAAATTTTGCGGAAAAAAAAAAGGAATACGCGATAGATTAGCGTAACCTGCTCTGATACCAATTTGAGAACGTGTGTGCTCGCGTTCAAATGATCAAATTATATATAAAACCCTTTTAATCCAAACAAACCCTAAACATGCAGCAGTATGTGATTGAATAAATCGATAATCTACGCAAGAACATTCAAACACATGTAATTAAGGAAAAATCCCCCTCAGGGGCAAAACCATTTATTTTCACTATAATTTGTAAGAGAACGACTTACAATCGGATTACAATGAAAATATAAGTTGACTAAGAATTACCCTCGGGTATCGGATTCTGTAGTCGCGGCTGGAATTATCCCTTTCCAGTAGGGCTGCAATGAAGAAGAAGAACAGTCTCCTCCACAAGGGTTGAACAAACCAAAGTTGTGTTCTTGGGTTGCAAAAGGATTCACAAAGGTTTGGCAATGATGTGTGAATCAAAACATGAGTCTTGGGACTCAAAAATATGAAGACTATATGTATTTGGACTCTCAAATTCGTCTCCTAAAGTCTTGCAAAACAACTCCCCCGAAGTTGGTATTTATAGGAAAAAATATGAAGAGTCCCACGTTCTTAAAACTCTAAAATTCTATCGAGCGTACAAAAAAAACAGTATTCTTTAAGGAATTTTCTCTATC
Source organism: Sambucus nigra (assembly GCA_949130495.1). Lineage (NCBI taxonomy): Eukaryota > Viridiplantae > Streptophyta > Magnoliopsida > Dipsacales > Adoxaceae > Sambucus > Sambucus nigra. The sequence goes on from OX422221.1 coordinate 293,983,983, forward strand.
TTCAAAAGGTCATAACTCCTTCACCTTAGCTCGGATTGAGGTGCCGTTTTTTCCAGTATCTTCATTGCGGCGATCTCTTCAAATTTCTAGTTGACCAGACCTCCGAACTATGGATGTGAAATTACGAAAATGACCTTGAACTCTCCTATTGTGCCTTTTTTTCACTATTTTGACTTCCCTTGCGTACCACTTGCATTAAGTCCCTAAAATCTTGGAACGTGAAGTCATTGAGGCAGATGTGGGACATATTAGTGGAGATAATGCATGCTTGATTCCCGGAATTCGGATAGAGGCCGTCATGTGAGATCGTGAGGAGACGTGCCAAATGTAGCGGCGTACGACATAAATAAATGAAACATTTCAGACATGTGAAAAATGTCCTTACAGGCTCTGTAGACACCTCACTCTGTTACCCCTAACTCTCCTTAGGTCCCTAGTACCTCCACTCACCATCGCAAACCCAAGTCACATCCCGAGTACTGACCTGGAAGCCATCGGGCACCCCCCGGCTCAGTTTGACCCAAAAGTCAAACTCCTCGTCTTGACTGAGACTCAATGAATCTTCTAAGGGCACTGAATACCCTTTCCAACGGTCTACCCCGTGCGCGATTCCGACTTACCATACGGACGAACGATTCGTTTGCGTCCAAAACCTGACCTAGAGGCCACCGGGCGCTCCCGAGCTCTGTTGACCCAAGTCAACCCTTCAGATTGACTGAGGCTGAATGAATCTTTGAAGGTCACTAAATACCCTTTCCAATGATCTGTCCCGTGCGCAATTCCGACTTTCCATGCGGACGAACGATCCATTTGACTCCGGGAAGCCACCGAGCATTTCCCGGGCCCAGTTGACCAAAGTCAACTCTCCAAACTGGGTCAAACTCTTTGGAATGTCAAAATATATCTCCTAACCTTTCCAACGGTATGCCCCGTGCACGATTCAGACTTACTATGCGGACGAACGATCCGTTTGCGTCCGCATGATTCCCCGTCCAATGGACCAACAAACGCTTCCGAGCCATATTTGACCCAAAGTCAACTACCATCGGTCCAAAGGACTTTCGAAGGTCTTTGAATTACCTTTCCAACGGTATGCCCCGTGCGCGATTCTGACCAACGGTTTGCCCTCGGCGGCCAATTTTTCGAAAAAACCTGAGGCGCACTGCCAAATGGCAGGTCCCAGACCCTGCCTATCGGCACCTGCCGATAGGTAGTTCCATGGCAATGCCGATCAGCAGACCCCTGGGCCTATAAAAGGAGGTCTTGGCCTCATTTGTAAGAGGAGCCCAGATCTGATAGAAATCTCTTTGAACGAATCCCAGAAACCTCTCTCGAAGGCAGCGTGATTTCAACTTCCAAATCCCTTTTTCACTTCCACTTTTCATCATCCCTTTCATCAAACTTGATGAATTAACCACTCTCTATCATAATCCAAGCTCAAGGGCTGCTCTCCAACGTTCAAGATCAAGCTCGAGATCTTCAAGAAGGTCCAACTTTCTCAAACTCTCTCTTAAATTCTCTTGAATTCCCAATAACTTGTTTTCTTACTTAGCACTTTTATAATCTCATCTCACATACCATAAATACACTTTTTAACTAGTATTATTGCACATCTCCTATTTTCATATAAATAAAAACCCAAAAAATAAGAAAAAGAGGGTTTGCTCATAAATTCCAAGTAGGGATTCTCACACTTTTTCCACACTTTTCTCACAACTAAAACACTTTTTCTACACACACACACACACACACACACACACACACACACACACACACACTTACAAATAAGAGATTTCTCCATTTTGGATTTATGGGTTAAACCCCACCCCTCACTTTACATGAGAACTACATGGACTTTGATGCCTTTATAGGCTACGTAGGCATCTCGGGGTAAAACCCGAGACTCAAGTCCTTTCTCTCACTTTTTCCCTCATTTTCTATTTTCTCTAAATCCATTTTTCTTACATTATTAATCTTAGTGACGTATTACTCCATGTGCGTTATCGTTCCCTTATAACGATCAACGTAGGGGTAACCGCGTAAATCTTATTTTTCTAATATTACTTTTATATCTTCTTACGGATGACTCACTTTATCTTTTCCATGATACAAGTCGAAGATTCCTACCTCCATTCTATATATATACACATGCACACATCTCACGGGGGGAACATAAAGGAAAATAGCAAATATCCATGAGAGACCGAAAGGGAGGAATGGGTGCCTAACACTTTCCCATTTCGTAACTAAGCCTTCGAACCCTTTCCAAATCATTTTGGTTTCGCACGCACCAGTATGTCTTTGGAAGCCATCCTTCGGGGTGTCTTCCTCTTTTTCTTTTGTCTGTTTTGAGTAAAATAGACTGGCGACTCTGAATCTCTCTACATTTTTCACACCTCACAAAATCGACGTCGGCCGAAGCGCTCTCCCAAGAGGGGACGGGCATGACCCGAAGGATCCTTCCTCCCTCCGCGGCGGGGATCAGGGATGGCCACGGTGGGGTCGTCACAACATTGACGAGTCTACCTGGGAGCGGGAGGAGGATATGCGGGAACAATATCCAGAGCTTTTCACCACAGGTACGACCTAATTTCGGGGACGAAATTCCTTTGTAAGGGGGGAGTATGTAACACCCCGTATTTTTGTGCATTAAATATTTAATTAATTCGGGAATTCAAAATTACTTGTGTGTCATAATTTTAATTTAATTAATTATGGAAATTTATATTTAAATATTAATCGGGGAGAGAATGGTTAATATTTAGGGAAACTTATTTACTAAGGGAATAGTAATAATGTATTTACGTCATTTCGGGTATTAATGACGGGATATGTACTTATTTCAGTCGGGAGTCGGTATAGACTAATTTGGGTGCGAAATAAGTATTTTTACAAATTAATTCGGATGCCAATTCTGAGTGTATGGTTGAGTCCGGATGGGTCGAGATAGTCAGAAAAGTGTACCTGGGGGTAGTAAACGGGTCACGGAACGTTTTTAGACATAACGGGGCCCACACGGGGGTATTTGGGTCACTTGGACTTGGCCCATTAGACAAAAAACGGGATTAAGGTTAATTAAACAGTTAAAAGAAAATGGGAAACGGCTGAATTGATTTTGAGAGAAGAATTAAAGGGTTAGGAAACCCTAACAGCAGCCAAAGACAAATTTGGGGATCACATGAGAGCCAAAAAGAGTCATCTTCAACCTTGAGTACTCACGGTTCCAAATTCAGACTCTACGAACCCTAAGGCAAGTGGTTAACTTGCTGTAGCATGTAAAGTGTATTTCAATTCATATTCATGTGATGTGTATAATCAAAGAAATTCGTTTGGGATTTAAAGGGGATATAAACATGGGATTTTGTAAACCATGAATCTGATTGCTAAATTGATTAGAAAATCATATATAATCTGAGTTGTATATTTGTATCTGGTAAGATGTGTAAACCCGGATGAATTGGAGACGAATTTATTGTCAAGGAATTGATGTTTAAATGGGTTAAAGATTAAATGGAATTTTACCCCAACTTGGAAAAGAGTACAGAAAGTGAAATTACTGATGTTGTTGGACTTTATAGAGGTTCCTCATAAAGTTTTTGATGCCTATTATTGATGGAAAAGCTTGGTTTTCAGTGTAGAAGAAACTAGGGTTTGGAGGTGTGCGTCCATGGCTGAAACATCCAACTCGGGGAAGACGAGGACCTGGTCGATCGATCGAAGGGGGACCATCGATCGATCGATGGTCCGAGAACTTTGACAGTTCGTCCAGTTTTTTTTAATATATAAGGAAATTAAATATAAGAATTCTTCCATGCCTTAATTATTGAGTAATTAATACATGGGATTAAATCTAATTAATTGTGAATAAGAATTAATTAGGATTTGAGGGCAATTTGGTGTGACACATCGTGATTAAAAATTTATTGGGATTGGGAGGAAATTAGGTGTGACACACTAGAGTTGAATTTTGGAAATTTTGATTCAAAATTATTAAATACGGATAGAGTGGACAAGTCCGGGACTATTGTTTGGGCGATACCGAGACGTGAATTTTATTTAGGTGAAGGCTAAATAATTTAGAGTCGGAAATATAGACTCGGGTGTTGTTTTAATTTGAGCCACGAGAGTAAGTCTGAATATATCGGTTGGGGTGATACCAAAAGAAATTAATGTGCAAATTAATTATTAATTAGAGTTGGGCCATAAACTCATAATAAAATGGAATAGGCTTGTGTCACGAACTTAGTACACGGTTTAGCCGGGATATCTTATATTTATATATATACGGCGTGTGACAGTATATATATATGGTGTGTGCATTAATATCAGTAGATGTATATTATATTTATATTCTCTAGTGCTATAAGGGGGAGGTTGCGCGTAGTGGATGGATCCCTTAGCTTGAGGAGTAGGGCAAGTACATTCCTAGATCATAACGTCCGTTATATGGGTGAGGGGCATCTCACTTTCAGGGAAAGAATATGATCGCCTCCAATATGTATGTATTACCAAGTTAGTGAGCGATTCTGACTTGGGGTAACTAGGTTATGTGAATACACCTAGTGGGATAGCACATTAGAGAATTTATACCCATTGAGACTTTACTCGGGGGAATACTATTATTAAATGTTATTTCAGTAGGTTTGTGAATACTGTAATATGACTAAGTATATAATTAGGTAAATAATTATATATGGGATGATTAATACAAAGCATGAGTTGTATTATATGGATAACAGATGTGGTTGTTATATGAAATTAAAAAGGGAAATGATTTAATTAAGTTGATGTCACTAATAACTTAAAAAAAACATAATTAAGACATACTCGGTTAGAGTAGGGTGATTGCAAGGGGTTACATAAGTTATCTAGCCGGGAGATAAGGAACTAGGTAAATTTAATTAAGGCGTTAGTAGCGCACATTAGAGGAGGGGTGAGGATGTCCTCAAGGGAGTGCGGCACTAACTAAAATATGGAGAGCATGCATATTTATTTATTACTGCAAGTTAATCATTTGCTAAATGTTTTTCAAATGTTTTGGGTACTAACCATTGCTATAAAAACTTTTTAGGTGTCCAGCCACAGGGAAGCCAGGCTTGACTCTATTTCAGGGATCCGTCGCTGCAGCATATGTGGATGTTGCGAGAGATTTGATAGATGCCTCATCCTTTCATTTCTAGTATAGAGACTTCTTATCAGTTATTTCGAGCATGCAGCTCACAGTTCATTTAGTTTTGGTCAGACTTGTTGAGATTGCTTACTTGTCTTTATTTTATATTTATTGGAGTTTGGGCCGATGGTTTATTCGGTCAGTTAATTGAATGTGAATGGTTGTTTCAATTACTTGTGATTATTGTGTCATTTTATTTCCGCATGAGTTTCATTTAAGTTAATGAAAGATAAAACTTGACACAAATCTAATTTTCTCACTTAGGTGGTTAGTAATTAAAAAGGCTACAGTGATGCTAAGAATGATCCAACTGAGAAACCTGTTCTAACTTAATTTAGGACTGATCACCAGGGGTTAATTAGGCGGGGTGTCAGACCAAGTTATCCTGATACAGAAACAAAAGGTTAATTGAGTTATTGATATGAAACTTACACGAGTATACAACTATAACTAAGTACCTAACTTGGATTTGAAAAAATGATTTTTGTAATCGTACAGACCTTAGTGGTCCCGGGTAGCTTGGTAGAGATCTTTGTCACGGTAGGTGTGGCAACGAGATACGGCGATAAAATGGCTAAACTTCTTGGTTCTACATTTTCCATTTCCAAGAATGTTACCACATTTTTCCCACTAGTCTTCTAGGAATTCATACAGTTAAGCAACCCCTTAAGTAAAAACCAGCAACAAATTACAAAGAGTAGCTGAGCTGACTATCTTGAGAATCTTTTTGTCAATCTTTTAAGATCAATAAAAATTCTCACATCTCATTCTTTTACCCTCGCCAATTTAACCATCCTAAATTTCTGTAGGAAGGTAATCTACTTATTTTTATACTTGCTATTGTAAAAGGTCATATCTTGTTGATTGATTTTATATATGTATATGTATATATTTGCACATGTTGCATAAATGTTTAGTCTAAATGTTCCAATGGTAATGAAATTAACAACTCATATTTGGTGACATTGTAATTTATTTTGAGACTGCTGCTAGACAAGCAGAGGAAAGACAGCACACTCTTCACAAAGTAATAAACATATGTATAATATTGTATAGTAAACCATTGTAAAACATGTTGCTATTGAGAGGAAACATTAGTAAAAGTATAAAACAAATAAGATAAATTAAAGTGGAACGAAAATAAAAAAATCTCCAACCAAATGGCCGAGATTTAATAGTTTTCACCTGAGAAGAAGAGTTTAAGAGTTATTTTTATTTTAGATTCGTGACTTTAGATTGTGACCCTCATATTTTGGTTTTGTTTGTATAATTAGACATCAATGTTCTACATACAAACCGCAAAACATAACATAATCTTGTAAAAAAATTAAAACCGATTGAAAACAAATTGACTCGATTTACAAATGAATAGATTGTTTCCAAAGCAGTTAGTGAAGGGCTTTAATAATTTTATTTTACATTTTATTGATTTCTACTACACCACACACTATTGAAACAAAAATATAAACTAACTTTTATTAAAATTGATACATATGTCCACCTTACCTTCATCCTTAGCACAAACCCACACAAAAATATGATTTTAATCAAATTGATAAACCTTTCAAGTCAATTTTAAGCAGCATCCTTTCCCTCTTACAACTTCATAGGGCAACTGCCTAATTGTCACATAAGAATTTGTCTAAACCTTGTAGAAAGTACTTTCGCCATCCTGTGAAGAAGCAATTTTGGCATTAAGGGTATCTATTAGTCTTAAAGAAGAGATTTTGCTAGCAATTTGTTCATACTAGATACCAAACTAAAGAGTGTTAAATCTTTAAATTTCAAAGTTGAATTTTTATTTGGTATCAAGCGTAAAAGTGTGGCATTAGTACAGTTATTGATACCCCAATTTTACAACATTTTTTCCTTTTCAAAAACCCCTCAGTTCTTTCCATGAGCTTAAGAAAACAAATATACAATTGGCAGAAGGTAACATATGAATGAAGTAACGTATATAACATAAACGATGCTATGATATGTATAAAATGGAAGACGAAAAATAAGGGTTATAAATCTAAAGCAAAAATAAAATAAATGATGAACTCATGAGGTCGTGATTTAATCAAAATCACACACGAATACATACAAATGTAAATGATACCCACACACATACAGACAAAGAATTAAAATCACAGGCAAATATTCACATATATAAATTAAATAAAAAAACTTCAATAGATAGATATGAGAGAGAGAGAGAGCGCAAGTCTGCTGTCATAGAAGTGAGTGAGTCACCCACCAACGTCGAGTGAGGAGGTTTCTGCTAACGTGATGGGATACTTTAGGGTTATCGATTTTGAGGGAGACGAGGGGAATGGTGTAGAGAGATGAAAAAAATGGGGGAGCGAGAGATACACCTGCTTTTTTTATCTAGGTTTTTATATACTTTTTTTGTGTGGGTGGGGGGGGGGGGGATAATGCCAAAACAAGAATTAGAAAAAGAAAAATTATATATTTCTAACGGATAATTTCATGTTGTAACGGATTACGCATGTTAGAAATTACTAACGGTCTATATTCGTTAGTAATGAAAATTTTGGTCCGTTAGCAATATCACATTTTGATGTAGTGGAGATTTAAACAATCAAAATATTTTAACTCCAACATGCTTGGTCAGGCATTACTTGTATACAAGAAAGTAAAATGACTTGCTCGAACTAAATTTGCATTCTTCTCTCGCAATCTGCTAGAATCAAAACCTATGTAATACAAAGAGACTTGCTCGATGAGTCCCTCTATGACATTCTATCGAATAAGAGCTAAAGATATCAAGACATTCACATCAAATAACTTCAAAATAATTGAAACCCCTCAAACACGGAGCAAAAATACACTAGGAACCCCCTCAGGTAGCTGCTTAGCTTTATTGAAAAATAAATTGTTCGGCAATAGAAATTTAGTTCCTCATATGGATTTTATCAAACGGCTATTGCTCAAAATTAGAAATGCCATCTCAAAACTAGTTGCTCAAAATCACGTATCAAACTCTGACTTCATTTCACAAACTAAAGGCTAAAGTAACCAGATAATTTTATCTTGGTCATTCGTCAACCACCAAAGTCTAACCTTGTGTTCCTCACTCTTAATAGTAACTGAAAAAAGAGGAAACTAAAAAGTTAAGGAAAAAAATGAAATGGATAAAGAAGCTTACAATATCGCGAGTAACACACAAAAAAAGCCATCAATCGCGTTTTGAGGTTTCCTTACACTTAGGATACCTGAATCAAGCCTTTAGAATTATTATATATCTATATACTAAAGGAGGAGGGTTTTTTTGTCTCCTCTAACTGATGGTTGAGATTATATCTTAAGAAATTTGGTCTTTATCAACTAGCGGTTCAGATTAAATCTAACCAACATGAATCTAATGAATCTAACGGTCCTACATCTTACCAATAGCAGCACAAGGCTCAAGAAACATTGGTGCTTGAAATCTGCCATTTACATCCATGCTGGTACGGAGTAAAGTACCCATTACTTATCTTTTTTTTTATTCTTCATCTTTTTCTCTTTTTCCCACGACAAACCCCTTTTTTGTCTCTCTCTTAACACTCCCTCTCCAACCCCTCACGTACTCCTTCGTTTTAGATACGTTGCAGAATAGGTTCTGATTTTGAGGGTTTTTAGGTTCAAAAAATGGGTTTCGATTTTGAGGGTTCCGATTTTGAGGGTTTTTAGGTTCATAAAATGGGTTCCGATTTTGAGGGTTTTTAGGTTTAAAAAAATGGGTTTCATGTTTCGTTTGTTATATGTTGTTATTTTTCAATTTTGTATGTTGTATGTTCTTTTTTTTTTGTTTAGATCTGCGAACATACTACACGGACCAATGTGCTTACAGGTTTGGGAAACCATTTCTGATGAATAAGTTAGGTACTCACTCTTTCTTTGCATTTTGGCTTTTCTTTTTTGTTTACAGAACATACTACACGGACCAGTGTTCGTTCACAAGCATAGGATTGTCCATTGTTTAGAGTGTAAGGTATGTCCATTGTTTTGCAGATCTAACATTTCAAAGCGGCGCAGACGTGGGTGCGAAGTCGGCGGCGCTAATGACGAGAACAGAGATGTCGGCGTGGGAGCGGATCCACCCCATGAGTATATCTGTATTAATTTTTACACCTCTGTCTTTCCTTCTCTCTAACCTCAAATGTTGTTGATGATTGGGTCTTTTCAGATCCAACGATGGTGCCTCCGGGTATTTTCAGAAATGTTGTTATCTCTTAATGCCTCAGGTGTTTGTAGTTTATGGTTCAAAGGTGAGAAACATGGTTGGGGGATGTTTATACCTGAGGTGTTTTTATGAGTTTGTTGAGAAATTTGAACTGAAAGAAGGGGAAAAAAATTTGGGTTTGGTTTTGGGTTTTGTCTATGCTATTTCGAACGAATTCAAACTTACAGTTTTGTTCTCGGGTTGACGATCAAGGTTGCTGCTGTCGATCTTTGATATGTGAGCTTAAATTAATATAATGTGCATGTTATATCATACAAAGTTGTCTATCCTAACTTCCAAATCTGTTTCTTGGGTTAATTTTTTGCTGTCAAATAACAAATCATTTTCCCCAACTGCCAATACATCCCCCAACCATGTTACTAATTCCTTAGGATTCGTTGTATACCTGATTTGGTTCATAGGACAACCGTTCGTAATTTATTGTTCATAAAAGAACAAACTATTTTCTGTGGTGGGTGAGCAGTCAAACTGTTGAATTTATTGATCACGGGGAATATATGACTATGAAGAGAATATAGATGGATCTCGGGTGGTAAAATAAAAATGTCTATGGGAAATGGGTTATGAATTGTTGTTTGAGACTGCATTGAAACCGTCTCTGTACGTGGCGTGTCGAGATTGGTTAATTGGGCGTGAGCCAGTCTAAGGGTCTATATTAATCATGCCTTGATTTGATTGGTGTTACTTTTTAAAGAAATGTGTTGCAAGTTAAAAGACTACTCAAAAGCAGTTGTTCAAGTTTAAAAGCAGTTATGTTAAAAATAGTAGACTGAACCATAATGTATAAATTTGTAAGACCAATTTTGATATTGCTCGACAAAAGCTAACCGGTATGTATGCCGTACCGTTGGACATTTAAGGCACTGAATAATTAAGTGACAAAAGTGAGGTTAAGTTTAAGAAATAGTCACCATAAAAACAATTAAGAACATGAAATGTTAAATCGGGTACAAAATATCATTGGAAAAAATTTATTGGATGTTAAAATGTATCATATAAAATTAAGAAAACTCTTTCATAAAATATAAACTGTTTACACTAGGTCCGTATTAAAAAAAAATGGACGTTATTTGGAAAAAAATAAAAAATATTTTATTTAAAAAACGTATAATATTTTAAAAGGTTTCTAATACATAAAAAAAGAGTTTTTAATTTTTTTTTTTGTTAAGAAGACAATGTTTTAAACATTTTATCAAGCTTAGTTTTCTTGAAATACATGTATGAGAAAAACATGATGGGGTGTTTTCTTGAAATTCAAGTCATGCGATTGCGATGCATATTGCATACTACTATGTAATTTTAAGGTGGATTATTTAAGTTTCATGGGATTTATTTAATGAAACGTGACTTTAATGTTACAAGTGATATAGATTTTGTATTGGATTTTGATTTATGCATATACCTAAGTGTTGTTTGCGCATCTCTCATTCTCCATTTTTTTGGTTTTACATATATTTATATTTTGATGAAATTTAGTTAGCATTTTTAATTCTTTCTTAAAGTGACATATACATGGGAGTGTTAGTCTTCTATAATCATAAATACTCGAGAGCAAATTTATTAACGTGACATCGGCACGGGTATGAGTGTGCGATAACCACAAATATTCGGGAGAAAATTTATTACCGTGCCATCGGCACGGGTACACCCTAGTATATCTATATAATAAAGGTTGCCACGTCACAAGTTTGTATACAAAATCTATATAAATAGATTTTATATCTCTATATTAAAGGAGCCACGTCATAACTCCTAATCAGAACACCTCCTCTCTCTCTCTCCGCTAAATCTACCACGCCACAGAGGTAATTTGTAGAAAAAAATAGTAGGGGCCGGAGATGGGTCTTTAGAATCAATTGTCAGTTCATGTTAATTCTTTTACAAAGTATGTTTGTCTTACTATCTCTCTACTCTGTTCGTCATTTCCCATATTTATAAATCGACATTTGTGTATAACGATCGTCGAGTATTTTTACATCTGTGTTGGTTTGGGATTCAACGGGTTCTTTTGTATTTCATTTTGTTTGAAGATGTCCAGTGTATTCTAATGTTTGTGTGGGTTTTTCGTTTTGTTTGCAGATGTACAGTAGTTAGAGAAATCCAGGTGATGGTGCCTCTGTGTTGACGAAAATATATATGGGTTCAGTTTTTTATGGGTTTAGTTTGGTACCACTCGAAAAAAACTCTGGCTCATAATGTATATTTAATGGGTTTGCCCCATTTATGGAGATTTCTTACCCATTTGGAATGAATTTGATATTAAAGTTTATCTATGGGTTTTATTTTTGCCTTTTGGGTCAGAATGTACTCATTCTCTATTTTTTTGGTGCCCAGGTATCTAATAAGATGACCATTCCATCGTTATTCAACTTGACGAGGTATACCCATCGCCATAAAAAAAATATCTTGCAGAATCGGGTGACTTTCTACATCTCTCTACTCTGTTTTCCATGGGTCAGGATCGGGTCAGATCTGGGCAAGGTGGGTGGATTTGGGCTCGGGCTAAACTGGGCGACAACTGCTAGAGGTTGGTCTCAGGTTAGTTTGTGTTTCGAGTATGGTCTGGTGGTTGAGGTGGGTCGGTTTGGGGGTGGTTGTTGAGGTGGGTCAGGCTGGGGAGGATCCGAGTTGGGTATGGTTGCTGAGACGGGTCTGGAGTTTAAAAAAACGAGTTGGAGCTAGATGGGTTCGGGTCGGAGGTGTTTGCAGGCGGAATTGTGTTTGTTTGTTATGCTTTCAAGTTTCAATGTTGTGTATTTTCACTGACAATGGAGATTCGTCACTTTTGTGGCTAAGTATTATTTTGAGTTAATTTTTTATGGGTCTCTTAAAATGTTTAACACTATAATTTTTTTTTTAATTTCTAAAAAGGAAAATGCTATGTGTTTCAAACAACTCCCCCAAATCATCCCCAAATAGCTTTAAGTGTTATACCTTATGGTATGGGTCCCGCCAGGGCACAACTCATCAATGCTATTTGGGGGAGATTTGGGGGAGTTATTTGGTACCCATAGCACCACTCTTCTAAAAAATATTCCGCACGGGAGTCCCCTCCCTTTATTTGTCATTATTTCATTTCGAACAGGAATTGAAAATGGTCCAGCGGGATAAACATTTCCCTTTTTATCCACTATGTTAAAGTTATTGTAACATTTTTCTAAAATCTAATACAAAAATACGTATACCCGTACTGAAATTTGAGAAATATTCATTACATCCTTGTAGGGCTGTCAATGGACCGGGTCTGGACCCGGACCCGATCCGAACCCAACTTGAATTAACGGTTCTGAGTAAATTTTATAGACCCAATTATTCGATTACCCGATTACTAGATTAGTTAATGGATCGGATCTGGATATACATGACTCCGATTCGATAAGGACCCAACCCGAATGTGTATATATATAATATAATAAATATATATTTATATATAATATTATATATATATATATAGTCTTACATATAGTTACTAAATATATATATAACTAATAAATATATATTTATATATAATATTATATATATATATAGTCTTACATATAGTTACTAAATATATATATAACTAACTTATATATATATATAGAGAGGAAGGCTCACCTTCATCATGCTCTATACATCACACCGTACATCACATCTAATTCTAGGCGCTAGAAAACTTTTTTTTCAAATTTTACATTTTTTCCTTGAAATTAACCTTCCAATCAACCCATATGCAAAAAATTAGGTCAAAATACATTTTGTAGCTATTTTTAAAAAATCCACTAAAAACTGCTCGCGCAGAGCTTTAAAAATAAGATATTTTTAGCAGTTTTTTGTGGATTTTTTAAAAATAGATACAAAATGTATTTTGACCTAATTTTTTGCATATGGGTTTATTGGAAGGTTAATTTCATGTAAAAAATATAAAATTTGAAAAAAACAAGTTTTTTAGGGCTTAGAATTAGGCGTGATGCATGGGTGATGTATAGAGCATGATGTAGGTGAGCCTCCCTCTCTCTCTCTCTCTCTCTCTCTCTCTCTCTCTCTCTATATATATATATATATATATATATATATATATATATATATATATATATGTATATGTACATATACATATATATATATATAAGTTATATATATTTATCTATAAAAACAGTTTATATAAACTATTTTTATACATATATATATATATAAACTAACTTATATATATGTATGTAAAATAGTTGTTTATATATATATATATATATATATATATATATATATATATACAATTTTACAGTTTATATATATATATATATATTCGGGTCGAGTATTCGGATCGGGTCTCCGGGTCCTTAACGGATCCGGGTCTGGATCCATTTTCTGAGACCCGACGGGTAATCGGGTAAGACCCGATCCGCTAAAAATATACCCGGGTCGGATCTGGATATACCCAGACCCGATCCAGACCCGATGCGTTTACACCCCTACATCCTTGGTTAGATGAAATGTAGATAGAGAAATGTACTTAACCAACATACTATGCATATGCTACATTCCTAACAGGTGATCCAGATTGATAAATAAGTTTTTCAGCCTATATTTTAACAACTAATTGGACAAAAATACTTCATGTAAATAAGAAAAGTTGTTCCTGTGCATGCGCATCTCACATGTGTGAATAGTGGAGTTAACCTAAAATACGCTAACATAACTCAAAACATGAAACAAAGACAAATTCAGTGAAACATTATTAATTACTGAACTGTTTTTAATTGTATAATTGTTTTTACATTTTAAATTAATTTAACGTTGTTTTTATATTAGAGTCATGCAATATTATTTAATTTTTATCATTTGAGACTGAGTTAATGCCACACCCCAAACCCAAATCTATTCTAATCATTTCATTTGTATTATGATTAGATCATAATCTTCAGTCGTTTCGAAATATAATTCATTTATAAATATTTTTTTCCCATGTACAATAAACATAGTCATGTTCTCTGTACTGTAACGTAATTAACATCAATGTCATAATTAAGCGAGCATGCCATACTATGACTAACTATGATTAAATATTGCAATCATTAAATCAATCCATACTAACTTCTTATATAAGATGTATGAGTGCAGTAAAACCTCAGTGTGACAATGACAAAACCCCCATGTCTAATCCCCAGCTCTTTCTAACGGTGCAACTCTCAAATCATTGATCATATGATATCCTAGCTGGCAGCGTACAACCCTGAAATTGTCAAAATATAAACCATAAGCATTAAGCTTATTGAGGTACTCCTTCCCTGAAATGAAATAACAGTTTTATATCAAATCTGTGGATATTTAATCCAAACAATCTCGCCATGCAATGAATTAACAGTTATATATCAAATCTGGGGATATTAAATCCAACCAATCCTGCCGTGCAATGAATTAACAGTCTATATCAAATCTGTGGATATTAATCCGACCAATCCTGCCATACAATGAATTAATAGTTATATATCAAATTCGTGGATATTAAATCCAACCAATCCTGCCATACAATGAATTAACAGTTATATATCAAATCTGGGGATATAAATGCAAACAATCCCGCCCTGCTATGAAATAACAGTTTTATATCAAATCTATGGATATGAAATAAAAACAATACTGTCCTGCTATGAAATAACAGTTATATATCAAATCCGTGGATATGAAATCCAAACAATCCTGGCCGTTGGCAATAACAAATCCTGGAACATAAGTTCCAACAAATCCTTGTCATAAGATAAATCAAATCATTGGATCTTTGTCCAATTCCAATCCTGGATCATAAGACCCAAACAAATCCTGGATATTTTAATATCCAAACAAATCCTGAATACCGAAGTATTTAAACCAATCCTGGATCATAAGACCCAAACAAATCCTGGATATTTTAATATCCAAACAAATCCGGAATACCGAAGTATTCAAACCAATCCTGGATCATAAGACCCAAAAAAATCCTGGATATTTTAATATCCAAATAAATCCCGAATACCGAAGTATTCAAACAAATCATGCTCTTAGAGCTATAATTATATATATGTATATATGAAACAATCATAAGTACACTCACCTTGGTAATTTAACAGGCTTTCCCTTTTTTCTTTGTTTGGCACTTGTTCAACCAATTATTCTTCCCTTCCTATCATTCTTACAATATTAGTATCATCATAAGAATATTAATAGTTCAAAGAATAACTTGAACATAACTCCATTCATAAGCATCATATGATTTTATTCAAATAATTCATCATAAATGGAGTCGCATCTAGATTCATGCTATGATATCTAACATATCCAAATTATAGCCCAAACCTACTTTAATTATTCTTTATAATCCAATATTCATCATATTAGTTTTCCAACACAAAAGACGGCACATCATTTCAAGTTTCCTAGAGAAAAATATGCCCATTTCTTTATCACATAGCAAATCTGCCCTATAGGCTCCTCTATCGTTCAATCAACTTCCAGGAATTTTCATAATTTTTCTACATGATAAATTCCTATGATATTTCACCCAAAATCAATAAACATATTTAACATTACAAAATTAAAGTTTCATAATTTTTAAGGTTCATTTGCTATGTCAAGAAAAACATCGAACACATAGCGTGCATACTTTTACCCTTGGGGCAAATTTTATACCCGAACTTCAAACTCTCCCCAAAGATTCATTTATTTGTATTTTTACTTGATTTTCGTATATGATTTACATATATGAGTCTAGTTTAATCTACAATTGGAATCAATCAATTCCAGTAAGTATACAAAAAGATATGAAAGTTTGAATACATAAGGTTTCTAAACGAAGCAATTTCAAGGGTTTACACATTCAAGTTTTCTTAAACATGCATCTATCCATGAGTACACATCAAGACATGGAATTTCAGTAAACAAATGATGATTTCTAACATTTAAATCAGTAATACAAAAAAATCAGACAGGATTTATGGATGGAATTACCTTAGGGGATTTTACGTAATTTTCTATGAATTTTTCTTCAATTCCTCCTCACACTTTCTTCCTAAACTCCCTAATTCTCTTTATTTAAGCTTCAAATCTCTCATGGATGAATAAGGAGGTAATTCTAAGG
Organism: Sambucus nigra; assembly: GCA_949130495.1. Lineage (NCBI taxonomy): Eukaryota > Viridiplantae > Streptophyta > Magnoliopsida > Dipsacales > Adoxaceae > Sambucus > Sambucus nigra. Next base: position 294,000,471 of record OX422221.1, read on the forward strand.
GTTTGAAGTCGTACAAAGCCACCACCCTTCCCAACCAATGAAAATAAAACATTTGTTGCCATAATAAGACAAAATACTACGTAATGGATGGACTGTTTTGCCCTTGTTTCGTAGTTTTGGTATAACTTCTTACTCGAACCTCCGTTTTACACACTGTTTGTTGTGTTACAACCCTAACTCACCTGTCTAAAAATATCTTTCTTTCACCTCAAGTCAATTATTACGTTATAAAGGTCAAAACTAGCCTTAAACATGAACATTCCTACCGAAAACTTCAAAATCTCACATTTGTAACTAATTCGATATTTCATACATTATGACGGTAGGATTAGACTAAATATAATGACTTATCATTATATATACTAATAACGTATTATTCAAATCACATAATCTAATCATGATTTAAACATAATTTATCATAATTATATTCGGGTTGTCACAGTTAATATTCTAATTATTACAAAATTATCTATTTTTCTTTTGACTTTAAAATTAATTTTGAGATAATTTATAATTTTACCTACTTTATGTAATACCCCGTAATTTTATTGATTTTTATTTAATGGATTAATTGAATTAAATGAGAATTAATTGGAAATTAATTAAGAATTAAATACTAGCGAGACGTGAGTTGATATTTAAGTATGAGGTTACTATTAAATATTAATGTGGATATATGGTAATATATGAGTATTGAAAGCATTAAAATTTTCGAGAGTTATAAATACGACAATTTAGGAAATTAAGCTGGGACGCGCGTGTCAGTCGCGTCAGGAAATGAATTTAATTAGATTAAAAAGTAAATTATATTTTTATCAACCGAATGGTCATTTTGAGTGCACCAATGTGTCCGGAAGGGTCGAAATAGTCAGAAAATACTGGCCGGGAGTTTAATTTGGGTCCCGGGGCATTTTTAGGCCAATCCGGCAACCCAAAAGGGTATTTTGGTAATTTTAAAATTTTAGGAATTAAAACCCACGAATTTTAGAGTTTAATTATATATTATTAGAGAGGCCATTATGGCCATTATCAGCAAAAGGAAAGATAGTGGGCTACGGGGGGTTGAGAGAAGTTATAAAGAAGTTACAAGAGGTTCCAAAACAAAACCTCCAACCACCACCACCATTTTGGAAGAATTTGTGCCAAGAAAGAGAAGACAATCAACCTATAATCACCAACAACAAATCAGAAGAATAAACTTAAGGCAAGTAGTTTAGTTGCATTAATTTCAATGAATGTTTCCTCCATGTTTAGTGTAGAAACTTATATATGTCTTGAAAGTTTTGATGAAAACCTAATGGGATTGTTGTAGAAACTCATAATTTTGGTTAGGGATTGTATGTAGAATGGTTATGGACGAAATTAGTACCCAAAACTTAACCTTTGATGATTTAAAAACGGATTAATGATGAGTATTTAGGTTCAATAAACTTCTGAGTTCATGTTCATAGGGTTTGGGGTAAAATTTGGGGATTTATGGTTTTTATATGTAGATTAGTAAGATTCGACCCCAAAACTACGTTAAGAAGTGATCTAGGATGATTTAGAGTAGTTTGGTAACATTAAAACTTAATTAGTATGAACTTAGGATGGATTTGGAGAAGAGAATATGGTGAAAAGTGAAGTTGAAAAAAATTCTGGGTAGTTTCGGAATTTTCGTTAGAAGACGAACCCAAGTCGTTCGAACAAGATTCTAATGAGATTCCAGTATCCCTTCTAACGAGTTGATGGTTCGTTCGAAGCCTTTTGTTCGAACGAGATTTCAGTGCCTTCTAACGAGATTTTAGAATGGTTTAAGTCTGATTTTTGGTTCGAACTTAGCGTGGGCTTAGCCATATGAGTGTTATTCTTCCCTTTGTTGAATTTTAATAATTTTGACCCTAGAGAATTAATGTTGGGAACTTTGTGAACACTTAGACTTGGGGAAGACTAGCAGGTCAATTTGTGAGACTGGAGTATAATTTAGGATTTAATTTTGGAGAATTATATAAAAGGCTTGGTAACCTTTATGAGTTAGGTTTTAAGTACGTGAGATTACGACGTGAGATGTGTCGGCGGTCTATATTGTATATTATCCAGATACTTATAAATGTGCAAACTTGAATGACGGTACAGGAATGTAGAATATACCTCTATTAATATTATAAGACATTTAAGATGCGTAAATGCTTAGTATATGGATTTTTATGTGTATAACATACCTACCATACTTGCTATCACGGGTGGTCGGCTTTCGAAATGGGCCATCTAATCTTTGTGTGCCTACGGGGGGATTTAGATTGGTACCTTAAGGACATAGGGCTGTGAATGACTTAATGGTGAATTAATAAATCAGCTGACCATGGGAGCGTAGGTATGTGCTTGACCCATGGGTATGTGAACTATGTTCGCCTCCATTTTGTGTGATTGTTGCTTATTTAAACGGTTCCTGAGAGATTCGGAATACGTGGTCCTTATATACGTGATGTACCGGGATATGATAGCAGAGTATGTGTGCACTGCAACTTATCCTAGGGGTGCCTTTATTGTATATATATGATGAAATTAATATACTAGTAATTGAGATGGACTGTTTATTAAAGTGTAAGTGTGAATACTTGGAACATTTCTAGTGGAGTTAAAACAATGGGTAATTCGCATAATAATTATATTAAGTAAATCTGGGAAAGAAAAAGGAAGACTCACAGTTTAGTTGGAAATGTCGGTTATTGACCCTTATATTATAAAGCCAGGTCAGGTTGTGTATTAGACTAGTTAGATAGTGGCATAACTAGGACGGGTTACAGATACATTAGGAGTGCACAGTTAGTTGAGAGGTGAGGAACTCACGTGAGTGCACATACTAACATGTATTTTATATTCACTGTGTTAATGTTATTAAAACACTTACTATATTTTAAACTGTTTTCACAATCGGGCTCTGACCCGTTTGCTTTCAAATCTATTTTCTTGTAAAAACCTTTTAGGTGCCTAGCCACAGGGACGCCAAGCTTAGGAGTTCCATTTCAGTGACGTGTTGTAGCTGCTGTGGAAGTTACAGGATCTCGATTGTAGACGCCTCCACTTTCTAGTTTGACTCCATTTCAGATTTGTTCATCTGTAGGGCATGTCGCCCCTTTTCTTTTAGAGAAACCTTATTTACTCATTCTATTTTAGTTTCGAATTTAATTAATTAGTAATTCAGACTTTGTACTTGTTGTATTCAGTATTCGGATTATTCAGAGGAGTGTTCCTCCAGAGGCATTTATTCCATTATTATTTTATTATGACTGTGACGTGGTTGTGGTATCTTTATTTCATAATTTAAATTGGTTGTATGTTAATTTAATTTATTAAATTTGACAACTCACTTTTTAAATATTAGGTGGCTAGATATTGTTTAAAAATGTTTCCGACAGTGATGCTACGAACTGAACCAACTTGACATTTTGTATTAATTTGAATAAAGGAATAGCTACCCGATATTTAATTAGACGGGGTGTCACACTTTACTTTGGCATTTTTCACACGGCTCATTTTTATGAGTCATTTGGACATCTTCAGTTTCTGAAGTTTCAAATTTAATGATGCGGAAATATAATGGGTTTGCAACTGAAAAATGTGTGCACATATGGGGTGAAAGAAACTAATGGGTTTGTAACATCGTCGGGCATTTTGGTTGTCGAATAATTAAGTGACAAAAGTGAGGTTAATTTTGAATGACATTAAATTAAAAAGTGGTACGTAATTAATACAATCACAAATAGAAAGTATACAAAATAGTCATTATAAAAACAATTAAGAACATGAACTATTAATTCTTAATGATTTATTATAAACGATAGGTCGCTAATAGAAATGCAGAAGGATAAAATTATGAGCGTGCCATCGACACGGGCACAAATTTGTCATGGGAAGAAATTGATTATAGTGCCTTTGGCACGGGTACAAAATATTATTGGACAAAATTTGTGACCGTGCCATCGGCACGGGTACACCCTAGTATATATAATAAAGGAGGAGGGAGTTTTTCCACATCATATAACCACGTCATATAACTTTGTATACAAAGTCCCATTTCAAACCCCTAACTCATATCCCATTTCCCAAATTCACCATTATCTCGAGCCTCTCAAATGCCCCATCCCTGACTCTCTTACACACCCACTCACGTCATACGTTATGTATGAGGGTCTACCTATCACTATTTCCTCTCTCTCATAACTTCAAGAAAAATCCAAGTTGAACCTCTCACTTTTCTCCGACTCTGTCCCTCCCATCTCCTCCCATCTCACTTCACCAATTCTATACCCCCATACTCTCCCAAAACACCCATTAGGCTTTCATCCTCTTATCTCACTTCACCTGGAACCCATCTTGCTAACTGCTAGAGCCAACCTCTGCTACATCAGCGTCACCTTATGCTTAATACCGAAGCCAAGCTCTTGCGAGTTTATTTGGCTCGAGATGTCTGATGAGTTCCATATACACCCTTTCTCTTTTATCTCTTTCCATCATTTTATTTATTTATTTTTATTTTATATTTCTCTATCTTCCTGGTGTGCGATGAGATTTAACAGACTGGTAACATCACATGGTTTGTCCGACTTCAATGATACGTGGATCGTAGCATGTGGGAGATGGGTGTTGGGTTAGTTTCGAGTTATGGGTGGTGGTAAGGAGTTCAGTGGATTTGGGTTTGGAACCGGATAGAGACTGGTTCGGGTTGGTATAAGGTGGGAGATGGGGATGGCAACTGGGTCTCGATATTGCAGCTTCATACGCTCCATGCTTCTCTCTAAAATTCACTTTCATTGGATGTGGTGATTTGTTTGTTAATCTAATTTTTGCTTTTATCCAACTTTTTTTTATCTAACCGTCATCGGAACCCAGTTTTTTCTTTTTATTGATCTAACTTTTTCTGTTGTGACATTGATACTCACCTAAAATACTGTGTTGGTTTTTAAGGGTTCAAATTTATTTTTGGATTTTCTATCTGTAGGAAATTATACATGAGAGTTTTTCAACTTCTATCAAAGTGACAAAACAACTGATTTATCTAGAGGATTTTACCTTTTCAGGGAAGAAGAGAAATGCATGGAAAGAGGTGGAGCGGGAGAAAAGAAACACATTTTTGGGATTTAACTTTATTTTATTTAATGGTGGGTTTCTTCTTTTCTTTTTCAATCTCCGTGTACTTGCAACTTTGTTTTATTATGGTATCCTCGTGTGATGATGAAATCATGAAAAATATTGTATGTTAGCCACTTTGTTTTCCTAAGATTAAATTTTAATATTTAAGGATGAGATTTGTTTCTCTCTTTATCTCATATTTAGTTTGAAGGATTTTAGAGTTTCTGTCTCTTTTTTTGTACATTTGCTTTATGTTCTTTAAAATAATTGTGACTCGACTAAAAAATTTCCAAAGTTATATATTCTCAAAATATTGCACATGAAATAAATGTGTAGCACAAAGTGAAAGATGCAACCGTAGGCTTAGATTTAAAAATTTGGGTTGTAAGAGTAATGGGCTTAGATTTAGAAATTCTTGAAAAATCATATTTAAACATGAGCCATTAATGTGTCATGTTGTGTTCATTCGTTATTGGCGATACGAGAAATGCACAAATGCACCGTACTAAAATCGTAAGAATGTCGTAAGTGTACCATGGGATGACCAACAATATTTATATTTATCACGGAAAAAATTTATCGCCGTGCTATCGGCACGAGTACAAAATATCACGGGAACAAACTTATTATCGTGCCATCGGCACGGGTACACCCTAGTATATATATATATATATATATATATATATATATATATATATATATATATGTATATGTGGTGTGGCTATTCCCACACCCTTAACATATTCCCCCACACCCTTTTAAAATACAAGACAAATATACCCTTTTCCATTTCGTTAAAATATAACATGATTTTAAAACATAATATTATTTTAGGTAAAATAAAATTTACACTTTAAGATAAAGTATAATTTTATTATTATTATTATTATTATTATTATTATTATTATTATTATTATTATTATTATTATTATTATTATTATTATTATTATTATTATTATTTTTTTTTTTTTTTTTTTATTTTTTATTTTTACTTTAACATATTACTAATTTTTTAAATTAGACTATAGTACATTTTATGAATTTATTAGACTTTGCTACGTATATAGTCGCCAAATCTCAAATTTTTTGTACGAAAAAATGATATTTGGTGACATTTAAACAATTTTTAACGCAAACAACAGTTTTTTAAAAAAAACAAGTTAAAAAAAAACTCTTTTGTTTTGTTAAAAAACTGTTTTTATGTAAAAACAATTTTAACGAAAAAACCTTTTTTTAACAAAAAAAATATATATATATATAAAAAATAGTTTTTTAACAAAACAAAAGAGTTTTTAACATTTTTGTCAAAAATACAATTTTGTTAAGAACTGTTGTTTTTTCACTAAAGTATTTTATTTTTCTAAAAACATTTTTTTAAAATTTTATTCTTTGAAAAGTGATTTTTTAAGATATTGTTTCTTTATTATAAATTATTTTTATTTTTGTTAAAAACTGTTTTGTTTTGTTAGAAATTGCTAAAAACTGTTCTGTTTTATTAGAATTTTTTATAGTTGTTTTTTTTCTTATAAATAGTTTTTTCTTGCTAAATTTTTTTTTTTCATATAAAAACTGTTTTATGTTCAAAAACTGTTTTTCCTTGTTAAAAAGTTATTTTTTCCGTTAAAATTGTTGGTTTTGGTTAAAAACTATTTAGAAACACTATTGTTTTTGTATAAACTTTTTTTATTTTGTTAAAAAAGTTTTTTTCGTTAAAATTGTTTTAAAATAAAAACAGTTTTATTTTCGAAAATGTTTTTTCTATATTGTTTTTGTTAAAAAACTGTTTTTTCATTATAAGCTTTTTTGGGTTAAAAATTGTTTAAATGTCACCAAATATCATTTTTTTCGTAGAAAAAGTTTCAAATTTAGCGACGAAATATGTAGCAAAGTCTAATAAATTCATTAAATGTGCTATAGTCCAATTTAAAAAATTAGTAAAATGTTAAAGTAAAAAAATTAGAATAATAATAATAATAATAAAATTATATTTTATCTTAAAGTGTAAATTTCATTTTACCTAAAACAATATTATGTTTTAAAATCATATTAAATTTTAATGAAATGGAAAAAGGTATATTTGTCTCGTATTTTAAATGGGTGTGGGGAAAGATGTTAAGGGTGTGGGAATAGGCACAAACTATATATATATAGGAGTATATGCCCGTGTCTGAAGGCATTGCAAAAATTTTCCAAAGTACGTAATCTCAAAACAACATAAATTTCAAATGTACATAATTACAAAATGGCAAAAATATCGTTCCCGGCAAAGAAAAAGTATAATTTAAAAATTGACTATAATCTCCTCTATTTATAGGACTATCCACCCTGTTTAACAAATAACTAAAAAAAGTCCAACAACATTCAAATAGTCTAAATTCATTAAAACTTCACATATATATTATAAAATATACAATATTTATCAACTTAATTCACATTGTGCCTCAAACAAACAGTCAATTTAAAAAAAAAATTGGGCATAATCTCCTTTGTTCATTACACTATCCACCCTACTTAAGAAATAACAATAATTCCAATAATATTCACACAATCTAAATTCATCCAATAACTACTACAACAAAACAAACTTGTTAAAAAAATTACATATATATCCATTGAGGTCGTCCCACATGTTCCACTATAATGATTGTCTGTAGTTTTCAAAATGCGACCTGATACAAAAAAAAAAATATTTTGTCAATTAAAATAGCTAGTAAAATATTATATAAACAATTAGTACTTAGAACTATATGGATCAATAATCATATGAGTACAAAGTATGAAAAAGCTAATAAAATGGGTGGAGATGAAATTAATGATGTGCATATCCAAATATCCCAAGGAGTGGCACTACCGACACCTGAATATCCCAAGAACACATTTGAGTTAAGGAAGGTAAAGTTAATATCTACATGCCCAACTAAAAGGTGATATCCAAAAATTTACAACTAAAATTAGTAAATGCAACATGAAGTAGTACTATTAATTTAAACTGGTGTAATGAGCACTCACTGAAATTAGTGGATTCAACAGTAACATCCCACAATGCACATAAAGTAGTGAACTAAGAATATAACACGACTAATAATCTAAGAAACACACACCTTGCCAATGGAGAACCCAGGGTTTTGAGTCAATGGGTGCGAAAATGTTTGACGAAGGCCGATGGTTGGGAGTCCGGAGCCCCCGAGGCGAATTTTTTGGGTTGTTTTTACTTTTTTTTTGCCATTTTTTAACCCTAATTGTCTAAATCTTCAACATAATTGCCTAAACCTGAAGCATTATTTCAAATTAGATTTTTAGTTACTAATTAAAATTAAAGTTTAATAAAAATCTCAGCAACAACTAATTTTGGGGACAAATTAAAATTTCAGTAACAAATTATTTTTTAACAACAATAATTAATTAAAATTTCAGCATACTAACAACTAATTTTTGGGAGAAAATATTTTTTAGCAACAACAATAACAATTTCAGCATGAGAACATACTAAAAAAAACTAACTAATGAGATGAGATCTATAGAAAAAAAAAACATACTCAATGTAAAGGGGAGACTGCTCTGCTTTATGGATGAAGGGAGCTACTGCGTGTGTGCTATCGCCACTGATCTGCTTCAGCAGTAAGGGGCTGCGTTTGTGAGTGAGGGTAGAATGTTAGTGAACCATTCTACCTAGCATATTCATATGATATAAAATGATTCTTTTACCAAAACAGAATATGCATTTGATGCATCATGGAGTCCTTCCTTCCAGACTCTAGTAACCAAGCATACACATACTATAAATCATGAATGTGCAACATTATAGGTAAGAAATTGATGGAATAACAAAAGCATATAGCTTTGCAAAAATTCAAACAGGTCAAAAATGGTATATATAATTACCCAATCCTAAAAATATAAACCCACACTAACAAATCAGTGTTGTCATGAGTTTTATGCTTACAACATCACTTAGCACAACATATAAAAGTGGGCTTTTTTTTGAAATAGTACCTCACTAACTCAAAAAAACAAACACAAAGACCTCGGGAAGAAACTCATTAACTCAACAAAACAAATGGAAATAACAGTATATTGAAAAATTAGCCACAATGAGACACACTAACCTAATCATTTTGACAAATATAAAATCTTAAACCCACTTCGAACAGAAAAACTCAATTAAAATTAATGACACAAATATCATATAAGAAGTCCTTTCACCACCTCGCTCACACCTATGTCACTTCACAGATCCAGCATGCTCAAACCTGGAGGAAGGGATTGCTTTAACTTGTCGTCCTTCTCCTTATCAAACACATAGAGCGTGTAAAGGTACTCGGAGCAGCGTGACGCGACTCAGAATGTGTCTCTAATGTGCGTTCACTCTAGGCTCAAGTGCAAGCCTATCGCGTTAGTAATAAACCCGGTAAGTCGGGATCGTATCCACAGGGAACTAAGACAACGAAGTTGTCACGACGGGAAAAGACGGAGGAATCCTAACTTTGACTCTAAAAAGAAAGGAAAAATGATTTGGTTTCGAGAATTGACTACAACTAAGTACAATTATGAAATTATGAAAAGATGAAATTATACTAAATTACCTAAAATATGAATGAAGGATGATTTAAAACTTTAAACTATGTATGATAAAAACAGGACGGGAATACAATCCCCTAACCCTAGTGTAATACAAATCGTAAATTTAATTGATTAATTTGACCCCGAATTTAGTACTCCCAAGCATTACGTATACGAGGTTCAAGCCCGCGTCATACTTAATCTGAGGACGAGTAAATCGGTATCGCGATAGTGACACTCGAATTGCATTCTAAATCATCCCGGTTACCCAGAGGCAAACGAGATATAAAGATCTACAATTGTTGTGTTCCTACGCAATACGGTCATAATCAATCACTAAATTTAGAGGATTAATGTTATACACATGCAACTAACACATCAGGCTGGGTTCATGTATCCCGACCTTAGAAAGTCTAGCCTAGCATGCTGAAAGTGATGAAAACAGTGTTGGATGTGCAGAAAACCATGATTATTCTAAGGAAAACTTGTAGAATGATGTAAAAAGGAATTAAACAGATGAAATTACTTACTAATCTCACCAAAGCACTCAAAGTATTAACTAGAATTACTGGTAATTACTGAAATCTGATCAAAGCTTCAATCTTGGAATTAAAAGAACAAACTATATATAAACTAGGGTTTCTGAAAGAGAATGGAAAATTAACTAAAATTCACCGTCCAAATAACAATAATAAAATGGGTATTTATACCCTACAAGAATTTCGGAGTTTCAGCTGCACTAGGACTCTATTTTGGAGAAGATAAGATTTCAGAATCTCGATGGTCGGACCGGTCCGGGCCTTAGGCGGACCTGTATGCCTCCCAAGCGGATCGGTTCTTTTTATTTTCTGACGGACCGGTTCTTTTATTTTTCACCCTTCTTCGGTTTGCTTTCGATCCAGGGTCTTCTGGAGTATGGCACAGCGGACCGGTCCGGGGTAGGGGCGGACCGGTCTTCCTGTTTGACTTTTTTCCTCATCTTTGACTGCTCATATCTTTTGTTCCGGATCAGATTGAGGTGCCATTTCTTCCTATGTGCTCATGAATGAGATATCTTCAACTTCTCTTTAGGTACCTCATCCAAATTCCTGGTAAAAATTACGCTTTTTCCCTTTTGACTTTCCTTCTTGTCTTTCTTTATTTTTCCGGTCTCCTTCTTCCGTTTCTTGACATCAAATACCTGCAAAATTCATACGAAATACTAGAAACTCGATGTACTCGTTAGGATAAGTCAGTAGCAAGATTATGAGACAAAGTCAAATCGATTACGTTGTTCGAGGTGCTAAAAGTAACTAAATTAAAGGATAAATTAGGAATAATGTATGCTTAATCAAACCCCCCTAACTTAGAACTTTGCGCATCCCGAGCAATATAAAAGACTTGTGCAATATAAAGACAACTTATATCATTTGACACAACTTATATCATTTTAAAAGTTGTGTTTGCGCGTCCCCTGTGATCGATCGATCGATGCTCAGAAAATGAGCCCACTGTCTCCCACGATTTGACAAAATAAGAAGGATCGATCGATCGATCGATCAAGCAGGTATGAGCCTCGTGCATTCCTTTTCCTCCTCTTTTCCCCTCTTTTGGTTTCACTGTTTTTTCTTCCGCTAAAAATCCCGTAACTTCTTCGTTTTGAATCGAAATCGCACATCGTTCATGGCCACGCAAAGCTTGCGAGGAGGGATACAACTTCCGTGAAGATGTTGGGCCAAGTGCCCAAGCTATGAAAAGACTAAAATGCCCTTGAATGTGCAATCGCGTACGAAAATCGAGCGAAATGCGTCCGAACTTCACACTTAGAATCCAAATACCTATAAAATCTCAATTAACCCCTGCAAAACATGTTAACGTAGAAATCCGAGGTTATCTGGTTAACGATCATAAATATAGAGAATAATATACCCGAGGGGGATAAAATACGTCGGTTCGAGGGATGAAATACACAATATTTGCGTATAATCACAGGTGCCAAACTATCTCCAAACAAAGATATATATAGAGAGAACTTTGATAGAAATTAAACAAATATTTTGGATGTAAAACACTTGGTTTTGTTCTAAAGATTAAGCATTTTTAACAAAAACCAAGGGAATTTTTTCTTGGAAGAATTAAGATTTCAAAAACTCTCTAAAGATAGAAAAAGTTCTAAGGAAAGACTTATTCCCGAACTTCTTAAAATATGGAAAAACAAAGTGGGTGGTTGAAAAAAAAACTGGCAAAAAACTGACGAAACTGAAATTTCGTTTGAAGTTCGTTCGAACGACATTTCTAACGAGATTTCAAGCCATGATTCTAGAGAATTTCAATACGAACCCGTGGCCTCCAGTTTCGTATTTTTCTGATTTTTTTATTTGATATGATTTTTCTACGAAAAGGTGTTCGGGAATAAAATCTTTAGAACTATGATATCAAATTTTTTTTTAAAAAAAATACTAACACCCAAAATAAATTTCTAAGCTTATATATATATATATATTAATGCATTCATACCTTTAGGAGACATTGGAATCCACATGTTGATGACGTAAAACTTGGCATGAAAATCGGCAAGGATATATTCTTCAATTTCTGTCCGCTACATCTTAAACATACACTTGTCATAGGCTTGAAAGGATACGTCATGAACATTTTATCCTATGACACAAATTGTTTTGTCCGGAATTAAGCCAATATTATAAATTGACTCGATTAGAAATTTGTCCTTACAAATATTTCTCTTCCAATTAAAGCAAATACCCCCCTAAACTAGATAAGAAAAATGAATAAGGAAGAACAAGTTAAACACGCAATGGTGCATAAAGTGATAAGAACATTAAAGCATATGGGCAACAATGAAGTACAACTAATCCATACAAATATTAATGGATACCAACTATGATACGATAACAAAAAGATACCACTTAAAATATAATGCGCTAATCATGGGATATCAAACCAAAAAATTCGCAACAAGATCGATACTAATTAAAATTGAAAGCATATATAGACTAGCTATATATATATATATACAAATGACAAAACTCAAAATAGCATAAGTTTTCCACACTCTTATGGCATAAATGTGTCATATGGAAACGGAAGTGAAGGGGTGTGAACTAGTAACTAAAGAATTAAAAATTCGAACACTTAAACATGTTCACGAAGTTCTCATTTGATTGCAGAACTTTAACAACTAAGATTTAGCCTTAAGTGATAAGATAAAATGAACTCTATGAACAAACAAGCACAATGCATAGAAGCCTAGTATATTGATGATTCTACAAACCAATATAGTCATGATAAGATAACGCAACTAAGATACAAAGTCATTGTGCAAAACCGTTGATAATCCATCCAAACTCCCTCAAATATAATATTATTCTTGTATTTTCTTTTGAATGAATATATCAATCTAATAAACTAGGCCTTGGCTATATTTTTCTTTTAGGCCTTTGGACCACGTATTTCTTTTAGGTCCATTGCAAACGGTGGCTTAATCGCAAAGTATGATTGTTCCTTTCGTAGCCCTTCCTCGTGCACTTTCATATATCATTTTTTAACACACAATAAACTCACGTGAAAAGGTTCTAACATGCACAAATCCTCCTAAGTCACAAAATATGTAGATGACTAGATTGGTAGGAGAACATCTCACGAAGCTCAAATATACACGTGAAGTTAAAAAATCAAAAGCGCTCGTGCATGTGTGTGAGAAGGCATATAAAAAGTGAATCCATTAAGCAAGTAAAATTCAAACCACTCCATGTAACCATGACAAAGAACACTATAAGGATTAAAATTCCTAACCAAAAGTTCTAGCCACATGGAAGCGGAATGATAGGATTCAACACAAGCATATACCACAAAAGGAGTGTAAAACTCAAATATATATACACACACAAAAAAAATCTTTTTGAATTTTTGCAAACGTTTTTCACCAAATACAAAAATTAACTCAAAAGACAAACAAATATATTTTTTGTATTTTTCATTTAATACCCAAAAATTTAAAGGATAAAATACATAAGCTAAATAGGTCATAATTCTAGCAAAACATATTTAATGAAGTATGGACTAGAAAATGACAAATAAACATACAACTAGCAAGAATATATGACATGTAGCACAAAAGCTAGGGTATGCAAACATGCAAGCCATTACTCATTGGATATAGCAAGTGAAGAGTCATGAACTACAATGTTAGAACCATAAAAACTGAAAATTTTGAAAAATGCATATTTTCCCCAAAAAATTCCTAAAAATTAGGATCACACAATATTTTCGTGTAACCCGCTCTGACACCAAGTGTTTTGAGCAAATTTTCGTGAGCAAACTCATTCGAACAGGTTCGTTCGAACGACCTGGGAAGTTTTCGGAAGAAATTTTAGAATTTTACACTAATTGAAGAACTTCTTACAAAATTAATTTGAGTCACATTTAGTTTGTCTCCAACATATATAAAGAGAACCTGGTCAAATACCTTTGGGTAAAGAGCATTAGGAATGAATTTGATGAAGGTGAATAGCTGAATGCCCAAATTCTTCAAGGATGATGTATGTACGAACCATAATGACCAAAATATTTTGTCCAACGAAATTTAGCCAATACTACAAATGACTCGATTGGAAATTTATCCTTACAACATTATTATCTCTTATTGGACCTTTTTTTTATCATTGTGTCTATCAAATTTTGATCAATATTTTTTTAATTATCCGGATCATAAATATCTAGTGGTAAAGATTCTACACGTTCATTTTCTAATTGTTCATTGTATAATTCTTCTAAATTTTGATGTTCAACAACATTTTCATTATCTAAATCTTCTATATTTTGATGTTAAACATCAATATATTCTTTTTTTATTTTTTTGTTTATTAAAATTTTGATTTAGTGAACCCGCGAGTTTTGATGTTTCTTCTTCAATTTGTTTTTTTCTTTTTCCTTTTTCGTGACCGGAGGGATATTTTCTAGTAGACATATTCACACAATAATAAGTGTAATTTGCAAAAATAAAAATTAATCACACAATCACAAGATTCACAACAATATTGACAAACAATATTAAAGAAAAAAATTAAAGAGGAACAATAGAACCTGATTTGCAACCAATTTGAGAGCAATCTCAAATTTTAATTTGTAAATGCCCAAATAACAAATTGGAATCTACAAAAAAAAAACACAAATATTAATACTAACACAAATAAATTTATATAGTGGGATATAACAGAGCAAATGAATAATATATACTTACACAAACAAGCTCCAACCATTCTCCAAACAAGCCTAACTTTCTGAAACTGAAACCCTAGATTTTTAATCCTAATTTTGACGAGGTTATTTCAAAAAAAAGGGGGGAGGGGGAGGTCTTATTTATTTATTTTTATTTTTTTTTGGGGGGGGGGGGGGGGGGGGCAAGGGTTTTTTTTTTGGGGGGGGGGGGGTAAGGGAGGGATTTATTCTGCAAATAAGGGTTTGCAATTGAAAGTAAGTTTTTTTTTTGCTTTGGTTAGTAGAGAGAAAGAGTGTAGTGTGAGAGAGAAGAAGAGAAGAAAATGGGTGAGATAAATGAGAGAGCTAGGGTTAGAAATGAATAAGTAAATGAGATGGGTTGGATTTATGTTGGGTTGGGTTATGTTGGTGGGTTTATTGTGTGGGTTTATTTTTTAGTGTGAGTGGGTTATTATGTTATTGTTGAGTTTAGTGTGTGGATTTATTTTAAATAGAACAAATTTGATTTTTTGGGAGCCTTTTTTTAAGTGATAACTCTAATTTTTTTCATAACTAATTTTTTTTCCCGGAAGGGGCCCCGATTAATGGGGGCCCTAGGCGTCAGCCTAATCCGCCTATGCCTAGAGTCGATCCTGGTGTAGATACAAACAATTACGCACCACATGATGCATGCACATATTTAAAAATTATAACTTTGAAAAATAAAACTAAAAATTCTAGGGCATATAGTGATGGTTATGTTAAGCTTAGCTTACCCTAAGGTAACTCTTTTTTTCACTCTATAATAGGACAAGCTGTTTTTAATTTTATGGTACCACACAAATTTATTTTTTAATTCATTATACCGTCAAATGGACTCAACTTTAAAGATCTTTATCAAATCATCATCCAATTTCATAAAAATTATCATTATACATTATATATAATAGACATTGCTTACTATATGTTGAACCTATGAAATACATGTTAAACCCTTAAAAAATATGTTAAACATATGAAAATAATGTTGAACAATAATAATGCATTAGTTTTTGTTGTGAAGAACGTTTAATATCCCTCATAGGTTGAGAAAACACTTCATAATCAATAAACCCTTGTGTACAAAACCCTGATCATAACACAACGGTTCGGTATTCCGACCCCGAGTAAAAATCCAATATTCATCATATTTGCCCTAAATCAAGTTGATAATATCGAAACAAGGAGAATCACACAGTGATTTGGGGACTTCATACCGAATAAT
The DNA here is from genome assembly GCA_949130495.1 of Sambucus nigra. NCBI lineage: Eukaryota > Viridiplantae > Streptophyta > Magnoliopsida > Dipsacales > Adoxaceae > Sambucus > Sambucus nigra. Next base: position 294,016,603 of record OX422221.1, read on the forward strand.
ATCCAATATGCGTGGGTAATAATAATGAAACAAGGATAATAAATCAGGACAAACATCTTGAATGGAGTTTAATTGAATAAAAAAATTGATTCTTTGTTTGTATAATCATACCGATTATTAAGGTCTAACTCGGCACAGACACTATGAATGAACCTTTTTCTTCAAAAAAATTGATTTTGATTCGTGATAATCACCTCGAAAATGATAATCTTCTTTGGAGGCCTGCACCGAACCACTGTAAATCTCTATTTTCAGGGTTAAGCTTTTCTAAGTTTAAAAATTAAAATAAAGGTATATTTGCTATAAAAATGACATCAAACAAATTATTTTGGTTAACTTCATTAGTGTTAAGATGACAATAACCATTGTTAACACCTCCCACCGTGTGTTCTAACTTCAATATGGGAGTTATTATGAGTTCAATGGATGGAAATAGTTGAAAACCTTAGTTTCAATGTGGTTTCAGCATTGTTGATTTGTGTAGCATTCGATGAGAGAATGGCTTGAGATCGAAAAATATTTGAGCGAGAAAATGGTTTGAGATCACAACAAAAAAGTAGTTTTAGGGACTGAAGCTTTTGAGACGGTTAAAGTTTTAGTCCCTAAAACATATTTTTTAGGATGGGTATAATCAACAGTCTTATAAACTAGTAGTATTTGAAACCCTCTTTAATAGCCTTCTTAGAGAGCATATTATTAGCCATCCCATATAAGAACCCTTTTGAGACGGCTAAATTATTTGGTTTTCCTCCTCATCGTTAGTTCCCGCATAATCCTTTCTTTCATTATAATCGAAAAAAAGAGAATGGAAAAACTTTTCCCGCTACCTCCAATGCCCTAGAAGAAAACATTCCAAACTCCTCATCGTTTACCTTCGTCGATATCCCTCGTCGGCATGTGCACCATTGCCATAGCCCAACACCAAGTACTCTATGCTCCGTCGGCTTGTGGGATTGCTCTCCCATCCCCATGCTCTCTTCTCGTGTTGCTGAACTGTAAGTCTTTGTTATTTTTAAGAATTTCATGATGTAATTAATTTTTGATTATATGTAGTCTCTTGATATGTGGTTTTTGTTTGTTATTATATATAATGGCTTCTTTTACTCATGAGATTGAGATTCCTAATTATTTCAAATATGCTGAAGCCAAAAGTTTAATAATGACTCCTAGGGTTGAAGCCAATAAATGAGTGTATTGTAAATTAAATTGAACTGTCAATGGTAAATTGAGTTTATCAAATGTGTCAGAATGTGTTTTTGTTTGTGTTTCAAAAGGTGTTGTACTCTAATATATTTTTTTTTTAGTTTTTAAAGGAAATTGATATATTTTAGTTTAATTTGTATTTTCTATTTGTTTGCCTCACAATGTTTGTAAAAATGTCCCTCTGGATCGGAAAGTGAGAGCCACAAGAACCACCAATGAGAAGAGAACCTACTCATGGAAGAAATTATATGTAGTGTGATTAGTTTCTAATTCCATTTTTACTATGTTTTCAAAGATTAGTTGAGTCTAGAGAATTTGGGGTAGTTCACTTTTTTCTTGTTTAGAAACAACTATAAATACATGAATAGTTCTAAGCAATATTTATAATGATTGATGGAGAATGATTGGTTTTTGTCAATAAAGTGATGTTGTATTTGGATGTGCTTAGTATGAATTAAAATATCTTAGATTTTGTATTTTAATTAGTGTAATAATCTAAAGTTTTTTAAATAGTTATTTCTAATTGAGTAATTTACAACATCTACCTTTTTATCACTTCATGTATTGATATGAACCTACTATAATTATTCTTGTTGTATGGATATGAACCTCCTATACTTTAAATGTGGGTATTAAGTAATTAAAGGTAAGATCTAAAGAAAGCCAAGTTATTAACTTTGAGTAGATTCTTTTACCCTCGACACTATAAATTTAGCGTTCTTCCAAAACTTTATTTATTAATTAAGGTACTGAAATTAATTTTTAGTTTGACCATATTTATTTAGTTGTCACAAAACTCATTTAGAAAATGGTTGTGGGATTGCCTGGGGGAGAGTACAAAATCTTTTGTTTTTCTAAATGAGTTTTTTTTTTCTTTTTTAGGATTTAAATTGCTTTGAATTTAAAATGCCTCATGGAAAATAGAGTTAATAATTTTTTTTATCGATTTTGAAAAAAATATACATTCTAAATAATAATATATTAAAGTATAAAACCAAAAATTAGTAAGTATTCAAGTAAAAATTGTTGGAAAATTGAACTTTAAAGCGGTCGAGAAATTTTTTGACAGAATAATGAGCAACTTTGACCTCAAATTTAGGTAGAACCCACACCATGATAATTGTGGGATCATATACGAATGCATTCTCCTTCGTACGGATATGAACGTAATATATGCACATGTCCAATTCCATAAGTTATGAATCATAAATATACCCCAAAGTGACTCATAAAGCAATGAATGTTAATGAATTGTGTATGCTTTAACTCTTGTCTCACATTGGAAAAGTAGTGAAAAAAAGATGAGTTAATAAAACCCCAATGATGGACTAAGGCCTAGATGTCTTGTGGTATTCCAACTCTTTGAAGGGGAGATGACCTACACTATGAATGTGTTGTGCTTGCGCCAAAATCCCACACACACGCGCTGTCTGTCTGTCCGTCCGTCTCGATTCGGTTCGGGTTGGGAAAATCTCTTAAATTTTTGGGCCGAATTTAATTAACTTTCTGGACTTTAGTTTAATTAATTAATTGCGAAGTTAATTAATAAACTGTTTTGACAGTTATTGCCAACAATTAACAGCTACAGATCTTCCCCTCCATTTTTTCATTAATGAAAAATTCGAAAATATGCAATTCCAAAATTCTGTTCACTTCTTCTCCTAAACAGTTCATGCATTTTATAAGTCTTGTTCATGGTTGAGTAAAAGACATAGAAATTGAGTTCGCTAGAATCAATATATTGTTGTGCTTCCTGTATTGATTCGAAAATTCCGTTTTATCTTGGGAGACATTAATTCTGACCCTAAAGCGCTATGGAGGTAAATTAAATTTGTCTTAAGGACAATGTGGTATTTTATAGGGCTCGAAATTCTTTCTGTATTTATTATTTAATTCTGCAATATCAAGTAAGTTATTCTTATTTTTTTGTAATTACGTTTTAATTCTGTAATTATTATTATTTTTAATTTTGTACTATTGTTTTAATTAAATAGTAGAAATAAAAAAAATAACCAAAAACCTATTTAGAGCATTACTAACGTGTAGTGTAAACGTGCAAAATTTGACAAAATAAATTTGTAGCACAATCAGCAAACTAGTATATTTGGGCATTGGTATGATATCTGGTTGGTAAATATGTGTATCCTCTAATTTTTAGCAGTACATAATTTGAGAGATAAAGTGCACTAGTATTTCATACAGAACTGAGTGTTCCGTGGTAGAATTGAGTTGTTTCGTGGGAGAATTTGAGATATAAGGGTCTGTTTGTTTATCCTTATTTGCCATGACAAATGTCAAATAAGTTGGCCAATGGGGTATTTGCCTATAATTTGTTGTGTTTACTACAAAAGTTTATCTACAAGTTATTTGCCAATGTACAACACCTCCTATGCATAAGGTATTGACAAACTTTGGTTACCTATTTGATTGAGAAATATTTGCCAACAAATTTGCTAACTTCATTAAAACTTTTAATATTTAAAAAAAATTAAAAACTGTTTTAAATAATTAAAAAACCTTTTATGAATATTTAAAAACTATTTTGTAATGTTTTAAAAACTATTTTTAATATTATAAAAAATTGTTAAGAAAATATTTTATATTTTTTTAAAAACCGTATTATAAAAATATTGTAAAAATTATTTTTTACATTTTTAAAAACTGTTTCGAATATATTATAAAAATTGTTTTAAAGTTTAAAAAAATAATTTAAAAAACTGTTTTAAATGTTAAAAAAAATTGTTTTGTAATATTTTAAAAACTGTTTTTAATATTATAAAAAAATGTTAAGAAAATATTTTATATTTTTTTTAAAAACCGTATTATAAAAATATTGTAAAAATTGTTTTTTACATTTTTAAAAACTGTTTCGAATATATTATAAAAATTGTTTTAAAGTTTTAAAAAATAATTTAAAAAACTGTTTTAAATGTTAAAAAAACTGTTTTGTAATATTTTAAAAACTGTTTTTAATATTATAAAAAATTGTTGAAAAAATGTTTTACAAATTTTCTAAAAAACGTATTATACAAATATTGTAAAAATTGTTTTTAACATTTTTAAAAACTGCTTTGAATATATCATAAAAACTGTTTTAAATTTTTAAAAAAATAAAAATTGTTTTAAATTGTTAAAAAAACTGTTATGAATATTTAAAAACTGTTTTGTAATGTTTTAAAAACTGTTTTTAATATTATTAAAAATTGTTAAGAAAAACTGCAAAACTTTTTAAAACTGTTTTTAATGTAAAAACTGTTTTTTTGTAACGTAAAAACAGTTTTTCGTAACATTTTTTAAAATCTGGGGTAAAAAAACATTTTTTATATATAGTTTGTTACTTTTTTAATAAATAAAAACGGGAAGTAAAAAGAAAAGAAAAAACTATTTTTTTATTAAATAAAACTTGGGACGAAAATTAATAAAAAAACATATTATTTTTATTATTATGTATGATAACATGGACGAAAATGTGTTATTAAAATATTTTGTCTAAAAAACTTATTTTACTTCATTTGGTGTTTGATAGCCTAATGTAAGAATAAAATATCTATCTTGGCAAAATTTGGCTTTTGCCATTCCCACTCTTTTGTCCAACGACCATAAAGTGTTCACACAAATCTCAGGTGAGATTTGTGTGAGAATTGAGTTGTTCCGTGCAAGAATTTTTCCAAACAAATCTCAGTCGAAATACTTTTAAGACTCTTTATACCATATATCGCTCTAATTTTGTCTGGGGCAGAGCTAATGGCGCTCCACCCAAGTCCTCTAGCACTCCAAAACATTTGCTAATTACAATATTATCCTCATTTCTCTTATGCTTCTTATAATACAACACAAACCTTTACTTTCCTTCTGATTAAACAATTATTTTTTTTACAAATATTACTAAAAATCTGCATAAATATCAATATTTCAGTAAAAAAATTCCAGCAAAAAATTATGAAATTAAATATTTTCAGGAAGCATAAAAAATATCAAAAGTAAAAAAAAATCTTAACAAACAATCTTAACAAAAAAAAAACAGCAAAAGTAAAAAAGAACGTCAACAACTAGAAAATAACTCGAGCGACCCAAAATTTTGACTTAAAAACCAAATAGAAAATAACTAGAGCAACCCAACATACCGCTGGTGTGGACCAACTTATTAGAAAAAATGGTCAACGCCAGCGGTATACATAGGTGGTCGGACTGCCTGTAAATACTATTGGCACAAACCATTTTTTTAAAAAACTATTTTAGAAAAAATGGTCCGCGCCAGCGATATGTATACAATTTTAGAAAAAAATATTCATAATTGACTTCATGCCGCATCACGTTTTATTTGGGTCATGATCGTGCTTGTTAAAAAATACAATATTTATAATCACATTGTGCAATTTTTTAATTGGTTTGTGTTAAGTAAATAAATAATCAGTTACGAAAAAGTCCCTCAAACATTTTTAATACATAATAATATATTTTAACACATATATTTTTTTATATTGCGTGTATTTATGTTTTTTAACTGAACTGTTTTATTTTAACTTGAAAGTTATATTTTGGAGAAAAAATGAATTTATAGAGTGATAAAAACAAATAAATAAAGAGAGGTTGTAAGATTAATGATGTGGCAATGCCACATCATTAAGTTTGGGATTTAAGTCAAAAACTTCGATCGCTGTAGTCGTGCTCCAACAAATAATCCCAACAAGTAAAAAAACAGCAAAAGTAAAAAATAATCTCAACAAATAATCCCATTCATCAAGCGTGTGCGTTTCCAAGTAAAATGGACCCGTAAGCATTAAAAAAAACTCATGGGCATGTTTTTAATGCTTTGGGTTCTGCTCCCTTAGCGGGTTTTTAATGCTTTTATTTATAAAAAAAAATTACTTTTCATAAATATTTAAAAAAAAATAATTCAATTGTTTAAAAAAAATTATCTATTTTTTTTTTATTAAAAAAATGTTTTATAAATAGTTTTTTATTTAACTATTAAATAAAATAGTTTTATATAAAATAAAAATATTTCACGCCAAATGTATATTTTTTAACTATTAAATAAAATAATTATTTTTAATTTTACTTGGAAACTGATACGCTTGATAAATGGGATTATTTATTGAGATTTTTTTTACTTTCGATGTTTTTTTTAATTTGTTGGGATTATGTGTTGAAGTTCTTTTTTACCTTTGTTGTTTGCGTTTTTTTTTTATTTGTTGGGATTATTTGTTGATGTTCTTTTTTACTTTTGCTACTTTTTTTATATGTTGGGATTATTTGTTAAGATTTTTTTTTTTACTTTTGATGTTTTTTATGCTTCCTGAAAATGTTTATTTTTGAAATTTTTTGTTGAAATGTTGATATTTATGCAGATTTTTACTAATGTTTGTAGGAAAAAATTGTTGAATCAAGAGGAAAATAGAGGTTTGTAATGTATTTGGAGGGCCATAAGAGCATCCCTTATGGGCAGTGTATTTGATGCATTAGTGTATTTTATGGGCAGTGTAAAAGTGTATATTTGGACAATGCTAGGTTAAAAAATAATAAATATACACTTGGCTTAGTTAGTTTTTTATGGGACCCGCGCGCCCAAGGAAAAAATATAAAGCCTAAAGCGGAACAAGATGTTCCCCCTAAGCTTTAATATTATTCCCTATTCCTACTTCGATCCCAAGAAAGTTTGCAACGGTTATCTATTTAGTTTGCAACGGTTATATATTTTATAAATAGCGGGACATTAAGGGAGGAAAAAATAATTTTAGAAAACCTTAAGCAGAACATGATGTTCCGCTCAAGGCTCAACTCTTTCTGCCCCTTTACCACTTCGTTTCAGTCCATTACCCTATATTTACCCTTGCTCATAAGACTTTTGTTAGATTTGATAGAGGGATTTTAGACTAGTTATGTACAATTTTGCGCTGCCAGATGCTCTAAGAGAGTTGAGGGTAATATTATTGAAAAAAGGGGCTTTTACGGTCTAGTCCTTGGACAAACAATTTTGGACAAAAAAACCAGGCCCAACAAATTTTAAACGATTAGGTCCAACATATAAATACCCCGAAATTAAAACAAACACACTACTCAGAAATCGAACCGCCAAAAACACTGTATTCTCTCTTGAATCAAAACCTTAATCGTACCATCTCTTCGATCAAAACCCCAAAACGAATCTATTTCTCAATCAAATTTTGGTCAATAACAACATATAAATACTCCTGATCGAAGCTCTAAAAACTCTGTTCGATCAAAATCCTAACTCTCTTCGATCAAAACCCTAGCTCTCTTCGATCAAACCCTAATCGTTGAAGTTCTACATATTACACTCTAAATCAAATTCTTCCAAATACCACTAACAAGTATGTATACATTCTCTTATCACCTTTTTGTCCTTGTGTATTTTGTGTTCTCATATGTATAAATTTGTAGACACATGGACTGATGAAATCACATTCTTCTTCTTCATGATATGTATTTCATCATACATTTGTTTCCCTCATTTTAATTGCAAAACACACTTTTTGCATGTTAGATATATGTATTTCATCATTGTACTTTTCCTCATATATACATCATTTATCGAGGATTTATCAAGGACTAGGAATATATACATGATTGGAATATGTACATGTACAAGCCCCGTGTTGCGTGTACTATGTGTATTTTGCGTGTGCTATGAAAAAGTACACGCAAAATACACAGAGTACACGCACATTGAAATTGAATTTCTCAATTCATTATACGTGTACTTTTATGTTTTATACATGTACTCTATAAAATATTTATTTCAAATCCATATTTGATCAATCCTATGTTATTTTGGTCCGCGCCAGCGACATTTGAATGATATTCCATGAGTTTGTAAGAAGTATTATTACTTTGTTAATATTTAGGAGTGTTTTTTGTCCGCGCCAGCTGCATTTGAATGATATGTTATTAGGTAATAATCAGTATTATTGCGTATACTTTTTCATTTTTTGCGTGTACTTTATTGAAAGTACACGCAACAAATTCATAAAGTACACGCACATTAAAATTCAATTTGTTCAATCCAATATCCATGCACTAATGTGTATTATGAGTGTACTATTTTGTATTGTTGTGTTATTGTTTAGGAATCATACGATCAAACATGTTCAACTACAAAACTGCTGCTTGGACGTTCGAAGATCTTAACAATACAAAACCTTTCACATTGACAGTCAATAGTACTAATGATGACGAAATTCATTTTCTCCTTCGCATCAATAATAGAGCTAAAAGGTTACTTGGGTTCTACTACTACTATGAAGACATTTGCTGCACTTTTGATGTGCAACAACTTCAAGTAACTGAATCGAAAGCGAAGGATTTAGCTAAACGAATTGAGCAGTATTGCTTAAGGGGTTTTGATAATGTTGGAGCTTTTAGCATTCAACTATTGTATCACTTCTTTACTGAATATGTTAGGAGTAGAGAATCTTGGTTTTTGACTTGTCAAACAACCTCTGTTAGGTATTACCATGAAACTGACGATATATATTATCGCCTTTAGCATGTATTTTGTTGAGACTTGTATAAATTATTTGTGAGAATATTGCATGTACTTTTGTTAAATACGCTTGTATTTTATTGTTTTAGTCTATGTTTTATTCTAATTCGCATGTATTTTATTTTTTGTACACATCATTATAGGTTAGTAATTTAAATTTTGTTTATAGATCAATATAATGGGGATGAAGATGAAGGCAAGAAGAGGAAAGAAACAAAAAAAGAGCAGTTCTGATGATAGTTCTTCATCCAGTTCCAGTTCTAGTTCTAGTGTGGCATTGAAATCTAAACGTCCTGCAAAGAAGAATGACCAATATCGGTCAAATATTGTTTGCTTTCTCCATGATTTGCATCAGATTAAAGATAAAATAATCAATAGCCATATTGAACTTCTTAAGAAGACTCCATTTTGGGAGCTTTTCAATGCCTACTACAGTAAGAAAGTAGTAGAAGTGGACCACAAGAAGACGGATAAAAATATTTTATCAATTATCGAGCTGTACAATACGGAAACCAAAAGTTTCCGTATGAAGAGTAAGATTCCAATAATGCCAATAGATATAAGTGAAATATTTGGCATACCCCTCGTTGAGGGTTTAAAATCAATAGAACTGAAAAAGCGATCGAATACTGCTAAAAAATGTGGATTACAAGCACGATACTTCGCAAAAATAATAGGAAAGTCAAAAATATTGAATGGTTTGAAGAAATCAGTTGAATTGGAGATAGATGAAGGAATTGCTGATTTTGTTAAAATTGTATGTCTCCACTTCTTGAACACGTTGTTTTTCTCCAACTCAAACTTCACCCTTGGAGAATTTTGGTTGAAATACATCAACGATATTGAGGAAATGAATAAGTATGATTGGGCATCTGCTGTGCATGAGTTTCTCATACATTCACTTGACAAATCAGTAAGTTCAAAACCTAGCACAGTTACTGGATGTGTCATTTTCCTACTGGTGAGAAAAAAAATATCCTGATATTTCAAAATTTACATACCAATACTCACGTGTATTTTGAAAATACACGTGATATTTTCACTTGTATTTTGAAAATACACGTTTGTTTTAACGTGTATTTATAAAATACACTTGATATTCCCGATATTTCAAAATTTACATACCAATACGTACTTTGAAAATATTACGTGTATTTTCAAAATACACGTGATATTTTCTCTTGTTCTTTCAAAATACACTTGATATTTAACGTGTATTTTGAAAATACACGTCTTAATCACGTGTATTTTGAAAATACACATCTTATATCACGTGAAAGTACACTTGTATTTTACAAAGTACACGTATACTATGTTTTGTAAATATAACTAATGTACTTTCAAAACACTCTTGTTATATTTTCTCTCAATATTATAAATGTACTTTAGAATGTACACGTGAACTTATATTGACAAAGTACACGTTAAATTTGTAAAAATCATGTGTACTTTCAATATACAATTGTAAAATTTGTAAAGTACACGTTTAATTTTGCGTGTATTTTGAACAAATCACTTGTACTTTACATTATGAATACCTAGGTAATACAAGTATTAAATTCATTTTGTTTTTTGTATGATCACAGTATTGGGCATGTGAGAAATTTGAAATTATTTCTCCTGTTGAAGAATTTAAGGAAAATACTCCAAAATTCCTGAAGTGGAAATTGTCGTATTTGAAACAATGGTTTGTGAAGAATGACATCGCAACAGCAACTTTGAAGCAGGCTACAAATAAACCAGCTTGTAAGGAAAGTTCTGTACAAAAGAAATCTCAGTTTGAAGGGCCAAGTTACTCTTTGAACATATATGCAGAAAGTCCTATACATGCTTATTCATCATCAGAAAACGTTGCTGAAGATATTAATGACAATGAGTTTTCACATGGTTGGAATATTCCCCTTAAAAACATTGTGACTCCAAAGAAAAAGAAGGGAAAAGATTAACCAAAGGTTAATTTGGAGGAACAAATTGTTGTTTTGAAAAGGGAATTGTTGGAAAAAAAATAACCAACTATCTAAAGCAGCTGAAGACATTAATGGTGCACTTGAGAAGGTGACCTCTTTGGAGGTGGAGAGTGCCATTTTGAATGTACAGTTGCAGGTAGATCGTGATTCACTTTTTGAAGCCCATGAGGAAATGAAGAAGTTAAAGGTGGAGAATTTCAACCTTTTGAAGGAAAAAGAGTTATTAAATAAGTTGGAGGTAGAAAATGCCTAACTAGTTGAGTTAAACAATTCTTTAAAAGAAAAGCTTGATCAAGTCACAATGAGTGACTCAGATAGAATTAAACAATTTGGATGAATCATTGAAAAAATAGGCAGAATCAACACGAATTTTGGAACAAAAAAATGGATATCTGTCTCTGAGTAATGAAGATCTCAAAAAAAAGTATGATGATACATTGCAACAATGGAAAGATGCTGATATAGAAAAGATGACATCGAGGCAGAATCTTGAGGAGTCAGAATTGAAAAGAACTCAACAGGTACTTTTGAATGCAGAGTACACGCAGTTTTCCTAAAGTACACGCAGTTTTCCTAATGTACACGCAGTTTTCCTAAAGTACACGTTTAAAGTACACGCAGTTTTCCTAAAGTACACGCAGTTTTCCTAATGTACACACAGTTTTCCCAAAGTACACGCAGTTTTATTTCATAGTATTTTTAATGCAGTTTTATTTGATATTAGAAATAATGCAGAGTACATGCATTATTTTATTAAAAATAATGCAGTTTTATTCAAGTATTGCTTATAATGTGACATTCTTTTTGTATAATAGGAAAACAATAATGAAATCCTTAATGACGAAATTTCGGAGTTGAAGAAAATGCTTGAAGAATCACAATTGAAAAAAACTGACCAGGTATCTATAAAATACAATAGATATATAGTACATGCTTTACTTTCTAAAGTAAACGCAAATTATGTTGAAAGTACACGTGTATATTATAAATTTTATAAAGTACACGTATTTTATAATACATGCGTGTATATTATAAAATACACGCATGTATTAAAATACAGGCGCGTACTTTATAAAATACACGTAAGAGAAAATGAATCATTATTTCAAAAAATGCTTACAATCCAACATTCCTTGTTAAATATATCAGGAAAACATTAATAAACAACTCATGGACGAAATTTCGAGTTTGAAGATTGAACTAGCCTCAAAGACAGTTCATGGCACCCCCAAAATATCCAAAATAAAAGGACTTCTTACTAAAAGGCAGAAGAAAAGAAAAGCTGACAGCGAAACCGAAAAGCATGAACCAATTAAGAAACAAAAAGAGTCAAAGTTGAGAAAAGGCCGTCTAGCAATAGCTGAACAAATGAAAGAAACTCACTTCAAGCTTGAAGCAATCGAAGTATACAAATATCTCGATGAAGCTTCGAAGAAAAAGATTGAAGAGTTTATTCAAAAGGCTGAGTCAGGGTAAAGTTTATTGTTTTATGATTTATCACTTCGCTAATTTATATTTTTTTTGGTGCAAAAGAATAAGGTTATTATTATTATACAATTCTTATTGATTATATAAAATGCAGGGAATTTATTTTCCAAGGGTTGGGTTTGTATGTCCCATGGGAAGATTTTGTTGAAGTTCTCAATAATTAAGAAATTTCAAGCCAAGTATGTAGTCCAAATATTAGACATCCATTAAATTTCAACATTATTATTTCCTCACCATTTTATATTGTGTGAAACAGATAATACTTGCCTTTAGTGAAGTATTGAGGGTAAAATTGCTAGAGGAAGGGATCTCCTACTCACACACTTTTTCTGATTATTGTTGGGTAAGTACAATTAAACTGAAAGTTTTGAGAAACAAAATTTTAGTTTTTTTTATTAACACAATGTATATAATTTTTATTCAGATAGAAGCTTGTAGCACAAATGAAGTCAACAAGAAGGGGGAGTTATACAAAGATTTATTTGAATACTTAGGCACTTGTAATAATTTGTTCATTGTACTAAGACATAGTGTAGGACATTTCACATTACTTGTGATATACAAAAAAGAAAATAAAGTGGTCCACATGGATTCCCTTCAACCGAACAACAAGGAAAAAAACACAATATTCTTCGATGATGCAAAAAAATTGGTTAGTGCCTAAACTTAATTAGTAATGTTACCTGTACTTATATTATACACGTGTACACGTGTATAATATAATGCGTGTACTTTGTATTAGTTGCACATAATTACCCAAATTATCAAAGTACACGCATCATATTTTAAAATACACGTGAAATGAACCAATACAAGTTACATGTACTTTAATATTATGCGCGTACTTTTAACTCTTTAGGCAAAATACACGCATCATATTTTAAAATACACGTGATATGAAAAAATAATTTATGCGTGTACTTTAATATTATGTGTGTACTTTTAACTCATTAGTCAAAGTACGCGCATCATATTTTAAAATACACGTGATATGAAAAAATAAAATATGCGTGTAGTTTAATATTATGCGTGTACTTTTCACTCTTTAATCTTCATATACTCTTTTATTTGTATACACTAAATATTTGTCTTCTTAACAGTTTTTTGTCTTCCAAAAAACACTGTGCCTATTGAAGACTGAAGCAGAAACAATGAAAAACAATGATTTCAAAATTCAGAGGAAGTTTGATGAAGGTACACGAAATGAGTTTACATTGGATGATGATCCATTGACAGAGCAAGAAAAAAGGACAGTAGATTTCTTGCTGGAAAGTGATCTCAAATTTGACCTAATAAGAGATCATGAATGCCCTAAACAATATAATGGGTAAGAAAAACTTCCTTTCTAAAAATTACTAATTTGTATCTTTTCAAAAAATTTCATTCACATCATACTAATTTGTATATTTGTTTTATTTTAATTTCAGGGTTGACTGTGGGGTGTTCTGCATGTACTACAATGAATAAATAAGCAGAAACAAGGAAATGCAAAAATTGTTTCAAGACCCTGATATGCTAAAACGAAGAGCATATGTACTCGGGGAAATTCTTCTATCAAAATATTTCTTCCCCCGAAAGGAGAAAAAACTTCTATAAATTGTGATTCAAATCCAAAACATATTTGTAATTTATTTTTTGTTATATTGGTTATTGTTTACAATATTTATTACACCAAATTGGCTTTTTTTCGCTGGCGTGGACCACAATCTACGTAAGGTTTAGACAAATAATGCACCTGAGTGTTATGAAACAATGTACAAGCAGTTTTCACGAAAAATACAAGTGATAATTACTAAGTACACCAATGAATTCTTCAAAGTACACGCATTTTTACTAAAGTACACGCATTGGTTAATATAATAATTTTTTATTATTTTAATTGAAAACTACTCTGAAGAATTCATTCAGGACACAATAACCAAAATTAATTTATTAAGCTCAACTACTCACTTCCCAACTACTTCTGGTCAAGAAATAAATAGCTTTAACTTTTCCTATAAAAGAGTAATATTTGTTCCTTTCTTAACCATTACATCTAGGGCAAAGATAACATAATGGCTATTCCAGCAGAAAACTTGCGAGAAACTCTTGAGAGAGATGAAAGAAATAAAACAAAAATAAGGCAAATTGAGGAAAATATTTTCTCATATGAAACTGCCTTTGAGCAGTTTCAAACATATGTGAGGGAAGGCTATTCTGTACTTCCACCCAATCCCATAAATTTATTTGATGTGGATGAGGACCTTCCTCAAACACATGAAGACCTCATGTCTTTCTATACACAAGAAGTTCCCATGAAAATCGCCAAGCTGAAGGAGAAGAAGGCTCTCCTTGAAGGCCTTGTAGCTGTCATAGAAGAAGAAATTCGACATTGGTCAAATTTAATTGACTCTCTTCCTGACACCCTAGATGCCTTTGACAAACATCCCTAATAGAAGCCTTCTTTAATTTTTCAGCTTTCGTTATTTGAAAAAATTGTACTTTATTTTTTTGTTTTTAATAAAATTTTTATTTGTTTCATGCATGTGTTCTCAGTTATGTCATACATCAAATATAGTAAAGTACACGTGAACCCTTATAAAAATGATCACGTGTATTGTAAAAAATGAAAACATTAATATCATTTCATGTAAAAAAATTGGTATGTCAAAATATGATTGCGTGTATGATAAATTATAATACACGCAAATTTTTATAAAGCACAAAAAAGATATTGTTCCAAACAGGGCCGGCCCTGATATTTAGAGGGCCCTGTGCAAAAAAATAAATAAATAAGTCCCTTGTTTATTTACTAACCTAACAAGTAATAAAATAATAATCACAAAATTGTTATAATTACAAAAATATAATTTTACATCTTAAGATATTTATTTTTATCCTTTCTACTGATTCCTAATTCTTCCACTTCACTTATATGTTCATTAGCTAAGTCTTCATGTGTATTTTAAATTGAGTTATGATGTTCTTTAACAATAAATTATCAAGAGCTCTCCTTTAAGAGTGTGTCAAATTTGTTTGTCTTTTTCATTATTGTTTATTTTTTCTTATCCTGATGCTTTCTTAGAAAACATTTTAATAAAACATAAATGAAAAAAAATTGTATGAACACACAACAATCATCAAATAAGAGAAGTCGAAAAAACAACATCTGAGTTGAATCCTGAGAAATCACAGAAGAAAGATAATTTTTACATTAATAATACAATGATCAAAAGAAAAATTCAAGATTCATATTATATATCAAATGAACAAGTGATTAAGAAATACGTAAAAAAACTAGTGAATTATATATCATTAATAGATATTATATACAATCCAAACATATTTACTTTTGCCAAGAAAAAAAATACATTGCCCCAAATTATAGATTGTAAACAATTTGACTTTGAAGAGGAGTTAATCAGATTTTTTCTGAAAGAGGTAAATAGTAAATCGCTGTGTAAAATAAAGAGGTTAAAAAAATTAGAGAGGTGATACACGTTAGGACAGAGAGAGAGGAGTGGAAAAATTGTATCGGGAATGTATATGAGAAGATGGGCCGGATTATAAGGATTCATTTTTAATTTAAAATCATTTAATATTTAGTGGGTCATGTACATAACTGTTCACTTTTTCAATAAAAGAGTCCCTTTGTCTAGCCTATGTAGTCATGCACAGTTAGCCTTTACAGAATAGGGACCCATTTAACTCATGTTTGCAAAACAAAAGGCCCATATCATTTTCAATTGTAATGAACATCAACTTGTTATGGGCCCCAACTGTAGAGACAAAATTAGCATCTAATTTCGGGGACCTGTGCAGTTGCCTATGTGGCACTTTCCCAGGGTCGGCTCTGGTTCCAAAACATTATATAAATGCGTGTACTCTATATATTACACGTGTACTTTATAAAGTACATGCATAGTCTATAAAGTACACGCCTATTGAAATACTTGTATAATAATGCCGCTGGCGCGGACCATAATACCCATAAGAGTTTAAGAATCCGAGTGACCCAAATGTCTTTTATAAAGTACAAGCACATTGTAATGTTCAAAACCATTTTCCAAATAGTACATGCATTTATATACATCTACTTGATAAAATTACATGTAGAATACATAAAGTACACGTATATTGAATTAGATTTTTGTCATATCAATATGCGTGTACTTTGCTAAAACATGCATGTACACTTATATTTAAATGCGTGTACTTTAATTATCAATGCGTGTACTTCATAAAGTACACGCACATTTCATCAAGTACACGCATATTATATTTATATTATGCGTGTACTTTAATTATCAATGCGTGTACTTCATAAATATAATATAATATTATATTTATTTTATGCGTGTACTTCATGCATGTACATCATAAATGCGTGTACTTTAATTATCAATGCGTGTACTTTAATTATCAATGCGTGTACTTATATTTAAGATGCGTGTACTTAATAACTGGTGTACTTTATAAATATTTAAATGCGTGTACTTATAAGTGTACTTTATTAAGTACACTTATATTTAAATGCGTGCACTTATATTTAAGATGCGTGTACTTAATAACTGTACTTTATTAAGTACACTTATATTTAAATGCGTGTACTTTAATTATCAATGCGTGTACTTCATAAATATAATATTATATTATATTTATATTATGCATGTACTTCTTGCATGTACATCTTAGAGTACACGCATATTTCATCAAGTTAATCTAAATTAAATGTCATTAATAAAGTACACGCATGCTTTTATAAAGTACACGCATATTGAATTGACCAAATTCATTTTTAAATGCGTGTACTTTATGTATTCTATGTGTACTTAATACAGTACACGCATCTTTATAAAGTACACGCATAGTCTATAAAGTACACGCCTATTGAAATACTTGTATAATAATGTTGCTGGAGCGGACCATAATACCCATATGAATTTAAGAATATGAGTGACCCAAATGTCTTTTATAAAGTACAAGCACTTTGTAATGTCCAAAACCATTTTCCAAATAGTACATACATTTATATACGTCTACTTGATAAAATTACATGTAGAATACATAAAGTACACGTATATTGAATTAGATTTTTGTCATATCAATATGCGTGTACTTTGCTAAAACATGCATGTACACTTATATTTAAATGTGTGTACTTTAATTATCAATACGTGTACTTCATAAAGTACACGCACATTTCATCAAGTACACGCATAGTATTATATTTATATTATGCGTGTACTTCATGCATGTATATTAATAAAGTACACGCATGATTTTATAAAGTAAATGCATATTGAACTGATCAAATCCATTTTTAAATGCGTGTACTTTATGTATTCTATGTGTACTTAATAAAGTACACGCATATTTCATCAATTACACGCATTGATAAAATTTCTTTGGACATCAAAATGCGCGTGTACTGTACATAACATGCGTATACAAAGGTAAAGTACACGTGAACATCAGGAAAAATGATCACGTATGTTTTATGAAAAATATGTGTACAGCAACACAAAAAAAAAACTAAAAAATGAGAGTTAAAAATAAATTACATTCATTTATGTGAAACAAATGGTTTATTAATTAATTTATTCAATCAAGTGGTTAAAATGAATGAATTCAACAATTTTAAATATTGTCAAATGGGTTCCTTACAAGTAGACCTGTAATGACCCGTTTTACTACACCTCGAGCAAGTAACTTCCCTTACTGTGATCTCACCAGAAGACTTTATTCTCTTATTTCTTGGCTTGCCTGTCGGTCTCTTAGTCATTGGTGGAAGGACAGATGGATTTTCAGGAATAGGAATATTTAAGGAAATCAAATCAGGAAGAGGAACTATAGGTATCGAGTATGATTTTCTGTAGAAAGATACCTTATAGTACTCCTCAATATAATCATAAATACTGGTCCCTTTCCTCCGCACAACACAAACAACATGAGAACATGGAAAACATCTAATCTGCCAACTCTTATAAGAACAAGTCCTTTCTCCTAAGTCAACTGTTGCTCGCACTTCTGAATGAACTTCAAATACATTTTGACTTGAACGACTAATAGTCCAATGTCGGCTTTTATTCCAATTTTCATTCAGTAACTTTTGAAAAAAAGGACATAGCTCATTTGTCCAAGTGTCAGACTCAACAAGTTTGTTTGCATTGAAATTCATAATCTTCACTCTCAATTTATCAAGCATATTCATTACTGGTAAATGCCTTTCCTCCAATATCCATGAATTGAATGATTCCGCAACACTAGATGCCATGTCACCATACCGTTTACTAGGGAAATATGCACAAGACCAATTCTCGGGAGGCAAACTATCAATGAAGTCGGCAATAGCAGCTCCTCCTTCCTTCTTCAATACTTCAATATTCTTGTGAAATACATCTACTGAGACAACATATGCACAAGACAAAAAATCTTTAACAATTTTCTTTTGAAATCCAACACAATTCCCATGAATTTTCTTTTTTATATTCCCTTGTAAATGATGTATACAGTAGGAATGTGCAGACAACGGGAAGACCCTCGAAACAGCTTCAAGTAATCCATTGTTTCGATCTGATATAAATGTTATGTTTCGATATTGCTCAACTACTGCACTATGCAAATTGACAAGAAACCACATCCAGTTATCTTCGATTTCGGAATCAACAACAACATATGCAACAGGAAAAAGTCATGAAATATAAAAATATATCAAAATTAAAATAAATAACATATCCATGTACAACACTTTATAAATTGATGCTGCTGGCGCAGATCTTAAAACACATGGGAAATATATTAAGTGCTTAATTTAAATTGTTTGTAAATAACAAGACAAAACATAAAAATGTACCGTACACATGATAAAGATAAAAAGACATGCACGTTTACTTTCTAATCTTTTGCTTGGCTTTATTATTAACAACACTAACATCAACATACACGCATAAAAATGTAAAGTACAGGTGAACTAAACAAAAACATTCAAAGGTACTTTACATTTTTAACATGTACTTTGCTTTATTATTTCTAAATAACAACACCTATCATCAAAGTACACGCATAAAAATGAAAAGTACACGTGAAATTAAGAAAAACATTCACGTGTACTTGACATGTATTATGCGTGTACTTTAGTTTGTATTCAACATAACATCATCATCAAAGTACATGCATAAAAATGAAAAGTACATGTGAAATTAACAAAAACATTCACGTGTACTTTTCATTTTTATGCGCGTACTTTACTTAGTATTACACATAACATCATCATCATCAAAGTACACGCATAAAAATGAAAAGTACACGTGAAATTAACAAAAACATTCACGTGTACTTGACATGTACTATGCGTGTACTTTACTTAGTATTACACATAATAAGACATAGCATGAAAATACACGCAGAAAAATGAAAAGTACACGTGAACTAAAACAAAGACCTTCAAAGGTATTTTATATTTTTATGCTTGTATTTTGATGATATGAAATGGAACAAACAAAATGTCAATACAATACACAAAATAAAATATTTATAATTAATTTATCATTGTTCCCATTCCTTGCAGTAGCTGATAGTATTGTTTCACGGTAACGGCTCTTCAAAAAGGCACCATCAAGAAATAAAATAGGTCTGCAGTATTGAAATCCATAAATATATCCTCTAAACATTACAAATATTCTCTTGAATTTTTTACTCTCATGTTCCACGTCAAGGATACAATGCGACCTAGGATTATACTGCAATAGAAGGTCACGATAATTATTCATTAATGCATAAGAAACCTTTTCATCACCATGTATATCAACAACAGCCATCTCTTTCGCACGCCATGCATGTTGATAAGCTATATCAAGACCATAATTCTTTTTCATCTCTCTAACTACATCAATTGGTCTCAATAACGGGTTATCTCTAAGATCATCAGCTACCAATGTTGAAACCAACTTGGAGACTATCATTTTGGCTGACGGACTACGAAAGACACTTCTACATGTATGCTCATTATTCATTGCACGTATGTAAAAGTATCTATTTATTGTAGATAATGAAGCGTGAATTCTCCACATGCAATTCTCAGTAGTCTTTTAAGAGCATTCAGCCGTCACTCGAGTTTTATCATTCTTCAAATATACATACTTGAACCCAACCTCAACGGCATACTTTCGCAATTTATCCCGAAATTCCACTACACCTCCTTCAAAACACTGCTGCTCATGACTTATATAAGTCTTCCAATCATTCGAAAGATAGACTTTCGACTTACTTGGTTCCACACCTCCAAGATAAAAGTCATTTTCAATGCAACTATTAAAATCATTTGCAGTACCTGATGATAAAGACTCTAACCTTTGTGTATTTGTATCACCACTGTCAACCCTCTCAGAACTTGTATTACTGCAGTCAACCCCTTCAAAAATTCGATTAAAGCATTCAACCCGTTCATGACATGTATTACATGGAAATGGTAATGAATCAATGACATATATCTAAATGAAATTAGCTTTCACGATCAATTGGGACCGCAACATACAACAAACATCGTTGTTACAAACCAACATGAACCAACATTCATCACTAAATGAATACCTCAATGAAAAACTCCCACTTCTCAAATTAGTAAACCTAATACACAACTTATTGCATATGAAATCTAATGAACTATCTTCAAATATTTCAATACAAGCCTGTGACACCCCGACTAATTAAATACCGGGTATCTACTCCTTTATTAAATTAATTCAAAATGCCAAGTTGGTCCAGTTAATAGCATCACTGTCGAAAACATTTTAATGATTACTAACCACCTAGTATTTAAAAAGAAAGTGCCAAATTTTAATTAAAGTCTGATTAACATGCAACAAGTGTAATAAAGAATAATAACACCATTCACCATAATGAAGTAAATAGAATGACCATCACATAACGTAAATAAAGTATGGAGGAAAAACTCCTCACTACAATCCCACAACTGGAAAGTAAACTGAATACTAAAACATTACATGCCAAAGTCTGAAAACTGAAATGGAATTGTAACTCTAATAGAAATGGGCAACATGCCCTACAACTGATAGATAATGAATCTGGAATCCAAGTGATAGAAGCGTCTACAAGCAAATCCCTGTAGCTTCCACAAACAGCTACAGCTCGTCACCTGAATGAATATCCTATGCATGGTGTCCTTGTGGCTGGGCACCTAAAATGGTTTTACAAAGAAAAATAGATTTGAAAAGCAAACGGGTCAGAGCCCGAATGTGGAGTTATATTTTAAAAACCTGCAAGTGCTTTAAAAACATTTAAAACACTAAATGCAAAGTACATGTTAGGACGTGCACTCACATGATATTCTCACCTCTCGTCTAACTGTGCACTCCTAACGTAAGTACCCATCTACAACGACACAAACCCCTAGCTAAGTGACATCATCTCTAGCTAGACTATCATAGGTCCTACCCATATTACTTGGTTCTATTAACATTATAACGCTCGTAATTAAGTAGGGGTTTAACGTAAACTCAGATGCTCAATATGCAATATATATCACTATCAGTTAACTCGTTATATTTCTCGAAACAATACCGTAATTATATTCACAACATTAACATGAAGGTTCCCATTAATTAAGTGTATATTATTCACATCATAAATATACAATATAAGCACCCCGAGAACTAAGCTGCGGTGCACACATACTCTGCTATCCATCCCGGTACATCACGTACATAAGGATTACATATTCCGAATCTCTCAGGAATAGTTCACAGATAACAACATCACAAATAATGGAGGCGAACACAGTCACATCACATAGGTCACGCACATACCTACGCTCCTACGATCAGCGGACTTATTAATATCCCAATAAGTCTTTCTATGACCTATGTTCATCAAGGTAACCAGTCTAAATCCGGGCAACACAAGGATTAGAGGGCCCTAAGCGAACGCAAACCTCCCGTGATAGCAAGTATGGTAGGTATGTCATACACACAATTCATATACCAATACTAAGTAAACACACATCTTAGTAATCCCGTAGTTTAATCGTAGTACATATCGCTTTCTCGTACTAACTTATAATTATCACAATTTATACTATTCCGGTTTATAATCATACGCACCTTAATTTATTCTCTCGTCGTAGTAGACACTCACGTCTCAACCCAAACCGTCCATTTAATATAACTCTCGTATATAATTTCCCTATTCATAAATACCCGAATGTCCCAATTCTATCATTACAACATCAACGGAATGATATCTATATCCTCGAACAAGTTTACGGGACTCCAAAAATCAAAACAGTCCAAAAAGGCCCAAACTGTCAACTCGTTAGAAGTCTCGTTCGAACGAGACTGTTCGAACGAGATTCCTCTGTCAACTCGTTAGAAGTCTCGTTCGAACGAGGCTGTTCGAACGAGATCCAGTTCGTTCGAACGAACTGTCCCTTCTAACGAGATCTCGTTCGAACGAAGTTATCGAACGAGGCTCCCTTTCGTTAGAACGACTGGTCAATTCATTAGAAGCTCGTTCGAACGAATTCGTTCGAACGACCTGGGCAGGGGCTTCTAACGACCTACCAGATTCGTCCCAGATTTGTCTAATCTCGTTTTTTCACCATTCTTACTCCTCAAATCTCTTCTAAACTAAGTCCCAACAATCGTTTTAAGGTCTCTAAACAATCCTAAACATATTATAATCACATCCTAACACGTTTTGAAGGATTAATCCATCCTAACATCAACCAAATTTACAAATCTCTACACTTTTTCCCAATTTTTCAAGAACATGAACCCTAACTTTTTGAATCATGAATTAACCCAATATAAATCCGTTTTAATTTCTTCCAATCACAATTATTATGGAAATACTCATCTACCTATCATTATACATGCAATTCTCCTCAAGATTTCAAGTTCTAAGCTTCAAAATACATGGGTTTTCATTATCTTTCAAGAATAATTGATATTCTTCAATTTTCTAACATGGAAGGAACATTCTATGAATTTAAATCTAATTAAAACACTTGCCTTGATTGTCTCTGAGTTTGGATGATGGTTTGATGAAGATTTCTGCAGAATTTCTTCTCTTCTCCAAGCTTCTTCTCTAATGGTGGCTTAAGGTGGCTAGGGTTTTCTTTGGGAAAGTTGTAAACCTAATGATAGCCTCCGTAGCTTAATGGGTTAATATGGGTTGGTTAGTGGGCTTAGTGGGTTAAATCCACATCAGATTAAAACTCCCAATTTTCGTCACTTTTAATTCCTCAAAATGTAAAATTACCAAAATACCCTTTATGTTGCCGGTATGGCCTAAAAATACCCCGGGACCCAAACTACACCCCCGGCTAGTGTTTTCTGACTATCTCGACCCTTCCGGACGCGTTGGCGCACTCAAAACGACCATACGGATAATTGAAATAAAAATCACTTTTATAATTAAAATAATATACCAGGACGCGGCGGTCACACGCGTCTCAACAAAATTTCTAAAATGCCGTATATCAATCACACGACAAATTTTATAATTCCAAATTCATATATAATCATATATGCACATAATCAAATACCAACTCGCATCCCGTTAGTATTTATAACCCGGATTAATTTCCAATTAATTCACATTTAATTAATTAATCCCAAAAATAAATATAGCCAAAAGTACGGGGTATTACATACTTCCCCCCTAATAACTGAATTTCGTCCCGAAATTCGAAACTAGAAAGTAGCTGCTAAAAATAACTCTGGATAACGTTTGCGCACCTCATCCTCGCGCTCCCATGTGGATTCCTCGACATTGTGATGTCGCCACTGAACACGCACTAACAGAACTATCTTTGACCGTAGTTTCCTCTCGCTTTGGTCCAAAATAGCAATCGACCCCTCCTCGTAGGAGCTATCCGGCTGGGGATCGATGTCCTCCACAGCAATGTGAGAATGAGCCAGATTATCTCTAAGGTATTTCCTCAGCGAGGAAATATGGAACACATCGTGAATCCGATGCAAATGCTCCGGTAGTCCAAGTCTATACGCAACCGGTCCGATCCGCTCAATAATAGGAAACGGCCCCACATACCTTGGTGCCAACTTTCCCTTCTTCCCGAAACGCATAATCCCCTTCATAGGAGATACTCTGAGAAAAACCTGGTCCCCCACTTGGAACTCTCTGAAAAATCTCTTCGCATCAGCATAACTCTTCTGCCTGTCTTGAGCTACCCGAATGCGACTCCGAATCAACTCAATCCTTGCCGAAGTATCCTGAATCACTTTCGGCCCAAGTAGTTTGTTGTCCCCCACCTCTAACCAACATGCTGGGGAACGACAAGGCCTACCGTGCAATGCCTCAAACGGAGCCATGCCAATAGTGAACTGATAGGAGTTGTTGTAAGCAAACTCCACCAGTGGAAGGTACTGCTCCCATCCACCCCCAAAGTCAATAATGCACATGCGTAGCATGTCCTCCAACATCTGATTTGTGCGCTCAGTCTGCCCATCAGTCTGCGGATGATAAGCCGTACTCAACCGCAATTTCGTGCCCATGGCCTCTTGGAAACTCTCCCAAAACCTCAAACAAACATCTTGTCTCTGTCAGACACGATATTTAGGGGCACACCGTGAAGTCTCACAATCTCTGAAATGAAGAGCTGGGCATACTGTTCCGTAGTGTAGTCAGTCCTAACGGGTAAAAAGTGAGCGACCTTGGACAACTTGTCCACAATTACCTAAACGGAGTCGTGACCCCTCTGCGACGTAGGCAACCCCGTAATAAAGTCCATGGATATGCTCTCTCACATCCACACCGGGACCTCCAATGGCTGTAGCAATCCTGCAGGTCTCTGATGATCCACTTTTACAAGCTGACAAGTGGCGCATTTCGAAACAAACTCAGCTATATCTCTCTTCATATCGCTCCACCAATATTGGCGTCTCATGTCTTGGTGCATTTTGTCTCCTCCGGGATGTACCGCGAACCGTGAGCCGTGCGACTCTGCCATCACATCGTGTCGCAATTTCTCCCATTCTGGAACTACCAATCTCCCATTGAAGCGTAATCCTCCGTCTGAGCTAACGGTATAGGACTCGGCTCCCTCTGCTAGTAATCGAACTATTTGCTCCTGACAGAACGAGTCATTAACCTGTGCCCGTACTACCTTCGTGACAATCTGCGGTGTAACGGTCATCACAGACATGAAAGATCGGGCAACTGCATCCTGGTGTCCCAATTCCTTCCACTTAGCCTTCCACACCTCTGCCACCTCATCTACTGGCCTACGGCTCAACGCATCTGCTACCACGTTAGCCTTTCCCGGGTGGTACTGGATGTCGACCTAGTAGTCCTTCACAAACTCAAGCCACCTACGCTGCCGCATATTCAATTCCTTCTGCGTGAACAGATACTGTAGGGACTTGTGGTTCGTGAACAGCTGGAACATCTCCCCTAAAAGATAGTGCCTCCAAATCCGTAGGGCAAATACCACTGCCGCCAACTCCAAATCATGCGTGGGGTAATTCTTCTCATGAGGCTTAAGCTTACAGGAAGCATAAGCTATGGCCTGTCTCTCCTGCTGCAATACACCTCCCAGTCCTTGCAAAGATGCATCGGTGTAAACCAAATACTCAACTCCCGGTCTCGGCAATGCTAACACAGGTGCTGAGGTCAATTTGTCCTTCAATTCATCGAATGCCAACTGAGAGGCATCACTCCAGATGTAGGGCACACCCTTACGAGTCAGATGTGTCAAAGGACCTGCTATCTCCGAGAAACCCCGAAATAAACCTCATGTAGTATCCTGCTAGACCCAAGAAACTACGAATCTCCGTTGGTGTCGTGGGCTGTCCCCACTCCCTCACCGCTGATACCTTCCCCGGATCAACAAATATTCCCTGGTCGGAAATAATGTGTCCCAAAAACTGGACTTCCTTCAGCCAAAACCCGCACTTCTCATATTTTGCATACAACTTGTTCTGACGAAGTGTCTGCAAAACCTGCCTCAAATGCTCGGCGTGCTCCTCCTCTGTCTGGGAGTAAACCAGAATATCATCAATGAAGACAATGACAAACTGGTCTAGGAAATCCCTGAACACTCTGTTCATCAAGTCCATAAACACTGCTGGAGCGTTGATCAAACCGAAAGGCATAACCCGAAACTCGTAAGAACCATATCTCGACAAGAACGCAGTCTTCGAGACATCCTCCTCCCTGATACGCAACTGATGGTATCCCGATCTCAAATCAATCTTCGAGAAGAAAGAAGCTCCTCTCAACTGGTCGAATAAGTCATCGATTCGAGGCAACGAATACTTATTCCGTATCGTGACCTTATTCAACTCTCGGTAGTCCACACACAATCTCAGTGAACCGTCCCTCTTCTTTACAAACAAAACTGGAGCGCCCCAAGGTGAGGTACTCCTGCGAATAAAGCCCTGACCTAACAGCTGCTATATCTGATCCCGTAACTCCCTCATCTCAGCTGGAGCCATACAATACGGTGCGCGTGCTATAGGTCTCGTACCCGGTAGCAAATCTATAACAAAGTCTATCTCTCGACTGGGGGGTAAGCCTGGTATCTCCTGAAACACATCCGAATACTCCCTGACTACTGGGATAGAATCTAAAGGAATCACTACCTCCTTAGAGGTATCCTCCTCAATGTAATACAGATGAGCGGTCGATCCTCCCTCTGGGCGAGGCATCGCCACTACAAACATCTGTTGCCCCGGAATGGCAAAAATAATGCTCCCGCTGAAGCAATCAATCATGGCTCTATAAGCTACGAGCCAATCCATACCGATAATTAGATCATGAACATGCATATCTAATACCAACATGTCTGCAGGTAATACCAAACCACCAATCTCTACCCCCACTCCCCGGCATATAAAGAAAATAAGTGACCCACTCCCCAATGGTGAGTCGACACACGTCACTGTGCTCTCTGCCGTAGCTAACAATCCTAAATCTTTCGCGAAGTGTGTAGCTATAAAATAATGTGTAGCACCCGTATCAAACAACACCCGACCCATAGTGCCATGGATAGGAAACGTACCCTCAATCGCGGGCGATGCCTGTGGAACTGCAGCCTGGTGGACGTTGTAGACACGTCCATACTGTAGCTGCCCCTGCTGAGCTGGGACTACTGGAATGGGTGGCAATGCTGCCATCTGTGGCGGTGCGGGAAGAGCGACGGGAAACATAGGCCTCTGTGGCTCCTGGCGAGCACCCTGCTGCTGCTGCTGTGGGGCCCGGCCCCTATCAGGACAATCCTGTCGCTTATGGCCAGTCTTGCCACAAACAAAGCACTTCCCTGGGAAGTTCCCTCCTCTTTGTCCCTGTTGTCCCCGGCCCTGGTGGCCGTTACCGTTCCTCCCTTGGCCCTGCTGGCCCTGGTGAAACTGCTGCCCATTCTGCCCCTGTTGGCCCGGATGGCCGTTTGGACCCTGATGGCCCTGACGGAAACCTCCTTGTCCCTGCCTGTAGTTCCCTGACCGGAACCTCTTATTATCCCCCTGCTGGGAGCTCTGCTCATTCTGTCTCTGCCCCTGACCAGATTGTGCCCCGCTGGCACCATGTCCTCCAGTCCTGCCCTGATGGCTAGACTCCCCCGACCTCTTGCCCTCGGCCATATGAAAACGGTGGTCTTGGCAGTGTAACAAAGAAGCGTTAACCACATCAGAATACGTGGCCAACGAAAGGTTCCCCAACAGATGCTGACGGATCCTCCATGTCAACCCGTCCGTGAACTTCTCAATCTTTTTCTTCTATGTTGGTATCTCATCTGGAACGATATTCAACAGATTCGTGAACTCGGCCTCATACTCGGCCACAGTCTTACCTTCCTGCTTCAGACTCATCAATTTCCTCCTCATTTCCGTATGAACAGCTGACGGAAAGTACTTGCGGTCGAACCGCACCCAGAACTCCTGAATCGTGAGAGTATCCCTCTCCTCCATGGTGGTAATAGACTCCCACCACTGTAGCGCAGATCCAACTAGCTTGAAAGTAGCTAGCACCTGTTTCTGAACGTCCGTGCACTCATACATCCTTAAGTGCCTCTGCATATCCTTCCTCCACTGGCTCGAGACTACCACATCTGAGCTACCTGCAAACTCTGGCGGATGCGCTTTCTGAAAAGCGTCACGTACACGCTCCCAAGCAGACGGGAATGCATTAGCCTGTACTGGCGCGGCAACCGACGCCTGAGGTGGTGCCTGCTGAACAACGGCAATGGCGGCATTTACCGCTTGGGCTACTATAGCTGCAACCTCAGCGGCATTCATCATGCCCTGAACTGGAGCGGGCTGGGGTTCGGGCGTTGCATCCCTGGGAACTCGTTGTGCACGTCGTGGAGGCATCTGAAATAAGAACAAAGTTTATAAGTTCGCTGTTTATAAACTTAAAATAGCTGAAGAACGAAGCATACACAAAAAGAGTACAACAGTCCTAAAATATAGGGCTCTATATCAAAGAAACTTAGCGGAAACATAATAAGCCGTCAGATCCTAAAGGACACTAGAACCTGATGCTCTGATACCACCTGTGACACCCCGACTAATTAAATACCGGGTAGCTACTCCTTTATTAAATTAATTCAAAATGCCAAGTTGGTCCAGTTAATAGCATCACTGTCGAAAATATTTTAATGATTACTAACCACCTAGTATTTAAAAAGAAAGTGCCAAATTTTAATTAAAGTCTGATTAACATGCAACAAGTGTAATAAAGAATAATAACACCATTCACCATAATGAAGTAAATAGAATGACCATCACATAACGTAAATAAAGTATGGAGGAAAAACTCCTCACTACAATCCCACAACTGGAAAGTAAACTAAATACTAAAACATTACATGCCAAAGTCTGAAAACTGAAATGGAATTGTAACTCTAATAGAAATGGGCAACATGCCCTACAACTAATAGATAATGAATCTGGAATCCAAGTGATAGAAGCGCCTACAAGCAAATCCCTGTAGCTTCCACAAACAGCTACAGCTCGTCACCTGAATGAATATCCTATGCATGGTGTCCTTGTGGCTGGGCACCTAAAATGGTTTTACAAAGAAAAATAGATTTGAAAAGCAAACGGGTCAGAGCCCGAATGTGGAGTTATATTTTAAAAACCTGCAAGTGCTTTAAAAACATTTAAAACATTAAATGCAAAGTACATGTTAGGACGTGCACTCACATGATATTCTCACCTCTCGTCTAAATGTGCACTCCTAACGTAAGTACCCATCTACAACGACACAAACCACTAGCTAAGTGACATCATCTCTAGCTAGACTATCATAGGTCTTACCCATATTACTCGGTTCTATTAACACTATAACGCTCGTAATTAAGTAGGGGTTTAACGTAAACTCAGATGCTCAATATGCAATATATATCACTATCAGTTAACTCGTTATATTTCTCGAAACAATACCGTAATTATATTCACAACATTAACATGAAGGTTCCCATTAATTAAGTGTATATTATTCACATCATAAATATACAATATAAGCACCCCGAGAACTAAGCTGCGGTGCACACATACTCTGCTATCCATCCCGGTACATCACGTACATAAGGATTACATATTCCGAATCTCTCAGGAATAGTTCACAGATAACAACATCACAAATAATGGAGGCGAACACAGTCACATCACATAGGTCACGCACATACCTACGCTCCTACGATCAGCGGACTTATTAATATCCCAATAAGTCTTTCTATGACCTATGTTCATCAAGGTAACCAGTCTAAATCCGGGCAACACAAGGATTAGAGGGCCCTAAGCGAACGCAAACCTCCCGTGATAGCAAGTATGGTAGGTATGTCATACACACAATTCATATACCAATACTAAGTAAACACACATCTTAGTAATCCCGTAGTTTAATCGTAGTACATATCGCTTTCTCGTACTAACTTATAATTATCACAATTTATACTATTCCGGTTTATAATCATACGCACCTTAATTTATTCTCTCGTCGTAGTAGACACTCACGTCTCAACCCAAACCGTCCATTTAATATAACTCTCGTATATAATTTCCCTATTCATAAATACCCGAATGTCCCAATTCTATCATTACAACATCAACGGAATGATATCTATATCCTCGAACAAGTTTACGGGACTCCAAAAATCAAAACAGTCCAAAAAGGCCCAAACTGTCAACTCGTTAGAAGTCTCGTTCGAACGAGACTGTTCGAACGAGATTCCTCTGTCAACTCGTTAGAAGTCTCGTTCGAACGAGGCTGTTCGAACGAGATCCAGTTCGTTCGAACGAACTGTCCCTTCTAACGAGATCTCGTTCGAACGAAGTTATCGAACGAGGCTCCCTTTCGTTAGAACGACTGGTCAATTCGTTAGAAGCTCGTTCGAACGAGTTCGTTCGAACGACCTGGGCAGGGGCTTCTAACGACCTACCAGATTCGTCCCAGATTTGTCTAATCTCGTTTTTTCACCATTCTTACTCCTCAAATCTCTTCTAAACTAAGTCCCAACAATCGTTTTAAGGTCTCTAAACAATCCTAAACATATTATAATCACATCCTAACACGTTTTGAAGGATTAATCCATCCTAACATCAACCAAATTTACAAATCTCTACACTTTTTCCCAATTTTTCAAGAACATGAACCCTAACTTTTTGAATCATGAATTAACCCAATATAAATCAGTTTTAATTTCTTCCAATCACAATTATTATGGAAATACTCATCTACCTATCATTATACATGCAATTCTCCTCAAGATTTCAAGTTCTAAGCTTCAAAATACATGGGTTTTCATTATCTTTCAAGAACAATTGATATTCTTCAATTTTCTAACATGGAAGGAACATTCTACGAATTTAAATCTAATTAAAACACTTGCCTTGATTGTCTCTGAGTTTGGATGATGGTTTGATGAAGATTTCTGCAGAATTTCTTCTCTTCTCCAAGCTTCTTCTCTAATGGTGGCTTAAGGTGGCTAGGGTTTTCTTTGGGAAAGTTGTAAACCTAATGATAGCCTCCGTAGCTTGATGGGTTAATATGGGTTGGTTAGTGGGTTTAGTGGGTTAAATCCACATCAGATTAAAACTCCCAATTTTCGTCACTTTTAATTCCTCAAAATGTAAAATTACCAAAATACCCTTTATGTTGCCGGTGTGGCCTAAAAATACCCCGGGACCCAAACTACACCCCCGGCTAGTGTTTTCTGACTATCTCAACCCTTCCGGACGCGTTGGCGCACTCAAAGCGACCATACGGATAATTGAAATAAAAATCACTTTTATAATTAAAATAATATACCATGACGCGGCGGTCACACGCGTCTCAACAAAATTTCTAAAATGTCGTATATCAATCACACGACAAATTTTATAATTCCAAATTCATATATAATCATATATGCACATAATCATATACCAACTTGCATCCCGTTAGTATTTATAACCCGGATTAATTTCCAATTAATTCACATTTAATTAATTAATCCTAAAAATAAATATAGCCAAAAGTACGGGGTATTACAAAGCCATATTATCCAAATAACAACAACTTGCTATTATACTACTTACCATAATGTCCCGCAGTAAAACAAAGACGAAAAACATTTATTTCAAGATTAACAATTTTAAAAATGTGTGCAATAATTTAATGCATGAAATATCAAAATATTTATTTATAATTAAAATAAAATTACAGGCACTATTTAAAAACCAATACATGAAGCAATAAAGCACACACATATTTTCAAAAAAATAATCACGTGTATTTTATAAACACTGCGTGTACTTTGAAAACTGATATCAAACTGGTTATTTCCGCTGACGCGGACCTATATCAATATGTGATTCAATACCAAATCAAAATCAAGGACTTTTAAAATTAGAATGAAAATTCAATAATATTCATTAAGCACATTCAACTAACAATTACAAATGTTGATAAATATAACTTATATATGAAGAATCCAAACATAAATGCATAAAAAATACAAAATCAAAACATATACATATATAACATATAAAAAGCTATTCAATCACATGAATGAATATTACAATGAGTCTCTTGAATCAAAATAAATGACATATACTTATTGTAATCGATCGAAAATAGAAAAACCAACTGCTGATAAAGATAAACTTACAAATAATAGAGTCAAGTGATACAGGTAGAATCGATTAAGAACATTGTAATCGATTATAGGACAGACGATCAAAGCATAAAATTGATGTTATTTTCGATTTCGAAGAATAGTCGTTAGTTGCAGAGAAAACTACAATAGCCGATTAGGTTTATGATTTTTTTAAATTGAAAGTATTTATATATTGAACCTAATCGTTTAAAATTTTGTTCATTGATTTTGTTGTTCAAAATTATTAGTACAAGAAATAGACAGTAAAAAAACAAGAGGTACAAAAACTTAAACTATTCCTTATCCTTATTTATGAAGGAAGCCATTCTATCGAGGAGAGCGACAGCATTGTCACAAGTGGGGTTGAACAAGTGAAAAACATGGTCCTCCCCTTTGACATCCATAAACTCCACCTCTCCTCCCCACCCACTCTTACCTAACACCTCATGATAAATCCGTCCCCTATCCCTCAAAATATCCTTCTCAGCAACACTAACCAGCACCCTGCTGCACCCCAGGCTCTTTAGGTTCGGATCCAAAATCGGGTTGAACAACGGATCATCCGATCCGCTAGACTCCGGGTTCACAAAAGCCCACAACTTGTCCGAAAACGTTTTCTTGTCCATGTGGTCACCCTCAGCACCCACTGGTTCCACCCCACCAAAATAAGGATGGACCAAAATAATCCCAGCAAGATTAAATTTGACCCCATCAAGAAGACCCTGGCCGATCCGGATAGCCAAGTTGTGGGATATGTTAGCACCTGCACTATCCCCAGCGAAAAACACACGTTGAAAATCAGCATAATCATTCAGCCAACTGTCATTAGGACACCCAGAAAAAATCCAGTTGAGAGCTTCCCAACAATCATCATAAGCAACAGGTAGATGATGTTCTGGGGCTAACCTATAATCAACAGAAACAGCGATAATATTGGCTTGTGAGACTAGAATGTTGAGATGGGTGTGGTACATAGGGGAGGAGGCACTTTCGGCCACGAATCCTCCCCCGTGAAAGTAAACGAGGAGAGGGAGTTTTTGAAGTGGATTGGTGATTTTGGGTATGTAAAGTCTAGCAGAGTTGTTGGTTTCGGGTGAGATTATAACGTCTTTGGATTGAACCCCGGTCGATGGATCCACTGATGCGGGGAGTTTGGGAGCGAACCTTTCGACTTTGCCGTCTTTGTAGATGCGTAACAAGGGGAAAAAATCGTAAACGATTTCATTTTCATTTTCATCTTTGGTTGAAGCCATTGGATATATAAAAGAGAGAGAGAGAGACAGAGAGTGGTTATTATTAAAAAAGTGATACTTTGAATGGAAATTATAGCGTGGGATAAATAGACTTTTCCGAAAGTGGTTGGTTGCAGGGGCAGACAGGTGTTTGTGTTTATATGGTTGTGGATCAATGAAAGGGTAGAAATTAGGAGGTTCATTCAGGGACAGAAGAAAGAGTAGACTAATCCAAGCTGTCGGCTCGAATTTTACATAAATTTAACCCAACAGCTATGCAAGTCTGCCGGCCAACTAGCATGACATACCAACGAATGTAACGATAAAATAAAAATTAACAAAAAAAAAACATGAATCCACCAAATGAGTTCAATCACCAGACAAAACAAAATTGCAAGGCGATGCCATCTAAGAACATGAATGAGATCTTGTTAATCAAATTAATTGAAAAAATAAATAATATGCAATTATTAATTATATTTATCACAATTAATACAATCTCCCTACGGTAAATTTCTTCTATTTGTAGTGCGCAAGGTTAATGAACAATTGTCTTTCATGGTAAAATGAATTTCGTTTCGAAAGTAGCACTACTTCAATTCTCAAAGAACTTATGAAAGTAATTATATGTTATTCTCTCTCGAGGAATATAGTCAAAAATAAAGGATAGAGAAATTTATGAGTTTTCGAAATTCATGCACAAGAATGACGACGGAGTGTACTATATTAGGCAACCTTTCTAAATAAACACAGCCTTTCGAAATATACAATATTTTCCAAACAATCATGTCTTTATGAATGATCATAACTTTTCACAAATATACATAGACACTTAAAAAGGGTCACATAATTTGAATAGTCACAAGTCATGTGACCATTAAAATAAAATTTAAATGCAATTTTCTCTTAATTAATTGTATTCATTTACATTACTAATTTAAAAAAAATGTAAAAATGTAATGGAAAGGGAGAGAATAGTGAGTATTAGACTGGATGTACATAGTTCAATACATTTATGCCCTGTTTGATTGCGCAAATTGTTTGATTATGTAAATTGGTTCATTGTGAATTATAAATGAGTGGATTTGAAAGGAGGTTAATTCAATTTTACGCAATGTTTGGTAATCTGAGATTGATGTTAACGTTCTATGAGAAAAAAAGATAACAACAAATTGAGAGAGGGAGGGGGAGAGGTGGAAGGTGCATGCACTTTATGTGTTTTCACATTTTTTGTGAAATGATCTAATTTTAGATTTTATACATGAGCTAAAATTGAGCAATTAATGAATTATTTCATTAATGAAATCAAACAAAATTAATGGGTCAATTTATAAATAGACCAATTTATTAATGAGTCAATTTACAATTTTGAAACAACCAAACGGGGCCTTAGGATCTACATCCATATGGCAGAATCAGTTGGGGTGAGTCAGTTTGATTATTGGAAAAATAAGAGTATCAAGAAGACTTTGATTTCCCTGATTGATCGAGCCGAAAGGTTCATATCTCGCCCCTATGTTGGGGTGAGTCAGTTTTTTACCAATGATTTCTTTGCTGAGGAGGAGCGTCCCATTGCTCCAATTGATAAAGCCCTTGCTATGAATTTTCCTGAGAACAGTGTCCCCCTTTTGTTAATCCCCTCATATTTGCCCTCTTATACTGAGTGGTTATCTTTTTATTCTGTGTATAACCCATACCGTGTAGCCCAGCAGTTTGGTTACGACCAAGGAGCCCCTCTATTAAGTCATTTTACTCGAGAAAAGCCCACCAATTTTCTTTTACCTGTGCCAATTATCTGACTTCCATTATTGTTAGTCTATGCGCCAATTACCCAGCCAATGCCGTAGTCCCAAGCAAAGGGGCTCGAGGGGGAGGTCATCTATGTACATGAACGTATTCTGGCAGAATCAATTAGTTCATTTTCAAACCAACCTCTTAAAGGAACTCCGATACCCTGAAGTTGAGAGATTCCTACCCACAGAGTTGGGTTTAAGAAATTGCACCACCTCATCATCTATTTTTTCTCTTATTACTGCTAACACCAATGTTCCCTCCGAACTTCCCCCATTAGCTCCCGTGGACCAGGCGGTTGTGAAAAAGAAAAAAGTCTCCCTCCCCGTCGAGGTTACCGTCATTTCCCCTGGTCCCTTGAGGCCAATTGAAATAACTGAATCCCTATGCGGTGCCTCGTCCGGGGCAGCAGCTAGGGCCACCCAAAAGGTTCATCTGAAGAAACTCAAAATCATCTCCCAACCTCCGACTGACCATACCCCCGATCCTAAAGTCACCCAAGAGGTGAGCCTAATGTTTGATCAGCTTCTCTAAACCTGGGAGAATTTTAGTGAAGAAGACAGGGCATTTATGTCAGCCCATATGGCTTCTATGGGTTTCTTGTATGCTCCTCGCACTGCTAATAGTGGTAAGAAGAGAAAGGCGATCAGTCCTCTCAAGCTCGTGATGGAGGAGTCGTCTGATTTTGGCAAGGAGGAGCTGCCCGAGGAACATGATGCTATGGATGCTGGTGGTAATGATGATGAAAATGAGGATGAGGAGATAAAGAAGATAGTGGAAGAATAAGAATAAGAAGAAGAATAAGAAGAAAAAGAAGAAGAAGGAGAGGAAGAGGAGTCTGTATTGGTTCAGAGGCGTAGGTTAAGGAGGATGATTTCTCCTTCGAAACCTGCCTCGCCTCCTCGAGATTATGAGGTTCTGGAAGATGTGTCAAAGGAAGAAGTAATACCCTCAATCCCTCTTGCTTTGAATGTATTCTTCTTTTCTTTTCATGCTAATAATTCCATGTTGCCCTAACTTGCCTTGTCTCTTTTTCAGATTGATGCGTAAGGTGATGCGCACGATGACGTCGAAGAGGATTATCCCTTCGAGAGAGATGCCCCTACTACTTCGCAGGTAATCTCCCATTTACCCCTAGGGGTAGTTATATCTGATACTTCGTCTGAGTATAGTAGTAGTTATTCTCCTGATCCCTCTTTTTTACACGAGCAGGCTGGTCTTGAGAGGGATGTTCCTGATATGAGAGCTATTGAGGATATATCCAAGTCCCTTGTGCTTGTATCTTCGTTGCCTGTGGTGAGTTTATTTTCCTTACTTGTTTAAGTTATTGTTGATCTTTCAAGTTGTTATTCTAACTTTTAACTTCTATATTGCAGGCTCTCGCACTTGTTCATACTACTCCCTTAGTTCCCCTTCCATCAAATAACCAAATGCTTATATCCCTGTTCAGACCTTCCATCCTGAACAAGGAAGGCGCCGATCTTGCTGGGGTGGGTTAGGGGGTGGGTGGACAAGAACCTATTGCTGAGGCAGGGGGGATAGCAGGCAAGAATAAGTTACTGAAGTCAAGGGGATAATAGGCCAGAGCAATTTGCTGCAGTCGGGGGTGGGGTGTGATTTCCCCCCAAAGTCAACAACCTTTGGTAGCTCTGGGTCCCATTGAGGAGGAAGATATGGTACAAATGGCCACTCGCGGATTCTCCAACGAGCATCTTCCTGAGGTACCTTTATTCTTTCATATATCTCCTGCATATAAGCTTATTAATTTTGCCAAGTAATGTTGGGTTTTAAGATTCAAAATCTCCCATAACTGAGAGTCAGGCGGGCTTAGTAGTGTAGGACTTTATAATTGAAATCTACCATAATCGAGGGTCAGGCGGGCCTAGTCTTATAGGCATAATCCCCCATAACCGAGGTTCAGGAGGGCCTAGTCTTATAGGCATAATCTCACATAACCGAGGGTCTGGAGGGCCTAGTCTTATAGGCATAATCTCTATGTTTGAAAGATATTTTGTACGTGCTTTTCTCCTTTATTTGTTGCATTTCAGGTGGAGGTCGATCAGCCTGCAATCCGTAGGCCCGAACTGAACCTGTTGCTCAGGAATTAATTCAAACGAGGAGCTTAGCTGGAGTTGGTTCTTTTGGTGAGGCCCCTGGGATTGGTGATGCTCCTCAGATTCAAGCGAGTGATAGCGCCTCATATACCTAATGTCCCTCTGCCAGTGATAGAATTTTTAGCATACATCCCCCTGAGCTAGCCCTCGAAGTGGTTATGAGGCAGACATTATCCAATTTTCCTTCTGTTTTAACAGAGGGTCCTCGCCTATTAATCGAGTAGTTGCTGGTTCATTTTTCTTCGACGTTTACCACCCGCTGCCTTCAGCCGATTCCTGGAATGATGGCATGTCGTTTACTTGGTCTCATGATGATGTTGGAGGAAATCCTCAGCACTCCTCTTTTGTCCCTTAGCCCTGATACAATCAAGACCTTACTGGGAAGAGTTAATGTGTTCATTAATGATGGATTTTCTATGACTTGGCTGGTAGAGTTGCTGCGTAATTTTAAGAAGGTTGATCTTCTTGCTCTTTATCATCGCCTCCAAAGTTCACATCGTTCGCAAGTGGTGATCTCAGAATAGCTTGCAAGTCTGGAGTCCAAATTGGTGGTATCTGAGCAAGGAGTACAAGAGGCCCATGAGGCAGTCTCTCGTGCGGAGGCTGAGCTATTTGAGAGAGAGCGAGAGGTAGAATCCATCCAG
Source organism: Sambucus nigra (assembly GCA_949130495.1). Taxonomy (NCBI): domain Eukaryota; kingdom Viridiplantae; phylum Streptophyta; class Magnoliopsida; order Dipsacales; family Adoxaceae; genus Sambucus; species Sambucus nigra. The sequence goes on from OX422221.1 coordinate 294,054,647, forward strand.
CAGACAATGGAACTTTGTTAAAAAGATTTAGCTGACCTTATTTCAGACCAAAGAAACCTTGAACAGATTCTTCCCCAATATCACCACAGACTTCTTGGATCGAAAGACCTTCGTTTTATTATGGACAACCCCCACCTCTTTCATTCGATGTTGCTATCGTTTTCTATTTCTGCTTTTTTTTGGATTTTGGATTTTGCTTGCTTGTAACCACAACTGTTTCTTTTTGATGAAAAAAGTAACATTGGTGACTTTTGGTGTCTTCTTTCCTTTATGTTGTTTCGATTGAATATTGACTAAACTTACTACGTCAATGCTAATTACGTCATGCATGATGACGAAAATGAACAGTCAACTTGTAAAAGTACGGTATTGATTGAGTCCTTTTTACAATGATTTTCATAAATATTAAGGTTTTTAACATATCAGCCCCCTGAAGTTTAGGGTAGCCTCAATTGAGTCCCCGATTTTTAATTTTCTCAATTAAGTACTCAAAGTATCACATTGTTCCAGTATCATCCAAATTCAAGAGGTCCATTAATACCATTGATTGAAATTGATACGTGTCACTTATGTGATGGGCTAAATTCATCCTTAACTATTGGGAACAACTATGTTAACACTTGTAAATAATATATCTTTGTGCTATTATTTTCACGTCATTAATGCATTAATACGTTCTGATTTTAAGTAAATCTAAAACACAAATAATTATTTAAATTTTACTGATATTTTTAAATTAATTAAAGTCTCGTTACCTATCTATTGTTGTATCATCCTGCTTCATAGCTTTGTCACATATATAACTTTATTATTTTATATGCTCTTGTCACATCTGCACGTGTTAGTATTTATAATTTTATTAATTTATATGTTGGTGTCACATCCGCATGTATTAGTATATAATAAGGTATGTATCTCCATCTCCTCCATCAATTAATTTTCTTTATCAAATCTTGAAACTATATATGTGATGGTAAACATGACATAGAAGAAGTTAGCCATAAAAATCCCCATATTCAATACATTTATGAGAATTTGGAAAATAATTAAATAATACTTAAGTAAAATTATATAATATAATTGATACTACCACCTTTTAAAAACTATGAGATAAACCCCCAAAGTAATTTTCAAACTAACGCAGTGTTATAAAATGCATGAAAACTGACCATGCATTAGTTTAATGATGTTAATGTGCATGTATGGCAATATTTTAAAAGACTAGGTGTAAACCCGCACGATGCGCCGACTAGACGATTGTGTACACATGTTTAAAAATAAGCATGTTTCTTGAAAAAGTAACATTACAAATGCGAGGTACCATACTATTAATTATAGCGATTTTGTTATATACATATTTAATTTCAATGTGAGCTGCTTAAAATGTAAAAATAAAAAAGAAAAAGAAAAATGCTTCCAACTTGTGCATAAATTTAGTGAAGTGGAGTGACTGTTAAAAAAATTCACAAAAGAATAATAATAAGTATAAAAATCGTTTTACATGTAGTAGTAAACAAAACTAATTATGACCGACAAAAGATAATCATTCAGTTTGAGAATTTGTCATATTGGGGTTTCATGGATTGAATTTATTAAACATAGTTTCATGTTTGTTAAAAATAAGTGTAAATACCAGTAAACTACATCAATAATTTCATATTTACGGGTTTCCTCATTTTAAAAATCCGATAATAAATCCCTTGAAATATCGACCTCCCACAATTAACATAATACCGTTTAAAAAATATGATTAAACCATTAACACAAAAATATTAAACTACCCTCCATTGGACATGGCATTTTTTTATTATTAAGAAAACACTAATTTCTAAAAAAAATCCAAAATTATAAATGATTAACAAAAAAATTGTCTAACCACTATCTACCACCCATGAGCTTTACCCAACTTCACAGCTTCACGAAAACACACCTCTATGTAATAGTATATAGTACATCAATTACAAAGACGATAGTAAACTAAAAATGGAAGTTACCCCAAGGAAAAAAATGAAAAAGAAAAAGTGTTATTATGGTGTCAATAACCTGTTGTATGTGTTTATACATACACAAACCCAAACGCCCATATCACACCCACACATCCACAATCATCTATCCATTTATAATTCTAAATATAGCCAACATAAATTATTTTGGAAAAATGTTAAACATACAGAAAGTTTAGAATAAAATGTTAAAATCATAAACCTTATTATGGTGTCAATAACTCGCTGAACTAAACTCGGAATTAAAAACGCCATATAATTGCAAATTCAAAAATGAAACAATTGACATAATCCTACATAATTATTACACATAAGAACTAATGGACATACATCTAATAATTCATACATTATAAACCCACGAATCACAGAGGCATTTTCGATATATATATTGCATGAAAATGCTAGTAAAACCAAACCCCTCATCGTCTCCGCCAAACCCTTCACCGTTTCATTATACTCCATTTTGGCCTTCTTCATTATCTTCATATTCTCAACCTCCTCGACTTTCTCTTCAGCCCCGCCATCGCGTCATACTGGTCCACCAAAAAAGAATCCATCACACTCATAAACCCAAACAAATACCTATAGAACGTCTTCACTTGAGAATATAAACTCTCCATGTTACCCATCAACGACGCCTCCTTGACCAAACCCAACCCCAATTTATTATCGAAATTCAATTCATTTTGGTAAATCTTATCAAAGACGTGACCGTAAAATTTCTAAAAGCCCTTGTCGGTGTCTGAGTAACCGAAGAAAATGAAATTTGAGAAAAAATTGAAGACATTAGGGATAGTATTGGAAGTGGAATTATAGGGATTGGGGTTGGAGATCAATGGATGATATATAAAAGATATAAAATACCGAAGATAAAGGATAGTTTCCATAAGGTAGAGAAATAGTTATGCAGGCAAGCGAAAAGATTTTTTTCTTGGAGAAAAATCTAGAAGACCATTGAAGAGGCTTTTCGTTTGAAAGAGGAAAGAGAATACCAAGAGGATTTTTATGGGTAGCGAAAGAATTTTTGTGGGTTTAAAACTTTGTTGACACGTGGCCAACTTGAAATTTAAGGAGAATTTACTACCTTGTATAGCATTATAGATTAGTATATAGATATAGATAATGTAAGGATGTGGGGCAATAGTTACATTGATACAAGATTCAATACACTAAATCAACCATTTTTTTAACGCTTTTAGTCTTTTATAATTGAGTTTTCTAATGTTTTTTTTGCTTTAGGAATAATGTGGTGGTAAAATCATTTATAACCAACTCAGATCATTGGTAAGAGAAATTTTACTAACGAGGAGTAACCATTACATAAAACTAGCACACGCAAGTCGCGCGATGCGCGGACGTACTACAATGTTTATTAAAAATATAATAAAAAAAATTAACTATAAAAGTAGCATGGCATGTTAGAATATTTGTTGGTGTGAGTAAATTACAAACTTTAAACCCAAAGTAAAAAATCCTAACCATTAGAATAATATAGTTAAAAATGTAAATAAATATAACAAATAATAAAAATTATAATAGATTATATATGCATAAATGGCTAAAGAGAGCAAGTGGATGAAAATATTACACATTACCCTTGAGGTTGAAAGTACATTCTACTTAAAATAAATTCCAATTGCCAGAAATAAATTTAAGAAATCAAAGAAAATCAACCAATTCAATCGCCAAATAGAACAAATGGAAATATATCACATGAACGAGGTATATAACCCGGTTATTTAAAAATATGTTATGTAAAAAATTATGATTTCAAGGTGTCTTTGATAAACTTATATAATTATTTTCTATAAGAATCCATACCGACAAAAATAATCCATTAATGAAATATGAAACTACAATATAAAAAATTTGTTTTCTTTAGAGTAACAACTATTGTATAAATAAAAGATAAATCATGCAACTCTACAAAAAAAAGTTACTTTTAATCCACTTGACACACATAATTTATAAATGACAAACAACAAATCGTAAACTACTCGTAAATAAAATATTTTAATACAACAACCAAACTCATTACACCCAAAATCACTGTTGATGTCAAAAAATGGATTTGATCCAATTTTATAATCACAGATAAAATATAGAATTGTAATGAGATAATTAAAAGAGACACATAAGGTTTTAAAGTGGTTCGGCTATGTAAGAAAGCCTACATCCACTGTTATGGTATTGATTTCAAAGATTATTGAAAGCTAGGTACTCTTGTCAATAAGAATATCCTAGAATCCATTATATCTTGCCTTTGACGAAAGGAATACAATGTATTTATAGTGACCCGAAGATCAAGGGTTGGAATGCCTTTATACATGTAAACATTTACACCCGTAGACAATGAATTTAATGGTTGGTTATATGAACCATGTGCGATAAGACCTTTGGTTGTACTTCCCGTGTGGTGACTTTTCATTTATATTGATGGTCTGCACTCTTCACGTTGTTCGGCATGCCTACTGAGAAACTATCTGCTGACTAGGATTTATACCGTGTAGGGAGACACTTGTCCACTTCTGATTGGTTCACGTTGATCGATAATTTTTTGTATCAATAGAAGTCCCCAATACTTCATCCTTGATGCTTTTATTTAAAGGATGGAATATATTTTCTTCAATGTATGCCAAGATGTCGGACTTGTAAAAAGTTTCCACGTTTTGATTTTACAATTGCATTTTTATAAATAATTTGAAAATTAGCAAACCGTTAAAGGATAAATTAGTATTTTTGTGTTATCAGAACTGAAAATCCGTCAAAATGTCAATCGTCGAAGTAGGTAATCATTTTACACACGATTTCCCAGGTAAGCTATAAAAGGTGAGATTTTGCCGGATTTTCTGTACTAAACCTTTCCAAGCTTTCGTACTCTACTTCTTTTCCAAGTTCTCTGTTTCTGAGCTTTTTCTTTGCATTCTTCCTTCGTTTCAGCCTCCATTTTTTCTATAAGCTTTCTTTTTCCCCTTGCATTTTTCTTTCTGTCTTTCTTTTACTATAGCCATGATTTATATCGTACATGGAAATTCCTTAGAGGAATTTAGGTGGGAAAGGAATATCCTGATTAGGTTGAATTAGACATGCCCATACCCCTTGTTTAGGTGCTGTCATTGCCTGATGATCACTGGATTCCTTCTCTGTTCATTACAGAATGTGGCTTCACATTTCCCCCCAATAGGTTTTGTTTAGAATTTTGTCAATACTTTGATGTTGTCCCAACTAGGGTAGCCCCCAATACTTGTAGAGTGGTCAATGGGATTCATAGTCTGAATCAGATACATGGAACCCACATTGGTATCCCAGAGCTGATGTTATGTTACAAATGGGTTACTAGTGATAGTACGTACTATATGAAAACTAAGTTCGCCAACAGGTCCTTAGTTGTCAATTTTTTAGGCTCCAATAATGATTACTATGATTATAGAGTCATATCTAAGAATTGGTAACATGCTCCTTTACCAACAAGAGAGGTTTATAATGGACCCTAGGTGCCCTCAAGTGGGTCATATCATAGATTGTTGGTTTTATTGTTGTACTCCTCTATTTTATTTACCAATTATTTGATAATATGTTAATTAATAATTTTTGGTCTTGTTTCTATTTTTGCATAATTGAGAGAAAGAAGAGGATGTCAATATACGTGAATTGAAGTTTTTTTGGAGCGTTCATCAAAGAATTGGTGAGGAACACCCCAGAGCTGCCTCTTATCTGCTGTATTACATGAGCTCTATAACTTCGTTTGTTGCTCGGCCTACCACTTCTACAGTTATTGACCCCATCAATCTTGAGGAAGAACCAATCCATACTTCCTCTGTTGAAGAGTCTGTTGGTGCAGAAAAGGATTTAGGGACTTCTTTATCTTTTGAGTCTTTGGATGTTTCAATCATTCCCTCTTCTCCACTCCCTGCCATGGGAAAGAGAAAAATCCCTGACTTGATTACTGGAGCCTTGTCTCCTCCTGCCAAGAAAGCTGCTGGGAATGCTAAGAAGCTAGAAAAAAATATCCAGGGTTCTGAGAAGGATAATGTCCCTCAAGTCATCACTCCAAAGGAAGTAAATATTACTGCTCCTCACTTTAGGAGGTTACAGAAAGGCTTGCCGGAGAAGCAAGTGGAAAAAGCTCTGTCGACCAGGAATTGGTCGAGAAAATTTAGGAAGACTGGACTGTTACTGAGTCATCCTCCATTAATATTCATCCTGGTGTTTCTAGGAAATTAATCAAGACTGGTACTCACTCTGCTAACAGAGTAGCTCTTGCCCCTCTGTTGAGACTGAAATTGGCAAAAAATGTTTTCTAAATTTTGGCAATGGTAATACTTTTTCATTAGTTTCCTCTTTGATGTCTTTTCCTCTTGATGCTCCTTCTAATCTGATGTTGTTCTTTATGCAATTTTTAGAAGACTTTAATCAAATGCTTGAGAAGGATGAGCATGTCCATTCTTCTGGTGGAGAAGTTAAAGAGGCCCTTGATGGTTTAAGGAAGTTTATTGAGGCCTCTAGGCAATTGTTAGGGTCCAAGCAGAAGACTTGGGATGAGGAGATATAAAAGGCTATTAATAGGGCCACTCTTTCTGAAGGAAAGTTAGTCACTGTCAAGACTAGTTTAACAGTTGCTAAAGGAAGGTTAGCCACTGTTGAAGCTAATTGATCTTCTACTGATAATAAGGCCAAGCTGGATGAGGAATAAGGCCAAGTCTCATGATATTTGTCGAGGAGAAAGCTGTTGGTCTGTCCTCTGAATTGATCACAGAGAAAGCTAAAAATAAGAAGCTTAAAGATGAATCCTTCAATAAGGGATGAGATAAAGAGTTTCAAGCTGTCTTTGCTTAGATTGAGTTTGTGAGAAAAAAGACTTTTAAGGATGGCTGGTAGAAAGCCCTTAAAGAGGTTGGCGCCCTAGTAGAATCTGAATTATTTCTGAGGCGTGATCCGGGCTTTCCTCCCAATTTAGAGGAAGAGTTTGATGATGATGAAGGATTTGGAGAATCTTCCCTTCAACCTGTTGGGTCTACTTTGAAGACCATTAATAAAGATTCCCTTTCTATCAGCCATCCTTCTGGAAGTAATGTCCAGGACAAGGAGATGGTTTAACTCCTTGTTCTTTTCTTTTTATGTTTCTCTGCTTTGTAATAAGATTAATAGTTTGAACAAGTTATAACACCTTTTTGGTCATCAATGAAATCATTTCATCTTTCTCGTTATATGTATTATGCTTATCACATTTTTTTTTTTGCTTGGTTGAATGAATTCTCATACTTGTGTCGTGATTGTTCAGTAATCATACTTGTTCACTTATACTTGCAATTTTCAGTTTGATGCTAGGAAGCATGCAATAGTTTCTGCTGAATCTGATCTTCTCAAGCGGAGTATAAGTCTTTTGGAAGATGGTCATATTCCTTTGGCTAAAGAAGACTTGGCCAGCTTTGTTGGACCTGAACCATCTACATAAGTGAAAGAGTCGTACATTCATCGCCACTGTTTACTGGACATGGATGTAGCAAATAATGCATCTTACTACGAGATGATTGAAGATATGTAGTAAGATCACAAATTTTCTCTAGCTTCTCTTCAATTTAACTATGAAGCTAAATAAAAAACTTTGAGTTAAGGCCGGGGGTTTAAGAAGAAGTTGGAAAAATATGCTTCTATGTATAGGAGAAAAGAATTCTTGTTGAACCAAGAAATAGATGAAGCCAAGAAAATTGACAAATTACTTGAGGAGGAAAATAACAAACTCAGAAATGAGTTAGATACTTTGAAATAGTCATCTGATAGTGGTTCCGATAAAGGGGAATCTTTCTTGAAAACTGAGAATGCCAAGCTTGTAGAAGAACTTGAAGCTCTGAAGAAATCCAATCCTGGACAAACTTCCAGACTACAAAGGATTAGTCGACTAACTATTGATGAGGCCAGGACTAAGAAAACATTAGTCGACCAAGCTGCCCAGCTGAAAGCTAAGAGTCAAGCTATTATTGATTTGTCTACAAAACTGGGAGGTAAGGATAAGGCCATTATCGACCAATCTGTGCAGTTGAAGGTGAAGAGTAATATTTTGAAGAAACTTCCATATCAAGTTGAAAGGTTTACCTTTCAGTTTTACAAACAACCCAGAGAGGTGAGGATGGAAGTATATAATGAAGCTCTTGGCCATGTTGATGATTACCTTGCCCAAATCCACCCTGAATGCTATAAATGGGGGTGAACCCACTACTTGACTTTCCTAAAGCATGATAGTAACAAAGAGCTTTGGTACTAGAATGAGCCTGATTTGCTAGATTGTGACAATCCTCCTTTTAATTTGGATATATCATGGATCCCTGCTGATGCTATTCCTTGATCACTAAATATGTTATGGTTACATGATGTTCATGAGATAGTTCGTCCTCCTCATTTAATCAATGCACTGAGTAGCAGTAACAGGAGAATGCTAAAAGATTTCAACTTTATTATTTTTTCTTATACTTTGGATGATCCTCCTGCCAGAATGGAGAGAGTGCAGCCTACTCAACTAACTTCCAAAGCTTAAGGAAAATGTCATGTTGAATAGTTTTTCTGTATTTTATTATTTGAATGTAATACAATCAATATATGAATACAAACACTGCACCAAAAATAGCAATTTGGCACACCTTGATATTAAAAATCTGGCACAGTTTTAAACTGTGCCAAATTCTGGCATGGTTTAATGACTATCTGGCACACTTTTAAACAGTGCCGGCACTGTTTAAAAGTGTGCCAAAATAGAGTACACTTCACTAAAATATACAAAAAACTAAAAAAATTTAATCCTTATATTTTTTTTGTTCCCGCCTCCCTCACTCTCTCTCTCTCACCTCTTCATTTCTCTATCACACCCAAATTGGAGGAGTGATAATGTACCACCATTTCTCTATCACCTCTTCTTAATTTTTATATTCACCGTCGTCCTCTCCTTCTCTCTTAACCCGACCAATATTCCACCCTGAACAATAACCGACGCTCTATTTCTCCTCATCTCAATCACCCAAAAAAACCGATCTCTAACTTAGCAACCGACTTATTTATCAGTTTTTGTTACTGATCCTGCTAAAATGGGAACTAGCGTTCAAGCTTATATCTCATACAAGGTTATCACTAAGGTAAATTTTTTTATTTACATATATGCCTGCATGTGATTGATTTAGACTAGGGTTTCATTCCATTTTCCGTTTATTAATTATCAAGTTCCTTTTCTTTACTAGAGTCTTTTTTGATTTGGGGAAAAAGCCTCTTTAGAAATATGAAGAATAATAATGACTTATATTGATTACTAATAATGATCTAATATTATAATTAAAATAGAAGGAAAAAACATCCTTGAGGTCAATATGAAAATTGCTTTCAAATGAATGAGTATTTTGAAATATTTCAGCAATTCACATTTGGACAATTTGATTGTCCATGATTTGGTAGTGAAATTTTGGGAGTAAATGCGAAGTCTGTTCATGCTGGTGAAACCAACTTGGTGTTATAGATTTTCTTGTGGCCAGCAAAGCATCAGATCGTGCCTCTGATGATACAGATCTTAAAGTTTATTGTTAATAAACCAGTACAACTTTGTGGTTTAAAATGTCATATTTAACAAGAAAGTAAGATATTAAATACCCTGATAACTTTTCCTCAATGTTGATCAGCTCTGTACGGCAGTTCGCACGGTAGGATGTTGTAATTTATTCTCTTTTGTTAAATCTCTATTTGAGGAGAAAAGTACTAATGGGGTGTGTTGTTGTGATTGTAGGTTAGTGAGTGGGGGAAATTGCTTGTGGAATCTGTTCAAGGGAGAAGTAAAAGAGAATGGTCAGATGCATTATTTGTACAGGTGTTTGGGAAAGACTATACATGTCGAAGTTGAGTACTAAATCAATTTGTGGAAATGGTTCAAATAGATTTCGATTATATTTTAGTTATAATTTCATGGGAGACCTTGAATCTTATATGCATCGTTTATGCATTTAGTATAGGCTAGTACTTGTGCTGTTGTGCATGGATGTGATAAGAAATATCCATAATGCTCATGATAGCTTAAACATCGTTTATGCATTTATGCACACAGATTATGGCCCATACACTTCATTCAGTATGTTCATTCTAATGTAATAATACTCTTGTTTATATCTCATCCATACCGATAAGAAAAAAAAGATGTAATACTGCTGGATTAGATTTCATCTAACTATTCGAAAACTGCGCCTTATTTATAAAAAAATGGTTTTATGTGCTTTGAAAATTAAGGGTTTGATTTATTGGTGTTTCATTTTTTCTATGGAAAACTACTTCTATCCACTCATATTTTACTTTTGTGGTATTTGATTGCAATTATATTTTACGCAAACAATAATGTTTAATATGACAAGTGTTCCATTTATTCTTAATTGTCTATGAGAATACATCTTACCCACTCCCAAAGGAAATGGATTCCATGGAAAAATTAGAAAAGTGAGAAAATATTTCACAAAGTCACTCATCTTTTTCCACCTTTTCTCTTCTTCTCAACTTCTCATATAAATGAATTGTTTTCAATCTTTTTCCAACTTTGTAATCAGTTGCACCCTAAGATCTTCATCAGTTTTGAACCTTCATTTCATGTTCCAATTTTTTATTGTCATGATCCTTTAGCCTCTTACTTTAATTTCCCGTGTTTAGTTTTAAAGTTATCCAAATCTTGCCATTCTCCCCAATAATATAGACCCAATTTGAGTTTCAAAGCACACATATGGCATTGCATATCATTTCCTCCTTGAAATAAATGACTTTTAATGTTATAGTTCTCTGATATTGTATCATTGGTTTGGTTTGCAGATCCTAGCACTCTGTTTGGCACTTCTACATTGATAAGATCTGCAGCCACGAAAATACTTTGATTAACAAAGCTGTGTAATTTAACTATGTTTAAAATATCCGTTGACAGTCTTATTGAAAATATGGAAACTTATCCACAGGTATGTTGAACGTTATTTAATCTTTTTATGTTATACAGTAGGATGCATTATCTCTATATATATTGTTCAAAACTTTAGATTTTTATTTTCAATATATACATCTCTTATAATAAAATTTGTGTGGATTCAATATGGAGTAGGCTTTCCAGTTTTACTGCTTTGTTGTAGTGTTACTGTCCTAAATTTACTCACTACTTGACATTCATTCTAGTTCTCCTCATTAACATTCCACGATGAAGCTGATGCATTTTTTGCTATCTTTAATATTGGTAGAAGTCATATGAATTTTACCGTCATCACCATAAAGGATGTTTCTCAAGAGGTTAGTATGTCCTCATATTTGCTATATTGGATGTGGTGTCATAATACTTATGTTTACATTGACTTCTTTCTTTTTTTTTCTTTTTTTTTTATATTTAAATGAACATAAAACATCAAGACTTTGATCTTGTTTCTCTCATGAAAGTAATAAATTCATGCACATGAAAGTGGAACAAATTAATTTGAAAGTATAGGAAGTTATTCAAGAGTCACCTGCTCAAGGTAGATATTATCTTCAAATTCAGGGGCGGAAGCATTGGTAGTTAAACCAGGCTATAATAGTCGCGTCCCATTTTTTCATAAAAGTAGTTGTATTATTAGATATCCTAGGCACTAGCCTAATGTCCACATAAATGAGAGTCCAATCAAGAATTATACAATGCACTTGTCTATTAGAAAATAACTCATTTATCTCAAATTATAGAAGCGAGGGATACTTTTCTTTGAGGCTTGAGTTTACACCCAAATAATTTATAGAGATTTGGGCTTTAGTCCTGCCTAAAATTTTTGAGCAGGAACCACTCCCATATGTTTTTTAAATTTGTAATTAGTCCCTTAATCGCCTATAACTGCATTTAACCGCTTCTTTTCATGTTTTTTAAAGAATGACACCCGCCCCATATTTTGTTACAACAGGTGCAATGCATGAACGACACCAACAAAAAAAAAACTTGGGATCGGCTGCCAAATAGTCTTTACAAATGGGACTAAATATCTATGTTCCTGCTAATTTATTAAAAATAGGGCACCGAACCCACTGTTTATCATTCTGCGCTCCTGCCCCTTTTCCCCACCCAACACCTCTCTCTCCCTCTTTCGCTCTCAATTACAATTTTTCATTTTGTTGATTGGAATTTTTCTCCAAATAGAATGATTTGGAGAAAAATCCCTATGGATCCTGGACCTATACCCTTTATTATGAAAGAAATGGATATTTGATTTTTCAATAGCAGAGCTCTGACTCCTTTTCTAGTGGTGTTAATTTCAATTACAAAAGATTGATTAAAATTAGAGAGGAACAAAACTGGTGCCTTGGATATTCATGTAGCCGGGCTGGATTTTATTTTTGGATTCTTGTTGTTGTTACTTTGATGTTGAACTGGATTCATGTTGTTGAACTCAACTATGAGATAATTTCCCATTTTATAAATAGGAGGAAGGTGAAAATACTTTTGAAGGTTAGGTTTATAGGCAATCCACCCCTCGTAACCTTTCAATTAATGAGAACTAAATTCAATAGTCTTTTAAATTTTATACTGTGTTGTGCTTCTTACAATGGGAATTGGTGGCTTTATTTTGTTCGATACATGCATTCATCTGCAATTCCACTTTGTTTAGTATGAATCTTTCAAATTTTTCTTCAAAAAGAAAAAAAAATTCAAACCTTTTGAGAGTACATGCTTACATGTTTATATTTATAATTACCTTTTTTCTTCCAGATTTATTGGTTTCTCATACACTAGTTAATGATATTCAGGTAATATACCAACACCCAGTTACTTTTTTGTTCATAGATTTTTAAAATCATCCTTTTGGATTTTTATTTTTATTTTTTGAGATAAAAACTGATGTATGTGTTGTGAAAAAAAGGAGCATGAAACGGGGCCGATGTAACTCGTAGGGACCGATCGCATAAACATGGGTCACCCGATTTGAGAATATGACGACAATTTGAAAACATCTAGATTAGGCTTTAAAAATAAGTCGTTAAAGGGTGAAAACCCAAACCAACCCCAAATGGCCCTGTAAGAGACATGAACACCTTGCACGGGACCAATGTAACTCGTAGGGACTGACCGCGTAGTCACGGGTCTTTCGATTTGAGAATATGATGATAATTTGAAAATATCTAGATTAGGCTTAAAACAAGCCGTTAAAGGGTGGAAACCTAGACGGCCCTGTAAAAAGCATGAACACCTCGCACGGGACCAATGTAACTCGTACGAACTAACTGCGTAGTCATGGGTCTCCCGGTTTGAGAATATGACGATAATTTGAAAACATCTATATTAGGCTTAAAAATAAGTCATTAAAGGTGAAAACCCAAACCAGTCCTCAAACGGTCCCACAAGAGGCATGAACACCTCACCCGAAACCAATGTAACTCGGAGGAACTGACTGCGCAGTCACGGGTCTCCCTATTTGAGAATATGACGATAATTTGAAAATAACTATATTAGGCTTTCTAAACATGCCTTTAAAGGGTAAAAACCCAAACCAACCCCCAAACGGTCCGGTAAGAGGCATTAACACCTCGAACGGGACTAATGTAACTCATAGGGATTGACCTCGTAGTCTCGAGTCTCCCGATTTGAGAATATGATGATAATTTTAAAATATTTAGATTAGGCTATAAAAACAAGCCGTTAAAAGGTGAAAACCCAAACCAACTCCCAAACGGCCCCGTAAGAGGTATGGACACCTCGCACGGGACTGATGTAATTCGTAGGGACCGATCGCGTAATTACAGGTGTCCTAATTTGAGAATATGATGATAATTTGAAAATATCTAGATTAGACTTAAAAACAAGCCGTTAAAGGTGAAAACCCAAACCATAACCCAAATGGTCCCATAAGAGGCATGAACACCTCGTACTGGACCAGTGTAACTCATAGGAACTGATCGCGTTGTCACGAGTCTCCCGATTTGAGAATATGACGATAATTTGAAAATATCTAGATTAGAATTTAAAAACAAGTCCTTAAAGGGTGAAAACCCAAACCAACCCCCAAACTGTACTGTAAGAGGCATGAAAATCTCGCACATGACCAATGTAACTCGTTGGGACTGATCGCGTAGTCACGGGTCTCCCGATTTGAGAATATGACGATAATTTAAAAATATTTAAATTAGGCTTTAAAAACATGCCGTTAAAGGGTAAAAACCCAAACCAACCCCCAAACGGCCCCGTAAGAGGCATGAACACCTCGCCTGGGACCGATGTAACTTGTAGGGACTGACCGAATAGTCATGGGTCTCCCGATTTGAGAATATGACGATAATTTGAAAATATCCAGATTATGCTTAAAAACAAGTCGTTAATGGTGAAAACCCAAACCTGCCCCCAAATGGTCCCGTAAGAGGCATGAACACCTTGCACGGAACCAATGTAACGTGTTAGGACTGATCCCGTAGTCAGGGGTCTCTCGGTTTGAGAATATGATGATATTTTCTAAATATCTAGATTAGGCTTTAAAAATATGTCGTTAAAGGATGAACACCTCGCACGGGACTAATATAACTTGTAGGAATTGACCGCATAGTCTCGGTTCTCCCGATTTGAGAATATGACGATAATTTGAAAATATGTAGATTAGACTTAAAAAAAGTTGTTAAAGGGCGAAAATCCAAACCAACACCAAACGGCCTCATAAGAAGCATGAACACCTCGTACGGGGCTAATGTAACTCGTAGGGACTGATCACATAGTCACGGGCCTTCCGGTTTGAGAATATGACGATAATTTGAAAATATATAAATTAGGCTTTAAAAACAAGCTGTTAAAGGGTGAAAACCCAAACCAACCCCCAAACAGCCCCGTGAGAGGCATGAACACCTCGCACGGGACCAATATAACTTGTAGGGACTGACCGCGTAGTCACGGGTCTCCCGGTTTGAGAATAAGATGATAATTTAAAAATAACTAAATTAGGCTTTCAAAACATGCCATTAAAGGGTAAAAATCAAAACCAATCCCCAAACGACCCCGTAAGAGGCATGAACACCTATCACGGGGCCAATGTAACTCGTAGTGACTGACCGTGTAGTCACGGGTCTCCCGATTTAAAATATGATGATAATTTGAAAATATCAAGATTAGGCTTAAAATCAAGTCGTTAGTGGTGAAAACCCAAAACAACCCCCAAACTGTCCCGTAAGAGGCATGAACACCTCGCACGGGACCAATGTAACTCGTTGGGACTAATCGCGTAATTGGGGGTCTCTTGGTTTGAGAATATGACGATAATTTGAAAATATCTAGATTAGGCCTTGAAAACATGCCGTTAAAGGGTAAAAACCCAAACCAACCCCCAAACGGCCCCGTAAGAGGCATGAACACCTCGTACGGGACTAAAGTAACTCGTGGGGACTGACCGCGTAGTCTCGGGGATCTTTCGATTTGAGAATATGATGCTAATTTTAAAATATTTATATTAGACTTAAAAATAAGTCGTTAAAGGGTGGAAACCCAAACCAGCCCCCAAATGGCCCCGTAAAGAGCATGAACACCTCGTACGGGACCAATGAAACTCGTAGGGACTGGTTGCGTAGTCACGGGTCTTTCGATTTGGGAATATGATGATAATTTGAAAATATCTAGATTAGGCTTTTAAAAACATGTCATTAAAGGGTGAAAACCCAAACCAACCACCAAACGACCCCGTAAGAGGCATGAACACCTCGCACGGGACCAATGTGACTCGTAGGGACTGATCGTGTAGTCACGGGTTTCCCGATTTAAGAATATGATACCCCCAAATGATCCCGTAAGAGTCATAAACACCTTGCATGGGACCAATGTAACTGGTAGGGACTGACCGCGTAGACACGGGTCTCCCGATTTGAGAATATGACGATAATTTGAGAAATCAAGATTACGCTTAAAAATAACTCGTTAAAGGTGGAAACCTAAACCATCCCACAAACGGTCCAGTAAGAGGCATGAACAACTCGTACTGGACCAATGTAACTAGTAGGAACTGACCGCGTTGTCACGGGTCTCCCAATTAGACAATATGACGATAATTTGAAAATTTCTAAATTAGGATTTAAAAACAAGTCGTTAAAGGGTGAAAACCCAAACCAACACCCAAACGGTCCTGTAAAAGGCATGAACACCTAGCACGGGGCCAATGTAACTCGTTAGGACTGATCGCGTAGTCAAGGGTCTCCCGGATTGAGAACATGATGATAATTTGAAAATATCTAGATTAGGCTTTAAAAACATGCCATTAAAGGGTAAAAACTTAAACTAATCCCCAAACAGCCCCTTAAGGGGCATGCACACCTCGTCTGGGACTAATGTAACTCGTAGGGACTAACCGCGTAGTCTCGGGTCTCTCGATTTAAGAATATGATGATAATTTGAAAATATATAGATTAAACTTAAAAATAAGTCGTTAAAGGGTGAAAACCCAAACCAGTCCCAAACGGCCACGTAAGAAGCATGAACACCTCGTATGGGACCAATGTAACTCGTAGGGACTGATTGCATAGTCACGAGTATCTCGGTTTGAGAATATGATGATAATTTAAAAATATGTAGATTAGGCTTTAAAAACAAGTCGTTAAAGGGTGAAAACTCAAACCAACCCCCAAACGGTTCCATAAGAGGCATGAACACCTCGCACGGGACCAATGTAACTTGTAGGGACTGATCGCGTAGTCATGAATCTACCGGTTTGAGTATATGATGATAATTTTAAAATATCTGGATTAAGCTTTAAAAATAAGTCGTTAAAGGGTGAAAACTCAAACCAATCCCTAAATGGCTCCGTAAGAGGCGTGAACACCTTGCACGGGACCAATGTAACTCGTAGGGACTGATCGCGTAGTCACGGGTCTCTCGATTAGAGAATATGATGATAATTTGAAAATATATAGATTAGGGTTTAAAAACAAGCCGTTAAAGGGTGAAAACTGAAACCAACCCCGAAATGGCCCCGTAAGAGGTATGAACACCTCGCACGGGACCAATGCAACTCGTAGGGACTGATCGCGTAGTTACGGGTCTCCCAGTTTGTGAATATGACCATAATTTGAAAATATCTAGATTAGTCTTTCAAAACATGCCGTTAAAATGTAAAAACCCAAATCAACCCCCAAATGACCCCCTAAGAGGCATGAACACCTTGTACGGGGTCAATGTAACTCATAGGGAAAGACCGCGTGGTCACGGGTCTCCCGATTTAAAAATATGATGCTAATTTGAAAATATATAGATTAGGTTTAAAATCAAGTCATTAAAGGTGAAAATTCAAAACAACCCCCAAATCAAGTCATTAAAGGCATGAATACCTTGCAGGGGACCAATTTAACTCGTTGGAACTGATCGCGTAGTTGGGGTTCTCTTGGTTTGAGAATATGATGATTATTTTAAAATATCTAGATTAGGCTTTAAAAACATGCCGTTAAAGGGTGAAAACTCAAACCAACCCCCAAACGGACCCGTATAAGGCCTGAACACCTCGCACGGGACTAAAGTAACTCGTAGGGACTGACCGCGTAGTCTCGGGTATTTCGATTTGAGAATATGATGATAATTTGAAAATAATTAGATTAGACTTAAAAACAAGTCTTTAAAGGGTGAAAATCCAAACCAACCCCGAAGCGGCCCCATAAGAAGCATGAACACCTCGTACGGGACCAATGTAACTCGTAGGGACTGATCACATAGTCATAGGTCTTTCGGTTTGAGAATATGATGATAATTTGAAAATATATAGATTAGGCTTTAAAAACATGCTGTTAAAGGGTGAAAACCCAAACGGCCCTGTAAGAGGCATGAACAACTCGCACGGGACCAATGTAACTCATTGGGACTGATCGCGTAGTCTTGGGTCTCCCAAATTGACAATATGACGATAATTTGAAAATATGTAGATTAAACTTAAAAATAAGTCGTTAAAGGGTGAAAACCCAAACCAGCCCCAAACGGCCACATAAGAAGTATGAACACGGGACCAATGTAACTCGTAGGGACTGATCGCGTAGTCACGGGTCTCTCGGTTGGAGAATACGATGATAATTCAAAAATATCTAGATTAGGATTTAAAAACATCCCGTTAAAGGGTGAAAACCCAAACCAACCCCCAAACGACCCCGTACGATGAATAAACACCTCGTGCGGGACCAATATAATTCATACGGACTGATCGCGTAGTCAAGGATCTCTCGATTTGAGAATATGAGACCCCCAAACGACCCCGTAAGAGGCATGAACACCTCAGATGGGACCAATGTAACTCGTAGGGTCTAACCACATAGTCACAGGTCTCTCGGTTTGAGAATATGACGATAATTTGAAAATATCTAGACTAGGCTTAAAAATAAGTCGTTAAAGGTGAAAACCCAAACCAGTCCCCAAACGGTCCCGTAAGAGGTATGGACACCTCGCACGGGACTAACGTAACTCATAGGAACTGATCGCGTAGTCATGGTTCTCCCAATTTGAGAATATGACGAGAATTTGAAAATATATAGATTATTCTTTCAAAACAAGTCGTTAAAGGGTGAAAACCCAAACCAACCCCCAAACGGCCCCGTAAGAGGCATGAACACCTTGCACGAGACCAATGTAACTCGTAGGGACCGATCATATAGTCACGGGTCTCCTAGTTTTAGAATATGATGATAAATTGAAAATATCTAGATTAGGCTTTAAAAATATGCCGTTAAAGGGTGAAAACCCAAACAGCCCCGTAAGAGGTATGAACACCTCGCACGGAACCATTATAACTTGTAGGGACTGATCGCATGGTCTCGGGTCTCCTGATTTGAGAATAGGATGATAATTTGAAAATATTTAGATTAGACTTAAAAATAAGCCGTTAAAGGGTGAAAACCCAAACCAGCCCCCAAACGGCAATATAAGAAGCATGAACACCTCGTACGGGACCTATGTAACTCGTAGGGACTGACCGCGTAGTCATAGGTCTCCCGGTTTGAGAAAATAACGATAATTTAAAAACATATATATTAGGCTTTAAAAACAAGTTGTTAAGGGGTGAAAACCCAAACCAACGGCTAAACGGCCCCGTAAGAGGCATGAACACTTCGAACGGGACCAATGTAACTCGTAAGGACTGACCGCGTAGTCACGGTCTTTCGATTTGAAAATATGATGATAATTTGGCTTGAAAATAAGTCGTTAAAGGGTGAAAACCCAAACCAGCCCCCAAACGGCCCCGTTAGAGGTATTGACACCTCGCATGAGACTAATATAACTCGTAGGAACTGACCACGTAGTTACGAGATTTCTGGTTTTATAATATAATAATAATTGTCCCTCATATATGAAATTTTTCATCTTGAATAAGATTTTTTTTTAAATTACTTGGTTATTAATATCATCTCTTTTTTGTAATCTTTTTTTTTTGCAGGATAACATTCACTACACCAAATGTGTTGAATTATCACGATCATTGACCTTGACAAGTACTTGTCAAGCTCAATGACCGTGAAAATTCTGGGCGAGACAACTTTTTTTTTCACAGACTTATCACGGTCATTGACCGTGACAAGTTCGTTAGAATTGTCATGGTCGTGTCACGGGCCTTGACCGCGACAAGTTTTGTCACAGTCAAGGACCGTGACAAGCCTGTGACAATGCTAAAAAAATTGTCACGGTCATTAACCGTGACAAGTCCATGACAACAATCCTTTGTCACGGACTTGTCACGGTCAATGACCGTGACAATTCAGGGCAGCATTGAAAAAAAATTTGCTAGGCAGTTTGGCCACTACCACTGCCCAGCAGTATATTTGTACTTGTTATAAAAATGTTGTACCTGTTCAAGTATCATATATCCAAATAAAATAGAGATAACACAAATATACATTCAAAATAGAGACAATATGTATCACGATATAATTCAAATGTACCAACTTAAAAACAATTCAATTCAAATAATGTCACTACATGTCTTGGGTAAGGTTAAATCCGAGGGGGTGAGTAGGCCACACAATATACGAATTGACACATCCACTGATATTCATCGTGCCGCATTGTTCACGTAACCACCACGGGGAGTTCTCCTTCCTGGGTATCACATGCGTGACGAGCACCTTGGACTCGATGTCTTGAAGCTCACGTCCATGAACTAGTCCACCCTGGACGATATTCGTGTCCCTCAAACCCCGCCCTATCTGCTAGCCATCAAATATGTCCAGTATAAACACACTCGGCCAACCAAGTGTCGACATCGTTCGGTCGAAGGGAGTCAAATAGGGAAGTGGATCATCAAAGTCCGCACGTGTCGGTGATGAAGCAGTGAGGTCCACATCCTCGTCATCCTGCATCTCATCCTCTCGCACCTCCTTCCCTCCACCTTCTCCTTCCCTTTCCCCTTTCGTTTTCCACCGCCCAATGAACATTTCATGAATGAGAACATATCTTAGACTGTCGCCTCCAAACGGGAAATCTTCGAGTCATGTGAGTCCACCGTTCGAGCCAACCCGGTGTCGCTCGTCTCCAATCCGATTATCCTAGATTTGGCCACCCGCGAGCTTACCCCACTTGTCCTCCCCTTGTGATCAGAGACAAGCACTTGGCTGAGTGCGTCTGCGGACAAAGATGCCTTGTCGGAATCAGACTACGACTCATGCACTTCCTCAAGCTTTGCCTGAAATGACAAAAAGCACATGATTAGTAAAATAAATAAATTAAAAAATTATAACGTAATTAACAAAAAGTAAACTGTTGGATTACTTACAATCGTGGCCGCGACGCTCGGGGACACCTCCTTTTCCTTCCCCTTCTTCGTTCGAAGAGCCACATAAGTATCGAGCCTATGTGGCCTACCCCCAGGGCCACTCCCTGTCCCTGAAATAAAATAAAGTAAAATTAGTATCAGCCCCACAAAGTAAAATTATGCAGAATAATATATTTATGTAGTTATAGAAAAATTAAATCTTACCCATCATCCTATGCTCCACCTTGGCGTAAGATGTCCGGCTGGAGTAGTGCACATCCATCTTTTTTGCCCGGTTTTCCCTCCCCGATTGGCGAGATGCCAATTTTCACTCCCATATCTCATTGTCACCAAACTTTGCCATTGTGCCAATGAGATCGGCTCCTTCGACAGGACGGATTCACGCCTTTGGATAATGGACTCTCGTGTCTTCCCAAAGTACCGGGTTCGCATATTTTTCTTCCACGTCTTGTGTTGCTCCCTCAACTGCTCCAAGACGGAATCGCGTAGCTTTGGATCCACGCTGAATTGTTCATGTCCAACAAATACAATGTTAGTTGCAAATAAATATAAATATAAATATAAAATGAAATTAAAATCAAAATTGAAATATTCATATGAATATTAATATAAATATAAATACATTACCTATAGTGCCACCCAAATAGCTAACTTGAGACCATATGGCACCTCCTTCCAACTTATGTACCCTAGGCCGATGATCGTCTTTACCAGCTCGAGGGATCTTGCTAATAGCCCAACTTGTTCTCGATGGCCATCCCCAATTTTCCATATTTAGGGAGCCTAGGGGTCATCGCCTCTGCTACCACCGAGCCCAGACGACATCATTATAACAAGAATCATCATCCTCGACTTAATACCTGAAAGTCACATTTGCTGTAAAAAAATGTTATTAGTACATATCAAAATGAATTAAAAGAAGACATGCAAATATGTACAATTAATACAAATAAAAATGAATTGTTACTGTCAAACACCTCAATTCTGAATTCCAAGACAACAACATCTAGCTCATAATATGTACAATTACTAAAAATCCGAAACATCCCCACCCCCACCCCCACCCCCACCCCTACTGCCCACACACACACACACTACACAAGAGTGAAAATGATAAAGTGCAAATCAATTAAAAGCATTAAAAATGGATGTTTCGGTACAAATTGGAATATTTATTACAAATTGAAAAATTATTTAAAATTCGAGTTATCATAAAAAATGGATTGATATTCGGTAGGAGCAGCCAAGTCATCCACACATCTATTTAGACGTTTTGGCGTGTGTTGGACAATTGTCCACGGCTCGTTGTTTATATACTCCGAGTAAAACACTTGGTTAACCTTTTGAAATGCACAAACAAACGGCTTATCGCTCATGTGGTCGTTGCTCTTAAACTTGGACAAGTCAACCATGATCAAATTGGTGACATGATCAACTTTACAAGCATTTTTATCCTCAACTCTTACCCAGTAACGGTAAAATACAACCTCTTTGAAGCCTATATAATCCAATTCAAATATATTTCGAATTACACCATAGTAAGTCATTTCAGCTTCAACGAGGTTTTTATCTTTTGCGCTCGCTCGAAAGAAAGTAAGAGCCTTGTATAAAATTCCCGAGTTCTGTAGATTTATACTTTCCTCATACACTTAGTGTCAAGAATGTAACCGTTCAATCGATAATTTTTGTACTCTTGTGCCACAAACAAGGGTCCAGTGGCTAGACGAGTAAGCCTTGATGTCGCATCACCCGTCTTTAAGAGTTGAGAATATAGATAAATTAATTATATTAGTTGTAAAATTTGAGTGTAATGTAACGTTATATAACAACCATTTTCATTATAATTACCTCTTGTGTCAACCACAGCCTAAATTCGCTGTCTGATTATACGATTGGTTTTCGTCTTTTATTGTTCTCACAGGCTTCATATTTTCTGCATATTACAAAATTAATCATGTATAAAATAATCTAAAACAATGTTAAACATTATAATAATCGAAACTTACTTTTTCCATTCTTCGACATATTCATGTGTGTTAAATAGATAACGAGTTACTTGTTCATGTTACAAATTCGTTAATTTCACTCGTTTTCCCATCACAAGGCCACCATCATCGACGAACTCATCAGTGTCGTCAACGCTAGTCGAGTCAGGCATATATTCCCGAGTATATATTGATGACTCCACGGTGATGTATTCCTCTGCAATTGATCCTGCAATGTATCGCGTATTCTTGACGTAATCTTTAAAAACTTTCATCAATCTTTCAAACGGATACATCCACGGATATCTAACTGGACCACAAAGAAGTGCCTCGTCGCATAGGTGTACTACACACAAATCTCTTCGATCACCGCTAATTTTGTGGCCACTATGCGTTCTCGATTGACTACCTTCTCACACAAGAGTGAGAAGGTAATACTAATTTGCATAATAGCCCTTCGTAAATCCTTGTTCTTGGAGAAACAGTGCTTAAATAATAGAGGAACCAATTGCATGATCACATGACAATCGTGGGACTTACACTTATGTAAATCATGAGTAGCATAATTCACAATCCTTTGCAAGTTGGACGAAAAAGTAGATGGGCCCTTCAAATTATATATTGTGTCTAAAAGCACCTTCCTTTCCCCACTCGTCAAAGTAAACGTACCAGGGGGAATTATTGTCCTTCCCCTACTATCTTCTTTCAACCATAGTTGTGGCTTAAGTTTCAACGATTTAAGGTCTTTTCATGCATTTTATCCATCCTTCAAATGACTCCCCCCAAGTCAGGTGCCCATAATATGTTCAGCGAAGTTATTCTCTGCATGCATCACATCTAATACATGGCGCACCGGGTTATTCTTCCAATAAGGCAAGCTAAATAAAATTGACCTCCTAGACCATGCCTTTCTTGTTCGAGTTTCATTCCTAGTTGGGGTCTTCTTATGATTGGCATTCTTAAATTTGGGATTCTTACCTGGAATATTAGGGCCATATTTAGAAGATTTACTTTCAATTTCTGAACCCGAAAGTTATCTCTGCGGTAGCCTATGTTCAACCCCTCCCAATAAAAAATTGGAACCTTTCTCAAATCTGAAACTATGAGCCGGGGGTAAAAACCTCCTGTGGCAATGGTATACATTTTTTAGCTAAAGGATAGACGAAGAGATTCAGTCTCCTCTCCACAAATAGGACACCCCAAATAACCATGTACTACACAATCGGATAATGTCCTATAAGTTGGGAAATCATGAATTGCCCACATCAACATAGCTTTCAGCGTAAACTCTTCTTTTCTAAAAGAGTCAAATGATTGCACACCCTCTTCCCATAACTCATTTAATTTTTCTACCAAAGGAGCCAGGTAGACATTGATGTCATCACTTGGTGCCTTTGGCCTAGGTATCAACAAAGCCATAATAAAAAATTCAGGTCTCATACACTATAAAGGAGGGAGGTTGAGTGGGGCTACGATCACTGGCCATACACTCTGATTGGTGATTAGATTTCCAAATGAATTGAAACCATCTGTTGATATAGCCAAACGAATGTTGCGTTGTTTTCGAGCAAAATCAGGATACTCATAATTCATCCTCCTCTAGGTAGTAGAATCAATAGGATGACGCATGATATTACCCCCTACTTTTTCCCTAGCATGCCAAGTCATTGCCTCCGCTATCCATGCTAGTGTGAAAAATTTCTTTAATCTAGGCCCAACGGGAAATTATTTCAATACTTTTTTAGGCACTTTTGAGCTTGTGCCTTCCTTACTAGTAGATTGGACATATCTAGGTACATCGCATACCGGACAACGATCGAGATTTTCATACTGCTTTCGATATAGTATGCAGTCATACACACAAGCATGAATCAATTTATACTTCATTCCCAAACCTTTCAAACCGTTCTTCATAACAGGATAGTTATTTGGAAGTGTATTCTCCTTGCGTAATAAGCCCTTCACCCATTTCAGAATTCGTGTCACGCTATTGCCAAATAAACCGTATTGCGTCTTCAAACTGTGCAAACCAACCATAGCATGTAAAGTTGTTTGATCTTTCTCACACCCACAATATAACGATTGGGTCGCCTTAAATTTTAAACTTTGGTAGTCATCATCAAGTTTTATCGTGATATCTTCACGAGCACTTGAATCTTCTACATCATCAGTAACTTCATTATCTTCTGCTTCATAAACTCCATACGCATCATCAACTAAATCCTCTAACATATTATGATCTATGTCGTCCTTTTCTACATATATCCTCCTTATTTAAGGTTGTTGTGAAGGTTGGTCGGGGACAAAAGGAACTTTCAATTCACCATGAAAACTCCAAAATTGATAACTATCTTGCATACCCGATCTTAACAAATGTAGTTCAACTGTTTTCCACTCAAACACCTTACCATTCTTACACCGAGCACGCGGACACGAAAACTCTTCATCATTATGACATCTCTTTGCATATTTCACAAATTCGTTAGCACCTCTGCGAAATGCATCCCCCATTCTATTTGTCTCACCCAACCACTCTTTGTATTTTGTATATCCCATCACAGCTACCGCAACTAATCACCTATTAAAGGTACGAAGCGTATATTCATGGATTAG
This sequence comes from Sambucus nigra, assembly GCA_949130495.1. Taxonomy (NCBI): domain Eukaryota; kingdom Viridiplantae; phylum Streptophyta; class Magnoliopsida; order Dipsacales; family Adoxaceae; genus Sambucus; species Sambucus nigra. Next base: position 294,079,967 of record OX422221.1, read on the forward strand.
TATAAACAAAACTTAGATTTATAGTATGTTTCATTTAATTATGTCTTATTTATATTCAAATTCAATTTATAATAGAAATTTTTACTCCATCTCCTCTAAAGGGTGAGTGGTCCTATCCCATTCAAGACCGCATTTTTCTGTAATATACTTAACAGCTTATGCACATTGTTACGATTTGAAAAAAAATCGACAGCATATCCTCGTAGTTCTCTAAGTACATGACGTAGATTGGCAAGTGTGAGTGTTATTTCAATTGATCAATTGAAATAACAGTCACACTTGTCAATCTAGTATGTACCCAGAGAACATTAGGATACGACTGCAGAACTTCCTCCAAAAGTAACAACTTTGAGGCACTAAGAATATTATACAGAAATTATGCAATCCCAAACTGTCCAAACGGGACAATTCGAGAGATCTCATTATAGGGGTAATGACTCTCGAATGGGTCTAAGGGCTATTGAATGCGTACGCATAAGAACTAGAAGGCTAGTATCTATGCGCACTATATGTAATTTCAAGTATGTTTCATTTAATTATCATACTATATATATAATGTTCGATATACAAAGTAATTTACAAAAAAGTTGAAAAATCCCACCCACATATGGACAATAATCTAGTGGTCATGCCACTTTTAAAATTAACCAACCCAACATCGATCCACTATAATCCAACAGCAATGTCAACAACAAATGTGTATCGCGCACTCCTTCTAATTCATCTACTCAATTAATTATTTTCATCAATTAAACTAACAATTAAAGTATAAAATTATTCATTTACTAATTTACAATGAGGGGCAATCCTACTTTCATAATTAATCATATATTAATTTACTAATTTACAATGAGGGCAATCATATATTAATTTACTAAAAAAATTAATAACCAATCAATTCGTTTACAAGGGACATTACGCACAAACACGCGTATACACGCACACTACATGCACACTACACACACATATACACACACGTGCACATACACACACACACCCGCGCACATTCACACACACACACGCATCCCCCCACACCTACCCCACCACCCACCCACCCATCCCTGCCCCCCTCCGCCTACCCTGCCCCACCCCCTTCCCCCGTCCCGCACCCTGCCCCACCCCCTTCCCCCACCACACACACACACATACGCACACACACCACTACACACACATGCACACACACACACAAACAGCCCCCCATCCCTGTCCCACCCCCTTCCCCCACCCTGCCCCACCCCCTCCCCACCCACCACACACATGCACACACACACATATATATACACACACACACACACACACACATATATATATATATATATATATATATGGAAGAGAGAGAGAGAGAGAGAGAGAAACTAACCTGAAAGTAGAAAGAGAGAGGGAGAGCAGCGTAGAGAGAGAGAGAGAGAGAGAGAGAGAGAGAGAGAGAGAGAGAGGGAAGAAGTCGGTGGGGAAAAAAAGGAGGGGAAAGAGTTTTTTGCTTAACATTTATCACAGACGTGTCACAGTCCTTGACCGGGATAATATTATAAGAATTGTCACGGTCATTGACCGTGACAAGTATTTATCACGGACTTATCACGGTCAATGACCGTGATAAAAAAATTCGTGTTTGTTTGTCACGGTCATTGACCGTGACAAGGCTAGCCGCTGGAAGGGTGTAAATTTACCCTTTTTGGTGTAGTGATTTTATCATTAGCTTTTATCCACGTGGAACATACGAAGAAGTCATTGGTTTACAACAAGGGGATTATTTATTTTGTTTCATTAATACTCAGGTTTCTACTTTTTTTATGTTATGGATGCGCGGGCTTTTGTAGTTTTATTGTTAACTTTTATGGACGTGCGAGCTTTTGTAATTTTATTGTTATATTTTATGATCGTGCGGGCTTTACATTACGCATGTTTTATATTAAAAGGTTTTAGACTGTCCAGAAAATAGAGGAAATGCTACCCAATTTTTTTTGGCGTGTGAACAATTAAGAGTTGTACTATTTTGAAGTTTGCTTGTACATCAGTTTATCAACAATGTGCGAAATTCGCAATTTGTGAATTTTCTTCTTTTCAAATAATTAATTTTTTTTCTTTGATCCAAAAATTTGGCATAGTTCAAAATCGTGCCAAGAGTGTATCAAATTTTGGCACGGTTTTGAATTGCGCCAAAAGTGTACCAAAATGTACTCAATCTGGCATAGTTATAAACTGTGCCAAAAGTGTACCAGAAATACAAATTCTGGTACGGTTTAAAAGTGTACCAGAAGTGTTCCTGTTTGGTCAGATTTGGCACACTTTTAAACCGTGTCACAAAAAAATAGCCATTTTGGAACACCTGATTCTGACATAGTTCAAAACCGTACCAGATTGCTATTTTTGGTGTAGTGCAATCCATATTTTTGTGTTGTCAACTCTTGATTACTGAATCAATCAGTCAACTTAGTTATTGTCTAATAATGAATTATTAAACTGTAATTGTAAGGCTATAGATTCTACTAATGCACTTAGATTTAATAATCCAAGTTTAGTATTAGTTATCATTGGTGACCAAGTGTATGTGTAATATATGTTTGTATTCCAATTATTAGGAATGATTACATGTCTTTATGCATTTAACTTAGTCAAGTAAACTTTGTTTGTAACTTTTGTAGTTGTATACGAAGTTTTATAGACTTCTTATTCTTAACTTGTCAATGACGAAGTCATACATGAAGTAAATTGTTGTGGCCAACCAAATGTTCTGTAATTAACTTAGTCGGATAATACTTCTTGTTTGTGACTTGTTAATACAGAGTCATATATGAACTAATGATTACTTCTTGTTCATGACATGTACACACGCAGTCATACATGAAGTTTAATCTTGGGCAAACAAGGATTGTGCCTTAAGCTGTTGGTGCATCTGGAATTTGATAAATTCAACCTGATTAAGTATGTTCTACTGATCGATAGATTGACAGATAAGTTCAACCTGATTAAGTATGTATGTTATGTTGATTGATAGGAGCTGAAGACCAAGAGACATGTTTACTTGTTATTTCTGGGGGATGTATATCGTCGTACTCTGAAAAAAAATCAAAAAAAATTTGGGAGACTGAAATTAATTTTTATTAAAACATGAACAATAGTTATTTTGAACATAAAGAAAAATATAATACAATTATGGCAATCCCTTGAATCATTGATAATACTTTCGGAGGTGCTCGGCGTTCCAAGGGGTTTTGAATTCTTCCCCTCCCAATGTCTCAAGCCTATAGGTTCCTGGCCGGATGACTGCAGAAATGCGATATAAGCCATGACAATTAGCCTCACGCTTGTTATTCTTCTGGATGACCTTCTTAAGGACATAGTCGCCTTTTTTAAGTTGGTCGACTTGACCATTTTGTTATAGAAGCGAGTTGTCCTGTGCTGGTACGCAAAATTTCTGAGAGTAGCATCTTCTCTGACTTCTTCCAATATATCTAAGTCCAATCGTCGCATCAAGTCACTGGTTGGAGAATAAAAATTTAGGACCCTATGACTTGGTAGGCCTATCTCGACTGGCACTATGGCCTCTATTCCAAATGCAAGCATGTATGGTGTTTCTCCAGTTGCTGTTCTTGACGTTGTTTAGTGGGCCAAAAGAATAAAATTAAATTCGTGGATCCAGTTTCCTTTGGGATCATCAAGCCTTTTCTTCAATCCATTGAGCAAAGTTCCATTTATGAGTTCTGTTTGACCATTTCTTTGTGGATGTCCTAGTGCAGAATGGAGTTTCTAGATTTTGGACTGGACAAAATACGCTTCAAACTCATCGTTGTCAAATTGGGTTCCATGGTCTGTAATAAAGGCATAGGGCAACCCATATCTATATATGATGTTCTTACAAATGAACTGTTACACTTTCTTATATGGCATCTCAATCAATGACTCTGCTTCCACCCATTTTGTGAAGTAGTCAACCATAATGACCAAATACTTGAACCTACCTTTCGTAGTCGGTAGTTGGTCGACTAAGTAAATTCCCTAAATAGCGAAGGTCCAAGGCAAAGTTATTGAGGCTAGAGCAGTGTTGGGTGGTTTGTGTATATTAGAGAACTTATGGGATTTATCTCAATTTCTTACAAAGGCTTTACAATATGCCCTCATAATCGGCCTATAGTGTCCCTGAGTGTTGATTCTTTGGAGCAGAGACCAACCAGCTGAGTGAGCTCCACATGAACCTTCATGCACCTCTTTAATAAACTCTTAAACCTCCATTAGATGAACACAGCATAACAAAGAGATCTTTAATCCCCTTTTGTCCCTTTTGTTCAACACATATCTTGCTGCTTCATATCAGAGCTTTTTGGCCACTTTGGGATCAGGTGGTAGGATTCCATCTTTAATATAGGCTTTGATTGGGTCTATCCAGGAAGGTCCCAAATCTACAACAATTAAATTGACCATTATGTCCTCATCAATGCTCTAATTTGCTAGGATATCTATTGGGATGGTTCGCTTCAGTTCAATTCGTGTTGCTGAAGCAAGCCGAGTAAGTGCATCTGCTCGAGCGTTTGCTATTCTGGGGATCCTATTGTGACACCCCGCCTAATTAAATATCGGGTGATCTGGCCTTTATTAAATTAAAACAAGATTAATAAAATGGTTCATTCTTACCATCACTATCGAAAACCAAATTAATTACTAATCACCTATTAGTTAATTAAGCCGATGCAAAAAAAATTCTTGCATTAAACATACAAATAATAATATGCGAAAAACTTAATTACAACATTCACATAATAATAGAGTCCAAATCATCTCAAGTAAATAAATAAATAAATAAAGTCTTGGAATAAACCATCGGCTCAAATCCCAGACCAATTAATAAATTCAACTGATAAGAAAATCTGAATACAAGTCTGAAACTGAAATACTAAATGAATAATGTCTCAAATGGGGCCAACATGCCTAAACTAAAATACTGGAATAAACTCCTATACTAGGAATGAAATGATAGACGCGTTAAATCAAAACTCTGGAAGCCTCCACAGCGCTGCAGCTATACGCCCCTATAAAGAATCATCAAGTCGGGGGTTCCTGTGGTTGGACAGCTAAAATGTTTTGAAAAGATTTTATAGCAAGAGTTAGAACCCAAAATATTTAGCAAATATTTATCACAATTTAAAATCAGTTATTGATTAAACATGTTAGGTTCACGAACACTCACTTGAGTTTTCTCACCTTTCAACTATTGTGCACGCCTAACGTTTATACTTAGCCCACCTAGCTATTCTACTCAAGCTAACTAGACTTAAGTATTTCTGAATATGAACACTTCTTTGTTCACCCGTTAGTTAACATTTTTCATACCTTATAATAGTTGAAATTACTATTACACTTACATTCTCATTTTTCAATTAATTAAGTTTCACTACTTAATTTTGTCTTTAGATAGCCACTATCTAATTGCCTACTGTCACACATAAGCAGAATATCCACTATGCCTCATCCCAAGTAAATTCGTCCACAAAATCAGTAAGTGCCTGACCCTTGATGGCTATCCTAGGCTGGTAGATGACGTCAAACTCCTCCAATTCAATCGCCCAGGCCATCAGTCTTACCAACTTCTTAAGTTTATGAATCACCTGTCTGAGGGGTGAGTCAATGAGTACGACCATGGTGTGCACTTGGAAGTAAGGCTTAATCTTCCTTGACACATGGATTAACACATAGGCTAGCTTCTCCATTCTGGGGTATCTCAAATCAGCCCCCTGAAGCTCCTTACTATTGAAGTATATCGGCTTTTGGACACCTTCTTCCTCTCTGACAATCGCGGCACTGATGGTCGACTCAGATATGACCAAATAAAGATACAACCTCTCTCATAGGACAGGTCTAGACAAGAGGAGTGGAGATCCTAGGTAGGACTTTAAATCCTTGAAAGCTCTCTCGCACTCTTCATTCCATTCAAAGGCTTTTTCTTAAGATCTGAAAGAAAGGAAGGCATTTATCAATGGCTCTATAGACAAACCTGTTCAACGCTGCCACTCTTCCAGTAAGCCTCTGCACGTCTTTAATAGTCTATGGGGTCTTCATCTCTAGCAAGGCCTTTATCTTCTCTGGATTGTCCTTTATCCCTCTCCGATTGACTATGAATCTCCATAAATTTCCTACCCTTATGCCGAAGACATACTTGACGGGTTGAGCTTCATTATGTATCAATCCATGGTATAAAATGTGCGTTCAAGGTCAGCCACATGAGTGTCGGCCTTGAGGATCTTAGTCAACATATCGCCGACGTATACCTCCATCGTCTTTTTGATCTGGTCTTCGAATATCTTTCTGACCAACCTCTGATACATCTCCCCGACATTTTTTAACCCAAAAGTCTTGACCTTATAATAAATAGGTGCCCTTATTAGTAATAAAAGTTATCTTCTCTTCATTGGATGGGTCCATGGATATCTAATTATAACCAGAGTAGGCGTCCATAAAGCTCATCAGCTCATCGCTAGCCGTTACATCTACCATCTGATCAATCCTTAGCAAGGGAAAGCTGTCTTTCGAGCATGCCTTATTTAAGTTCGTGAAGTCGACGCACATCATCCACTTGCCTTTCACCTTAGGGACTATAATGGCATTCACTAACTAATCTGGATAGATGACCTCACGAATGAAATCTTCTTTTTCCAATTTCTTAACCTCTTCTCTGATAACGTTATACTTCTCCTGTGAGTAGATTTGTCTTCTCGGACGTGTCAACTTCGTATCCTCAACCACATTCAACTTATGACATAAGATCTCAGGGTCGATGCCTGGCATGTCTGCATTACCCCAAGCAAAGATGCTCTGTCTTCTCTTTAAAAACTTGATTAACTCATTTTTGGCCTCCGATTTTAGGGCTTTGTCGACCTGAACGGTTTTTTTTGGCTCGTCCTTATTGAGGATGATGGATTCCACCTCTTTCGTGGCCTCGCCCTTCTTAAGTTTCGTCTCGTTTCTTGGGTCAAGGGTGTCGATATTGTACGTGGTTGTTGCTCTCTTATGAGCTTCTCTTTCCTCGATTGAGTTAAAGTAGCACTCCCGAGCCGACGTTTGGTCACCCTGAACTTCCTCTACTCCATAAAGAGTTGGGAATTTTATCATTTGGTGGACCATTGAAGGATATGTTTTAAGGGCTACTCGTCCAAGTATGAGGTTATAAGCAGAGTAAATGTTTTCATCCAGTATAAAGAAGTTGATCTTATTAGTCAGCCTCATTGGTCATATATCCCCCAGTCTGACATCCATATTGTACATTCCTAAGGGATAAACTTTCTCCCCACCGATTAAAGAATGATGGTATGGGATAATTCTATCTCGACTAAGACCCAAGCCTTTGAAATATGGCCAGAACATAACATCTGCAGAGCTTCCTCCATCTACTAAAATTCTTGGCACTTCGCAACCATGCACTCTAGTGGTAATGATAAGCGGGTATTCATGGGGTGCTAGGATACCCTTGAAGTCTAGTTTTGAAAAGCCGACTACGAGGGTTTCCATATCCACCTTCTTCCTCTTTCCCTGCTTGACATCAATGGAGGTTGAATTCACAACCTCGACCCTGGCTATTACTTTAGCCTCGGCTATATGTGCCTTCCTGTTGGCTAAATCCGAGCCTCCTCCTGCCATTCTGACATAAATCATGTCGACACCAAAAGAGATCATGTTAAGCCTCTTTACTGGGGCATTATCATCCTTTATTGGGAGATCTGGGTCATCGTCATCGCCTGGTGAGTCATCCCGCTTAGCTGGAGCATCTTCTCTGTAATTATCATTCCTCCTTTTCCTGGGGTCGGCTCGACCTCCCTTAGAAGTGTTCTTATCTACATATTTTCTCAACTTCCCTTCCTTCAACATATTCTCAATCTCATCTTTTAAGGCGAAACACTTATCGGTTAAATGGTCGTGATCCTGGTGAAATTTGCACCATAAATCTTTGTTCCTCTTGTAAGGAGGAGCCCTCAGCTTCTCGGGCCACCTCAGAGATCGATTATTTTTTATTTTATTTAGGATGTGCTCGCAGCTTACTATCAGGGGAGTGTAGTCTGCGAACTTGTCATCTGCCGACCTCTTCTTCCCATCTTTACCTTTCTTCTAGGACTTACTTCCATTGCTCCCCCTTTCTCGTCCCTATATTTTGCTGCCATTGCTTCTTCAACATTCATGACCTTTCCAGCTGATTCTAAAATCTCGACCATTGACTGTGGAGGGTCTTCAGCCAACTTTCAAAGTAGCTTTCCTTCTACAGACCTCCGATCAAGGCTTTCATAGCTATATTCTCCTCATAATCCTCTACCTCTAATTTCTCTTTGTTAAATCTCGCGATGTAGTCTCTTAGGCTCTCATTCTTTCCCTGCTTGTCGTACAGCAGGTGAGTGGTCTTCTTCTGAGGTCTTACCCCAAAATAGAAGTTGTAGATGTATCTATCTGTGAACTATTTGAAGTTGTCAATAGAGATTTTTGGGAGCGAGGTAAACCATACATGAGTTGCTCCTGTCAAAGTGATAGATAAGGAACGACACCTTATCTCATCTGAGACTGAGTAAATACCTACAACCGATTGATACATATCCATATGGTGAACGGGGTTTGTACTCCCATCATACTTTGGAGTTACCACCGGCGATTTGAACTTCACAGGCATTGGAAATCTAACTATCTTAGATGTGAAAGGAGAGCCTTCAGAGTATCCCCACTATAAGGATTCTCGGCTTTTGAGGATATCTCCTATCTTTTCCTCCAACCTTTGGATGTAATTATTCCAAGGTCTATCGACTACGACAGTAATATCGGCCTGGCCGATGTTATCATCGGCTATTTCCACAGGATTTACTGAGGGTTCCCTTGCTGCTAACCTACATCGGATGTTAACCTCTCTCTAACCATCATCTGGGATAAGTGGTGGAAGACCTTCTCTGCCAGACCCTGTGACACTTCTTGATCGAGACAGTCTGTCCCTTAAGTCACCCCCTTGGCCGACCTTCTACTCAATCCGTCAAAAGCGAGCCTCTTGGGTGACCATCCTGGCTTTCACGTATAGGTCATACGATGTCTCCTGAGATCTCACAGGGCTCCCAACAGTCTGTCAGAGAGTCTTCGGCGTAACTAGGCAGGGCCTTCCTTGCCTCCCCAGGCGTTGACGCCTAGAGTCAGCTATGTCCCTCCACCGTTGAGGATGAGGTGGATCCTTGAGAGGTTCCTGGGTTGGTCCCTTGGCCTCTTGGTGATGCTCCATAGCTGTTGGAGTAATCATCTCCGACAAGGCTCCTCCTGGCCTGGCCATCACATTCCAGCTAAAGGCGATAAGCTGCTCCTATATTACTTGCTAGATCACTGCTAAGGATTTCAATGCTGCCTCCACCTCATCCATTTCTGACTGGGGGGGCATGACTGGATCTAGGACCACCAACTGGTGGTGGTGGTGGAAATTTAAATGCCATGTTTAAACCTGGCAGATGAGCTTATGTTTAAAGAGTAGAAAGCCTTGCAGCTCCACAAGACCTCTTTCAATGGTGAAACCACTCCACAGAAGGGGAGAACTATTTCACCACCAGAGACTCCGACGAAGGGCAAGAAAATCAAGGGAAGAGATGATGTTTTTTGTTCCCACAGACAGTGCCAGATTGATGATACCAAAAATGGTACCACCAAGTCAGTATGATAAATAATCTCAAACCAGAACAACAATGGAGTATAAACAGGTATGAGAGTTTAGAAAGAGATGAGTCAAATAAGAAGATAACATCAGATATAAGTGGTTCAACCTAAAAATGGCCTACGTCCATTGTGAGTGTGTTAGAATTGCAATAAATATGGGCTCTATTGGCCATAAATATAACCACTCAAGGTTTCTCTCTCTTCTGTGTAATTTTACAGAGTAACAGTAGGGTTTCGAATTCTATCCCCTACAATGTAGAAGATGAATCATATATATAATGATTAGGGGATATAATGTACCCCCTAAGCACGTTGTTTGCATGGGTGTGTATCTCTTAGCCTATCCAGCGTGGACATCTGGCTATGCCACATGTAGATCATGATGACCAAATATTCCCTCACGTGAGGTGATAATCTTATTATAATGGTTTTGCCCATGAACTCCTGGTCTCTTTTGTACTTGCATATGCTCAGACTGCTTGACATAATCCAATGGAACCTCAGCCTGATCGAGTACGAAGTTGTTGACTCCGACATGACTATTGAGCTTGTAATCATAAGTAGAACCTCGGCTAAATATTTTAACCGAGGTTAGGTAATTACGGTTACTCTTACTGCCGGCTACCTCAGTATATGAGACTGGTCCTTGTGAGCCCATAGAACTTCTGTTGCTATCGGATGATGATGAGGCCGAGGGTGATGCATATTAGGCCGACCCTTATCAGGATGAGGCCGAGTGTGATTAGACGACGTTGCTTCTCAGAGTATGAGGGTGTAATTTAGTCATGTTAGTTACCAAGTGACCTAATTGTAAATTGCTCGATAAATATTGGGTAAAGTTCACAAATGTAAATCTGAGGTAGAGGACCTCATCCGTCGATCCCCGACCATCCTGACCTCCATAGAGTATCATTGGACGCACAGTTGCTACACTAGACCTCAACTCCAAATGACGAGGCTTTTAGTACACAACAAAAACATCAGTAGTCATTTGTATCATCTGTTTAAGCTCCTAGATAGCCGTCAGAGAGTCCTTGGTCATCAAGGAGCACCCAATATTTTAATAGAGCATCGGTAGAGGCTCAATCCAAAGACCCATCAAAGTAGAATCTGCGTGAGTTATGCTCTTCATTTTGGGGTCCCATTCACTCAAAGTTGTAACATATCTAGAGCATCATTTAATAAGACTAACACTACTGAGTACCATTTCCTTCCACCAACACTCCACTTCTCTAAACGGATGTCGACCATGGAAGCCCATGTCGCAAACATCACTTCTTACCAGCTCCATTCAATTGCTTTTATAAGGAACACTTGGAGAAGGTTGTAGGGATCTGAATTCAAGTCATCAATACATATAATTTAGTACATACTATTTTACATTTGTAATATATGTATGACCACTTCTTAGTCAAACATTATACTCTAAGCCCCAAACTCGGGGAACTTAGCTTCATTTTCAATATTGTGAAGATATCCCTCCTTGTTACAAAGACATCACATCATTAATTCTGACCTTATCTAAAGCATAAGGTTAAACACATATGGAGCATTCACCATTCCATGGGAACTATGGAAGACGAAATATAGAGTGACATAGAGAATTTGGAAAGTTGAGATTGCAAGAAAGTGTGGGGAGAACGAAATAATAAGGCATACATTTATAGGTTGACATCAATGTCCTTAAGCTTGTCAACCTCAAATATTTTTAACTCCACATGATCCATTATAATGATTAGACTTCCCTATTAAATTTCACTTATGATAGAATCTGCAGGTAAATTATTATAATATTATTTATCATTATATCACTAACTATTATCCCATCCATGTTATGAAAAAAGAAATATGGGGTATGATCTTCAACCACAAGAATGGGAGCGAGCTTTCAAACTTAAAGTCAATTCCATAATATTAGGTAGAGGAACTCAACCTTCTCGTCTGAGACTTCAACAATGTGACAAATCACATAGTTCAACTGGGTGAACCACTTGAATCTCCCCAGGTCATGTCACACGCACACAACCTATATTAGACCTCAGTTCCTAGTGGAAAAGCCTTTAAGTATGCATAAAGAACATAAAAAGACCCTTGAGATGATTTTTAAATCCCTTAAAAAGTCATCGAGGAGTTCCTACTCATCACGAGAGGATTTTTACCACGACAAAATATCGATAGAGGCTCAATAAAGCCTCATCATAGAAGATTGTACATCAGTTATCCCATTTAGACCTCATAAACACTTAGGCTCACTCACTCAAATTCAAGACTCCCATAGAACCGTGTTCTGACAACCTCAATACCATAAGTGCTTGTAGAGATCCAAGAGGAAGCTCTTCTTCCATTCTTGTAGGTTAGTGAGAAAGTACACTCATTACTCTATCAACTACCACTCACCTTGTGTTACTTGTATTAAATCATTAAATGTTATTTAATGCTCCCAATAACCACCACTACTAGACTACAACTCCTTCCAACAACACTCCACCTCTTTATTGTAGTGGCAGAGTTCATCTATGCCCCCCATGTCACAATCGTCTTATCTCACTATCTCTAAGAAGTTAGATATATGAGGGAAACTTGGGGAAGAGTAAAAAAAGAGGAAATCAAGTTATTTGTAAACATAACTGAACATATAACATATTTAACAAACGTAGCAGAGTCAGGACCACTTTTGTCTCAAATATTGTATTCGAAGCCTCACATTTGGGTGACTTAGCTCTATTTAGGTCTAATGAGTCTTATATAAGTAAGAAGTACTTATAAAAGGTATTCAATTACTTCCTAAGATCTCTATTCTTGTTATAAAGACCTCGTACCATTGATTTTGGTCTTAGGTAAGGCCTAAGGACGAACATATTTGTAATATTCATCGTTTTATTGAATATACAGAAGAGAAATATCTTCACAATCGATGTAGGTACCTCAATAGGGATACTGGATCACATAAATCCTCGTGTCCTTTATATTTCAATTCATGAATACATCCTCCTAATTATAGGAGGCGTATTTGGTGGTTGAGGACCAAACTAATCTCAGTTTCATCAATGGATATATTTATTTTAGTATATACTTTATATTTTGCGCATAAACATGAAACATATTTTTGTGTATGTATGATTGTTTTGCATACAACTTGTTACTAGTATTTTGTGAAATAATGAACTCTTATTTCCCTCACATTTCTTTCCTCAAATTGAAAATTTTAACTATAATTTCAAAAATCATAAAATAATAAGAGAAAATCCAATATATGAATTTATATTCAATTGTGCGTGCACGTGCATGCACACACTGTGTGTGTGGACATGTATGTATGGGTATGTACGTATGTACGTATGTACGTATGTATGTATGTATGTATGTATGTTGAGGCCGGATCAAATTACGAATCAAGTATGCATAATTACTTTTTAAAATAATAAAAAAATACTATTGGTTGAGTTTCTTCATAGAGCATCTAAACATTTTTTGGAACTCCCCCCCCCCCAAAAAAAAAAATTAGTACAAAATAATTATTTTCTATTTTAAAAAAATCGGTCAAATTATGTCAGTTTTTAACTATTTAAAAACTGATATATTTTTACCGATTACTTTTTTTTTGGGGGGGGGGGGGGGGGGGGGAGGGGGTCAGAATGTTTGGATACTTTGAAAAAAAAATCAACCAAAAATAAGTTTTTTACTATTTAAAAAAATTTGGTCGACATTTTGTCCTAGATCTCAAAAAGAAACCCCAAATATAATAAACAAGAATTTTAGTAATTGTCTAGAAGTATATTATAATAATAGTGACTTCAGTGTTACGCATTTATGAACTTAATTGGGCTAAATGATTAAGTATTGATGATAATGTTTGATTAAATTAATTAAATTAAGTTATGTTGAAATTTTTGAGATTTATATTAAGGTATAATTTTAATAATATGAGGTAATTTTAGGAGCAACATTAAAGAATGTAATTAAATAATGTGAGGAATATCTATCAAGTGGTGATTATAGGAAAAACTAAAAAACTACTAAAGGAATTAGGAAGGGAGGAAAGCCACGAGGTGGACCGACGACGGTGGAATCTAAGCCGATAAGGCGGTAGCTCCAACCACTAGAGTGGTGAGCTAGGGATGATGTTGTGGCAAAATGTTTTATTCTCCTCTTTATTATATACGACCATTATTTCCTCCAACATGAAACAAAAACCTCTTTATGCTATTTATAACACCATCTCTCTTGCATTGTCCCAACACAACTCACACACCAAATATCAGATTATGGTTATTCCGAATATAACCAAATTGAGGTGGATGTACTTGACCAAGAGAAAACAACCTTCACTTGTCCTTTTGGTACGTTTGCCTACAAACGCATGCCATTTGGTTTGTGTAATGCACCCGCGACCTTTCAAAGGTGCATGTTGAGCTTATTTAGTGACATGGTTGAAAGAGGACTCGAAGTGTTCATGGACGATTTTAGGGTCTTTGGCACCTCTTTCGACCTTTGTCTAGAAAAACTGGAAAAAGTACTTGCCCGATGTGTGGAAAAGAACTTAGTGCTGAATTGGGAGAAAGTACTTGCCCGGTGTGTGGAAAAAGTACTTGCCCAGTGTCTAGAATGGGGGATGTGTTTCACAGAGGTGCTAACAAATTTGTGAAATATGCAAAGAGATATCATAATGATGAAGAGTTTTCGTGTTCGTGTGCTAGGTGTAAGAATGGTAAGATGTTTGAGTGGAAAACAGTTGAACTACATTTGTTAAGATCGGGTATGCAAGATAGTTATCGATTTTGGAGTTTTCACGGTGAATTGAAAGTTCCTTTTGTCCCCGACCAACCTTCACAACAACCTTCAACAAGTAGAATAGATGTAGAAGGGGACGACCTAGATCATAATATGTTAGAGGATTTAGTTGATGATGCGTACGGAGTTTATGAAGCAGAGGAGAATGAGGTTACTGATGATATAGAAGATTCAAGTGCTCGTGAAGATAACACGTTAAAACTTGACGATGACTACCAAAGTTTAAAATTTAAAGCGACCCAACCTTTATACTCTGGTTGTGAGAAAGATCAAACAACTTTACATGCCATGGTTGGTTTGCACAGTTTGAAGACGCAGTACGATTTGTCTGAAAGCTATGTTGATGTGGGAAATTCATGATTTTCCGCTTATGGGACACTATCCGGTTGTGTAGTACATGGTTATTTGGGGTGTCCTATTTGTGAAGAGGAGACTGAATCTCTTCGTCTATCCTCTAGATTAAAAAATGTATACCATCGCCACAGGAGGTTTTTACCCCCAGCTCATAGTTTCAGATCTGAGAAAGGTTCCAATTTTTTATTGGGCGGGGTTGAACATAGGCTACCGTCGAGACAACTTTCGGGTTCAGAAATTGAAAGTAAATCTTCTGAATGTGGCCCTAATATGCCAGGTAAGAATCTCAAATTTAAGAACGTCAAGCATAATAAGACCCCAATTGGGAATGACACTGAGACAAGAAAGGCATGGTCTCGGAGGTTAATTTTATTTGACTTGCCTTATTGGAAGAATAACCTGGTGCGCCCTGTATTGGATGTGATGCATGCAGAGAAGAACTTCACTGAACATATTGTGGGTACTTGCCTTGGGGGGATTCATTCGAAGGATGGAGAAAATGCACGAAAAGACCTTAAATCGTTAAAACTTAAGCCACAAGTATGGTTGAAAGAATATAGTAGGGTAAGGACAACAATTCCCCCTGGTGCGTTTACTTTGACGAGTGGGAAAGGAAGGTGCTTCTAGATACAATATATAATTTGAAGGGCCCATCTACTTTTTCGTTCAACTTGCAAAGGATTGTGAATTACGCTACTCATGATTAACATAAGTGTAAGTCCCACGATTGGCATGTGATCATGCAATTGGTTCCTCTATTGTTTAAGCACTGTTTCTCCAAGCACAAGGATTTGCGTAGGGCTATTATGCAAATTAGTATTACCTTCTCACTCTTGTGTGAGAAGGTCGTCAATCGAGAACACATAGTGTCCGCAAAATTGGCTGAGATCGAAGCAATTTGTGTATTGGAGAAGTACTTTCCCCCATCATTCTTTGACATAAGTATTCACTTGTTGGTACACCTATCTGACGAGGAACTTCTTTGTGGTCCAGTTAGATATCAGTGGATGTTTCCGTTTGAAAGATTGATGAAAGTTTTTAAAGATTACGTCAAGAATACGCGATACATTGCAAGATCAATTATAGAGGAATACATCACCATGGAGTCATCAATATATACTCGGGAATATATGCCTGACTCGACCAGCATTGATGACACTGATGAGTTCAGCGATGATGGTGGTCATGTGATGGGAAAACGAGTGAAATTAACGAGTTTGCAACATGAACAAGTAGCTCGTTATCTATTTGACACACATGAAGATGTCGAAGAATGGAAAAAGTAAGTTTCGATTATTATAATGTTTAACATTATTTTAGATTATTTTATACATGATTAATTTTGTAATATGCAGAAAATATGAAGCTTGTGAGAACAATAAAAGACGAAAAACAATGGTACAATCAGACAGCGAATTTAGGCTGTGGTTGACACAAGAGGTAATTATAATGAAAATAGTCGTTATATAACATTACATTACACTCAAATTTTACCAATAATATAATTAATTTATCTATATTCTCAACTCCTAAAGACGGGTGATGCGACATCAAGGCTTGCTCGTCTAGCCACTAGACTCTTGTTCGTGGCACAAGAGTACAAAAAGTATCGATTGAACGGTTACATTTTCGGCGCTAAAGTGTACGAGGAAAGTATAAATGTACAGAACTCGGGAATTTCATGCAAGGTTCTTACTTTCTTTCGAGCGAGCGCAAAAGATAAAAACCTCGTTGAAGCTAAAATGACTTACTATGGTGTAATCCAAAATATATTTGAATTGGATTATATAAGCTTCAAAGAGGTTGTATTTTACTGTGACTGGGTAAGAGTTGAGGATAAAAATGCTTGTAAAGTTGATCCTGTCACCAATTTGATCATGGTTGACTTGTCCAAGTTGAAGAGCAACGACTACGTGAGCGATGAGCCATTTGTTTGTGCATTTCAAAAGGTTAAGCAAGTGTTTTATTCGGAGTATATCAACAACGAGCCGTGGTCAATTGTCCAACACGCGCCAAGGCGTCTAAATAGTAGTGTGGATGACTTGGCTGCTCCTACCGAATATCAATCCATTTTTTATGATAACCCGAATTTGAAACAATTTTTCAATTTGTAATAAATATTCCAATTTGTACCGAAACATCCATTTTTAATGCTTTTAATTGATTTGCACTTTATCATTTTCACTCTTGTGTAGTGTGTGTGTGTGGAGAGGAGATTAATACATAAATATTCCAACTACATATATGTTTTGTTTATACTAATCCATGAATATACGCTTCTTACCTTTAATATGTGATTAGTACATAGTAATTTGGGGTGTCCTATTTGTGGAGAGGAGACTGAATCTCTTCGTATATACGAACACTAAGAAATGCCATAATCATAGGGAGCGATGTTCTGCAAATTCCTCCCAACCTTTATGTAAGCAAACATCACCAGTTGAAGTTGTCAATTACACTTTCCATACCCCACCACTTGGAATCTCTAGCAAAACATGGGAGACCATTGGAAGGTGGAATTGACAACTTCAACTACTGATTTTTGGCTAAATAACGGTTGGAAGGAATTTGCAGAGCATAACTCCATAGGATTATGGCATTTCTCAGTGTTTAGATATGAAGGGAATTATATTTGACACGACTACCCGTGGTACATTAGTTGGAAGGAGGTGCCATATGAGCTCAAGTTAGCTATTTGGGTGACACTATAGGTAATGTATTTATATTTATATGTCAATTTCGATTTCGATTTCAATTTTGATTTATATTTATCTATATTTACAGGGCGGATACTAATTTTACTTTATTTTATTTCAGGGGACAGGGAGTGGCCCTGGGAGTAGGCCACATAGGCTCGATACTTATGTGGCTCTTCTGACGAGAAGGGAAGGATAAGGAGGTGTCCCTGAGCGTCGCGATACAAAATCTATTTTCCAGCTAAATAGTTTGTAGATTTGAGATAATTGATGGTGATGTTGTTTCTTCTTAAATAGTTTTTATTTTGAATGTATATTTGCATTATCTCTAGTTTATTTGGATATATGATGTTTGAACAGGTACAACATTGCTAAAACAGGTACAAATATACTGCTGGGTAGTGGCAGTGGCCATACTGCCCAGCAGATTTTTTAAAATTCTGCCCAGAATTGTCACGGTCAATGATCGTGATAATTTTTTTTAAAAGGGTCAAGGCTTTGTCACGGTTATTAACCGTGACTAAACTTGTCACGGTCAGGGACCGTGACACGACCATGACAATTCTTAAGAACTTTTCACAGTCAATGACCGTGACACGTCCGTGATAAAAAAAGTTATCTCGCCCCGAATTGTCACGATCATTGACCTTGACAAGTCCAACTTGTCAAGGTCAATGACCGTGACAATTTGGCAGATTTGGTGTAGTGTCACTCACGACAATCATAAAACTTTCTTATCAATTTATTACTCATTCACTAAGTAAGATTCAATATAAATTAATATTAACCCTTGTCTCGCTAATTAATATTTATTTTAATTCGGATTAATTTTTTATTTTAAATTTAATTAATCCCTATTAATCCCATTATAAAATCATTAAAAATATAGGGTGCTACACTACCTACTGTGTTGAATGAACTCTTAGAATATAAGTTGAAATTGTCCATCGAGATGTATATCGATTATTAGAAATTCAATGACTTGTTCATGAAAGCTAAAAAGTTGGCCCGAGAGTCAAACAAATGGGTAGTACCTGTTGAAGAAGTCATTTTAGATGATGTGGTACAAATCATGGACGATATGTTTTTTGCCAAATGAAGGAAATATGTAGGATTTCTGAGTTACTCACTGCTTTGAAACTTCAGGGACGGTTGGTTCCTTTACTCCTGCACTTCCCCGCTGAGTGGGAAGATTTATATGATGAAGCAGTTGAGGTTGTCTAGTGTATTGATTACTTTTGTCAGGAATATATCGTTACCACCAGATGAGGGGATGACTTTGATAGGTTACCCGATGAATCGAATCATAAAGAAGCCAGTTCAGTTGGCATCTTATGTGGAATGATCTCCTTTGAGGATTTATTGGGAGAAATTAACAAAGTATCCATTCAGCCCGAGATAGGTGGTGATATGAGGTTCTTATTCTTTCCTACCTCGGTGAACCACATGACTAGATCAAGGCGGTATTATAAAGATCCAATTCCTCATGCAATCAAATAGATAAAGGAAAGGGAGTGGCCAAAGAACTTCCAATGCCAAAAATGACCATTGAGGAAAGCAAAGTCCTCAATTAGCTCAAGAAGACCCAATCTAATATCATCCTATGAGGACTTTTCATGTCCTCTCGACTATACCGGAAGGCCTTGATAAAACTCCTCATAAGACCGCAGTTTCTCCCTCTACTACTCCTGAAGAATTCATTAATATGGTTGGATCCTTGAACTCTTCCATACTCCTCTCTTTTTCTGAAGATGTATTATCGAAGTTCAGCCCTGATCAAAATTATGATCTCAACATATCCATCAAAGTCTTAGGAAAGAGAGTCCCACTATCGCTTGTTGACAATGGATCTACTCTCAATGTATGTTCGCTCAAAACTTTCAACTGCGTGGGACTGAAAGTCAGTGGTCTCACTTTCACCTCTGCCATCGTGCACGCTTATAACAACACTCATTGAGAAGTAATTAGTTCTATAAAACTCACACTAGGGGTTGTACATATTAATCCTCTAATATAATTCCAGGTCATCGACATACCTACTTGGTTCAAACTACTCCTCGATCGCCCTTAGATCCACAGCATCCGAGGGGTATCCTCTTCTTTTTATCAGAAACTGAAGTTATTTGCCAAAGGTCAAGTCATCACCATTTTGGGGGACATCGACAGTACAAACAGTGCCATCACTAGCAACCAAGTATTGAAGATTCATCATTGGCTAATGACATGTTTTTGTCCGATTTTAAGATTGACGCACTCCCCATCCCAACAAGGGACAACTTCAAAGGACTGAGTCTATCTAGAGAACAACCCTCATGGAAATGTCATTGTGATTCAAATGTTCAGGATCATGCACTTCATGCCTGTAATGGGGCTAGGATGACGTCAATAACGAATCCTTAAGCCCATAGTCCTAAAAGAGGCCTTCCCCCATGTGGCCTAAGTTACCAACTTTCAACGAATGAACTCAAAGCACTCCGCCAATCGCGACTAAAAAAATGCCTAGAGGATAAAAAGATTATTTTTGAGGACTCTCTGAACATAAGATTTATCAAGGAGGGTGAAGACTTCCCCTTTTGTGGATTCTTAGAACCATGGTACGACCACATTGACAAGAAGATAAAACTGGGGCTAAAAATCTTCTTTTTAAACAGTAACTCTTGGGGCAAAGACTGCAAACATAAAGTGTAACCTCTTGCCAAGCAAACCATGGAAATTACTAAACCCTGAGGAAAGTGACTCCAAAAAATCTTTTGACTTACAAACATTGGGGCTAAGTCTCTACATAATCTGCTCACATGTTGTGCCATCGAACCCGTCTGATTAGATCACGACTATTAACATGCTTTTCCTCAACTACAATGTTATACTAGTCCAACCTACTCAAATTCAACCAAACCTATTATTTACCCTATTCATGTCTCTTTTCCTATTCTTGTTTTTCCTTTTCCTGATATGAATGTTATCGAGACCTATTTTAACGAGGTTCTCAATATTGTTTTCCCTAAAAATGAAATAAACAAGGATTTTGAGTATCTTGTTGTACCTTACTTTAGTTGTCTTGATTCTAATCAAACTATTGAAGATGATGACTTTGTAAATGAACGATTCTTAACTGATCTCTATAAGGATAATAAAAACATAATCGCGTTCAAACTAATGATGATGAGACTGTTGTTATTAATATCGATTCTAGTAGCCACCAATGTGGGATTAGGCTAGGGTACACCCTAAATGAGCATGAGCGTTCATAATTTAAAGAATTGATGAAAGAGTTCGTAGATGCCTTCGCATGGTCCTATGACAGAAAGGCTGGCATTGACCTAAAAATAGCTCAGCCCGAGATCTCGACATTCCTAAAAGGCAAAGCATTCAAACAGAAGTTGAGGAAACTCTGAACCAAATGGTAACTCAAAGTCGAAGAGGAGGTAGTCAAACAACTAAATATGAGTTTCATTCTAGTGGTTGAAATCCCTATATGGCTTGCCAACATCATCCCCGAACTAAAGTTGGAGGAGAAATCCGCATGTGCATCGGCTATCAAGATTTGAATAAAGCATCCCCAAAGGACGATTACCCATTTCTAAACATCAACATAATCGTGGACAACATAACCATCCATGCCCTTAAGTCATTTGTCGATGGATTTATCGGTTATAACCATATCAAGATGCACCCCCTGACTACCAAGACAAAATTGTCTTCATCACCCTGGAGAACTTTTTGCTACACCGTCATGCCATTCGGGCTAAAAAATGTCAGGGCTACCTACCAAAGGGCTGCCACAACTATCCTGCACGAGCTTATTCACAAGGAATTCTAAGTTTATGTGAATGACATGATCATCAAGTCCCAGATGCGGTTACATCCATATAAGTGTATTTTTATCATCACTAAAGGAAAACTCTTGGGGTTCATGGTCAGTGAGAAAAGAATTAAAGCAGACCCCGCCAAATTTAAAAGTCATACTTGAGATGCCACCTCCCTGGATGGAGAAAAAAGGCCAGGGACTCTGAGGTAAACTGTAATACATCAGTCTATTTAATAACCAACTAACTTCCATTTGCGAACCCATTTTTAAACTTTTTCGAAAGTATTCCACCAAAGTCTGGAACGAGACTACCAAGAGGCCTTTGACCGAATCAGGTAATACCTCACCCGACCTCCGATGCTCATGCCTCCACAACTAGGTCTCCCTCTCACCCTTTACCTAACTGTCACAGATACTCCAACAGGGGCTTTGTTGGCCCAATACATCGAAGAATCCCACAAAGAAAGAGCCATCTATTATGCTAGTAAAAAATTAATAGGGTATGTAGTCAACTACACTACTTTGGAGAAAGAATGTGTCACCTTAGCCTGGGTCACACATAAGTTATGACATTACATGCTTGACTTTCCAATCACAGTAGTATCCCAAATGGATCCCATCAAGTACATGCTAGAGAAACCTACTACGTCAAGCCGAATGGCCCACTGGTTGATGCTACTAGCTGAGTTTGACATCGTGTACGTCACACAAAAATCCATAAAAGGGAAGGACATCTCCGACTACCTTACTGATTATCCCATAGAAGGAACCGATGTTTGGGTTTCCAAATTCTCATATAAAGACATTCTATGCACCTCTCAGGAGGACCTCGTATGGAAAATGTTATTTGATGGAGCTGAAGAAAAAAGGATATGACATTAGGATACTCCTAATCGCCCCTGATGACTCTCACATGCCCATTGCCATCAAGTTAGACTTGTTTTGCACCAACAACATGACTGAAATCAAGGCATGCACCGTAGGCCTCAAGATCACCCTCGAGAAAGGTATCAAACACCTAGATATTTATGGGGACTCTTCCCTCGTCGTTGGCTAAATCCTCAAAAAATGGAAAATCAAAGATGAAAATTTCCTACCCTTCCATGCCCACCTAGAAGATCTTGCCTCCCAATTCGAAGATGTCACCCTCCATTATCTTCCTATCTCAAAGAACAGTCTAGCTGACTCCCTTGTAACCCTGACCTCCATAGTTGATTTGCCAAAAGTAATAACAATGGACCTTTTCTTGGTTTATAAATAAGTTATGCCCACTCACTGCTGCCACATTGAACTCGTCGTTGAGGAAGATTTCGACATGGTCAGGTTATAGTACGTTGACATTTGGCGCATCCTCAAACATTGTAGGTATCCCTGAGATGTAGATAAGAAATACCGTGCGACCCTTTATCAATTAGCTGCCTAGTATATTATCTATAATAAAGCGCTTTTCAAGAGAAACTTCAATGGAACCCATTTGTATTACATAGCAGTGGTTGATACTGAAGGAATGATCTAGAAGATCCATAGTGGGGAATATGGGCCCCACATGAACGATCATATGCTTACTAAGAAGATCATCCGTTAAGGGTACTATTAGACAACCATGGTTCGAGATTACACTGCCTATGTTCGAAGATGCCTCAAATGCCAACAGTTTTCCAATTTCCAACACTTGCCTCCTCGATAACTATACAACATGAATTCTCCCTCACCTTTCTCCACCAGGGGCATAGATATCATTGCGAAGGTTACTCCCAAAACTTTTAATGGTCGCGAATTCATCCTGGTCACCATTAAATACTTCACTAAATGGGTCAAAGTCGATTCATACGAAATGCTGAATGCCTAGAATATGGCCAAGTTCAATAAGAAAGAACATTATTTACTGATACGGGGTTCTCCGTGAGTTAGTATCAGAAAATGAAATCCACTTCAAAGTCGAGGTCACAAAATTGGTCGACAAGTATGGGATTCAGAGATAAATATCTTCTCCATACCAACCCCAAACCAATGGTGTTGTCGAAGCCGCCAATAAAAGCCTCAAAACCATCATCAACAGATGATTAAGTGATAGAAAGAACTTTTTGGTATTTTTGTCGTTGCTTTAAAGCTTCTCTAATAAAAACCTTTCATAACTACATAAATATATTAATACTAGAGTGTAGCGGTAAGTAAGGGAATCAATCCAACTTTAAGGGTGAACATACAAGAGAGGCATGCAATTCAGTTGTTTATTATTCTCTTTTTCGATTTTTTCATTTTCTATTTTTTTTTTAGCTTTTTCAAATATTACAACAATTTTTTAGATGAGGTGAAATAAGACTACAAAATTAAAGATGTAATAAAAGTAAGTGAAGATACTAAGGAAATCTAACTAAATAAAAATCCAAAATAAAAGATCGGTGAGGTAATAAAAGTGAGGACTAACAAGGGATAGGATAACACCATATATTTTACTTAATTAAAATTAATTAATTCATTAAAATTAATTATCCCAAGTTAGTATCAAAATCGCAAATCAACTCTCGTTGCAAATGTAATTTTAATAATAACATTTTAGAAAATTAATTTTAACACTCCTACAACTCTTAAAAAGTAGATCCAACATCATTTAACAAATCACCCGCTAGGATCGATCGATTAAACTAGTGTAAGTCATAGAAAATAAATTTAGAGTTGAAATTCAGAAATAATACTGCACTTGAGAAACTCCTATCTCTAGTTCGATTCTAAAATGGGTATTATAGCTCGAATTTTGATTTTCTCTCGAAAATCATTTACCCTCTCTCAAGGCGTAAATTAAAATGTAAGAGTGCAAAATTAATCATCAAAGGGACATTAATTTAAATTAATTAAATAAATTAGGATTAACATCAAATAATGGGTCACCCCACCTCTTAAAAGGGGATTTAGCCTAATATGACATCAAACATGATAAACAAATATTCAATAGGCATTTAATATAAAAGAGTAGAGAGAAGAACAATCAAACCAATCTCTTGAATTCAATAGACTTCAATCCTTGAATGAGTGATCAACAAAAATATAAATGAAAAATTCTCTCAACTTGAATCTCACAAATTTATTTTCTCACTAATCTCTAAAAAAAATAAAATAAAATAAATTCTAACCTAAAACAAAACTACACTAAAATGGTGTTTCTCTCTCTAAAATTTTATCTCTAACCTAACTCTCTTCTCCTCTTTTTATTTGGGTCTTCTTCTTCTTTAAATAGTAGGCATGGAGCTAAGGGTAATTTTGGGAAATACACACTAATGTGCATGAGGGGTGTGGGGTTATTTTGGTAATGTGACACACAAGTGCATGTGGAAGAGGTGGGGTAACAATTTGTTTTATTAAGAGGATGTTTTGGTAAATGGGTAAGGAGGGTATTATGGAAAAATGGGGAGAAGTAGCACTTGAAACACATGTGGGTTGTAATTTGGTTTAGTTTCGTTTATGGCCGAAAGCGTGAGGCTGTGAGAGGTGGTCCGGGTTGAATGGGACTTGGGTGTTAGCCGAATGTTCAAGTAGGTGGTTCGGGTTGCTTTGGGAAGACGGGTTGGGGCTGATTTGAGTTGAGCAGGGTCAGAGCTCCGGTTTATAATCAGGTTTGGCATTTGATGTTTCGTCGGAATGGGTGCCGGGTTATGGCTGGATTTGATTTGGGTCACGGGTTGGTTAGGTTTAGAGCTGGGATCGCTGAATGGTCTAGGGATGGAAGGTGGTGGTTGAGTGTAAAGGAAATTGATTTTGGTTTGCCATGGAAGGATTTGGCCGGAAGCGGGCTTAACAACTCGGGTTCAGTTTGTTTGGGGAACAAAGCCACCATCTGCTGGTGGTGGCAGGTGGTTTGTGCTATTGGAAATTAAAATTGGGTTGGGGATTTTTGGTTTGTGGATTAGTTTGGTTGAGGTTTGTTAGGTGGTTATGGTGGTGAGAGGAGAGAGAGAGAGAGTGGTAGGGAAGATGATGAATAGAATGAGGGTGTGTTTGGGTGTGGGTGAGTGTATGGTAAGGTTTGTGGTTGAGTGAGTCAATTGGGTGTGAGTAAGGTGTAGGTAAGTGTGTGTGTAGGTGACTGTAGGGGTTATGTAGTGTGTGTTTAATTTGTGACCCCATTAAAATAAAATAAAAATAAACCTAATAAAATAAAAACTAAACTAAACTAAAAATAAAAATCATTAAAAAAATAAAAATAACACGACACACGATACAAACTCTAAAAACTAAATACGACTCAAATAAAAACTAATAAAACAAAACAAAACAAAAATAATAATAAACTAACTAAAAACAAACAAAAATAAAGGAAAACAAATACTCGACGCACTAAGATAAAAAATAAATTCTCTAAAAATAAATAAAATCTAAATAAGAATAAAACTCAAATAATAAAAATAAAAACTATAAAAGAAGTAAAAATAAAACCTAAAGTCCTAATATAAAATCTAGCAAAGCTACAAATAAAGACTAAAATTAAAAACTAATAAAAATCAAAGATAAAAAGAAATATAAAATAAAATCTAGAAAATTATAAATAAATCTAAAATAAATCCTAAAAACGACTCAAAATAAAAATCTAAAAAGCACACACTAAACACACATGGGGTTCGGGGTAGGTTTAGGCTCGGTCTGGGCTAAGGTTTGGTACGGGACCGGGGAATTAGCTCCAAAAATCTCGCATTTGCCTTGAAATAAGCATCGAACTTCCGCAAACGGCGCCAAGCCTGCACATTAAATATTTACGTGCATAAGACCCAATTTATCGAGAATTAGCATTAAAATACGTCTATTCGGGGTATAAAATGTACACTTTTGGGTTCTTGTCACACCACCCCCAAACAGAACATTTCTAGTCCTCGAGCAAAATATAGAGAGAAAGAGAAAGATAAGAACCCAAAAGTGTACCACTTTTGCGGGCACTTGCGATTACACTTAGCATGTGCAACAAGATTTTAAACCTATAGGTTGCCCTACAGGACAAGTTGTGTCTCATAAGGATTTGTAGGGAATATACCCACGAAATTCTTTATTTAAAATGATTTATTGAAAGTCAATCAATATCTTATGAGACATAGAATAATCGCACAATCTATCATGAGATAAATATTTTGGGAAATACAAGCTAGAAGTGTAAAAAGCGTAGCTAAGTAAATAGTCAAGGCACATCCTTCCTAGAACTCAACGTGTGTAGTGTGAATCAGTCAAAACGGGTTGAGTATCACAAGAGTAATTCCTAGATTACCTTTTCAAAATCAACGCTTCAACTTTAAAATCTCACGGGATATATGATGCGACCATAAATGTATCTAGTGTGCGTGCTATTAAGGCCCAAGTGCAAGCCTGTCGCTCAAGTAATATTTCGATAAGTCGGGTATCGATCCTCAGGTAAACAGGACGAACGAAGTCATAACGACGTTGGGAAGAAGAAGGTAACCTAACTTTGACTCTAAAAAGAACGAAAAGGTGATTTGAATTGTGAAACAACTACAACTAGATTAAATTTTTGAAAATGACTAATTAATGAAATTATGAAAAAAATGAAATACAATTACTCTAAATTAACGAAAAGACTAATGATGATTTGACTAAATGCAATTACTCTATTTACACTTTGTAGAGCGATAAAAGCCTCTAAATTAAGGGGATAAATGGGAAAAATTTATGCCTAATCAAACCCCCCTAACTTAGAACTTTGATCGTCCCGAGCAATGTAAAAGAATCAAAACATGATCCAACTCTAAAATGGGATAAAAAACCTCTTTCGCGGGCTAGTGATTGATTTTAGCATATGCAACCAGCCTTTAAACCCCTAAGTTACCCTAGTAGGACGAGTTGTGTCTCGTGAGGGTTTGCAACGAATATACCCACAAAATCCAACTCAAAGAAAACTCAAAATACGCAAAAATTATATCGTTCAAACTTTTCCAAAAAATAGTCATCATCAATTCATGTTCAAGAGTCTCAAATCATAGTGCGTGCGTGCGTTCGAAGCCCGAAATTTAATCGCGAATTTCCACCGATTGACCATTACGTTACTTATCCAAAAATTCATCTTATTTTAAAATCTCACGGGATGCTCTCACAAATGAATCTCTCGAAAGGGTGGCTATTTTCTCTCGGTATGCGTGATTTATAAGAGTAAATGTATTAGAACCAAGTTCACGCACACAAATAAAAAGATGGAAATTTATGGTAGATGGATCTCATCATCGGATTACGATTATAAGAAAACGGAAACATTGCCTGTAATTTAGATCGTTAATCTCTTTTCTTATCTTTTTATGTTTTAGCTCTCCACGCGGTAACCAATTTCGCAATTTGGACTCGGTTAGGACTTTTTCGGGTTAAAGGTGTATTGGGTAATATGGAAATGGTTGAGAACTTCGGAATTGGAAAATATTCTTATGATGTCCATTAGTGTTTTTTCGGGCTTTTGCTCAATTTTTTTCCTTTTTTTTCTATTTTTTTCTATTTTTCACGCTTTTCTTTTCGTGCTATTTTTGTTGAGCATATCTATTCTTTTCTTACCCCTTTTTATGCACTTTTCGGACTTAAATTATGAGATTTACAATTTTCTCAATTCCGAACTAATTAGGGTTTTTCGGGTTCTTAACAAAAGGGAAAAATTTATTCGGCTCAATTTTGGTTTGCAAAAGGGATAATTTTTCACTACTTTTTCTGGCCAGTAGTTTTGGGTAAACAAACGAGGGTCTACTTCATTGTCCGAAATACTGATTGCATTACCATATGCGTCTCGAGATTAATTTAGTTTAGAGATCTATTTAGCTCATTTTTCAAGGCAATATCACACACATTTCCCATGACCGGTCAAAGTGAAAGAATTGAGATCATCGACGACTTATTAAACGCTGAAAAGAACTTCAAGTTAACAATTAACTCGGATTGATTTCTAAACTCACAATAGGGAAATGTTTGAATCTCACCGGGTTTGTTTAATCTCCACATTTATTCGCTAAGTTGTCTACGTTCGCCCAATTTCCATTTTTGGTTAATTTCGGTTTTGTGTATTGTGTTTTTACAATTTGAGACTTTAAACCAAATTTTAATGATGTTTTTGAAAAATTTGAATTCCAATTTTTATTTATTTAGAAGAAAAAATATTTTTTTGATTTTTCAAAATTTTCAATTTTTTTGAAATTTCTGGACATTTTTGAAAATTTGTGAAGTTTTGGAATTACGCACTTGTGACCCCTCTAACTTAGACTTTTTCATGTCCTCAAGAAAAAAGGACGAAAATCTAACTTAAAGCGAATTAAAAATGCGAATAAATAAAACGAACAAATAACAAAGAAATGCAGATTTTTATAGATACTGAGAACCTGTGTTACAAGGGAGAGGGGAGAAACACATGACTAACATTTTTAAACATCCAACACGACACAACCAACAAACATAAACTTCAACAACAGAAATGGGCTTCACTGGGGAGCTGGAATGGAGGGTTCGGGCGCACTGGGATCATATCGGTCATAGAAGAAGGTAGGAGGGGGTCCATCGAAGTTGAGCTCATGCAAGTGGGCTTGGAGACGATGCATCATGCTCGTATCCCTTCGGTAGGCCTCTTGATCCCGTTGATATGGTGTGAGGAAGACATCGATCTGTGTTTCCATCGTCGAAAGGCACCTCAGGCAGAACTCTCTCTACTCAGAATGTTGAAAATAAAATCTCAAATTTTCGGACAGTTTCTTGCTTATTCTCACACTTGGATTTTCGTGACGCCCTTACGAACTTCGTGCTGGTGTGCTTAATCCTAACCCTACCCTCTCGTAACCTACCTACGGACTCTAACTATGATAACTACGCACAACTAATGTACACGAGAAATCACCCCATACGCGTCGGGGGTGCGACGACCTCTCAATTCATGCTCACTCTACCCCGTAAACTGGATCCGATAACCAAATAGTGTCGATCTCTTCTACGCATGCCTCAACATATAGCTTCAGTCACTGTCCATTGAATTTGAATCCGTTCCCCCCTTCTAGATCTTCTAATTCTATTTCTCCGTGGGGGAAAACGTTTCTCACAACGAATGGACCAGTCCATCGAGATCGTAATTTACTCGAAAATAGATGAAGCCGGGAGTTATAGAGGAGTACCTTTTGTCCCAATTGAAACTATTTTCGTCGAATAATCTTATCATGTGCTAATTTCATTCGGGCTTTTGCAATTTTTTCATTCTCATATGCATCATTGTGTATCTCATCTAATTCATTTAGTTTATGCTTGCGAGCTTCACCGGCGTTGTCCATATAATAATTTAATCTCTTAATGGCCCAATACACTTTGTGCTCCAACTCAACGGGAAGATGGAAAGGTTTTCCATACATAAAGAAGAATGGGTACATTCTGAGTGGGTTCTTGTAAGTAGTACGGTATTCCCATAGCGAATAGTTCAATCGAAGGGACCAATATTTTCGGTCGGGATTGACGGTCTTCTCTAATATGTGCTTCATTTCGCAATTTGCCAATTCAACATGTCCTTTCATTTGTGGGTGATATGTCGTTCCCACATTGTGAATGACACCATACTTTTTCATAAGTCTTTCAAACGTCTTGTTGCAAAAGTGTGTGCCATTATTACTGATTATCTCTTTAGGTGCACCGAAGCGAGAAAGTATGTATTCGTGCAGGAACTTTATCACCACTTTATTATCATTAGTCTTGGTAGCTATATATTCCAACCATTTAGAAACATAGTCTACCGCGACTAGGATGTATAGGTATCCAAAGGACGGGGGAAAAGGGCCAATGAAGCCAATACCCCAGTAATCAAAAATCTCAATGATGAGAATCGGGGTTAATGGCATCATGTCTCGTCGGGTAACCGTTCCCATCCGTTGACACTTATCGCAAGATTTGCAATAATTTTTAACATCCCAGAATATTATGGGCGAGTACAAACCGCATTGGAGAATTTTAGCGGTTGTCTTTTTCACGAAAAAGTGGCCTCCACATGCTTTCGAATGACAGAATTGGATGACTTTTGGAATTTTGTCATCCGGTACATATCGTCGGATGATTTGATCGGTGCAATATTCGAAAAGGAATGGATCATCATAGAAAAATATGCGCGACCAAGTGATGAACCGTTTCTTATCTTGCGGTGTCCAATCGGGAGGGACGGCTCCCGTGATAAGATAGTTCACTATATCCTCAAACCAAGGCAAAGAAGAGGCGGCAAAGAGTTGATCATCCAGAAAATACTCATCTATAGATGTGGGATCACTAGGTACGTCAAACGAAAGCCGTGATAAGTGATCGACAACGACGTTTTCTACTTATTTTTTGTCTTTGATGGAGAGATTAAACTCTTGTAAGAGTTGGATCCACCTTATGAGGTGCGGCTTTGCGTCTTTCTTCGCAAGTAGATATTTTAAAGTCGCGTGGTTGTTGAAACAAGTGATGGGGGAACCGATAAGATAGGACCAAAATTTGTCGAGAGTGAATGAAGATTACTTAAGGGTCTAGCTGTGGCGCTAAAGTTCTTAATGAAACTTTGATAAAACCCCGCGTGGCCCAATAAGGAGCGCACGTCTTTCAGCGATTTAGGTGAGGGTAGGTCAGCTATGACATCTATTTTTGCTCGATCAACCTCGATCCCTTTAGATGACACGATGTGGCCAAGAACTATACCCTTGGTTACTATGAAATGGCATTTTTCACAATTCAGCACTAAGTTCTTTTCCACACATCGGGCTAGTACTTTCTCAAGATTGGCTAAACATAGGTCGAAGGAGGTGCCAAAAACACTATAGTCATCCATAAACACCTCTAGCCCTCTCTCAACCATGTCACTGAATAAGCTCAACATGCACCTTTGAAAGGTCGTCGGTGCATTACACAAGCCAAATGGCATACATTTGTAGGCAAACGTTCCAAAGGGACAAGTGAAGGTTGTTTTCTCTTGATCAAGTACATCTACCTCAATTTGGTTATATCCGGGATAACCATATAAGAAGCAATAATAAGGGTGGCCTGCTACTCTTTCAAGCATTTGATCAATAAATGGTAAGGGGAAATGGTCTTTCCTAGTTCCCGCATTGAGTTTCCGGTAATCAATGCAAACGCTCCATCTAGTGGTGGTACGTTGGGGAACTAACTCTCCCTTGGCATTTTCGATCATGGTCATCCCCGACTTCTTCGAGATAACTTGAATGGGGCTCACCCACTTGCTATCCAAGATGGGGTAGATAATCCCGGCATCCAATAATTTTATGATTTCAGTCATCACCACATCTTTTATTGTAGGGTTTAGTCGTCTTTGCAGTTCTCTCGAGGGCTTAACATCCTCTTCGAGCTGAATCTTATAGGTGAAAATTAGAGGGCTTATCCCCTTTAGATCAGTATAAACCAACCAAAAGAACTTTGGTGCTTCCTCAAAATTTTTAATAATTTACCCTCTTGCTCTTCATCTAAGCTAGAGGAGATAATAACAGGAAATATCTCACTTTCACCTAGAAAAGCATATTTGACATTGGAGGGTAGTTTCTTCAACTCGAGAGTTGGGAATGTGTCGCTAAAGGGCACCATGCGTGCTTCTCTTGGCAATAATTCCTCAAATCAAGAAACCTAATTGACATCTCTCGCGTCCTCGTCCGACGCTTTCTCATCAAGTAAGACTCTCAACTCCTCTATCTCCCTCTCAAACTCGGTGTAGGCTCCCTTACTTTCATGACTAGAAGCTAGGCAAGCTTCTAAGGAGTCTACACAGTAATTTTCCTCAAAGTGTTCCTCTACGATCTCCTCAATTAAGCTCACCGTGTGAAGATCATCTTCTTCCCCTGCGTGTTAGGCCATGTTAAAGATGTTTGTTTCTAAAGTCATATTCCTAAAAGTGAGTTGCATCTACCCATTTCTAGTATTGATCACTGCGTTTGTCGTAGCTAAGAATGGGCGTCCAAGGATGATGGGAATATGATTTTTTGAGGAAAAGGAAGGATTCGTGTCCCAAATGACAAAATCTATCAGGAAGTAAAAGATGTCTACTTGAACTATCACGTCCTCAACTATACCCCTTGGTATCTTCACGGTTCGATCCGCTAACTGGAGAGTGATCCTTGTGGGCTTAAGATCACCCAGATCAAGTTTCCTATAAATTGAATAGGGAAGGATGTTGACACTTGCTCCCAAATCGAGTAAGACTTTTTCAAATTTGTTCTCTTCAATGGTGCAGGAAATAGTGGGTGCACCGGGATCTTTATATTTAGGTGGGAGATCATTTAGAAGGGCTGAGCTCAAATTTTATGCTAGAAACATTTTCTTCTTTACCTTCATCCTCCTCTTGACTGTCAATAAGTCTTTTATGACTTTTGCATAGGATGAGATTTGCCGTATTGCATCGAGGAAAGGTAAGTTCAACTTCACGTTCTTAAGCGCTTCTAGCATTTCTTCACTTATGGTCCTTTTATGGGTAGGAACCAATCTGTGAGGAAATGGCGGAGCGGAGGGTGGTTTCACAACTACCTCGTGCTCACTAGTGTTTTCCTTTTCACTCTCGTTCAAGGAGATATCTTCGGACTCTTTCTTTCCAGGCGAATTCTCCTTATCTTTTGAAATATCATATGGGGGAGGTGATAAATCAATGACTCTCCCACTACGAAGAGTGGTTACAGCTTGGCAATGCTCCTGATGTTCGGTATAGGTGGAGCTAACACTAGGTTGACCTTTGGGAGGTCTTTGGCCTTTGGCAGGAAACTTTCCCTTCTCTTGGATACTCAATGAGGATTGCATATTGGAGATGTTCGTATTTATTTCGACGAACATGCGTTCATTTCTAGCATTGGTTGCACTTTGAGAATTTATGAATTGGTTCATTGTATCCTCGAGGCTCCTTCGCGATGGAAATACATATGGGGCTGGAGGTGGTGGAGCTTGTTGGTATTGAGGAGGTGGTGGAGGTGGGACAACCTGTGAATGTGGGTTCGTCGCAGCTTGTGGTTGTCCATAGTTGAAACTAGGATGGTTCCTCCACGAAGGGTTGTAAGAGTTCCCATACGGAGCATTAAAATTCCCCTTAAATCCTCCTATATCATCCACCTGCTCGGTGTGCATGGCCTTGTAGGCATAAATCATCGGGCATGCCTTTGTGTAGTGGTCCGCCTCACAGATAGCACACACTTTTTCTTTCGAACCATGGTTGGATCCGGAGATGTTTCTCAATCGACCATCAAACCACTCTTTCCTATCTCTTTGAAACTGATTGAATCGATGGTCTAATAAGGTATTGCTATCCAAATGTAATAGACCGGATGCAGTCTGATTGGTAAATGGTTGTCTAGGTCGATCTTGGTTGGGATCAGATGTGTCCCACGCTTGAGTAGTCTCTGCGACATACTTAATACGGGCCTTGTCATCGCATGAGTTTAAATCCCAAAACACATTGTTTTCACAAGTTGTTTGGAAGCTATTATCAGCCCATTATGGAAGAAAGATATCAGTAGGTGTTTGTCAAAACCATGATGGGGGCATGCGCTTATTAACTCTGGGAAACGTTCCCTATATCTGTCAAAAGACTCATTATCGTGTTATCGGAAGCTTGGATTTGAGTCTTGGCAGAGTTGGTCTTGTTATACGGATAGAATTTTGAGACAAACTTAGACTGTATATCTCTCCAGGAAGTGATGGAGT
This sequence comes from Sambucus nigra, assembly GCA_949130495.1. NCBI lineage: Eukaryota > Viridiplantae > Streptophyta > Magnoliopsida > Dipsacales > Adoxaceae > Sambucus > Sambucus nigra. The sequence goes on from OX422221.1 coordinate 294,113,930, forward strand.
TCGGGGGTAGAGACCATAGCCAGGTCTTGGCTTTATCCTTTAAGGAAAAAGGAAAAAGCTTTAGGCAAACGACATCTTGCGTGCAAGCTTGATCACTAAATGTGCCACACGCCTCTTCGAACTCACGAATATGTAGGTATGGTTTCTCCGAATCCATGCATGAAACGTAGGGAGAATCTGTATCATCCCATTGTGAAAGTGGAACTGACCGGCAGTATACGAAAGTAAAATGCAACCAGGGGTGACAGTCCGCTCAGGAAAGAGTAAGTCTTTCATAGGAAGATAAGGGAGATCTCCCTCTCCAGTACCGAAACTCGCTGCTTCAGACATCGCACTCGAACTCTCTTCAAATGACTATGTGTACTCACTCGGTGTCCTAGATGTGTGACTCGAGGTTTGACTCAGGGTGTAGCTACTGATGGAGTGCTCAGGAGTAGGAATTGGAAACCAAAATTATGGAACGCGAGGTGGGGGGGGCTTTCAGAGTTGTACTCAACGATTGGATTTTCATGGATTCTGGTTGGAGTAATGTGAGGAGTCTGAGTATGTTCATGATTTTGCATCAAAGGCGTTTAAGAAATGAATTTTTTTTGTATTTTTTATTTTTGGATTTTTGGATTTTCTTGGTCAAAGTTTTAGATTGACTTGATTTAACCTAAGTCTACCTAAATCCCCGGCAACGGAGCCAAAAACTTGACGCGGCCACAAATGTGTCTAGTGTGCGTGCTATTTAGGCTCAAGTACAAGCTTGCCACTCAAGTAATATTCCGATAAGTCGGGTATCGATCCTCAGGGAAACAGGACGAACGAAGTCGTAATGACGTTGGGAAGACGAAGGTAACCTAACTTTGACTCTAAAAAGAAAGAAAATGTGATTTGAATTGTGAAACAACTACAACTAGATTCAATTTTTGAAAATGACTAATTAATGAAATTATAAAAAAAAATGAAATGCAATTACTCTAAATTAACGAAAAGACTAATGATGATTTGACTAAAACTTTAACTATGAAATGAGAACAATAGGTCGGGTTACAATCCCCCACACCCTAGCAATTCGCTTCATTGGATACTCGATTCAGAATTAAATCTCTAAATGAATCCGGTATTCAATGCTCCTAAGTATTACATATATGAGGGATCATAGCCCGCACAGTATGTAAGCAAAGGATGAATTAAAACCCGACCTTTATTTCCCCTAAGTATTACATATATAAGGAATCGTATCCCGCACAGTATGTAAGCAAAGGATAAACTAAAGAAGTATCGAATTAACTACAATAAAATTCACCTAAGAAATCAGAGTGTTTGGCAGACATATTATGAATTACATCGGGTGGGGTTCATGCACCCCAACCCTTAAAAACTTAACCAGACATATTAAAACTAGAAGAAAACATGTTTTGAATGAAAGAAAACATTTTTACTAACAACTGAAGGTGAAGAAGAATGAAATTACTCACTAAAGAAATAACTACTGCAATAATGAAAGCAAGAACTGAAACAACTTTAATTGAATTATAAAACTGGAATCAAACTAGGGTTTCTTGTTGTTGTCTTCTCTAAATTAATTATAATGCTTCTCTAACGAGTTATAAGCGTCCCCAATGTCTGGGAGGTGTTTAAAAATTATACTCTACGAATTTCTAAGAGTTCAAACCATATAAGACTCTTATTTTTCAAGTGGATAAATCCAAATCTTCGATACCCGAACCGATCTGTTAAGGTGATTCGGTTCGGTTCCATCTTTGATAGAAGTTTTTCCTTGAACCGGTTTGGTTCGTTTATTTTCTCTTCAGTTCGGTTCCATCTCTTAGTGCTTCACAGATAGTTTTCCCAGGATAGGATCGGTTCGTGTTTTCAAGCCCTTCGGCTCGATTCCATCTTTTCAGGAGCTTTTCCTCTTTATAATTTTTGAAGATTTGTAACTTTTTATCCGGAGCTCGGATTAGGATGTCGATTCTTCCTAAGCACTTGTAGGCACGAGGTCTTCGACTTTCATTTTGATTCTCTCCTTCCTTGTGTGCACTGAATACCTGCAAAATAGATAGGAGATACACGAAACTTGGCGTACTGATTAGAAAATGTCAATAGCATTGATAGGAGATAAATCCACTCGATCTACACTTTGCAGAGAGATAAAAGCCTCTAAATTAAGGGGATAAATGGGAAGAATTTATGCCTAATCAATATAACTCTCTCAAACGAACTCTCGAGATTTGGGTAAGTGTATCGCTCTTGTGTGTGAGGAGGTGAGTAAATGTAAGCAAGGTCAAACGTTTCACACACCCATAAGAAAGAAAGAACATTCAGAAAGAAATATTGATCTCATGAAAGGAAGCGAATCACTATAGTGAGAACGTCGAGTTATTCACCACGTTGACTTTCATTTGCCCGAACACCTAGGGGAGAACATGAATGTTTATGGGTGAGGGGGAAATGAGATGGGTGGGTGAGGTAGGTAGGATAGGATGGATGTGTAATATGATGGATGGATATGCGATGTGTGAGAGGAGTGTTCAATACATGAAGAACAAATGTCTTTATTACATAAAAACTAACTACAAACTCTCTTTTTCTTTTCTTTACATTTCTTTCTTTTTTTCTCTTTTTTTTTTCTTTTTTTTTTGAATTTTCTTTTCTTTTTTCTTCTTCTTCTTCTTATTTTTTTTTTCCTTTTATACTCTCAACACTGAAGACATTTTACATTTGGAAACACAATTTTTCTAAAAAAAAAATGATGGATGATATATAAATGGAGTGTGGAATATGTATGGATGGTGAGGGGAATAGATTGTAATTCTTCTTGTTATCAGAATTCAGAGTGTTTGGCAGGCCGTATCTGCAGATAATGTTTTTCCAAATAAATTGGAAGGCTTTCTTCTCCGTTATTGTGATCATTGCCTCAGCCTCCACCCATTTTGAGAAATAATCAATATCTACAATCAGATAGCGGTAATTGTTCATAGCCCGCGGTAATGGCCCTACTAAGTCAATCCCCCAGATTGAAAATGGCCAGGGGAAGTGATAGAAATAAGAGGCTCGTGAGGTTTGTGGGGAATGGTGGTAAACCTCTGGCACTTATCACACTTCTTCACATATGTAGTTGCATCCCTGGTCAATGTCGGCCACCAATATCCCCGAGTGATGATTCTCTTTTATAATGACCTTCATATGTGACTGAAGAAAGATTTCTCGTGCACGTCCCTCAAAATATATTCAACCTCAAATGGATGGACACATCTGAGTAGAGGGAGTAGGATTCCCTTCTTGTACAAGATGTCTCCTATGATGGAGAACTTTATCTCTTTATACCTCAATTTCTTCTTCTCGACTTTTGAATCGAGCAACTCCCCATCTATAATGTATCGGATGATAGGATCCATCCAAGAAGCCCCTATGTTCAAGTTCAAACAATATTCCACAATGCTATTTTCCTCTTCAATGGTCGGCCAATGTAAGATCTCCATCGGCACCGAGCCAACCTTTCCAGGGCATCAGCCAAACTGTTGTCTAACTGAGGTATTATCTTCATCTTTACCTCTCTAAAATGCTTCAGCATTGTTTTTACCCTTCCAAGGTAGTTGTCCATTCTATCATCGTTGGCCTCATATACTCCAAAAATTTGATTCATAACTAACCTGGAGTCACTATGAACCAAGAGTTGGTCAACATTCAATGCTCTGGAAAGGGAGAGTCCTTCCAGAAGGGCTTCATACTTTAACTAATTATTGAAGGCTTGGAAATTGAACCTCGGATCATATTCATTGTTAGACCCATTTGGGGTCGACTCAATAAGACCTACTCCACTTCTGGCATCATTCGAAGAGCCATCAATAAACAAGTTCCACATAGTACAATCTTTTAAAAAATTACCCTTTTCCAGGGTCCCACTCTTGAAGATGTATCTCTCTTCCTCATTCTCAGACATCTTACTTCTTGTTGTACTCGTCTCGCCTCAGCTGGGGGGAGACACACTCTTCTTTCTGGCCCGCAAGTTGGAGTTTCAATCTCTTCTGCATCTGCCTCATCCTATATGAACTCAGCCATAAAATTTACTAGCACCTGCACCTCGATGGTCATTCTTGGATGGTAGACGTAATCAAACTCTCCTAATTTTATTGCCCAGGCCATCAACCTACCCAATTTATTGAGTTTATGGATGACCTATCTGAGAGGAGAGTCAGTGAGGACGACCATGGTATGTGCTTGGAAGTACGGTTTCCTCTTTCTTGAAGCATAGATTAGATCATAGGTTAGCTTCCCCATTTTAGGATATCTCTGCTCTGTCCCCTGGAGGGCCTTACTATCGAAGTATACTGGTTTCTGCATGCCATCCTCATCTTTGATAATAAAAACACTAATGGTCGATTTCGACACTACTAGATACACCTGAACTATTCTTGATAGCAAAAGTGGAGAGACGAGGTAGTTCTTAAACTCTTGAAAGGCCTTATTTCACTCCTCATTCCACTCGAAAGCTTTTTTAAGTACCTTAAAGAAGGGAATTCACTTATCCTTAGCTTTGGACACAAACTTGTTCAATGTTGCCACCCGTCCAGTTAACCTCTGCTCATTTTTTATTATCGCGGGAGTCTTTATTTCTATCAAAGATTTGATTTTTTCGAGGTTGGCCTCAATCCCCCTCTGGTTCACAATAAAGCCCAAGAACTTGCTTGCCCCTACGCTAAAGACACACTTATAGGGGTTGAGTTTCATCATATAATCGTCCATTGTATCAAAAGTTCGCTCAAGGTTGTCCACATAAGTGTCGACCTTTAGACTCTTCGTCAACATGTCATCGACATAAACCTTAATGGTCGTCCCAATCTCCTCTTCAAACATCTTGTTGACCAATCTTTGATATGTTTCCCCAGTATTCTTCAAGCCGAAGGGAATGACCTTGTAATAATAGGTCCCCTTATCAGTTATATTAGATTTCTTCTCAGCATTAATCGGATCCATGAATATTTGATTATATCTTGAGTAGGCATCCATAAAACTCATTAATTCATGGCCAAAAGTAGCATCAACCATCTGATCTATCCTTGGCAGAGGAAAGTTATCTTTGGGATAGACTTAATTAAGATTTGTAAAATCAATGCATATCCTCCACTTGTCGTTGGCCTTGGGGATGATGGATGCATTTGTTTACCACTCAGAGTAAATGACTTACCTGATGAAGTCGGCCTTTTTTAACTTATTCACCTCTTCTTGTCTAACATCATACTTCTCTCGAGAATAGACTCTCCTTCTCTGTCTTATCGATTTTGCATCTTCGACCACATTGAGCTTATGTCAAAGGATCTTCAGATTAATACCGGGAATATCCTCATGGCTCCAAGAAAAAATTCTTTGCCTCTTCCTCAACAACTTGATTAGCTCTTCTTTGATCTCCTTCTTCAGGGATTTGTCGACTTTGACAATTTTTTTCAACTCGTCCTCATTGAGGACGATGGATTATACCTCCTCAATGGCCTCGCCCTTTTTAATCTTAGTCTCATCTCTGGGGTCTAGAGTATTAATGTTGTAAGTTGTTATGGCCCTCTTGTATGATTTCCTCTCCTCAGTCGAATTAAAGTAGCATTCGCGTGCCTCAACTTGGTTACCTTAAACTTCCTCTACCCCATACGGAGTCAAGAATTTAATTATCTGGTGAACTGTTAAGGTCATGGACTTAAACTCCTTGAGGGCTACCCATCCCAGAATTACATTGTAAGCTGGGTAGACGTTCTCATCCATGACAAATAAGTTGATTTTCTTCGTGAGGCATTTGGCCAGCTGTTCCCCATTCAAACTTCCATTTCATAAATTCCCAACGATTGCACTTTCTCACCACTGAAACTGATGAGAGGTTGGTGACACAGGATCAACCTCTTCTTTCTCAGCCCCAGACCCTTGTAGCACTCCCGAAAAATCACATCGGTCGAGCTGCCACCATCGTCCAATATTCTAGGAACCTCATACCCATGCACCAGGGTGGTAATCACCAAAGGGTCATCATGCGGGGCTAAGATCCCCTTAAAATACAGTATAAACAAACCAATAATCAAAGTATGCATATCATCTTTAGTTCTTTGGGCCTTAGAGGAAGTGTTTTGGACTCTGTCACGTGAGCCTTTCTGTCATCAATCTCCTTTCCCCCTCCAATAAGTCCTCCATAGATCATCTTAATTTCAAGATAAATTGTGTGGAGCCAACCCTTAGGATCGGTGATTGGAGGTGGGTCAGGATCTACTTCATTATCATCGTTCGAGTCATCCCCATCTCTATCGGTTGGAGCATCAGGCTTGCACTTGTCATTCCTCCTCTTTTGGGTGTCATATCGACCAACATTCGAACTGTTATTATCAACATACTTTCTTAACTTTCCAATTTTTAGCATTTTCTCAATCTCATCCACTACACCAAATCTGCCCATTTGTCAAGGTCATTGACCTTGACAAATCCAACTTGTCAAGGTCAATGACCGTGACATTTCGAGGCGAGACAACTTTTTTTGTCACGGTCGTGTCACGGTCATTGACCTTGACACAAAACTCGCATTTTGTGTCACGGTCGTGTCGTGGTCAATGACCGTGACACGTTTGTCACGGTTTATAACCGTGATAAAGCCGTGACCCTTTTTAAAAAATTTGTCACGGTCAATGACCGTGACAACTTTTTATCACGGACGTGTCACGGTCAATGACCGTGACAATTCTGGGCAGAATTTAAAAAAAATCTGCTGGGCAGTATGGCCACTGCCACTGCCCAACAGTATATTTGTACCTATTATAGCAACGTTGTACCTGTTCCAAACATCATATATCCGAACAAACTAAAGATAATGCAAATATATATTCAAATAAGAAACTATTTAAGAAGAAACAACATCACCATCAATTATCTCAAATCTACAAATTATTTGCATGGAAAAGAGATTTTGTACCGCGACGCTCGGGAACACCTCCTTATCCTTCCCTTCTCGTCCGAATAGCCACATAAGTATATAGCATATGTGGCCTACCCTTAGGGCCACTCCCTGTCCCCTGAATTGAAATAAAGTAAAATTAGTATCCACCTCTCAAATATAGATAAATATAAATCATAATTGAAATCGAAATCAAAATTGACATATAAATATAAATACATTACCTGTAGTGTCACTCAAACAGCTAACTTGAGCTCATATGGCACCTCCTTCCAACTAATGTACCCCGAGAAATCGTGTGAAATATAATTCTCTTTATATCTAAACACTAAGAAATACCATAATCCTATGGAGTTATGCATTGCAAATTCCTTCCAACCGTTGTGTAGCCAAAAATCAGCAGTTGAAGTTGTCAATTCCACCTTTCAATGGCCTCCCATGTTTTTCTAGGAGTTCCAAGTGGTGGGGTATGGAAAGTGGAATTGACAACTTCAACTGGTGATGTTTGGCTATATAACGGTTGGGAGGAATTTGCAGAGCATCGCTCCATAGGATTATGGCATTTCTTAGTGTTCGGATAAACGAAGAGATTCAGTCTCCTCTCCACAAATAGGACACCCCAAATAACTATGTACTAATCACCTATTAAAGGTAAGAAGCGTATATTCATGGATTAGTATAAACAAAACTTAGATATAGTTGGAATATTTATGTATTAATATCCTCTCCACACACGCACACTACACAAGAGTGAAAATGATAAAGTGCAGATCAAGTAAAAGCATTAAAAATGGATGTTTCGGTACAAATTGAAATATTTATTACAAATTGAAAAATTATTTCAAATTCGGGTTATCATCAAAAATGGATTGATATTCGGTAGGAGCAGCCAAGTCATCCACACTACTATTTAGACGCCTTGGCGCGTGTTGGACAATTGACCACGGCTCGTTGTTGATATACTCTGAGTAAAACACTTGCTTAACCTTTTGAAATGCACAAACAAATGGCTCATCGCTCACGTCATCGTTGCTCTTCAACTTGGACAAGTCAACCATGATCAAATTGGTGACAGGATCAACTTTACAAGCATTTTTATCCTCAACTCTTACCCATTCACAGTAAAATACAACCTCTTTGATGCTTATATAATCCATTTCAAATATATTTTGGATTACACCATAGTAAGTCATTTCAGCTTCAACGAGGTTTTTATCTTTTGCGCTCGCTCGAAAGAAAGTAAGAGCCTTGTATGAAATTTCCGAGTTCTGTACATTTGTACTTTCCTCGTACACTTTAGCGCCGAAAATGTGACCGTTCAATCGATAATTTTTGTACTCTTGTGCCACGAACAAGGGTCCAGTGGCTAGACGAGCAAGCCTTGATGTCGCATCACCCATCTTTAGGAGCTGAGAATATAGATAAATTAATTATATTAGTGGTAAAATTTGAGTGTAATGTAACGTTATATAACGACTGTTTTCATTATAATTACCTCTTGTGTCAACCATAGCCTAAATTCGCTGTCTGATTGTACCATTATTTTTCGTCTTTTATTGTTCTCACAGGCTTCATATTTACTGCATATTACAAAATTAATCATGTATAAAATAATCTAAAATAATGTTAAACATTACAATATTCGAGACTTACTTTTTCCATTCTTTGACATCTTCATGTGTGTCAAATAGATAACGAGCTACTTGTTCATGTTGCAAACTCGTCAATTTCACTCGTTTTCCCATCACATTACCACCATCATCGAGGAATTCATCAGTGTCATCAACTCTGGTCGAGTCAGGCATATATTCCCGAGTATATATTGATGACTCCACGGTGATGTATTCCTCTGTAATTGATCCTGCAATATATCGCGTATTCTTGACGTAATCTTTAAAAACTTTCATCAATCTTTCAAACGGATACATCCACCGATATCTAACTGGACCACAAAGAAGTGCCTCGTCGCATAGGTGTACCAACAAGTGAACACTTATGTCAAAGAATGCTGGGGGAAAGTCCTTCTCCAATAAACAAATCGCTTCGTTCACAGCCAATTTTGCGGCCACTATGTGTTCTCGATTCACTACCTTCTCACACAAGAGGGAGAAGGTAATACCAATTTGCATAATAGCCCTACGCAAATCCTTGTGCTTGGAGAAACAGTGCTTAAACAATAGAGGAACCAATTGCATGATCACATGCCAATCGTGGGACTTACACTTATGAAAATCATGAGTAACATAATTCACAATCCTTTGCAAGTTGGACGAAAAAGTAGATGGGCCCTTCAAATTATATATTGTGTCTAGAAGCACCTTCCTTTCCTCACTCGTCAAAGTAAACGCACCGGGGGGAATTATTGTCCTTCCCCTACTATCTTCTTTCAACCATAGTTGTGGCTTAAGTTTTAACGTTTTAAGGTCTTTTCGTGCATTTTATCCATCCTTCGAATGACTCCCCCCAAGGCAAGTACCCACAATATGTTCAGCGAAGTTCTTCTCTGCATGCATCACATCCAATACATGGCGCACCGAGTTTTTCTTCCAATAAGGCAAGTCAAATTAAATTGACCTCCGAGACCATGCCTTTCTTATCTCAATTTCATTCCCAGTTGGGGTCTTCTTATGCTTGACATTCTTAAATTTGGGATTCTTACCTGGCATATTTGGGCCACATTCAGAAGATTTACTTTCAATTTCTGAACCCGAAAGTTGTCTCGGCGGTAGCCTATGTTCAACTCCGCCCAATAAAAAATTGGAACCTTTCTCAAATCTGAAACTATGAGCTGGAGGTAAAAACCTCTTGTGGCAATGGTATACATTTTTTAAGCTATAGGATAGACGAAGAGATTCAGTCTCCTCTCCACAAATAGGACACCCCAAATAACCATGTACTACACATCCGGATAATGTCCCATAAGCTGGAAAATCATGAATTGCCCACATCAACATAGCTTTCAGCGTAAACTCTTCTTTTCTAAAAGAGTCAAATGATTGCACACCCTCTTCACATAACTCATTTAATTCTTCTACCAAAGGATCCAGGTAGATATCAATGTCATCACTTGGTTCCTTTGGCCCAGGTATCAATAAAGCCATCATCGAAAATTCAGGTCTCATACACTGTGAAGGAGGGAGGTTGAGTGGGGCTAGGATCACTGGCCATACACTCTGATTGGTGCTTAGATTTCCAAATGGATTGAAACCATCTTTTGATAGAGCCAAACTAATGTTGTGTTGTTCTCGAGCAAAATCGGGATACTCAAAATTCATCCTCCGCCAGGCAGTAGAATCAATAGGATGACGCGTGATATTACCCCCTACTTCTGCCCTAGCATGCCAAGTCATTGCCTCTGCAATCCATGGTACTGTGAAAAATCGCTTTAATCTAGGCCCAACGGAAAAATATTTCAATACTTTTGAGGCACTTTTGAGCTTGTGCCTTCCTTACTAGTAGATTGGGCATATCTAGGTTCATCGCATACCGGACAACGATCGAGATTTTCATACTCCTTTCGGTATAGTATGCAGTCATACACACAAGCATGAATCAATTTATACTTCATTCCCAAACCTTTCAAACTGTTCTTCATAACAGGATAGCTATTTGGAAGTGTATTCACCTTGGGTAATAAGCCCTTCACCCATTTCAGAATTCCCGTCACGCTATTGCCAAAAAAACCGTACTGCGTCTTCAAACTGTGCAAACCAACCATGGCATGTAAAGTTGTTTGATCTTTCTCACAGCCAGAGTATAACGGTTGGGTCGCCTTAAATTTTAAACTTTGGTAGTCATCGTCAAGTTTTATCGTGTTATCTTCACGAGCACTTGAATCTTCTACATCATCAGTAACCTCATTCTCCTCAGCTTCATAAACTCCGTATGCATCATCAACTAAATCCTCTAACATATATGATCTACGTCGTCCCCTTCTACATCTATTCTACTTGTTGAATGTTGTTGTGAAGGTTGGTCGGGGACAAAAGGAACTTTCAATTCACCGTGAAAACTCCAAAATCGATAACTATCTTGCATACACGATCTTAACAAATGTAGTTCAACTGTTTTCCACTCAAACACCTTACCATTCTTACACCTAGCACACGGACACGGAAACTCTTCATCATTACGACATCTCTTTGCATATTTCACAAATTCGTTAGCACCTCTGCGAAACACATCCCCCATTCTATTAGTCTCACCCATCCACTCTTTGTATTTCGAATATCCCATCACAGCTACCACAACTAAACACCTATTAAAGGTAAACAAAACTTAGATTTATAGTATGTTTTATTTAATTATCCCATCATTTAATTATCCTATTAAAGGGTAAGTGGTCCTATCCCATTCAAGACTGCATTTTTCTGTAATATACTTAACAGCTCATGCACATTGTTACGATTTGAAAAAAAATTCGATAGCATATCCCCTTAGTTCTCCAAGTACACGACGTAGATTGGCAGGTGTGAGTGTTATTTCAATTGGTCAATTGAAATAACAGTCACACTTGTCAATCTAGTATGTACCCAGAGAACATTAAGATACGACTGCAGAACTTCCTCTAAAAGTAACAACTTTAAGCCAATAAGAATATTATACAGAAATTATACAGTCTCAAACTGTCCAAACGGGACAATTCGAGAGATCTCATTACAGGGGTAATGACTCTCGAACGGGTCTAAGGGCTATTGAATGCGTACGCATAAGAACTAGAATGCTAGTATCTATGCGCACTATATTTAATTTCAAGTATGTTTCATATAATGGGTTAATTCAAATACAAAAATAAATTCATGGGTTAAGTTCTAAAATAATCAACCTAAAGTTGTGGTTCATAAAGTATTATCACAAATATAAACTAAGAGTGATAAAATAACTTTGAGGCATATAAATTAATTGTGACAAAGTAAGATTATGCACCAGAACCTAAAATTTAAAAAAAGTGTTTTTATTTAAACCCCACTTTTCTTTCTATAACTCCTATTTTATTAAACTTTAAATATAATTAAGGGTGTATAGAAAGAAAAGTTAAATAGGAATAAAAACAACATTTTTAAAATATGAAGGGCTCACCAATTTGATCAAATTTTTCAACAACATAGACTAATTGATCTTTATTATAAGACAATTACTACAAATTTACGCGCATCGCCCGAATTCAAAAAGTAATTTAATGACTAAAGTAATACTTTTTTTAACTTTAGTTATTCACCACAAATCTTAAAAAATATTTTATTTTTCATGCTTTTTTAACTTCGGATGCTTTTAGCAACTTCGGATGACAATTACTACAAATTTACATTTTTGGATATTATTTACATTTACATTTTTGGATATTATTTTTGGAAATTTATAGAAAATTACTTATTTATTTACATTTTTAACCCCTACCCCCACCCTGCCCCACCCCCCACACACGCACACACACACGCATATATATACACACATACACACATATATATACACACAAACATATATATAAATGAGAGAGAGAGAGAGAGAGAGAGAGAGAGAGAGAGAGAGGGAACGACGCGGGAGGGAAAAAAGAAGGGGGAAAGGGTTTTTGCTGTAAACATTGTCACGGTCGTGTCAAGGTCATTGACCGTGACAATTATTTAAAGAATTGTCACGGTCATTGATCGTGATAAGTCTGTGACAAGTAAATTTGTCACGGGCTTGTCACGGTTAATGACCGTGACAATTTCTTGTCACAGTCGTGTCAAGGTCAATGACCGTGACACAAAACGCGTGTTTTTTATCACGGTCAATGACCTTGACAAGGCTGGCCAGCTGAAAGGTGACAATTTGCCCATTTTGGTGTAGTGATCCTTAATAGCGAAAAATTTGTTGGTCATATGGCCATGATCTTGGTGAAACTCACACCACATAATCTTTTTCCTCTAGTGAGGAGGATCTCTCAACTTTTAGGGCCATCTCAGAGACCAATCATTCTTGATCTCATTCAGGATGCGCTCATAATTGACTGTTAGAGGAGTATAGTAAGCAAACTTATCATTTACTGACCTCTTCTTATCATCCTTGTTCTTTTTCTAGAACTTACCTCCACTGTTTATTACCTTTCTCATCTTCACCCTTAGCAGTCATTTCCTCCTCCACATTCATAACCTTCTCGAACATAGCTAGGAGTTCAGCCATGGACATTGGAGGATTTCCATTAAGCTTCCAAATGAGCTTTCCTTTATGTAACCCTCCTATCATGGCGGTCATAGAAATGCTCTCCTCGTAATCTTCAACCTATAATTTCTCCTTGTTAAACCATGCTATATACTTTCTCATACTTTCATTCTTTCCCTACTTCACATATAGCAGGTGTGTCATCTTCTTCTGGGGTCTTACTCTAAAGAAAAAGTTATGTATAAACCTCTATGCTAACTGTTTAAAACTCTCTATTAAATTTTTAGGGAGAGAGGTGAAGCACACATGAGTTGCAATGGTTAGTGTGCTTAAGAAGGCCCGATGTCTTATCTTATTCGAGACAAAGTAGATATTAGTAGTTGATTTGTACATCTCCACATGGTGCACGGGATTAGTTCTCCCATTATACTTAGGCATGACCACCGATGGCTTGAACTTAACTGAGGTTGGGTAACTCACGATCTTTGCCACAAAGGGGGAGCCTTTAGTGTAACCCATCTACAAGGGGTCTCGGCTCTTCAGTATGTTAACAATCTTATCCTCCCTTCGCTGAATGGAATTATTCCAGGGCCTCTCAGTTGCAGCTACAACCTCGGTTAAAGCCACATTGTCTCTAGCCCCTTCTCTGTCATCTAGATGAATTGAGGGATCTCTAGAAACTATCCTTTATTTTCTATTCACCTCTCATTGTTCCTAATCATTAACTCTAGGAGGTCGATGATCATCACATCTATCATTCCTTCTGGAAGTAGCGATACTTTAAGATCTGGAGAGCCAATTCCTCAGACCATGTACTATTGGGCCGAGCCTATCAAAGGCCGACCCTCTACTTAGTTTGTCCAAAGTTGATGCCCTTGGCCTACATTCTCAGCTCGGTATGTCATTACGTCCTCGACTAGGCTGAATTGGTTGTATATTGCCTCTAGAAATTTAATAAGGCTGCCAACACTCTCTGTCATCCTCATCATCATACTGTTCATCGTCATCATTGGGGAACTCCTAACCCGACCTCCCTAAGCTTAAATGCCTAGGGTCGGCCATATCTCTACGACTATGCTGAGGAAGAATATCTCTGAATGGGGCCTCCCCTGGCCACTAGATCTGAAGCACCTTCCCTGGCGGTCGGACTTATGATCTCATCTCCGACTGTAGCAGGTATAGCCACCAAGTTCTTGTTAAATGCGGTAAGAGTCGCATGCATCTGTCACTGATTATTCACTAAAGAGCGCAGGGTCTCCGCCACTTCAGCCATTTTTTACTGGGGTGGGTCTTGGTTGGTACTGGGTCAACCTATAGTAGGAGGATCTGATGCCATTGAAGAGTTCTGGTGATAAAAAAAACTAAGTGATGTGCTGGAAGTGATATGGATGAACTGAAAATGAGATTGTACTCAAACTAGAGCTCTTTCAATGGTGGTTCAAGCTCAACCAAGTGTGGGGTTGAACCACCGCCAGAGAATCTGGGGGAGTAGCTACAAAGAAAAGGAAGAAGATGACAATCTCGTTCCCATAGACGATTCCAGATTGATGATACCAGATTTAATATCGCCAAGTTAATGTGTTGTGTAAGCTCAAAACCATACAACAATGGAGTATAACATATATATGTAATACATAAAGAGATTAGGCAAAGTAGAGGATAATACCAGATATAGGTGGTTTAACCTTTAAAGGGCCTGCGTCCACTGTGTGAGTGTGTGAAATTCACTAAATATGGATTCTAATGGCCTTTGGATACAAGCACTCAAGATTTCTCACTCTAAGTAAAGGTTTAGACAGAGTTTTAGTAGAGTAAATAATTCACAATCCTTTATAATGATGTAGAAGACAAGAATTTATATGGTTGGGATGGTGTCATACGCACCCTATTCATGCATGAGGCATGCACAGCACCAAGTATCCAATGATATAGTGCCATATGTCTTTTGTGTATGTAGGTAATGATTAACAGATATTCTCTACATGTGGGGATGATGTTGTTGTAACCTTTTTCTCAGTGGGCTCGTGGCCCATTCACATTATTAAAAGTCGAACATGTCCTGTTGGAATGAGGTGTCAACTTGGCCGAGTATGGGTCCACTGACGCTCCTCTGGATTGCATGTTGATAATTTCCAAGTGTAGTCTCGGACTACCTGAATTAGGACGAGACGAGGGGTCTCTCCAAGTGGATGTGGTCTCGTCTTCCAGAGATGGACGAGGCAAGGCATAGGCCCACCAGGGTGGCATATGGTCTTGACTTGCCCCTGGATGAGGATGAGACAGTTATTGTAGGATGGTTCAAGAGAGCACACTTTGTGTAATCAGCTTGAGCCAAGATGAGGTCTCATATTGGCATATCACAGATCTCACAGCATGGTCTAATACTTCCAGGTAAAGATACAATTCGTCTCCATCATTTGGAATTACCAATATTGACGGTTTGATAAGGTAGGACTTAATTTCTTTCAGAGATCGCGAACAGTTATCATCCCATATGAGGCCTTTGCCCTTTTTTAAAAGCTGGAATAATGGTCGACAACATTCTGAAGACTTGGAGATGAAGCGATTAAGCATCACGAATATTCCAGTAAGCTTCTGAATATATCTCAACGTTTGAGGAGGTTGGACTCTAGTGATAGCATCGATTTGTTCTGGGTTGGCCTCGATTTTCCTTTTACTTACTAGATAACCTGAGAATTTTCCTGACTAGACACCAAATGAACATTTACTTGCATTAAGCTTCATTTGATACTTCTTGAGGATCTCAAAGGTTGTTGCTAAAACTGAGAGGTGATCGACCATTTCTTTTCTTTTAACAAGCATATCGTCAATGTATACTTCCCTCATTTTTCACATCTATTTGCTGAACATCCTGGTGACCAATATTTGTTAATTGGATCCTACATTATTGAGGCCAAACGGCATGACCTTGTAACAATATAACCTTATTGAGGTTGTAAAGGAGGTCTTATCCTGGTCGGGTACATATAGGGGGATTTGGTGATAGTCTGAGTAAGCGTCGAGGAAGCTCATTCTCTCATGTGTCATTGTGGCATCAACTAACTAATTAATCTTTGGGAGATAGATGCTATCATTGGGGCATGCCCTGTTGATGTCGGTGAAATTAATACAAACCCTCCAGTTGCCATTACTTTTGGGTACCACCACTGGGTTGGATAACCATGTAGGGAACTAAACCTCCCTGATGGATCCTACATCCAGTAGCTTCCTTACTTATTTATCCACTACCTTAGCCTTCTTGGGGGATGTTTGGTGAGCCTTATGAGTGATTGTCTTGTAGGTTGGATCAATATACAACCGATGGCAAGCCACACCGATTCCTGGTAACTTGTAAGGCTCCTAAGAAAAAACATCTATATTACTTTTGAGAAGCACTACTAACTATCTTTTCTCTTGATCGATGAGAGAAGATCCAATCAAAAACTTCCTCTCAATCAAGTTGTCATCGTCTATAACTTCTTACAGGCTTTCAACGACCCTATCGATGGGGTGGACCCTAGTCTCGTCTACCCCTGGTCGACCATACCATAGTTGCTATTTGGAGAGAACAACCCCCTCCTAGGATGTAACACCCCGCCTAATTAAATACCGGGTGGCCAGTTCCATACCAAACTAAAACAGAATATACAGTTGGCTCATTTTAGCATCACTGTCGAAAACATTTACTAATCACCCAATACCCAATTAAGTTGGTGTTAAAAACTTTCCAAATTTTAATTCAACAAAATTTATTTTTAGTTTATGAACAACCCTACACACTTTACTCTAACACAATAATAACATAACAGATAACCTCAAAAGAATTTAAATGCAATTGGAATAAAGATTCTGAAATAATAATCCAATACAGTAATCCCAACAATAATAAAAGTATTAAAATGACACGAGTACAAGACTGTATGACTCAGATAGAAAGATGATAACTGAAATCCTCTGCGCGACATGCCCTAAATAAAATATCACTATGAATCAAATTAAGATAGGCATCTAAGCAATACTCCATAGCTCCATAGCTCGTCATAATTCCCTAAGGTTGGCGTCCCTGCTGCGGGACACCTGATATAGAAGGTACAATTGAAAAGAGAATATGCAAGGAAACGGGTCAGAGCCCGATGGTAAAAATAATTTTGAAAACAGCAAGTATTTAACAAGTTCAATAAAGCATTTATTATGTACATGTTAGTATCCAAACTCTCATTTGATATTCTCACCTCTCATCTATAGTGCACGCTTAACGTTTCCTATTAACCTCCTAGTTAATGGTTCCTCCAAACTAATTTCCATAATATGATTCCATCCCATATCATAACCCCGTATTTCCCATACCATACGTAGTATAATCATTCGTATACGTCTCTCATTAATATGAGTTAAGCTTTTCAAATCTAACAGAATAATATTCATTAACTTAATTCAATTCTTTTTCTTTATTCACCGTCATTTAGAATTATCACACAGTAGATTAATCAAACCGCTATATACATTCATTTAATTCATTATATATATATATATACATATATAATACGGCACCCTTAGACACAGCTACGGTGCATGCATTACTCTGCTATCACGTCCCAGTATCGTTGGTCGCCGAATAGGGGACTAAAGGTTCGGTAAGGATTCCTCGAACCACAAACAACAACACACAAATTGGAGGCGAACATAGTTCTCGTATCCATGGGTCACGCACATACCTACGTACCCATAGTCAGCGGACTTATCAACTCCAAGATAATTCTTTCACAGACCTATGTTCTCGAGAGACAAATCCAAAATCCCATGGATTCATCAGGATATGACTGCCCTCACGCGCAAACCTCCCGTCAATAGCAAGTAAGCTAGGTATGCCATACACATAATTCATCAATTAATCAAATAGGCATTATAATCTACCTATAGATATAATATCAGCAAGGTAATCACACTACCATCAAATAATTCCCATACGTAGCATTCTATCTCTTAAATCCCACGTATTAAAAATATTATGACTTTACTTGTTTAATTTAATTATTCCAGAGTCTCACTCATTACTCAAGGTTTAAATAGGTTTTTCTCAATATATTTATTCAGTAAGACATCACTAAAATCCTACTGGTCTATATCATCTTATCTCCCGAATTACTACGAATTAAACTCCCATTTAATTTGGGTTATAACCGATAGTTTCTAATCTCTTATAAACACATCTTATTTCACCTAGGATTGAACCCTCTTGTAAACTTAAGGCTGCCCAGGTGATATAACATTTTCCCCTAATGGACCTATCCTAAATCCCCATGCATATAAATTAGAATCCAACACGTGAATCTAGCAACCAAAATATCTTTCAATTTAATATTCATAGTTTTAATCAATTAAATCCCAATCACATTAATTCGATTCTTATCTAGGGCTTACTGATCTTTCGAAGTCCCATTATATCTAATTAATAATCACCAAAGATTTACAAAAGGTTTGGGATAATAACAAGCATTAAAAAGAAACAACCTCATGAATTCTAGGGAGGTCTATCGATCGAAGGCAGGGGGTCGATCGATCGATCGCCCCGATAACAGTCCAATTTTCTGTATTTCTTCTACTACGGGTTTCATCACTTTTAATCATTCAAACCTTCATATTAACAACCCAAATTCCTTATAATCCTTACTACATGATATAGCAACATATATAAATGGTTTCTAATGCTCTAAACACCCTTGAATCATCAAGAGTTTGAATTAAAAGCATATATTTATCCCATTTTTCTAGAAAATTATAAACATGATATCTTCAAGAACACACCAATGATTCTAAGAATTTCTTCAACGGATTTATGATTATTTTGTGGATTACTATCTACCTACAACATTAGTTTGATTCCTATATATATATCCATTTTCCAGGAATCCATTAACAACTCTATCTTTATCTTCCAAACATGCAAAATCTCATCTTTTTATAACTATCCTAACATAGACAATATACAAACTTAGATTGAAATTATCAAATACTTGCCTCTAATGAAGATCTGGTCCTTTGGGGTTGTATAACACAGGTGGTTCTCCCCTTCTCCGATCACTTCCGGTGGTGATTGGTGGTGGTGACCGTTGGTCTTTGGTTCTCCTCCTTTCCAAGCAAGCTTCTCTTCTCCCAAGCAACCTTTCACTCTCTCTAAGAAGATGGCCTCTCAATTTTATGTAGAAGAGATGAATGAACCCACGTACAATTAATCTCCAAATATTTATAATAAGACAAAATCCGAAATCACTATTCATCTCCTTGTAAAAATGACCAAAATGCCCTTTTGGGTTGTCTTTTCATTTC
This sequence comes from Sambucus nigra, assembly GCA_949130495.1. Classification (NCBI taxonomy): domain Eukaryota; kingdom Viridiplantae; phylum Streptophyta; class Magnoliopsida; order Dipsacales; family Adoxaceae; genus Sambucus; species Sambucus nigra. The sequence continues at coordinate 294,133,311 of OX422221.1, forward strand.
CAAATGACCCGAGACTCAAAACCAACATTCAAATAGACTTTTCTGACTATTTCAACCCTTCCGGATGCAACGACGCACTCGAAATGACTATAAGATTGATGTAAAAATAAGTTTCCTTTTTAATTTAACAAATTAGTCCCGACACGTCCCATACCGCGTCCGACTAAAAATTTAAATTAAGGAATTAATAACTCACCGCAATATTAATAACATCATAATCATATATTACCGAAATATCTTTAAATAATATACAGGATCATTCATTTTAATATCCATAATTCGAATAAAACCCAAATGAATTAATTTATAAAAAAAATCCATTTAATCCATTAATGTAACACATTTTTAAAAGTCATTAAAATTACGGGGTATTACATACTCCCCCCCTTATAACAGAATTTCGTCCTGAAATTCGGAAAGATAAATCATACTGGTAAGGTCAACTCTAAGTATAAATCTCACATCGCAAGTAATCTATGTAGTACCGCCCATACAGTACATTAGCGAAATCCCCATTGATGTTATACGCCAAGCCTCACCATATAGTTTCAACTTAATCGAATTTAAACTTTACGCAATCTTCCCTATACCATCCTCGTGACAAAGTTTGGGAAAAATTGATCCTCAATCATTAAGTAAATAAGTCCTGAAGTCACAACTACTTACTGTTTCACAATTATGAAGAAATACTACAATCCAACCATCCAGGACGCCCATACACCCTATCGTACAACTTCCATTATAAAATGGATATGGTTACCCGCATAATACTCGGATTTATTGCAAAGGTTATAAACTCATATCCTAAAGACCTAACTTATTTTGACTCCTAACGTTTATTAGTTTCATGTGTGGGGCGTCTCACAAGCGAAATCCAAACAAGGAACCCCCCTGATACACTACTACCTAAAGTAGTCGGTCATCGAAACTCCTCAGGTCCTTAGTCAAGTATATAACCTCTCTACAGGTTTTATCGATTTCAAATTAAAAGTCTACTCATTTATTTTCTTGGTAAAGACAAAACGCTAGCTATAGTATTCCATACTCTCTCATATACCACAAGTCAATCCATGTCGATAGTCACATCATGTTCGGACATGCCTAATGTAAATAACTCCGTGATAAAATCAGACCCACGTGATGACATGTAAAAATATAGGTGTCCCACACCCCTCGGTGAGTCTACGTAAATAACAGTGCTATAGGCTAAGTTTAGTAACCCTTTTGCCCATACAATATTAATTGCTACAAAAATCAATATGCGCCTCATAACTCCTTAGAAAACATACCCTCATTCGCGGGTGGTGGTTGTTGAATCCCACTATACCCTAAGTCTGCCTCCCGCTACTCGCCCAACGGACCTCATCTGCCATACTACATTGTTCGATCATGGTCGATTCACTGATATATACGTGATAGCAGGAGAACGAAATCTCACCAAGGAAATCAATAATCCTAAATATAAGGCTCTACATCAAAGAACACTAAGCTGAAAACACAGTAAGCCGTACAGACCCTAAAGGACTCTAGAACCTGATGCTCTGATACCACCTATAACACCCCGCCTAATTAAATACTGGGTGGCCAGTCCCATACAAAATTAAAATAGAATATACAGTTGGATCATTCTTAGCATCACTGCCGAAAATATTTACTAATCACCCAATACCTAATTAAGCTGGTGTTAAAAACTTTCCAAATTTTAATTCAACAAAATTCATTTTTAGTTTATGAATAACACTACACACTTTACTCTAACACAATAATAACTGAACAGATAACCTCAAAAGAATTTAAATGCAATTGGAATAAAGATTCCGAAATAATAATCCAATACAGTAATCCCAACAATAACAAAAGTATTAAAATGACACGAGTACAAGACTGTATGACTCAGATAGAAAGATGATAACTGAAATCCTCTGGGAGACATGCCCTAAATAAAAGATCACCATGAATCAAATGAAGATAGGCGTCTAAGAAATACTCCAAAGCTCCATAGCTCGTCATAATTCCCTAAGGTTGGCGTCCCTGCTGCGGGACACCTGATATAGAAGGTACAATAGAAAAGATAATACGCAAGACAACGGGTCAGAGCCCGATGGTAAAAATAATTTTGAAAATAGCAAGTATTTAACAAGTGAAATAAAGCATTTATTATGTACATGTTAGTATCCAAACTCTCACTTGATATTCTCGCCTCTCATCTAGAGTGCACGCTTAACGTTTCTTATTAACCTCCTAGTTAATGGTTCCTCCTAACTAGTTCCCATAATATGATTCCATCCCATATCATAACCCCGTATGTCCCATACCATACGTAGTATAATCATTCATGGATTCATCAGGATATGACTGCCCTCACGTGCAAACCTCCCGTCGATAGCAAGTAAGCTAGGTATGTCATACACATAATTCATCAATTAATCAAATAGGCATTATAATCTACCTATAGATATAATATCAACAAGGTAATCACACTACCATCAAATAATTCCCATACGTAGCATTCTATCTCTTAAATCCCACGTATTAAAAATATTATGACTTTACTTGTTTAATTTAATTATTCCAGAGTCTCACTCATTACTCAAGGTTTAAATAGGTTTTTCTAAATATATTTATTCAGTAAGACATCACTAAAATCATAATGGTATATATCATCTTATCTCCCGAATTACTTCGAATTAAACTCCCATTTAATATGGGTTATAACCGATAGTTTCTAATCTCTTATAAACACATCTTATTTCACCTAGGATTGAACCCTCTTGTAGACTTAAGGATGCCCAGGTGATATAACATTTTCCCCTACTGGACCTATCCTAAATCCCCATGCATACAAATTAGAATCCAACACGTGAATCTAGCAACCGAAATTTCTTTCAATTTAATTATCATATTTCTAATTAAGTAAATCCCAATCACATTAATTCGATTCTTATCTAGGGCTTACTGATCTTCCGAAGTCCCATTATATCCAATTAATAATCACCAAATATTTACAAAAGGTTTGGGATAATAACAAGCATTAAAAAGAAACAACCTCATGAATTCTGGGGAGGTCGATCGATCGAAGGCATGGGGTCGATCGATCGATCGCCCAGGTAACAGTCCAGTTTTCTGCATTTCTTCTACTACGGGTTTCATCACTTTTAATCATTCAAACCTTCATATTAACAACCCAAATTCCTTATAATCCTTACTAAATGATATATAAACATATATAAATGATTTCTAATGCTCTAAACACCCTAGAATCATCAAGAGTTTGAATTAAAAGCATATATTTATCCCATTTTTCCAGAAAATTATAAACATGATATCTTCAAGAACACACCAATGATTCTCAGAATTTCTTCAACAGATTTATGATTATTTTATGGATTACTATCTACCTACAAAATGAGTTTGATTCCTATATATATCAATTTTCCAGAAATCCATTAGCAACTCTATCTTTATCTTCCAAACATGCAAAATCTCATCTTTTTATAACTATCCTTACATGGAAAATATACAAACTTAGATTGCAATTATCAAATACTTGCCTCTAATGAAGATCTGATCCTTTGGGGTTGTATAACACAGGTGGTTCTCCCCTTCTCTGATCACTTCCGGTGGTGGTTGGTGGTGGTGACCTTTGGTCTTTGGTTCTCCTCCTTTCCAAGCAAGCTTCTCTTCTCCCAAGCAACCTTTCACTCTCTCTAAGAAGATGACCTCTCAATTTTGTGTAGAAGAGATGAATTAAACCACGTACAACTAATCTCCAAATATTTATAATAAGACAAAATCCGAAATCACTATTCATCCCCTTGTAAAAATGACCAAAATACCCTTTTGGGTTATCTTTTCATTTCCAAATGACCCGAGACTCAAAACCAACATCCAAATAGACTTTTCTGACTATTTCAACCCTTCCGAATGCAACGACGCACTCGAAATGACTTTAAGGTTGATGTAAAAATAAGTTTCCTTTTTAATTTAACAAATTAGTCCCGCACGTCCCATACCGCGTCCGACTAAAAATTCAAATTACGGAATTAATAACTCACTGCAATATCAATAACATCATAATCATATATTATCGAAATATCTTTAAGTAATATACAGGATCATTTATTTTAATATCCACAATTCGAATAAAACCCAAATGAATTAATTTATTAAAAAAAATCCAATTAATCCATTAATATAAGACATTTTTAAAAGTCATTAAAATTATGGGGTATTACATAGGGTTTCTCCTGGTCATTCTTCGATTCCTTTTTCTTTTCTTTCTTTGGACAGATAGCTACAATAAAGCACTTTTTGGCTATAGCCTATTGCCACGGATATCGACCACTCCTCGATCTGTAATTCACTTCAGCTTTTGATGATAGGTGGATGGCACGAACTTCATGATGTGGAGCCAACCTCTTCCCAAAATAGCATGGCATGGGGACCTAATATCCACCACTAAAAACTCAATTAGCTTTGAGATGTTTTTTGCCTTGATCGACAAGATTATCTTTCCTAATGGCATCGTAATCCTCTGCAAAGTCGACTAGTGGAACACTAGCTTCTTTGAGGTCAGCGATATTCAGCTTCAATTTATAGAACAGTTCTAGGTGCATCACTTCGAACGAACCCCCTGGCCCATAAGTAGCTTATCAGCATCCCAATTGGCAATTCTGTGTTTGATCACCAACGCATTATGATGTGGGGTCCTTACCCCAACTAAGTCTTCTTCGGTGAACATGATGTGATTGGTGTAATCAGTGTCTTCTGGTCGCCGATGCTTTCCTACTTGGGATTTGGCAGGGTCAATTTGAAAAGCTTCCATCACGGTAATCGCCTTCCTGCGTTCAATTCGAACGGCTGCCCTAAATCTGCTTAAGGTCTGACGCCCCATGGATTACTACAAACTCATGTCTTGTATTATCATCGAGGACGTTGTCTGGATTTTGGTCACCATTGGCTGCGACCTTCTCTATTTTCTTCGTGATATACTCACTGAGGTGTCCTGCCTGAACTAGCTCTTCCAAATGTGACTTCAGATCATTGCAATTCTTGATTCGGTGTTCGCCCTCCTTATATAATGCGCATCTCAGTGCATTTTCCTTTTAGTTGGGTCACCTTACATCTTTTTGGGCCATTTGATGAAAGGCTAATCCTTGATCTTGCTGAGAATCTCATAAATAGGTTCCTTGAAGACTGTGTTAATAGCCTAAAATGGTTAGGAGGGGTCAGCCTTGTTTCCATTCTTGGAGTTATTCTTGCCCCATTCTTGTTTCCCTAATTTTGGGTATCGTTCTTCTTCATTCCCTTATTTACCTTTTCTCGACTGTTGTCCCCTCCACTAGGATGAATCACATCCTCCACCTTGGCGTACTTCTCAATATGAGCCGTAAGATCATCGATGGTGGTGGCCTACTTCGTAGTGAGGGATTGGCGTAGTAAAGAGGTGGTCGGCAAGACGATTTTAAAGGATGCTATGACAACCTTCTCTGTGTAATTCTCAATCTCATTAAAACCTTCCCAATATATTTTGGCGTATTCTCGGAGGTTCTCCTGTGGATTTTATTCATTGTGAGTAGTGCATCCATCCGTTTGGGATGGGAGCTGTTAGTTATGAATCTCATCGTGAAGGCCTCCTCCAGTTCTGTAAAATTCTTGATCAACATATGAATAAGACTCTCAAACCACTTATGTGCTACATCATGTAGTCTAGAAGGTAAGATTCTGCACATAAGTGCATCATTGTGGCTCCATAAGGTCATTGCCTATCGATATTGCCTGACATGTCCTATAGGGTCTGTTTTCCCGTTGTAGACCTTGAACTTGAGGACAGCGAATGTTTTTAAAGGCTCCTCCGGCTCTATCCCCTTGAAAAAGAGGACTTCATTGTAATACCCCGTATTTTTTATGCTTTTAAATTTAGGGATTTATTAAATTTAATTGAGATAAATTAATTTAATATTAATTCAAAATTTTATTTTAAATATTTACTAGCGTGATGAGAGTTAGTAAGTATTGGAAAATTATTGATTTGTTAAATATTTCTTATTGAATAGAGTAATATGTAGAATTGAATGTATTAAAATTATCACAGGGAAATAATATGACAATTATGGAAATTAAGTCAGGACGCGCCTATGTCGTGTCGGGACTAAATTATTATTATTATAAGTGAATAAATTATAAATCGTTCGTATGGTCATTTCGAGTGCGCCAACATGTCCGGAAGGGCCGAGATAGTCAGAAAAGTGTACTCGGGGGTTTAGTTTGGGTCTCGGGGCATTTTTAGGCCTAATTGGCATCTCGGGAGGGTATAATAGTCATTTTGTATTTTTGGGTAATTAAACCCACGAATTTCCCTAAGATATATCAGCCATTTTAGTTAGGCTTTTAGGGTTAACAATCACAGAACCTAAAAACAACCATTAGAGAATAAGGGAAGAAGCTTTCCAAGCAATCCAACGCCAAGAACTCATCCATTTGCACCGCCACCACCACCAAAACGTAGATCACACGACGAGGAATGCAACCATACCTTTTTCATACAAAAATCAGAACCTTAAATTCCAGGCAATTATCTATCTTGCTTTGTTTTTAGTTAATGTCTCACCCATGTTAGTTTAGGAATTTTAAGAACATGTTTTATGATAGAAATTGATAATTTAGAGACTTAAAATCGCATGTTTTAGAGAAACTAAATATATTCTGGACATACCCATCATATGTAGAGGATTATCCACGAATTTTTATGGATTTAGAAGCAAGAAATCTGGAAAAGAATTAGAAGAATGGATGTTTCATGAAAAATTAGGGTTCTTGATAATTATGTTATTTCGCCCCATAAATTCGATACCTTTGATGAATTTGGTCATGTTTCACGTAGGAAATCATGTATATTGGTATATAGTACGAGTAGTAATGTTGTTTGAGAGTTTGGGGATCGTTAATGGAGTTTTGTTTGAGGTTGGAGAAGCAAACCCGTAACTTAACAATGGAAGAATTCGTCAAAATTGCTTGATCTATCGATAGACCAAGACCATCGATTGATCGACGATCGATTGACCCCATTCCCCGATCGATCGATCGAGCCCATTCCTCGATCGATCGATCCCTCCTGGAAAACTGCGTATTTGTCACCTTTTGTTTCATTCGGTTAAAATGCGTAGGAACCCTTGATTATAATTGTTAGAGCATAATGGGTTATAATGAAGACCAGTAGGATCTAGGTAGACTCCTTTGAGAGAAATTTAATGTGGGATGAAATTGTGGGTTAACGGGGAGTTATTCACACATAGGAAATTATGCATATGTTTACTAAAAGTTTGAGACTCGTAAAGGATTTAGACCCGAAGGTAAGTGAGAGCATACCTACTGAAATTATACTTAGTGAGATAGAATACTTCGAGAGATGAGAAGTAAGTATGAAATAAATTATAAAAGAGAATAAAAGAGACGAATCCGTTATGCGAGATAATTGAGTAATATGTGCTAAGAACGGATAATTATAATTATGGGTCATGGGCACACCCAATTTTGAAAATGTGAATATTTATATATATGACCGTGTGATTGTGCATATATTATGTATCTGTGTAAAAATCATACCCGCGCTACTTGCTATCACGGAGGTTGCCGTGTCGGGACAGTCTTACCTCGATTGGACCTTTATGGGGGATATTGACTTGTACCCTAGAACATAAGATTCCTTGATACAGGCTATCTGAGTGTTAGTCAGATGGTCCTAAAAGACGTGAGGGTATGTGCTGACCTCTTAGTGACTTGGAACTATGCTTCGCCTCCATTTGTATGTATTTTGTGTTAATACAGTTCGAGAGTGATTCCGAACTAGTATTTCCCTTAGTACGAGTGATACGGGGACTTGATAGCAGAGTATGCCAGCACCATAGATTTTATGTGGAGTATCGTTAGTATATATATTATATGTGTGACTAATATATATATGTATGTCTATATGGGAAATTTCTACTGTGCGTATAGGCAGATAAGTAATGAATAAATGCTTCAACTTTATTATAAGTGTTTGGGAACTTTATAACAATAATGAGTTATTCTAAATAACGTAAGAAATCTTAAAGAGAATGATTTCCTAAGGTAAATATCATAACCTTTCTTTTCACATAATAAAACCTTATGGAAAATAAGTTAGAGAAACTTATGAGATTTATTAGTACGATAGGCGTGCACACTAGATGAGAGGTGAGAATTCTCAAGAGGGTGTCGCATACTAACATGGTTATTGCATTAGCCGGTAAGCATTTTAAATACTTGCTAAACTATTTTTAAAACTGTTTTACACTCGGGCTCTGACCCGTTTCCTGTCTTTTCTCTCTCCTGTATATATATATATATATATATATATATATATATATATATATATATATATATATATATATATGTGTGTGTGTGTGTGTGTGTATTATAGGTTCCCAGCCATAGGGGTGTCATGCATAGGTTCTTTGGATTGGACGTGCTGCAGCTTATGTGGGAATTACAGTCCTTTGTTCTAGACAACCTCTTCATTGATTCAGTTCTTGTCTTAGTTCTTCATAGTTACGGCATGTGTCACCCGATTTCCTATTCCGTTTGAATTTGTCAGATATTTATGCTTATTTATATTTTCCAGTATTTAGTACTCCTTGGGAGTTAAATCTTGTCAGGATGATTTCATGTATCATTATTTGATTTGGTTTGGTTAATCTAGTTGGATTAAATTCTTTCGTGTTGATTGCTATTCGTAGCACTTATGTGATTCTTAGATGGTTGATTATATAGAAAAAAAAAAGTTTTCAAATTGGAATATAAAAATGGAAATAAGACTTTAAATTGTTTTGACACTTAGCTTAATTATTTAGGGTGTTTAATTTGGAAATTTTATTTTGCGACATTGATGCTAAGAATGAACCAACCGTTCACCTTGGTTTTTAATTTAATAAAGGACTGATCACCCGGTATTTAATTAGGTGGGGTGTTACAGGTGGTATCAGAGCATTAGGTTCTAGTGTCCTTTAGGATCTGTGCGGCTTATTATGCTTCCAGCGTTTCTTTATTTGATATAGAGCCCTATGTTTAGGATTGTTGATTTCTATGGTGAGATTCCGTTCTCCTGCTATAACGTATGTACATTAGTGAATCTTATTTGCGTTCGGGCGTGTTCGAACAATCAAATATGGCAGTAAAGGGCCGTTGGGTGGACAGTAGGAGGCAAGGCTTAATTGAGGTTGTATAGCATATTTGAGGATGATGACCGTAGTTAAGGTCACCCCTATTATGGCACGAGAAGCCAGGACTGTAAAGACCCCTAGGGCGCAGCCTATGATTTCCAAATGTTTCTATAGTCGAAAGAGGTGAAAGAGTAGACTCATCCAACGTGGTACGAATAGGAAAAAGTCAGACGAAACATTGAAAAGAACTATCAGTGGAAATTCTAGAAATGCAGAGATTGTGTGTGTTAGCCAAAGGAGGTAAAATATGCAAAGGTTTGGACATATGATAGAGTGTGGCTAACTGAAAGTGAAAATTTGGAGTAAAATTTTTCTTGGCTTGTTGGAACGAAGTTATAATGGTGAGAGTCAGCCACCACTTTTAGAAGTGGAATGCTAGGTCTATAAAAGTATCTTAGGTACAGCTTGACCGCATATTCCTTCATCAGATGTGTAGGATAAAATGTGAATGATGTTCTGAACTCATCACAAGAGGACCTGATAGAGGTCCATTTGTGAATATGAATCTAAATCGCTAGCGAATCTTGTATCAAAGGATGTAGATACAAATGGAGGAGAGGACTCCAAGTGGGAGATCGACTCGTAAATATAGTTAATAACATTTAAAAGGGAATATTGATGGACGGTCGATTCACATGTTGACAATGTCGTGCTTTGTCAATGGAGATGATAATGCTTCTTTATGTGGGAAGCTAAAAGAATCGAAGAATTTAGTCAAGAATAAGAGTGGATGTAACGATGGTAGTGTAGCATCGCAAGGGGGTGTGGATACACATCAGGGGACCCATTTAAATGAATCGGATAGCTGAATTCTTACCAAGATATGGTGAATTCAGTAAGGACTACTATAGCCAGTAGCATGTTCTTTAGGACCAACGAGGCTAAAGGAATAACACGGGTAGTCATCAGGAATCGAGCCTACCAAAGTTCGAGAGAAGGACAATCCTAATATGGTTAGTATGATAGGTGATAAGTGGATTGTGCGTAGAGGTATTCTGTGGAGAGTGAAATCACATGTGTTAATGTTTTCCCAAAGTGAGTAAAGGGACAAGAGTAGGATGCCTAGTAAAGGACAACGATTAAAGTAGTTTTTGTTTTGGTTTGGGCAGGCGTGTTACGTCCGGGGACCATTTGTGCAGACAAGATGATTAGCAATGTAGAAGTATGAGTTTTATCCTCGGAGGATGAGGCGTGTTTTATGTGACACGAGCGAGTCACTATATTTTATTCATTGCTAGATTAGCATGTGAGACGAGTTAGTGCATATAACTATAAATGTTATTATTATGTTAGTGCATATAACGATTAAAGTAGTTTTTATTTTGGTTTGGGCAGGCGTGTTACGTCCGGGGACCATTTGTGCAGACTAGATGATTGGCAATGTAGAAGTGCTACCTAGTGTAGCGGGATTATCCTTAGTGCTATCCGCGGAGGATGAATGGGTGTATTAATAGTGCTATATACTTTATTGAGATTACTCGTTTCAGTGATGTGATATACGATTAGGATATTGTATTGATTATAACTTTATAGTAATGATTAGTACGACAGTAGGCAGTTATTGCAAGGCTATCGGAATGGTTGCATTAGTGCATCATGTTTTGTTCTGGCGAGGCCTCACCTGCGAGAGGGCCGAACTCGCACTTATATTTTCTATTTTAGAGATTTCAGAGGGGATAGTGGTCTCGAGATATTCGATCCCGGTGTGTGTAGGGACTTTGTAGTTATGATTCAGTATGTTTTGGGTTTACTGTTGAGAGAAAAGATTTAACTCATCATGATGGTTAGCGCTCAGGACTTGGTGTTAGGAATAGCGCATTGCTTTATCTATCCTTTAGAGATGTGAGAGTTAAGAGTTATACCCATATGTTTGGGGACAGGATTTTGAGAATCTCGATTGTATGTATTTGGGGTTTATGGAATGTTAATACCACCAATACTGAACGATAGTGCAAATGGAGAAATTTTCTTTGTTCAAGTAAAATTACATGAGGAGATGTAACTTTCTGTCAAGAAACGGAATAAAGGGGTACATGTTATGGACGGAGGGCCTAATGGATTTCGATAACCGACAATGCTTAGTAATAGTGTATCGAGGGGTTCCTTATTTGGATTTCACTTTACGAGATACCCCACGCATGAAACTTAGCGTAAGGTTGGAAATAGGGAGATGTTTGGTCATTAGTCCATGAGTTCGGTACCTCGGTCGTAATAGGAGTAGGTAATTATATCTGTAAGTTGGAAGTTGAATTGTGATTTTAAGTCCAGTGGAGTCGGTTGTGCGGTAAGAAAGCATTGAAATTTTTATTTTATCACCACGAGTTGAGGGGTGGAATGATGATAAGGAGGGCTTAAAATCTCGATTTCTAAGGTGATTGAGAGTACCCAAGTGTTGTAATCACATTGTGAGCACAAGGAAAATAAAGAATTGGGTGTTATGTGTGAAGCGTACGTAATGCTTACGCTAATATGCATGGTTTATAGGGTGTGTGGGCATCCTGGTTAGCTGATGTTAAAATCATTCGAGTTGAAGGGATGTGGGAATAGACGTGTGGAATGAATGTTTGTGGGATTAACATAACAAAGTGGAAGTGGTAGAGTGGATTGAGCGCCGTGTGAAAGACAATAAATCCATATATTTGTGTGCGATCAGAGTAGCACACAGAATCTGGCTGGAAGGCTATGGGAAGCCATTTACAAAGGGGTATTCCTTGACAAGGGTATAATTTAACTATATGGATAACACTCGGAGTGGATTTATAATTAGTCAAATGTTGAGAGCGGATGACGCGTACAAAGAGTGAAGATGTTAGTACGGTATAAAAGGTCCGAAAGTGCACATTGTGGAGAAAAGTGCATGGGTCAGAACTTTCAGTATACGCAATGGAAAGAAGGGGAGTATTAAGTGTCACTTAATGTGAGACATTACAAGTAGAAGTCGATATCGAGCGGGACATAGTGATTAGTCTCTGCGGGCAATACTCAGAAATAGAAATCGATTGGAACAAGAGGATCAACCAGAGAATTTTGTGGCTATCGACAATTCCTATAATGGAAGAGGCCGATAAAGTTGGTAAAGTTTCTTGGATGAGTTGACAACCTCAAGGTAAGACCGAGAGTTCCTTCGAACATGTGGAACAAGATGCCCAAGAAGGTGGTGATTGACATTCCCTTTGGGTGATTTGTAATATTAGCTAGTGTGGCCCAGTCTTCCTTTGAAAGGAAGGATCGGGCCGGCACGTGGTCCTACACGGTATTTTTCTAAATTAGGATGAGATTTTTGAAAATGTGTTACTAAAGCCGTTTATTAAAAATAAACTATTTAAGTAACTCCGAGCTGTTTTTTGAAGAAACTCTTTTCTTAAAAATCAAACCTATTTGAACACAAGATGTGTTTAATAAAACAGTATGTACAAGATTTATTCAAGATTTGACTAATAGGTTTATAAAACAATTTAAACAAACTTTAAACTCAGCACAACCAAGAATGAGATGAGGAGATGTAGAAACATTAAGTTCACGATTTTTTACGTGGTAAAACCTCACCAACTGAGGAAACATCCACGACTCCCTCTACGGAGTAAAATAAAAAAAAAATCCACTAAAACAAATTTACCAGTTACCAACTATATAACCAACATGCACACAACTCGGACCTATATAAGTTTAGGAATGTACCCTCTGGTGTCCTTATAACTTCTCTGCAGTTCTGATTGTAGATGTTGTTCTCCCAGTTTGTTAACTTCTGATTTGTTCCAACACTTTACGTCGACTCGTGTTCACAAGATCTTATTACCAACACTTTTTGTGTTGTAGGGTGAAAGTGTTTGTGGAGGTGCTCTCTAACACATGCATGCACACACTCACACTTATTAAGTACAAACAGTCCTAGCAAATTACATATAAGACTATATGCAGTGATTTTTCTTTTTCTCTCTTCTCACAAAACTTTGAACCTTTTAGACCTTTAAATCAATCCCAGAATCCACGAATATCTTGCTTAGAAGACAGTCAACATCTTAATCAATCTCAGAGTTTTGAAAAGATTTTAGAGATTGAAAACCTCCAAGTGTGATTCCAAACTAGGTCAAAGGTTTAGTTTTAAGAGAACTAGAAACAAAAAACATTTATTGTTGATTTAAAGATAAAAATGATTTTAGAAAAGAATCAACAATATATTTCTCAAGATGAGAAATAAAACATGTAGATCTAAGTGTTATGTAACATGCAGAGCATAGATCTAAAATTTCTATGAAGAAGAAAATAGATCTAAGTAAGCAGTTTAAGTTGGGAACAAGATCTATCGAACAAGAGGTTACAGCAACACAAATATCTCTCAAAAACTCAAGAACGCTCAGGGTAGTGTTTTGGATATGTAGGAATTTTAGAGAAGTGTTTGGTTTGAAAGAGGATTGACGAACAGGGGTTAGGGTTAGGGTTTCTAACTCTCTCTCTCTTTCTAGTTTCTCTCTTCTCTCTCTTCTCTCTCTCTCTTTCTTTTTTTCTCTCAGGAATGGACTGGCCAAAAGTCTTAGACGATTGAGAGGAGGGTCCCTTTTATAGGACGAAGAGAAGGATCGAGAAGCAGGTTCAAAAACAAGGGTCAGGATTGAGTCAAGCTGGATTGACTTAAACCCAAGGGCTCACAGCATGCGGTGATTAAAATTCACCTGATTGGTTCAGGAGGGATACACAGGGATTACCAAAGAAAGCATGAAGGTCGTTGATAAGGTTTGATCCAACGGTTGTAAGCATACGCGTTTATATACTCAGTAAAGAAACACAAAATGCACCAATCAGCAAGTAACAGGTGTTGATCATTAAGGCGATATAAAATGCGCGTCTAAAAGTAATTACAACCACACCCTGAATTCTCTGTCGTTTTTGTTTTCTACCCAAACCAACTTTAAGCCAATAAACCCTTTAAACCATAATTGTAGATTGAACCCACAAACTTTTAAAACTAAGATTTAATTAATAAAACCTTTATTAAAAATGTTTATAAAATCCCAAAAAATATTTAAAAATCAAATTTAGGGATTTAAACATACTCAACATATATGCACACATTAATATGCAATATGACATGTATATGATGCATTCTATTGTGTGTGAGTGTTGGTAATTTGGTCTTGATCACTATAAGATAAATGAATGAAATAGCAATCCAATCTCTGAGGTTCTTTGGTTTCTAGGATAGACATAATTTTGTCTTAATTTCCAAACTAGATAAACTCTTATACAATATAGACTCAAGTGAGTCAAGAGTATAAGAGCTTCAATCTCCCCCTTTGGAAATATGAGACAAAATCTCCTTTGAGTCAACTAGGGCTTGTAGGGCGACAAAAAGATAAGAAAAACCTATTCCTATAAAGATTCTATCTACCCAAATCCTAGAAAGCAAAAGTACATAACTGAACTATTTACCATTGAATACCCTATTACACCAGTTGAAAAAAAAAACTGTATAAAAACCTGCAATGAATCACTAAGATCAAGCAGTTTAGCATATATACAAATATTCATAAAGACTCAAATTTCTCCCCCATTTTGTCTCAAATGGACAAAGGGAAAAAACTTGGATAAACAGCAAAGATATTACTCAGCACAAACCATACCAATAGATTTCCGCAAGGAAATGAATCTATTATAATCTAAAGGTTTGGTAAACATATCTGCGAGTTGCAAATCAGTAGGAAGATAATTGATTTCTAATTCCTTAGATTCAACCAATTCGCGTATAAAGTGATGTCTTATTTTTATGTGCTTTGTTCGCGAGTGTTGAACAGGGTTTTTAGAAATATTAATCGCACTTTGATTATCACAATAGAGATGCAGTTGGTTTTCTTGAATACCATAATCACTTAGCATTTGTTTAAGCCACATTAATTGAGCACAACAGCTGCCAGTGGCTATGTATTCAGATTCAGTTGTCGAGAGTGATGTGCAGTTTTGTTTCTTACTACTCCATCCTACCAAGTTATTACCTATATAATAACATGCTCCTGATGTGCTTTTACTATCATCAATACACCCAACCCAGTCAGCATCAGTGTACCCAATTATAGTGCTTGGTGTGTCATTAGTGTACCAAAGTCCTAGATTTAGAGTGTCTTTCACATATTTAATGATACGTTTAACAGAATTCAAATGTCTCTCTTTAGGATTATTTTGATAACGAGCACATACACACACAGCATACATAATATCAGGACGCGAGGCAATAAGATATAGTAAGGTTCCTATCATACTACGATATAAAGTAGGATCTACGGATTTTCCATTTTCATCTTTAGAAAGTTTTAATGTAGTACTCATGGGCGTTCTAGAATCTTTAGCACTCTCTAGGCCAAATTTCTTTACTATCTCTAAAGCGTATTTAAATTGCGAGATAAATAATCCTTCTGAATTTTGTTTGACTTGAAGGCCTAAGAAGAATTGCAACTCCCCCATAAGAGACATTTGAAACTCCTTATGCATAGTTTCAGAGAAGGATTTTACTTCTGAGGGAGAAGTTGATCCAAAGATAATATTGTCAACATAAACTTGATCAATAATGATGTGTTTGTCAAAATGTTTGACAAAAAGGGTTTGATCATTTCCACCTCTTTTGAAACCTTTATCTAAGAGGAAATTGGAAAGACGCTCATACTAAGCTCTAGGTGCTTGTTTAAGGCCATACAAAGCCTTTTTAAGATGAAATACATGATTTGGATATTGAGGGTCAATGAACCCTTTAGGTTGTTCTACATAGGTCTCTTCAGTCAATATTCCATTAAGGAATGCAGATTTGACATCCATTTGGTAAAGTGTAAAATGCAAGTGGCAAGCTATAGAAAAGAGCAGACGAGCAGATTCTAAATGAGTAACAGGAGCAAAAGTCTCGTTAAAATCTATTCCTTCAATTTGAGAGTATCCTTGAGAAACTAATCTAGCTTTATTTCTGATTATTATCCCATTTTCATCAGTCTTATTTTTAAAAATCAAACGTGTGCCAATAACCTTTTGTGATCAGGACGAGGAACAAGATACCAAACATCAT
Organism: Sambucus nigra; assembly: GCA_949130495.1. NCBI lineage: Eukaryota > Viridiplantae > Streptophyta > Magnoliopsida > Dipsacales > Adoxaceae > Sambucus > Sambucus nigra. The sequence goes on from OX422221.1 coordinate 294,149,595, forward strand.
GAATGACAAATTGAAGAAGTTCTTCCTGCACAGCAGAAATCCAATGAGAGTCATTCAATGCCTCATTTACATTCTTTGGTTCCACGAGGGAAACAAAACATGCATAATGTGCATAATTTCTTAGTTGGGATCTTGTACGCACTGGCTCACTAAGGTTACCAACTACATTATTTATGGGATGATGTTTAGAAACCCAGTTAGGTACTTCAGGTGTCTCAATTGATAAAGAATTATCTATTTCAGAAGAGTCATTTTCTAAAGTGTTTGTAGGCTCTTCATCAATAGTTGATTTTGCCAGTCTTGTTCTCTATAATAGTGTCACTTACAATTACATTTATGGATTCCATCAAGGTTTTAGTGCGAATATTATACACTCGATAGGCTCTACTGTTAGGCGAGTATCCTAGAAATATAGCTTTATCTCCCCTACTCTCAAATTTGGATAAGTGTTCCCTATCTTTGCATACATAACAAGTACTGCCAAAGGTTCTAAGGTACTTAAGATTGGGATTTTTATTATACCAAAGTTCGTAAGGAGTTTGTTTGTAATTCTTTCTAAGATAGACCCTATTTATGATGTGACATGCAGTACGAATAGATTCCACCCAAAAGTATTTAGGCAAATTTTTGGCATGTAACATAACACGTGCCATCTCTTGAAGGGTACGATTCTTTCTCTCGGTAATTCCATTTTGTTGAGGAGTCTTAGGAGCACTGAATTCGTGTTTGTACCCATTATAGTCACAATATTCAATAATACCAGTGTCTTTGAATTCACCACCTCTATCACTACGAATTATATTTACTTGAGTGTCCTTTTCATTTTCAATCCGAAGAAGAATTTTTAGGAAAGTTTGAAAAGTGTCGGACTTTTGTTTTAAAAAGGCTACCCAAGTAAATCTAGTGAAGTCATCAACCATAACTAGAATATAACTGTGTCCACAGAGACTAACAATTTTGGAGGGACCCATTAGGTCCATATGGATGAGCTCCAAGGGATTAGAGGTAAGAATATCATTAACTTTCTCATGAGGTGCCTTAACAATTTTACCTTCCTGACAAGAACCACAGACAATGTTAGGTATGGGTTTGATTTTAGGAACTCCTCTAACTATTTCCAGAGAGGTCAGTCTACTAAGATTATCGTAATTTATATGACCCATTCTGTTATGCCATATCTCGTTGTCATCCATTCTGGCAACATTACAAATTTCAGACTTGTTCATGACAGTATAACAATTGTCAGGAGTCCTGAATCCTGTAATTATGCATTCACCTTTTTCATTTAAAATTTTGCAATTGTTCTTTGAAAAGGTAACAGTATGATCTGAGTCACAAAATTGAGAGATACTAAGTAGATTGGCCTTAAGACCTTTAACTAGAAGAACATCTTCAAGAATAGGAAGTTCATCTTCTTGGAGAGTTCCTTTGCCTATGATCTGGGCTGATACTCCATCACCAAAAATGACTTTACCACCAGCAAGGCTGGTTTTGTTTAAAAGTTTAGTATCATCACCAGTCATGTGCTTAGAACATCCAGAGTCTAAATACCAACCAGATGATGTGTGTTCAGCTTTTAAAGCAGTAACAACTATGTTACACTTCATTTGAGGTAATAGATCATCTTTCCTAACCCAAATTGCTCTAGTTTTCATTTTGCGCCTATTAGCTCTCAATTGATAAAATTTGCGAGCATTGGATTTTTGTTGAAAAATGTTTTGCGCATGATTTTGAATTTTGTGAAAGACTTGAGCATTTGGTTTAGGAATATTTTTAGGCATCCTTCTAGGAAATGTTCTTTTAGGTTTGGTCTTTCTCTTCCTATAATTAGAGTTTTTGTCTGGTTGTCTAGGAAGTACATAATTATTGCGGCTCCTCCTAGAATAGTTAAAATCCTGATAGATATGAGGATTACAGACAGGTTTGACAAGTCTCCTAGCATAGCAACCATCAAAAGAGTGACCGTATATGTCGCAGTAGGAGCAGTAAAGATTGCTCAAAATTGGGGTCTCCTTAGGAAAGTCTCTAAACAAAGGTTTTGAGGAATTTTGAGGTTGAACTCTATTCCTAGGTAGTACAGGTTTGAATGTAGATTCACTCTTTCTAATAAAGGGGCAGACGTATTTAGCCTTAGGTGAACTTTCTTGTTTAGAGCAACTTGATTCCCCAATGTTAAGATTTTGATGTTTTGAATCAAACTCAGTTTTTAGGGAATGAAAACCTGGGCATGTTTCAATAGGTCTTTTACCTCCTGACACAAACTTGATAGGTTCAAAATATTTTGTTTGTGTCTTCAAATTGGGATAAAACCCTATTCCAGTTCGATCATCAGAATTGATTTTAGATTCAGCAACAAATTCATCAAAACAGTTAGAATTATTTTCAAATTTTGTAAATTTTTTGAAAACAGTTGCTGTCTTTTCTTTGGTTTGTTCCAATTCTAACAATGTTCCTTTGTATTTTTTCTCCAGAGTTTCATTTGTTTCAGTCAAATTTTTGAGTTTTTCATCAAACATTTTAATTTCACTTTCATGAGTTAAACATTGGGTAGTATACTCTTCAGCATCCAGTTTGACCATCAGGCTTAGATCTTCCAACTTTTTGGTGAGATCTTTCACAATTTTTTCTAGTCTAGCGCTTTTCTTGAGAGTTTTAGCATAAAGTGTGTGAATGTCTGGGAGGTCTTCATTGTCCGAGTCACTAAGTGTAGTGTGTGAAGTTACCCCTAAGGCTTCATTCTTTGAACTGACACACCAATTAACATCGTCATTATCGCTTTCCCTTTGACTCACACACCCCGAAGAAGAGATAGCAATATTCTCAGTAATCAAAGCATTTAAACTAGTAACAGCAATATTCGAAACATCAGACATAGAATTATTCGATTCATCCTCACTAACAAGCACAGGCATATCATCATTACATATAATCTTGGCAAAGAAAAACATGCAAGGATCAAAAACATCAGATGACTCAGGTTCCTCATTTTCAGAGTCACTTGAATCATCCCATGTTTTGCAAATGTTGGCTCTAGTGTGTTTGTTTTGAGTGTTCAAGTTAACTCTACAGTCTTATGCAATGTGCCCTAGTTTACCATATCTATAGCATTCAGTCTTCTTAAGGTCTCTGTTAGGTCTAATGTGATAGTCCTTGTGATTTTTGTCATGGCTTTTCTCATGAGGTCTGTGATTAGAGGGAGTTGGATAATTTGACTTGCCTTGTTTATTTGCCATTTTGTTTCTAAACTTAATGATTTTCTTAAACTGTTTTGACATTAAGGCAATCTGATTGTCCAAACTTTCTATATCGCATTCCTCATCAGAGTCATCATTGGAAGTATTAAACTCAGGCTTAATCAATTTAGAAGAGAAGCTTAGATTGGAACTAGTCTGTTTCCTATGGGACTGGGTCAATTGTTTCTTAAATTCCAGTTCCATTTTCACAGTTCTTAATTTACTACTGAGTAGTTCAGGAGTGAGATTAATATCACACATTTCCTCAATAGCATATCTTTTGTTATCAAATTTCTGTGGTAATGATCTCAGAATTTTTGATACAATTTCTTGTCTATCATAAGTTATCCCATTAGCATGCAATTTGGTCACAATATCAGTTAGGTTCATATAGAAGTCATCAAATGACTCAGACTTAGACATAATTAGGGAATTATATTATTGAATGAGCATTTGAGTTTTAGCAGCCTTAACTCTAGTGTCACCTTCATGAGCAGTAACCAAAGTGTCCCAAGCTTCCTTAGAAGTGGTACAAGATGAGATTCTTTTGAACTCATGCTCATTTATGGACATAAATATGGCATTTTTTCCTTTGTTATTATTTCGAGAAACTTGTTTCTCTTCTTGAGTGAACTCACTTAATGCTTTCCTAACCCTCTCATTACTTCCTTCAGTGGTTGGTTTTGTAGGAAAAGTGTAACCATTTTCAACAATGTCCCATACATCATCTCCCAGAGTTCCTTGAATGAAAGCAATCATTCTTACTTTCCAGTAAGCAAAACTGGTTCAATCAAAGATAGGAGGTCTGGTCAAGTTACCAAATCTTTCATTTTTCTCGTCCATATTTGATTTTCAGAAAATAATTTCAGAAACACAGAATCTCTTTAAAAGAAGTTTACCAAGCTCTGATACCAATTGAAAATGTGTTACTAAAGCCGTTTATTAAAAATAAACTATTTAAGTAACTCCGAGTTGTTTTTTGAAGAAACTCTTTTCTTAAAAATCAAACCTATTTGAACACAAGATGTGTTTAATAAAACAGTATGTACGAGATCTATTCAAGATTTGACTAACAGGTTTATAAAACAGTTTAAACAAACTTTAAACTCAGCACAACCAAGAATGAGATGAGGAGATGTAAAAAGATTAAGTTCACGATTTTTTACGTGGTAAAACCTCACCAACTGAGGAAACATCCACGACTCCCTCTACGGAGTAAAATAAAAAAAATCCACTAAAACAAATTTACCAGTTAAAAACTCTATAACCAACATGCATACAACTCGGACCTATATAAGTTTAGGAATGTACCCTCTGGTGTCCTTATAACTTCTCTGCAGTTCTGATTGTAGATGTTGTTCTCCCATTTTGTTAACTTCTGATTTGTTCCAGCACTTTACGTCGACTCGTGTTCACAAGATCGTATTACCAACACTTTTCGTGTTGTAGGGTGAAAGTGTTTGTGGAGGTGCTCTCTAACACATGCATGCACACACTCACACTTATTAAGTACAAACATTCTTAGCAAATTACATATAAGACTATATGCAGTGATTTTTCTTGTTCTCTCTTCTCACAAAACTTTGAACCTTTTCGACCTTTAAATCAATCCCAGAATCCACGGATATCTTGCTTAGAAGACAGTCAAGATCTTAATCAATCTCAAAGTTTTGAAAAGATTTTCGAGATTGAAAATCTCCAAGTGTGATTCCAAACTAGGTCAAAGGTTTAGTTTTAAGAGAACTAGAAACATAAAACATTTATTGTTGATTTAAAGATAAAAATGATTTTAGAAAAGAATCAACAATATATTTCTCAAGATGAGAAATAAAACATGTAGATCTAAGTGTTATGTAACATGCAGAACATAGATCTGAAATTTCTATGAAGAAGAAAATAGATCAAAGTAAGCAGTTTAAGTTGGGAATAAGATCTATCGAACAAGAGGTTACAGCAATACAAATATCTCTCAAAAACTCAAGAACGCTCAGGGTAGTGTTTTGGATATGTAGGAGTTTTAGAGAAGTGTTTGGTTTGAAAGAGGATTGACGAACAGGGGTTAGGGTTAGGATTTCTAACTCTCTCTCTCTCTCTTTCTGGTTTCTCTCTTCTCTCTCTTCTCTCTCTCTCTCTTTCTTTTTTTTCTCTCAGGAATGAACTGGCCAAAAGTCTTAGACGATTGAGAGGAGGGTCCCTTTTATAGGACGAAGAGAAGGATCGAGAAGCAGGTTCAAAAACAAGGGTCAGGATTGAGTCAAGCTGGATTGACTTAAATCCAAGGGCTCACAGCATGCGGTGATTAAAATTCACCTGATTGGTTCAGGAGGGATACACAGGGATTACCAAAGAAAGCATGCAGGTCGTTGATAAGGTTTGATCCAACGGTTGTAAGCATACGCGTTTATATACTCAGTAAAGAAACACAAAATGCACCAATCAGCAAGTAACAGGTGTTGATCGGTGAGGCGATATAAAACGCGCGTCTAAAAGTAATTACAACCACACCCTGAATTCTCTGCCGCTTTTGTTTTCTACCCAAACCAACTTTAAGCCAATAAACCCTTTAAACCATAATTGTAGATTGAACCCACAAACTTTTAAAACTAAGATTTAATTAATAAAACCTTTATTAAAAAATGTTTATAAAATCCCTAAAAATATTTAAAAATCAAATTTAGGGATTTAAACATACTCAACATATATGCACACATTAATATGCAATATGACATGTATATGATGCATTCTACTGTGTGTGAGTGTTGGTAATTTGGTCTTGATCACTATAAGATAAATGAATGAAATAGCAATCCAATCTCTGAGGTTCTTTGGTTTCTAGGATAGACATAATTTTGTCTTAATTTCCAAACTAGATGAACTCTTAGACAATATAGACTCAAGTGAGTCAAGAGTATAAGAGCTTCAATTTTTTAATCCCACCTTAAATATGGGATTTCAGGAAGCAGCGGGGATAACGTTTCATTTTGAGCAAGGTTGTATCACCCATAATCCGGGGAGTGGGCGAGCGGTGATTAACCATTAGTGGAGAAGTGTGAAAATAATTTCAGATTCATTGTGATCATCTCTCTTCCACAACGGTTATAGCTAGCAAGTGGAGTATATTGCGATAATTGGGGGAGGATATTACCTAATGGTAGGGTTTCGTGGGAGCACTCGTACCTGTTTATTGTGAACAAGATGCTTATAGAGGTTTTGGTGTGGAAAAACCTTAACTTTTCTCACTCTGAATGTTAAGAGATGGGCGGATAATCAGAATTTTGGATCGTTCGAGTTAGAGTCTGATGACTATGGTAGAATTCCACGATAGTTTTAGGCGAACAAGAGTGGCCAAATGTTCGTATAGTTTCTCTCAGAATGGGAGTTTTGTGTTTAGATAAATCCGAGTAGTTGTCATGTAGTGAGGTACGGCCTCTCAATGATATGGAAATAATGGGAATTAATAATGTATAGGCATGTCTTATGTGAATGTTGTCGTATAGGAGCACAATGTGAAGTGTCTTTAATGAAAGTGTTAAACAAGCTCGCTGTGAGGTGGGGGCTATAGTGATTGAGCGCCTTACTATGTAAATAGTTTGCGTACTGATAAGGTATCCAGAATTATTTTACCATGTAGGCCTTATTTTTCGAATTTCGGGACGAAATTCCGTTATTAGGGGGAAGTATGTAATACCCCATATTTTTATGGCTTTTAAATTTAAGGATTTATTAAATTTAATTGAGATAAATTAATTTAATATTAATCCGAAAATTTGTTTTAAATATTTACTAGCATGACGAGAGTTAGTAAGTATTGGAAAATTATTGATTTGTTAAATATTACTTATTGAATAGAGTAATATGTAGAATTGAATGTATTAAAATTGTCACGAGGAAATAATATGACAACTATAAAAATTAAGTCAGGATGCGCCTGTGTCGTGTCGGGACTAAATTATTATTATTATAAGTAAATAAATTATAAATCGCTCATATGGTCATTTCGAGTGCACCAACATGTCCAAAAGGGTCGAGATAGTAAGAAAACTGTACCCGGGGTTTAGCTTGGGTCTCAGGGCGATTTTAGGCCTAATTGGCATCTTGGGAGGGTATAACAGTCATTTTGTATTTTTGGGTAATTAAACCCACGAATTTCCCTTAGATATATCAGCCATTTGAGTTAGGCTTTTAGGGTTAACAATCACAGAACCTAAGAACGACCATTAGAGAAGAAGGTAGGAAGCTTTCCAAGCAATCCAAGGCCAAGAACTCATCCATTTGCACCGCCACCACCACCAAAACGTTGATCGCACGACGAGGAACGCAACCGTACCTTTTTCATACACAAATCAGAACCTTGAATTCCAGGCAAGTATCTATCTTGCTTTGTTTTTAGTTAATGTCTCACCCATGTTAGTTTAGGATTGTTCTGAACATAATTTATGAAAGAAATTGATAATTTATAGACTTAAAATCGCATGTTTTAGAGAAACTAAATATATTCTGGACATACCATCATATGTAGAGGATTATCCACAAATTTGTATGGATTTAGAAGCAAGAAATCTAGAAAATAATTAGAAGAATGGATGTTTCATGAAAAATTAGGGTTCTTGATAATTATGTTAATTTTACCCCATAAATTCGATACCTTTGATGAATTTGGTCATGTTTCACGTAGGAAATCATGTATATAGGTATATAGTACCAGTAGTAATGTTGTTTGATAGTTTGGGGATCGTTAATGGAGTTTTGATTGAGGTTGGAGAAGCAACCCCGTAACTTAACAATGGAAGAATTTGTCATAACTGCTTAATCGATCGATCGACCAAGATCATCGATCGATCGACCCCATTCCTCGATCGATCGATCCCTCCTGGAAAACTGCATATTTTTCTCCTTTTGTTTAATTCAATTAAAATGCGTAGGAACCATTGATTATTATTGTTTGAGCATAATGGGTTATAAAGAAGACCAGTAGGATCTAGGTAGACTCCGTTGAGAGAAATTTAATGTGGGACGAAATTGTGGGTTAACGGGGAGTTATTCACACATAGGAAATTGTGCATACGTTTACAACAAGTTTGAGACTCGTAAAGGATTTAGACCTGAAGGTAAGTGAGAGCATACCTACTGAAATTATACTTAGTGAGATAGAATACTTCGAGAGATGAGAAGTAAGTATGAAATAAATTATAAATGAGAATAAAAGAGACGAATCCGTTATGCGAGATAATTGAGTAATATGTGCTAAGAACGGATAATTATAATTATGGGTCGTGGGCGCACCTAATTTTGAAATGTGGATATTTATATATACAACCGTGTGATTGTGCATAAATTATGTATCTGTGTAAAAATCATACCCGCGTTACATGCTATCACGGAGGTTGTCCCGCCGGGACAGTCTTATCTCGATTGGACCTTTATGGGGGATATTGACTTGTACCTTAGAACATAGGATTCCTTAATACAGGTTATCTGATTGATAGTCAGATGGTCCTGAGAGATGTGAGGGTATGTGCTGACCTCTTAGTGACTTGGAACTATGCTTCGCCTCCATTTGTATGTGTTTTGTGTTAATACAGTTCCAGAGTGATTCTGAACTAGTATTTCCCTTAATACGAGTGATACGGGAACTTGATAGAAGAGTATTCTAGAACCATAGATTTTATGTGGGGTGCCGTTAGTATATATATTATATGTGTGACTAATATATATACGTATGTCTAAATGGTAACTTTCTAATGTGCGTATAAGTAGATAAGTAATGAATAAATGCTTCAACTTTATTATAAGTGTTTGGGAACTTTATAACGGTAATGAGTTGTTCTAAATAACGTAAGAAATCTGGAAGAGAATGATTTCCTAAAGTAAATATCATAACCTTGCTTTTCACGTGATAAAACCTTATGGAGAATAAGTTAGAGAAACTTATGAGAATTAGTAGTACGGTAGGCATGCACACTAGATGAGAGGTGAGAATTCTCAAGAGAGTTTTGCATACTAATATGGTTGTTGCATTAGCCGGTAAGAATTTTAAATACTTGCTAAACTATTTTTAAAACTGTTTTACACTCGAGCTCTGACCCATTTCCTGTCTTTTCTCTCTCTTGTATATATATATATGTATGTATTACAAGTGCCCAACCTCAGGGGCGTCATGCATAGGTTCTTCATTGATTCAGTTCTTGTCTTAGTTCTTCATAGTTAGGGCATGTGTTGACCGATTTCCTATTCAGTTTGAATTTGTCAGAGATTTATGCTTATTTATATTTTACAGTATTTTATACTCCTTGGGAGTTAACTCTTGTCAAGATGATTTCATGTATGGTTATTTGACTTGGTTTAAACTCTTTTGTGTTGATTGCTATTCGTAGAACCTATGTGATTCTTAGATGGTTGATTATATAGAAAGAAAAAAAAAGGTTTTCAAATTGGAATTTAAAAATGGAAATTAGACTTTAAATTGTTTTGACACGTAGCTTAATTATTTAGGGTGTTTAATTTGGAAATTTTATTTTACGATTGTGATGCTAAGAATGAACCAATCGTTCACCTTGATTTTTAATTTAATAAAGGACCGATCACCCAGTATTTAATTAGGCGGGGGTTACATTCATCTGAGTATTGAGAGCTCTTCTGTACAGTTCTCTAGTGGATCTTGCTCCTCGACGAGCTAGATGTTAGTCCATCTACCTACGAACCAGAATCCTTAAGTCTCCATTCCGTCGATTATTACTTATGTGGTGCCTCTCCTGATGGCCATGCTCTAATCACCCTCACTCTAACTTGTCATGTTCAGTTCTTTCTTGGTCATGCCCGGAGATCTTTCCTCAGCTGCAGGTGTCGCTCGCCTGAGGGTTAGGAGTCCTCGCACGATATTTTCTATTGGTTATTTGGACATCTCTCTCCATTCTTTTGAGTCTCCTCTGTAGGCGAGGATTTTTTTCCACTTGGAGACACACAACCTCATCTTGTTCATGAAGCCTAGCTTCATAAGCATCGACCAGCCTAGGAACCTGAGTAAACCTATGTGGCCCATGGCTTTCTTCAGAGGTTTGCCTATCCTGGCAAAACTTGGGGTTTGTATGCTGGCGAATCTCAGACCTGACCCTAGGAGGAACTGAGTCTACTTGGACTTCACCAACTTGGGGGATATTGCTGTTGCGGTGAGATGTTACGGAATTTCTGGTAATGATTGCTTTCGTAGGAATACAAATCGTTTCCCACATACGGTTCCAATTGTGAGTGCAAAAAATATCACAATAAAATATTCCATGAAAACAATCATAAATATCTTAAAGCAAAGGAAATCACACGCACAACAACAATTTACGTGGTCTAACAATTTGCCTACGTTCATGGAGAGGCTAGTTGTTCTTATTAAGTGTCTCAAAATCCCAAGTTTCAATCCCTTTACCCGGGGTTGGGGTATACAATTTATAGCTATGTTGTTACAGAATTTGAGTTGTTCAAGGAACTTTAACTATTGTGAGGATTTGCCATAAGGTACTTGAATATCTCCTTCGAGATTTTTGGTACCTGATTTGACCATATCCGTAAGAGTTGTTATACTATTAAAAATACTCGTATGAAAATTAAGTCATGATTTGGAGTGGGGAAAGTGTTAATCTATCAGGACTTAGTCGGCTACTCTCGTGGAGTATAAAAAATGGGCTACCACAGGTGCTTTTATTCTCCTGGAAAGAACCAGTAGCTTTGACCTCTTTTTTATCCAAGTTTGGAGGAGAACATGTGGTGTGCTCACCAAAGATCTCTGACTCGGGGGACCCCTGCCTTACACAGCCCCTACCCCAATATTTCTTGAAAATGAAATTACGAATACAGTCCAATTGTTTCTTGGCATACATGAATTCATCATCCCACCTTTGGTTATAGGCATTTCCATTACCCTCTCAGGCCTCATATAAGGTCTGTGCAATCTCTTTGATAATCTTCTCCCATTCCTCGTCCTTTGATTTTGTCTTGGTGAGATCCAACTCATTGACCTTCCTCTCAACCTCGTAGGCCATCCTAGCATCCTTTAAAGCATTCTGGGACTCACTCAGAGCACGGTGCAGGTTGGTATTGGCCTTGTTCTGTTCGGACATTCTATTTAAAATATCAATAATGTCCATCAAGAACTTAGAGATAAAAATCAATCAAACAAAGTTAACACAACCTAACTTTTAAAGAAGTAAAAATTTATAAAAATGTAAAGACTTACCAATAAAAATGTTTTAATGGCGTGAGAGATCAGTTGTTCGGTTGATAGTTTTCCAACCACTTCCTGGTTGGACTTTAAGTAGGCTCCCCCTAGTAGTGCGAGTGTCAAATCAACATTTTTAGCCACTGACATGTTGACATGGATCTTCCCCTTGCCAAGGGCTTCCACCTTCTTGGAGAGAAAATAAGCTTCAAGACTGGTTTCACTCTTATTTTTCTTCATAATATGGTCTTGTGATTTGTCAATCCCCCAAGTTGACGAGGTCAAATGGACCCCCGATCTCTTTCCTTTTGGAAGGTTGGGCTTTTGGAAAAGTTAGGCTTTGGCCTCATCCATCAAATTTGGAATCTTTCTTCTCAATAACATCTCATCTTCATAAGTAAAAGGAACCATTCCATGAATTGATGTGATATCTACAAACTCAAACGAGCCTGATGATATCGCATTTGAAGACTCCTCGTCAAATGGAACATGAAATTCTGGTTCATTATTGACTGGTCGAGTGACATAGGAAGTGGTGGTGTAGGTGTAGTTCAGCAACGCCGACCTTGGGTATTCGGCACCGAAAATAAGGGTCTCTTATGTTACCAGACCTTTCTCAATTCATTAAAGTTGGCGTGGAGTTACACATGATCTTATTCTTGATTTTATTTACACATGACAAATAGGAACAACTTCAGTAAGAATTATATAAGGTCTGACCGACCAAAGTGAAGAAAAAAATGAAAATCAATATGGGACACTTCTAGTCATTATAGGGTTCACAACCTTCCCTAATGGGGAGGTGTTCGCACTGCTTTACAGTGAAGTCGTGAGACTAACAAACTTTATTAGAATTGGGAAAGTTCACCACACACACCCTCTATTATTTCCTCTCCTTCAAATAGAAAGTGTTGTCACCCGTCTCCACCTACATGTAACAATATCGTATCTATGGAATCCCTAAATGTGTTTTATACAACCCATTTATCCTATTGACCCCATTAACTATCCTCTGGTGTTTATGGTGCATTGGGCGGGGATTATAAAAAATATTCACGAAATTCTATGAATAGTTGGTTCAGAAGAAAGGTTATGCCAACTTTAAAAATGAATTGGGAAAACAACTAGTGTCATCCCTCAATAATATAATAACCTTTAGGTTTTCCCCCGAAACTCTATTACTAACCACTCAGGGATGGAGAAACGTTTCCAAAATTCCTTTATGAAACTCTTACTCATTATATAAATCATTTTCTTAAGTCGGAAAAAAGAATGACAAGAAAGATGAAGACAATCACCTAAAGAAAATTTATAAGCAGTAAAGAAGGTAAGAGAAAAGAACTTATAGTGAGAAGTAAAGGTTAATAAGATCTAAGTTGATTTTAAAAGGTTGATGAAGAAAATGCACTTCAAATGATGGTACAAAAGTGATTAAACTTCCTTGGTTCAATTTCCTAGATAAAAGGTCATCATTAGTTAACACATTCTCAAATGATGGCATACATGATTTTGCCCTTTGGTTAAAAGGCACATGATTACCAGTATACTACAGAAATATCAGGGGAAATTATAAGTGTTCACTTTGAACCTAACTGTGGACACCTCTATTTACAATCGAGGTGTGGCTCATTTTATCTCTCGATAAAATACCCTAAACTCGGAACTACCTAAAGAGAAACCAAAGTGACCAATCTTCCACAAAATAAAACTTGATTTGTTCAATTTACAAAAATAAAAAATTACAAAAAAGACCAAAATCTCTCCATGGATCTTTGTCGCTCAACTAAAGGCCCAAGGGGCCTTCTATCATTCGGTCAAAGAAACCTGTTGTCGTTCAGTCACCCCCTCTCCAGTAATCATTACAATATCTAGCGTATCTAATCTTAGCAGTCTATATATCACCCTATTCCAAATTAACATCTCTCGTCCTTCTGCTTTTCATTCAAAGGCTTGGCCCAGATCCCTATAAGAGTATGTCCCCACCAACCTTGTAAGGGGATCCAAAACTCGAGCTCGATCCGTTTTTCACTTTATTCTCCCCGGAGAATCCGAGATACTTGATCTCATTCTAAAAAGTACCGAAGAAATTCTTACTTTAGAGAAGTCGCTTTCCCCCAAGGAAAGTTTATACTTTTAGACAGTTGTTTCAGTCCCAAAAGAGGCTCGTACATCTGAAAACGCATTTTCGAAAGAAAAACAAAGGAAAAACTATGTGCACATTCTGCTAATGTTGGCACTTCTAAACAAAGTTATGCCCGACTTAAACAGAATTATGTCCACCTCGGGCATCTTAATTGGGGACTCTCCCCTATAAAAAAGTGGTTCACGCTACAAGGGTAAAAAAAACTCTGCCCGAATTTTAGGTCAAACACCCCTTATATATTAAAGAACCTATGCTCACATTTTGGGTTAAATAAACCACTTATATTGTGATAAACTATCCATACCTATTTATCTCTTTTAGTCTGGTCGCCCCCTTTTAGGGACTGGATATGCACTTTACATCGTTTATATTTTATAGCCTAGTTTTTAACCCAATACCTCTGTTAATTTACTTGAAAACATATTTTTCAATATCGTTATGAAGAAAGTATTCGTGAGCCGAGTCAATTAGAAACTTTTCAAAACCCAAAGTCTAAAATCTGCTTACTCCCACCTCTTCTCCAACTGAACAAATCATGCACCTACGTCAGCACCCGGAATATGTGTTTTCATATCAAATACTTATCAAACATCGGCTTTTGATTAAACATACTTTTAATATATAAATATATCAATCCAACACAATGAAATTGCTATATTAAGGACTAGGCTCCATCCATAATTACTTTAATGCCGTATATTTTATACCCGGTATCATGTCACCTACACCCGTAAATATGACCCGTTTGTTAGAACTAAATTTTGTTTGATCCCAAGTCTCCTTGGGTATGTACGCGTTATACCGAACTAACCTTATAAAGCCCAAGCCTCATAATTCATCTCTCATTTATTATATGTTAGGGATGTATCCATCTCCGGTCCAAACTCCCCCAACTTCTACCTCTACCTCCCTATGTGAGGTGTCTATAGAATGACATCCTTAGCGTTACACTTCCAAACTAGCTCGAAGATTCAACAACACCCTCAAGTTAGTGATCCCCCCACATGTAATGGATGTCTTTGCCGATGACTTTAGGTCGACTCCAATTTTAAACCTCCATTGAAGCTAACCTCTGGCGCCCAAATAGCTTCTCATCCCTCTAAGACAAGTCCTACACTTGTACACGCATTAGGTTTGAATACGTGAACAACCAGAACTGCATAGGTTTTGATCTCGTGGCTACACGAGTAAGTAGGCGCAATTCTGAGTCCTTCTATTGAGCTCGAACCTCGATAATTCCTCATGATATATTAATCCCATGGAGATGCACCCATCTCTCCCTTACACTCTTTCATTCATATTAAAAATGAGATATCAAACTATTTTAAAGCCATGATCTCTCACGCATCCCCGTATAAATTCTCGTAAGCATACATAATATACACAATTGAAAGTACAAACCATGGATTATACGTCCACCCACTTGAAAATAGTATCTCCATTGAGATGTCAGAAGAAAAATAAGTATATCGATAGATGTTAACACTCTTATGATTAAATGGCCCTTTATTTATGTAAGGCACATAACTTGCATGATTATCACTTACCTAAAGTGCGAGTGTAACCTTTGAAAGAAATATGATCTTCCTAAACTCAGAGATTTTATTTAAAAGGATGGAAAATCATTATCCCTCACCCTTCATCCCTTTTATATAAAATAAATGAGTTATCAAAATATCTCAATCCGCAGCTTCCCTCAAAAACCCACAACAAACGCTCAAAATCATATACCCAAGAAAACTACACAGGCTTTAATCCCAAGTCTCTTTGGGTACGTAGGCGTAATATTGAGTCCTTCTCCTGAGCATGAGCTTCGACAACGTATCACTGGATGCACTGTCACAACAGAGATGCACCCATCTCTCATATTACCATTTAATCTATCCTTAAACCTCGAAGGAGATATCAAACTATCTCAAAGTCAAGCTCCCTCACACACTTACATGCATGCCAACAACCACCCATTATAGAAGCACGTAATCATGCATAAGCACCCTTGTGAACTTGCACCAGTTGATACAATTTATCTACCTAAACAATTATCTATATTTAAGGGATTCTCAACCTAAGGTCTCTAAATATGTTCTAAAATTACTAAAAAGTAATCAATTTATGTTAAGAACAATAATAAGAATATAATTAAGAAAGCATAAGAATAAATGGAGAGCTTAATACACTCTCCCACTCATTATCGGATTCCCGAACCCACGTAACAAGATTTTATAGAGCAACTGCCGACTAAAACCTGCCTTAGGATTAGCCCAAAAGGGATAAACCTAATCCTTTGTTTGTTTTTGTATAAAACAAACTGGTGAATCTGAATGAACCAAGTATACCCTTTATCGCACAAAAGCCTAGGACTAAAACCAGGGGTGTGAGACTCAAACTGGACATGGTGTCAAACATATTTAAGGGGAAAGTTCCATGTCGAATCGATAACTCGACCTTTGGGGAATGCAGTAGATCGGGATACAAGCACCCTCGGGCATCTATCATCAACGAACAAATTTCCCCCCAGGAGCAGCATCGTGCTCGATTGGGTCCTGCAAAGCCACATTAATCGGTAATATAAAAATAGTTTTAACTCAATAACACAAAGTGTTGCCGTATTTCGACCATATTTTCTAGTTGTGATCAAATTTCAATGCCAACCATAACCAACGTTACATTCAACGAGCGAGTGAACCTCTATACTCATTTCAAGATGCAAATCTTTGGGTAAAATTGTGAGGGAGTTATTCAACCAGATAGGAGGATTTGACACGTGTTCAGAAAATTTGATAAGTGCTTACAACTCTGAGATAAGAATAAGGAGAGGATGATCACTGGAAATCTTAGGATCAAATTCACTCAATCAAATCATAACAGCAGTCCAAGGTCAAGGACTCCCACATAAATAGGTATCTTTCTATTCTATATAAATGTAACCCACGCCCTTGGGAAAAAGGGCATGTAACCTTTATTATCAAGAATCGATCAATAAATAGACAGAGCAACACCCCGTGGACATAGACACATTATCGAACCACGTACATATTATGCCACTATATGATTGATCTTTATTTTTTGCTAGGCTTATTTGTGTTGAATCTATAATAGTAGGATTTTACCACCTATAATATATATATATATATATATATATATATATATATATTATAGGGAGAGGTTCTCTAGTGGACCAAAAGAACGGACTTTTTAATGGACCTTAACAAAAAACACATAATAACACATTAATTTTAATTCCTATAGTGTAATTGGTCCACGCTAGCGGCACCCGAGACCACACCTTCACCCCATTACCCCCACTCCCCCACCATCACCATAGCAGCCCTTGTGATAGCAGGGCTTCCATGGGGGTGGGGGTGGGAGGGTGGGGGTGGGGTGGGGTGGGGTGGGTCGGGGGCGTGGGGGGTGGGGGATCGATCGACACGCGTGTTTGGTGCCGCTGGAGCGGGCCAATTACACTATAGGAATTAAAATTAATGTGTTATTATGTGTTTTTTGTTAAGGTCCATTAAAAAGTTCATTCTTTTGGTCCACCGGAGAACCTCTCCCTATATATATATATACACACAAAAAGCCTCCTACAAGGACTCCTTATGGTATAGACCCTGATACATACCATTTTTTTTAAATAGTAAAAAAATCAATTTTTGGATGAAACTTCATGGATATGATGTCCACGGTTAGAAGATCATCTCCAATTTTTTTCATCAAAAAATTTAATAAAAAAATCGTTGAGATGAAGTGATATGTAAAAAAATGGTATAAATATTCATTTTCAATCGTTGAAATGTTGGGTCGGCGTCAACCACTTTATTGAT
Organism: Sambucus nigra; assembly: GCA_949130495.1. Lineage (NCBI taxonomy): Eukaryota > Viridiplantae > Streptophyta > Magnoliopsida > Dipsacales > Adoxaceae > Sambucus > Sambucus nigra. The sequence goes on from OX422221.1 coordinate 294,167,001, forward strand.
TGAATTTTTTTATGAAACTTCATGGATATAATCTTCTCACTATCGAGATCATATCCATGAAGTTTCATCAAAAAATTCAATTAAAAACGGGGTGAGATGATCGTTAACATTTCAACGGTCGAAAACACATATTTATACCATTTTTTTACATATTAGCTCATCTTAACGGTTTTTTGTTGAATTTTTTGATGAAAAAAATTGGAGATGAACTTCTCACCGTGGAGATCATATCCATGAAGTTTCATCACAAAATTCATTTTTTTACTATTTTAAAAAAATGGTATGTACCGGAGTCTGTACCATAAGGAGTCCTTATAGTAGAAGACCTATATATATATGTGTGTGTGTGTGTGTGTCGAGTTTCCTCGTAGGGACTCGAGGCATTACCCGAACTCGATCAGAAAACTATCGGGGATTCTAATTACTACCCATACGTGGCCATGACCCAAAAAAAATGGTCCCCATACCTGCCCCATTAAGGTCGAATCCCCGCGGGGACCTGAACATGCAGGGAAAAGTGTCATCCCTAGTTGGAAGTTGTTTTAACCCATTATCCCACCTTTCTCTCCACTAACGGATAGTTGAAAGAATCTGTCAATTATAAAAAATGTGTTTAAAGGTTAACAAAAAATTAGGCAAGTTAGAGTAGCCCAAAGGCCCAAGACCTAATCAAAGACCTTTAATGTTTAGTGTGCTTAGTGGGATATGACACCTTGACCTTAAGGGCAAACCCCCATAATATACCACTAGTCCACTGACACCAAATCATTTATTTAATTCAAAACAAATATATACTCTCTCCCCCATATAATTTGTAGATATGTCCCTCACCATGACTCTCTCTCTTTTGCTCTTACGGTCTTCTTATTATTATTATAATTTTTCTGCTCTAATGGATACGAAGATATTTGAATAAAATTTTGAATTGTCAATGTTTATTTTGTTCATTTATGTAGAGTTGTTAATTATGCTAGACGAATTTTTTATTCATTTGAGAATGGTTTTGATAATAAAGATTGATATTTTTTTGTTCACGAAATTATGTGATGTTCAGGGGATGTAAGAGGGATTTTTACAGCTCGAACACCAGGAAAAAACTCAGAGAGCAGGAAGAGGTTAGAAAGTTGGGGAGAGAGGGTTAGGTGTTTATCAAGAAAACTCAGAAGAGAGATAAATTCAGTTTCCAAACAACTATAACACATAAAAAAATAAATTTTGGCTTGGTTCCATTTGGAAGTCTGCACAAACATACCGCTTGAGATAAATATTGAATAATATGATAGGGAAGTTTCAGAATTTGAAAAAGGTAATAGCACAAAAATAGTTCAGATTAGTGCCAAATCATCACCCAAAAGGTCAACGATTGAGATCAACCAACCAAATTTATTATTCCGCCCAAACAACACACACCATTTGTACCTTTAATCTCTCTCTCTCTCTCTCTCTCTCTCTCTCTCTCTCTCTCTCTCTTTGTGTGTGTGTGTGTAAAATCTCTTGTTTGTTCTCTCACACGTCCCCACTAGGGGTGTCCATAGGCCCGAGGCCCGCCAAGCCCGCCCAACCCGTCCAATAAAAAAATAGGGCTTGGGTAAGGTGAATAGGCCCGGAGAGCGGGCCTGGCAAAATTTTATAGGCCCGATTTTTTTTCGGGCGGGCTTGGGCATGAGTTCTTAAGCCCGATGAGGCCCGGCCCGGCCCGAGGCCCGAAATATATATATATATATATATATATATATATATATATATATATATATATATATATATATATGGGGGGGGGAAACTTTTATAAATATAAAAACGTATATCAAGTCTTTTCATGTAGAGTGGAAAACTTTATACATGGACTTTGTAATACATGGAGTTTAAAACAGATTTTTAATTAAAAAAATTGGTCTTTAAATAAAAAAATAGGTATTTTAATTTTTAAAAAAATCTTTTAATTAACATAATAAGGCCCGATTGGGCGGGCCTGGGTAAAGAGCTTTCAAATTTGGGCGGGCTTGGGATTACATAATAAGGCCCGATCTGGGCCCGAACGGGCTTGGGATAGCACTTAATTTTTCAAGCCCGGCCCGAGCCCGACCGGGCCTGCCCAGGCCCGGCCCACGGCCACCCCTAGTCCCCACCACTGAAAGGCCATCTTGAATCATCTCTCACAATAATCTTTCTTAAAGCTTAAATATGGTTATATTGCTCCATCTGGTTATAATTATCTTTTTTATTACAGATGTAGCTAGATTTCTACACATGAAAGGTATTCGGTTCTATATCTCCCTCTTAAATCACCCTCCCGCACATGCGATTGGATTTCTATAGGATTTAATTTACAATTTTGGGGGGTTTTAATCCCCTTTTTGTTCAAAATTCTAGTTTGCGGTTTAATTTACTATTGTGCAGTCAAGCTTCTTAATTCTAGTTTGGGGTTTAATTTACTATTGTGAAATCAAGCTTCTTCTAATTTTTCATCATGAAATGTGAAATCTATTAGTCTACTCTTTAAGCTTATTCTCCATTTTTATTTTAATGTTTGTATACTCCGAAAAATCTAACTAGTACTTCTCTTAAATTTTCATTTGTTTTGATACTTTCCAATACTATTAACTTTTTTTTTGTAGGCACACACATACGTACAAGTTCAATAAAAAAAAACTTACTTTAGGTATGTTTACTAATAACTTTTTTTTATGCGAAAGCATGACAACAACTAATATTTGCTACAAATTGTGACCCAAAATAATTTAATGGCTCATGCAAAGAAAAATTATAGTGTGGAGAACACACAAACATGAATACACAATATTAAACGTGGTTCACCAATATGGATACATCCACGGGTGCTCAGGATCAATTCATTATTTTCGAATGGGTTATAAAAAAGGGATGTCACAAAGTACACTCACAAATGAAAAATAGAAACTATTTTTCTACACACAAAAGTATACGCTCGAAATGATCTATCCTGCTTGTGTTGATTTGTTTTTCACACACCTTGGATTGAACTCAAGCCTACAATTTACAGGACTTATCCATTGTAATTTAGTCACCAAGTATGTTTAAGAACCAAGGATACTTAGTCAATAAGTATTACAACGTGGGCTCTAAATTTACTTGTCCACTAAGTACTTCAACTTGGGCACCAAGTTTACGTGGTCACTAAGCATTCCATATTGGTTTGCCAATTTCCAATAATATCAAGCTTAGCAATCCGGTATACGCCAAAAAAAAGAACCGTATAATCCAAGTAAGTGAACGATCTGAGCTGCTTCAAAAGGCGCTCGAAAGCACCATACACTAGGGGTGGCCATAGGCCCGAGGTCCGCCAAGCCCGCCCATCCCGCCCAATAAAAAAATAGGCTTGAGTAAGGTGAATAGGCCCGCAAAGCGGGCTTGGTAAAATTTAATAGGCCTGATTTTTTTTCGAGCAGGATTGGGCATGATTTCTTAAGACCTATGAGGCCCGGCCCGGCCAGGCCCGAGGCTCGGGAATTATATATATATATATATATATATATATATATATATATATATATATATATATATATATATATGTGTGTGTGTGTGTGTGTGTGTGTGTGTGTGTGTGTGTGTATTGATTTATTATTAAAGTTTAAGACTACAAAGTTATAAATGAATATATAAAGTGGGAAACTTTTATAAATATAAAAACAAATACCAAGTCTTTTTATGCAGAGTGGGGAACTTTATATATAGACTTTGTAATATATAAAGTTTAAAACAGGTTTTTAATTATAAAAAAATAGGTCTTTGATTAAGAAAAAATAGATTTTTTAATTTAAAAAAAATAGTAACCGGGCTTGGCCAACGGGCCTGGGTAAAGAGCTTTCAAATTTGGGCGGGCTTGGGATTACATAATAAGGCCCGAGCGGGCCTGGGATAGCTCATAAATTTATAAGCTCGACCCGAGCCCGACCGGGCCTTCCCATGGCCACCCCTTCCATACACCCGAAGGTGTTCAAAGTTGAAGAATGTTGATCAAGTTAAAATAATGCTCGAACTTGACCCCTGTCATAATTATCTTCAACATATCAACAGGATTATCTGCGGTTCCAATCTTCTTGAGGAGAATAATACCCTCATCCAAAATTTATCGAACAAAGTGTAAACGAATGTCGATGTGCTTCGTGGGTGAATGAGGAACTTGGTTCTTCGCTAAGTGAATGGCATTGTGACTATCATAAAACACATTCATGTGATCCTCAATGAGTCCCAAGTCTTCAATCAAACCATGAAGCTAAATGTCTTTGTTAATGGCCTCTATCATCGCTATGTACTCTGCCTTCATAGCATACAAAGGAACTATAGCCTATATCATGGACCTCCAATACACCGATCCTCCAGCAAGTGTAAACAAATAACTTGTGGTGGACTAACATTTATCCAAATCACCGGCATAATCTAAATCCACATAACCAAACTCATGCTGACTAGTATGCAAATTATTATCGAATTTGAAACTAACATCTACTGTACCATAGATGTATCGTAAAATCCATTTCACTGCTTTCCAATGCATTTTTTCCTAAATCATACATGTACCTACTCACCATACTAACAACTTGGGAAATGCCTGGATTTGTACACACTATTGTATACTTCAAACATTCCACTACATTATCATAAGGAAGATGAGACACTTGAGTTCGTTCCTCATTTGTTTAAGAAGATTCCATGACACTTAACTTTAAGTTTGGGGTCTATAAAGTACTTACAAGTTTGTTTTTAGAATCCATACCATAACTTGGTAGTACCCTTTTCAAATATTATTGACATCACAAATAGGCTCTGCCCTTGACTTTATCACTATGAATCATCATGCTAAGTATCTTCCTTATTTCTCGTAAATCCTTCATCTCAAATTCGCGACTCAACTGAACTTTTAGTTTATTGATCTCCACCTTGATTTTAGATGAAATCAATATATCATCAACAGATAAGCACAAATAAATAAAGGATTCATCTTGAAGTTTTTGAAAATACACATAGTGATCATAGTGGCTCCTTGTGTATTGTTACTCAATCATGAACTGATCAATTCTCTTGTACCACTGCCTTGGATTTTGTTTCAAGTAATAAAGCAATTTTCTTAATTTACAAATCTACTTCTTTTTTCCAGTAACCTTGTAGCCATCTAGTTGAGTCATATAGATCTCCTCATCTAAATCACCGTGTAAGAATGAAGTTTTGACATTAAGTTATGCCAACTCAACATCAAACAGTGCAATTAGAGCCAACAAAAAAAAATGGAAGAGTGTTTTACAAACAGAGAGAAAACCTTACAATTGGAGATTAAACCTTGTTATAATCGACCCTTTCCTTTAGTGTGTAGCCTTTCACAACTAACCTGACCTTGAATCTTACACTTTCTTTCTCTAAGGATCCTTCTTTTTTGGTGTGTAACCACTTGTAACCAATGGCTTTATTTTCCTTTAGAAGTTTCACTAACTCCTAAGTCTGATTTGTATGAAAAGACCACATCTCTTCGTTTATCACTTTCTTCCAACATATTCTTTCTAAACTCCTTTCAACTTCTCTGAAGCTAGATGTAATATCATCTTCAACCATGAGTAGTGCAAATACCACCATCTTATTCGTCTATGAAGTTTAATGTATATGTCTCCTTAACCTTCTAATTGCAATATAATTCGATTGCTGAGGAAACTTTCGGGCAAGAGCCTCCACCTCATATGTACTTATCTCATCATCATCTGAATTTTTGACAAGTCTAGCTGGAAAAATTCGAGCCTCAACATCCACATGTTGTGATACTTCTCAAGTCTTGCTCTCTTTAGGACAACTCTTCCACATTGAAGACTCTTATAATGTGATGCCATGTTGTTTATAATTTTCTTCGTCTCGAGGCACCAAAGTCTATACCCCTTCTCACCATCATCAGAGACAAATCATATGGCTTTATTGGCTCTAGGATCCCGATTTCTTTCCCTAATATGAAAATATACATGGGATCCAAAAATACGTAAAGAATCATATTCTATATTAGCCTCTATGGGTGTTTTGCCCTCAATTGCAACTGGTTGTAACCTATTAAAGAGATGGCATGCATATATAGCATCCTCAACCCAAAATAATTTTTCCAATCTAATATTAGCCAACATACACCACACATTTTTCTAGAATGGTACAATTAATGCATTCTACCATCCTATTTTGTTGTAACATATCGCTAATTATGAAGTGCCTCACAATCCCCTCGTCCTGGAAACCTTGCAAGAATGATTCTGGTGTGTAATCACCACCATTGTTTGATCCGATTCTTTTAATTTTTTCGATAGTCTGGGTTTCTATAATCTTTTTTCACTTCAAGAGAATCTTTAAGACTTTATCCCTTTGTCTCATGGTGTACACCCAATTCGTCGGAGAAGTCATCCACAAAAGATATAAAATAATGCTTATCTCCTGAAGATGTAACTTTAGTCGATCCCCAAATATCGGTGTGAAAATAGTCGAGTGTCCCCTTTATACAATGTATAATTGTGCCAAACTTTACTCTCGTCTGCTTACCCATAGCACAATGTTCGTAAAACATAAGCTTGCAGGTCTTGGAACCTTTAAACATACCTTATTTCAATAGTCCCCATAAAGCCTTATCTCTTGCATGTCCCAAATGTACATGACATAATTGTAATACCACGTAATTTTAATGACTTTTAAAAATGTGTTATTAATGGATTAATGGGATTTTATTATAAATTAATTCATTTGGGTTTTATCCGAATTATGGACATTAAAATGATTGATTCTGCATATTACTTAAAGATATTTAGGTAATATATGAATGTGATGTTATTGATATCGCGGTGAGTTATTAATTTCGTAATTTGAATTTTTAGTCGGACGCGGTATGGGACGCGTCGGGACTAATTTGTTAAATTAAAAAGAAACTTATTTTATATCGATCTTAAAGTCGTTTCGACTGTGTCGTTGCATCCGGAAGGGTTGAAATAGTCAGAAAAGTCTATTTGGATGTTGGTTTTGGGTCTCGGGTCATTTGGAAATGAAAAGACAACCCAAAAGGGCATTTTGGTCATTTTTACAATGGGATGAATAGTGATTTCGGATTTTGTCTTATTATAAGTATTTGGAGATTAGTTGTACGTGGGTTCATTAATCTCTTCTACACAAAATAGAGAGTTCATCTTCTTAGAGAGAGTGAAAGGTTACTTGGGAGAAGAGAAGCTTGCTTGGAAAGGAGGAGAACCAAAGGCCAAAGGTCACCACCACCAACCACCACCGGAAGTGACCGGAGAAGGAGAGAACCACTTGTGTTATTCAACTCCAAAGGATCAGATCTTCATTAGAGGCAAGTATTTGATGATTACAATCTAAGTTTGTATATTGTCCATGTTAGAATAGTTATAAAAAGATGAGATTTTTCATGTTTGGAAGATAAAGAAGAGTTGTTAATGGATTTCTAAAAAAATGGAAGTTTATAGGAATCAAACTCATGTTACAGGTAGATAGTAGTCCATGAAATAATCATAAATCTGTTGAAGAAATTCTGAGAATCTATGGTGTGTTCTTGAAGATATCATGTATATAATTTTCTAGAAAAAAAAAGGGGATAAACATATGCTTTTAATTCAAACTCTTGATGATTCTATGATGTTTAGAGCATTAGAAATCATTCACATATATTGATATATCATGTAGTAAGGTTTATAAGGAATTTCGGTTGTTAATATGAAGGTTTGAATGATCAAAAGTGATGAAACCCGTAGTAGAAGAAATACAAAAAACTGGGTTGTTATCTGGGCGATCGATCGATCGACCTCTCCAGAATTTGTGAAGTTATTTCTTTTTAATGCTTGATCTTATCCCAAATATTTTGTAAGTCTTTAGTGATTATTAATTAGATATAATGGGACTTAGGGAAGATCAGTAAGCCCTAGATAAGAATCGAATTAATGTGATTGGGATTTAATTGATTAGAATTATGATAATTAAATTGGAAAGAAATTTCGGTTGCTAGATTCACGTGTTGGATTCTAAATTATATGAATGGGGATTAAGGACCAGTAGCGGAAAATGTTAAATCACCTGGGCAGCCTTAAGTTATAAGAGGGTTCAATCCTAGGCAAAAGAAGTTGTGTTTATAAGAGATTAGAAACTATCGGTTATAACCCAAATTAAATGGGAGTTTAATTCATAGTAATTTTGGAGATAAGATGATATGGACCAGTAGGATATTATTGATTTCTTACGAAATAAAATGTTGAGAAAAAACCTATTTGAACCTCAAGTAATGAGTGAGGCTCGGGGATAATTAAATTAAAGAACTAAAGTCATAATATTTTAATACGTAGGATTTAAGAGATATAATGCTACGTATGGGAAGTATCTTAGGGTAGTGTGAATACCTTGATCTATAGGTAGATGATAATGTCTATTTGATTGATTGATAATTTATGTGTATGACATACCTATCTTACTTGCTATCGACGGGAGGTTTGCGCGTGCGGGCAGTCATATCCAGATGAATCCATGGGATTTTTGATTTGTCGCTCGAGAACATAGGTCTATGAAAGACTTATCGGGGAGTTGATAAGTCCGCTGACTATGGGAACGTACGTATGTGCGTGTCCCGTGGCTATGAGAACTATGTTAGCCTCCAATGATTGTGTTAATGTTTTTGGTTCGAGGAATCCTTACCGAACCTTTAGTCCCCTATTCAACGACATGTGATACTGGGACGTGATAGTAGAGCAATTCATGCACCGCAGCTGTGACTCGGGGTTCCGTATTATATATGTGTATATATATAATAAATGATTATGTTTGGTGGTTAAATCAATCTACTGTGTGATAATTGTAGATGACGGTGAATAAAGAAAAAGAATTGAATTAAGTTAATGAATATTATTCTTATAGATTTGAAAAGCTTAATTCATATTAATGAGAAACGATTCATATTAATGAGAAACGATTCATGTTAATGAGAAACGTATATGAATGATTATATTACGTATGGTATGGGACATACGGGGTTGTGATATGTGATAGAATCATATTATGGGAACTAGTTAGGAGGAACCATTAACTAAGAGGTTAATAGGAAACGTTAAGTGTGCACTCTAGATGTGAGGTGAGAATAGCAAGTGAGAGTTGGATATTAACATGTACATAATAAATGCTTTATTGCACTTTTTAAATACTTGTTGTTTTCAAAATCATTTTCACATCGAGCTCTGACCCGTTTCCTTTCATATTTTCTTTTCTATTGTACCTTCTATATCAGGTGTCCAGCAGCAGGGACGTCAACTTTAGGGAATTATGCCGAGCTATGGAGCTATGGAGTATTGCTTAGACGCATATCTTCATTTGATTCACAGTGTTCTTTTGTTTAGGGCATGTCGCCCAAAGTAATTCAGTTATCTCTTTTCTATCTGAGTCAAATACTCTTGTTCTCGTGTAATTTCATAATTTTATTATTTTTGGGATTACTGTATTGGATTATTGTTTGGGAATGTTTATTCCAATTGCATTTAAATTTTTTTGTGTTATCTGTTCGGTTATTAGTGATGTATAATACTATGTGTAGTGTTATTTGTAAACTAAAAATGGATTTTGTTGAATTAAAATTTGGAAAGTTTTTAACACCAGCTTAATTGGGTATTGGGTGAGTTGTAAATGTTTTCGACAGTGATGCTAAGAATGAGCCAACTGTATATTCTATTTATATTGGTATGGGACTGGCCATCCGATAATTAATTAGGTGGGGTGTTACAGGTGGTATCAGAGCATCAGGTTCTAGTGTCCTTTAGGGTCTATACGGTTTACTGTGTTTTCATCTTAGCGTTCTTTGATGTAGAGCCCTATGTTTAGGATTGTTGATTTCCTTGGTGAGATTTCGTTCTCCTGCTATAACGTATATATTAGTGAATATTATTTGTGTTCGGACGTGTTCGTACAAGAAGTATGGCAGATGATGGCTATTGGATGGATAGCGGAGGTCGTACTTAGGAGGTTATGAAGTATGTTCGAGGATGATGACCGTAGTCGAGGTCACCCCTATTATGGCACGAGAGGCCAGGACTGTAAAGACGGTTAGAACGCAACCTATAAAATTCCAAGTGCTGTTATAGTCGAAGGTGAGGCCAAATTAGACTCACCCAACGTCGTATGCTTGGGAGGGGGTCAAATGGACAATTGAGGAGAGTCATCTGTAGAAGTTCTAGAAATACGAAAATTGGGTGTGTTACCCAACGAAGGCAATATATTCAAAGGCTAGGCATATAGTGTAGTGTGGTTAACTAGAATAAAAAATTTGGGGTAAAAATTTTCTTGACTCATTGGAGCAAAGTTATAATAGTGGGAGTCAACAACCACCACCCGCGAATGAGGGTATGTTTTCTATCTAAGGAGTTATGAGGCGCATCCTTATTTTTGTAGCAATTAATATTGTATGGGCAAAAGGGTTACTAAACTTAGCCTATAGCACTATTATATACGTAGACTCACCGAGGGGTGTGGGACATTTATATTTTCATGTCATCACGTGGGTCTGATTTTATCATGGAGTTATTTACATTAGGCATGTCCGAACATGATGTGACTATCGACGTGCATTGACTTGTGGTATATGAGAGCGCATGTACTACTATAGCCAGCGTTTTATCTTTACCAAGAGAGTAGATGAGTATAATTTTATTTGAAATCGATAAAACATGTAGAAGGGTTATATACAATTGACTAAGGACCTGAGGAGTTTCGATGACCGACTACTTTAGGTAGTAGTGTATCGGGGGGGTTCCTTGTTTGGATTTCGCTTGCGAGACGCCCCATGCATGAAACTAATAAACGTTGGGAGTCGAAATAAGTTAGGTCTTTAGGATATGAGTTTATAACCTTTGCGATAAATCTGAGTATCCTGATGGTAACCATGTCCATTTTATAATGAAAGATATACGGTAGGGTGTATGGGCGCCCGGGATGGTTGGATTGTAGTATTTTTCATACTTGTGAAACTGTAAGTAGTTGTGACTTCAGGATTTATTTACTTAATGATTAAGGATCATTTTTCCCAAACTATGTTACGATGATGGTATAGGGAAGATTGGGTAAAGTTTAAATTTGATTCAGTTGAAACTATATGGTGAGGCTTGGCGTATAACATCAATGGGAATTTTCGTTAATGTACTGTATGGGTGGTATGACTTAGATTACTTACGATGTGAGATTTATACTCAGAGTTGACCTTACCTGTATGATTTGTCTTTTCGAATTTCGAGACGAAATTCTGTTATAAGGGGGGAGTATGTAATACCCCGTAATTTTAATGACTTTTAAAAATGTGATATTAATGGATTAATGGGATTTTATTATAAATTAATTCATTTGGGTTTTATCCGAATTGTGGATATTAAAATGAATGATTCTGCATATTACTTCAAGATATTTAGGTAATATATGAATGTGATGTTATTGATATCGCGGTGAGTTATTAATTTCGTAATTTGAATATTTAGTCGGACGCGGTATGGGACGCGTCGGGACTAATTTGTTAAATTAAAAAGAAACTTATTTTATATCGATCTTATTGTCGTTTCAACTGTGTTGTTGCATCCGAAAGGGTTGAAATAGTCAGAAAAGTCTATTTGGATGTTGGTTTTGGGTCTCGGGTCATTTGGAAATGAAAAGACAACCCAAAAGGGCATTTTGGTCATTTTTACAAGGGGATGAATAGTGATTTCGGACTTTGTCTTATTATAAGTATTTGGAGATTAGTTGTACGTGGGTTCATTCATCTCTTCTACACAAAATTGAGAGGTCATCTTCTTAGAGAGTGTGAAAGGTTGCTTGGGAGAAGAGAAGCTTGCTTGGAAAGGAGGAGAACCAAAGGCCAAAGGTCACCACCACCAACCACCACCGGAAGTGACCGGAGAAGGAGAGAACCACCTGTGTTATTCAACTCCAAAGGATCAGATCTTCATTAGAGGCAAGTATTTGATGATTACAATCTAAGTTTGTATATTGTCCATGTTAGAATAGTTATAAAAAGATGAGATTTTTCATGTTTGGAAGATAAAGAAGAGTTGTTAATGGATTTCTAAAAAAATGGAAGTTTATAGGAATCAAACTCATGTTATAGGTAGATAGTAGTCCATGAAATAATCATAAATCTGTTGAAGAAATTCTGAGAATCTATGGTGTGTTCTTGAAGATATCGTGTATATAATTTTCTGGAAAAAAAAGGGGATAAACATATGCTTTTAATTCAAACTCTTGATGATTCTAGGATGTTTAGAGCATTAGAAATCATTCACATATATTGCTATATCATGTAGTAAGGTTTATAAGGAATTTGGGTTGTTAATATGAAGGTTTTAATGATCAAAAGTGATGAAACCCGTAGTAGAAAAAATACAAAAAACTGGGTTGTTATCTGGGCGATCGATCGATCGACCCCCTGCCTTCGATCGATCGACCTCTCCAGAATTTGTGAAGTTGTTTCTTTTTAATGCTTGATCTTATCCCAAATATTTTGTAAGTCTTTAGTGATTATTAATTGGATATAATGGGTCTTAAGGAAGATCAGTAAGCCCTAGATAAGAATCGAATTAATGTGATTGGGATTTAATTCATTAGAATTATGATAATTAAATTGGAAAGAAATTTTTGTTGCTAGATTCACGTGTTGGATTCTAAATTGTATGAATGGGGATTAAGGACCAGTAGCGGAAAATGTTATATCACCTGGGCAGCCTTAAGTTATAAAAGGGTTCAATCCTAGGCAAAAGAAGTTGTGTTTATAAGAGATTAGAAACTATCGGTTATAACCCAAATGGGAGTTTAATTCGTAATAATTTGGGAGATAAGATGATATGGACGAGTAGGATATTAGTGATTTCTTACTGAATAAAATGTTGAGGAAAATCCTATTTGAACCTCGAATAATGAGTGAGGCTCGGGGATAATTAAATTAAAGAACTAAAGTCATAATATTTTAATACGTAGGATTTAAGAGATATAATGCTACGTATGGGAAGTATCTTAGGGTAGTGTGATTACCTTGATCTATAGGTAGATGATAATTCCTATTTGATTGATTGATAATTTATGTGTATGACATAGCTAGCTTACTTTCTATCGACGGGAGGTTTGCGCATGAGGGCAGTCATATCCTGATGAATCCATGGGATTTTTTATTTGTCGCTCGAGAACATAGGTCTATGAAAGACTTATCGGGGAGTTGATAAGTCTGCTGACTATGGGAACGTAGGTATGTGCGTGTCCCGTGGGTATGAGAACTATATTCGCCTCGAATGATTGTGTTGATGTTCGTTGTCCGAGGAATCCTTACCGAACCTTTAGTCCCCTATTCGGCGACCTGCGATACTGGGACGTGATAGTAGAGCAATGCATGCACCGCAGCTGTGACTCAGGGTGTCGTATTATATATGTGTATATATATAATAAATGATTATGTTTGGTGGTTAAATCAATCTACTGTGTGATAATTGTAGATGACGGTGAATAAAGAAAAAGAATTGAATTAAGTTAATGAATATTATTCTTATAGATTTGTAAAGCTTAATTCATATTAATGAGAAACGATTCATATTAATGATAAACGATTCATATTAATGAGAAACGATTCATGTTAATGAGAAACGTATATGAATGATTATATTACGTATGGTATGGGACATACGGGGTTGTGATATGGGATAGAATCATATTATGGGAACTAGTTAGGAGGAACCATTAACTAAGAGGTTAATAGGAAACTTTAAGTGTGCACTCTAGATGTGAGGTGAGAATAGCAAGTGAGAGTTGGATACTAACATGTACATAATAAATGCTTTATTGCACTTGTTAAATACTTGATGTTTTCAAAATCATTTTCACATCGGGCTCTGACCCGTTTCCTTGCATATTTTCTTTTCTATTGTACCTTCTATATCAGGTTTCCAGCAGCAGGGACGTCAACCTTAGGGAATTATGCCGAGCTATGGAGCTATGGAGTATTGCTTAGACGCATATCTTCATTTGATTCACAATGTTCTTTTGTTTAGGGCATGTCGCCCAAAGGAATTCAGTTATCTCTTTTTTATCTGAGTCAGATACTCTTGCACTCGTGTCATTTCATACTTTTATTATTGTTGGGATTACTGTATTGGATTATTGTTTGGGAATGTTTATTCCAATTGCATTTAAATTCTTTTGTGTTATATGTTCGGTTATTAGTGATGTAGAATAATATGTGCAGTGTTATTTGTAAACTAAAAATGGATTTTGTTGAATTAAATTTTGGAAAGTTTTTAACACCAGCTTAATTGGGTATTGGGTGAGTTGTAAATGTTTTCGACAGTGATGCTAAGAATGAGCCAACTGTATATTATATTTTAATTTGGTATGGGACTGGCCACCCGGTATTTAATTAGGCGGGGTGTTACAATAATTTGGTAGCATTTGATGCAGACTCCTCTGAACGTTTTGAGATGGATGTTGCATCTGTAACTGTAATTCTAAGGAGAAAATACAAGTTACTCTTCTTTATACCATTCATCACCACTAAGGCCCCATGTGAGACCATTATACGATTGTCTTTTAATGTGATATCACAAACCTTATATGCCAAAGTACCAAGTGATATAAGATTCTTTTTCAGGTTATTAGATATTGAACGTCTTCAAGCACTCTTACTATGCCAATATAAAAATTCAATCAGATTTTTACTATCCTTTTTGTTTGACATACATGATCGTTGCTCATAAAAAAACTCTACCGTATAGCTCCTTAAACCTAGAAAACCATTCCCTGTTGGGACACATGTGATATGAATAACCCACATACAAAATCCATTATTAGGAATTGGATCCGAATAGTGCGATAGTCAAAGCAAATTTTGAATCTTCCTCATCACTTCATACAACATTTGTAGTGGGGTTATTCATGTCCTTTATCTTAAGATATTCTTTCTTCCAATGCCATTTATGGTAATAAAATGCAAATTCATCTTTGGTAGTAATTTTCTACTCGAAGTTAATTTTTCACCTCTTGATTTAGATCGATATCTTCAATGGCTACCATTCCACCTTCCATTTGTTATGCCATGTACTATCAAAGTTTCAGATCTTGAGTCTATTTATACTTCCTTATCCCTTTTATGGAACTTGTTTTCATTAAGTTATTAGAGACATTAACATATTATACTTCTTCTCTTCCATACATTAGAGTCGTAACAATATGTTTATAAGAATCCGACTAAAAATTTAGCAATAACAATGCTTTATCCTTATTATCAATTTCAACCTCTAAAATTATCAAATTGGCAAGAATCTCGTTAAAATTATCCAAATATTCGAACATTGAAACACCTTGTGTGTATTGTAATCAGAAGAGCTCCTTCCTAAAATGGAGTCCACTTTCAATGCTCCTTGTCATGTATTTGTCCTCCAATTCCTTCCACTATGTTTTTCTTGATGTTTCTTGCATAAAAGGGTATTTTTTTTATCCTTTTTCAAGTACATCCAAATTTGACCCAACATCTTCCTCTATATCTCTTGGTTTTTCTTCAAGATCAATTTATAACTCTTTTTAGCTTAGAACATCCATCACTTTGCATTTCCAGTTATTGAAATTTCTTTTCCCATTAAATTTCTCTACATAAAATTTTACATATGGCATTTTCCAAAATGATCATTGTTGCCAATAATTACAAACGACCGTGAATAGTAAACGAATGGTTATTTACCCACCAAAAATACAAATCCCTAGATCATAGGACCTAGACTCTAATACCAATTTGTTGTCTGGAAGCGTGATAACAAATAATATTGGATACAAATTATTACCCAGAATAACTAATGTTACATGCAAAGAAAAAATATGGTGTAGAGAACACAAACACAAAGATGAAGACGCAATGTTTAATGTAGTTCACCAATTTGGCTATGTCCATGGGTGCTCAGAATCAGTTTACTACTTTGAAATGTGTTACAAACAAGGGATGTCACTACGTACACTCACAAATAAAAAATTGTAACTATTTTTCTACCCAAAAAAGTATACACTCCAGGTGATCTCTCTTGCTTATGTTGATTTATTTTTTGCACACATCTTGGCTTTTACACAAGACTTCAATTTATAGATAGGACTTACCCATTGTAATTTAACCACCAAGTATGGTTGGGCACCAAGTATACTTTGGCGCTAATTATTTCAACTTGGACACCAATTTTACTTGGCCACTAAGTACCTCAACTTGCACCAAGTTTACTTGGTCCCCAAGTACTCCATAAGAGCATCTGTAATGATGGAAAGCCACGAAAGGCAACTTTGCCTGCCAGTATCAGCATTTACCTTTCGCCAGCAAGGTGTGTTAGCAATGATGGATTTCCTAAGAACAAATGAAGTTCGTAGGAACCTAACGGCTAGAAACAGCTAGTTTCTTCCTTCTGTTGTTTTATTAAACATCCCTCTTCTTCCATCTTCTTCCCAATTAATTAGAAACATTCCTATTATTCTCAAGCTCGCAACTGCGAAATATCATTTTCATCTTCTCCTCTCAATCTCTCAACTACAAAAATTTCTAAATCCTCCCAAAAATCATAACTAGTCCTATTATTCTCATTTTTTTTATCTTCTCCTTTCAAACTTTCCACTACTAGATGTTCTAAACCCTCCCAAAAATCATAAACATTCCTATTATTCGCTAAATCATAATAACAGTCCTATTATTTTCTTTTAATTTATCCATTTTATTCATTATGGAAGGTAGAAAATGGAAAAAATATTTTAATATCGGGAAATCAAAAAAATTCGGGTCGACTTCAACATTAATTCCCGCTCTTTTCGCGCCGATTGAACAGTCGAATCCCGTTTACAGTAACGACTCCCGTATTTATGACGTAGTAACACACGCGTCGGACGGAGAAATTCCTATCATAAAAGGACATAAATTCGAATTCCATGGGAATTGGGCGGGCCCAATGAAACTGTACAAATTGATTGGAGAGAAAAAAAACGACGTTCAAAGTAATTATCGACACTGTCGGTTATATGTCGAACATATTTTCTTTGGTGATGCCCAATTCCGATCAATGTATTGTGACAGCGATGATCGAACGTTGATAGGATACGACGCATACCTTCTAACTACCATACGTCCTTGCCTTCACTCCAGTCGACTTCACAATGCTTTCCGGTAATTAAATATTTTTTATTGCATTGTACTTACATTCATAATTGTTTTAATATATTTGTTGTATTTATATGAAAATAATTTGTTTCATTATATGAAAATATTCTGTTGTGCTTACATTTATAATTATTTGTTTCAAAAAAATTTATTGTATTTATATTCATAATTATTTAAATATATGACAATAATTTTAAATTACGTACAAGCATTCCGATTGGACAAGGGGGACCCATTCTAAATCTGCCCAATGAAAAATATACCAATTTTGCAAATACCATAAATGAATTTTTCCTCCAAATTCATATACAAAGATTTACCGGTGCAGGAATTACAGTTTTCGACCTTAAAAAATACATAGAAAATTTTGTCAAGGCCGAAGATATACCAGATTATATGTGCCTAATCATAGCTCGGGCATTTTAATTTTATGTTATCGGGAGTGTATTTTTTTCAAATGCCAACTCCACTTTCGATCTCGGCTTTTTACATTATCTGGAGCATATTACTGCCGTCGGCACATACGAATGGGGTTCGGCTATTTATGCCCGAATTATATGGTCTCTGGACAAAGCGAGTCGTCGATCGTTGACTAGCGTTGAATGCATGTGGCAATTACTTGAGGTATATTTTTGTTTATTCTTATTTAATCGCATATATGAAATTTTTGTTTCATTAGAATAATAGTCAACATATTCTAATTAATTAAATGTATTGATATATTTTGTAGTATTTACATCACGGGTACATGGCCATGGCATGTCCAATTCTCGTCGATCCGTCCATTTATATGTGGCCCCGCATATTTAGTTGGTCGAGGGGGAATAGAAAGAATTTCAAGGGAGCACAGCGATTTAATATCTCAAGCAGTTAACATCTGCTTGAGATGCGATCACCCGAGTCCATTATATGGCAGCCATATGAGACTTCTGCCTATCGTGACACCGATGTCATCCTTTATACTTACCATCTATCGGGTTTACGGATGATTTTTTGGGATCCCTTATTTAAGGTTTTTTGGTACTTGGGTGACTGGGCCATTCGAAAATTAACTGGGCAAATATGTATAGCAGACAACCCGCCTCCGAGTTTGTGTTGTGTCTCAGAACATGAATTTCAAGCAGCTGCTGCCCAAAATTGGCCTGTCGCAATACAATGCCTACTGGAAGGTAGTAGCACTCGGGTCATTACTACCACCGATTGCGAGATATATAAATGTTGATTTGATTGGAGTTGGTTCAGTGGCACCTTCAACGTTGTGAATCCCACAAGCACCAGCACCGAAAAATGAACCGCCTGTATATGAGACACAGTTCTTGGTGGGTGAGTTTACACACGTCCAAACACCGAGGTAGAATTGGATTGTAGACGTCGGCCTACTGGAGGGGGCTTCATATTCGGTAGATGTCCTACCATCTGAGTTTCCAACCAACGCACCTCCAGCTCAATCTTTTATGCAGTTAGAATGGTAAGAGTCCTACATCGATGCAGCAGATACCAATTGAGGTCTCCGTCATTTATTACTACACGAGACACGTCAGCGAGAGGATCAACTCAAATCATGTGATGACCGCATTGAGGAGTTGGAGCGTAGACTAGCACGCTGCCTAGTCGTGGGTTTGAGCAGGGTGGTACGAGTTCTATCCATCCGAGTGTTTACATACCACAACCCTCCGACCAGGTCCCCGCATATTAGTCACAACAAAGTTGGGGAAATTTGTTTGGGTCTGACCCTTTGACGGGTTCACATGTGGACTTAGGTGCGGATTATGAGTTCGGTCCTGAGCACCTATGATGTATAATGTAGTATTCTAAAAAATTTCATGAATTTATTAATTATAGTTGCCTCAATTTAATTGCATTTTCTGTTAAGTTTTGTTCCATTATATTTTGTTTTTCAGCATTGGAATGAAGGCAACCAATTTATTACCTTGCTTTTATACTTTATTAATATTTTAAAATAAAAGTGACACCATAAAATCAAAAGGTAATAAATTTATGCATTCCAGCACTTAAAATATTAAATTTAAATTTAAATCACGGAAGTAATATTATGTATAAAATTTAATCATTTATTAGTATTAAAATAATAACTTAACTAGTACAAACATTCCTACATGAAATAAATGATTATTAGGACGCCTAGTTCAAACACTAAGGTTGAACCATATAGAAGTACAACAAAATGGTTTCCAATTGTGCACTAAACATTTTGGTAAGTAAGACTGTTGAGTATCGGAATCAACATATTCTTTATTGTAGTTTGATATATTTGGTTCGTACTCTTCCCCATCATATTCAGTTATGCATTCCGAAAAGTAATCATAACAAGAATTGGTGTAGTCGAAAATGTTGTTATCTGATGCCAGCGTGGAGTCGTTATATATATTAATTAATTGTTCCTGGATCTAATGACCTGATAACATTGCGCATTGTGTGTTGTGATAACGTTGTAAGAGCCTCTCCATTTGTCATATCTCTTCCTCCAATAAATCAAGACTAAACATATTCTCTTCTTCGGGATACGATATTGGCAAAAGTGCGGCAGCCCGATTTTTCGGCACGGCTAAGTGATGATAATGGCAAAGCACCTCGAGGTCACACCTTTCATCTTATTTATCTGGCCATGTGAGTTGTTCCCACTGGTACTCAACTCCGTCTTCAGGTTCCGAAGTGGGAGAGATTATGAATATATGACCAAATTCATTAAGAAAACATCGAGATGTATCAATTGGATAAGTTTGAAAAATTAGTTTCTTCCCATACCAATCGTTACCGGCTATATTTGTGTATGATCCATTATAAATGGATGAGTTGTAGGGAGAAGATGTCATCTTGTAATTGTAAGACAATGGTAGATAACACTATGGGAAGAATCGTTCAAATCTATTTATAGGCAACTTTTAACCAAACAAGTAAATTTTTATTTGCTGTGGCACACATAAAGTAAATTGTAACTTTAAACTAAATATAGTAAACATACCAAATACAGTAGCTGAACAATGTCGTAGTCATAAAGTAAATTGTTGTAGTAAAAAAAAGTAAATTGTAGTAGAAATTTGTAAAAAGTAAATTGTAAATTGTAAAATAAGTAAGTTGTAGTAGTAAAAAAAGAAATAAATTGTAAATGTAAAGTAATAAAGTGAATTGTAGTAGTCCAATAGTTGTATTAGTAAAAAAAAGAAGTAAATTGTAAATGTGAAGTAATAAGGTAAATTGTAGTCGTAAAAAAGTTGTAGTAGTCCAAAAATAAGTAAATTGTAAATGTAAAGTAATAAAGTTAATTGCAGAGATCCCATATCTATCTAAAGGTCCAAATTTCATAATTGTGCAGGCACACATCCCAATACTAAGGCACACATACCATCAAGAGGATTTTTACTAATTCAAAGGCACACATACCAGCCTGTATACATCCCAATTCTGACGCAGGCATTTAATTATTTTGTATAAATAAAGGCATAAATTTTTACCAGGTACACATCCCAATGCACACATACCACTGTGGGAACACTTTTAATAATACTGTAATAATAAAGGCATAAAGTTAACCAGACACCAGGTACACATCCCAATTCTGCAGACATATCGAGATGATTTTTACCATCATATAGTTGTATGGACATATGAAGGAACACATACGTAATAATTATTTATGAAGGCACACATACCAATAATTATCAGCCTACCACATTTATCAATAATTATCAAGACGGTTATTACCAGCCTACCATATTTATAAATAGATCGATAAATTATGAAAATTATAATACAACTTATTAAACTTCTAACCAAAACAAATCATGGACTCCTCCGGTTCTAGCGATGAGGGGCAAAATATTATGCTGCAATATGCTCAATTTAATGAAGGTGGATCATTTGATGATTCGGACGAGGAGATGATAATTATAATGGAGATTACTCGATGGTGTGCTGAAAAAAAATATAATTCGCGATGGGAAAAAGCTCGAAACCAGACGTCAAGTTAATCGTAGGAGAGAATGGGGTCATGCAACACCATGGGAAGATTACTTTGGTGAAGATAAGGTATATAATGAGTATTTTTTTCGAAGGAGATTTAGGATGCGGTATAGTGTTTTCAATCGCATCCTTGAATCTGTTTGTCATTATGATAACTACTTAGTTCAGAAGAATGACGCTTGTGGTCATAAAGGTTTAAACTCTCATCAGAAAATGTTTGGGAAAATTCGACTATTAGCTAATGGGGGTTCCCTTGACGTGTGGTCTGAGCAGTACGCCATGAGTTAGGCCTGTCAACGGGTCGGAGTCGGGTCGGGTTTATAGAGATCCATATCTGTGTAATAGAGTCTTCATCAGATTCGGGTCCGGGTCCGGGTCTTCATCGGGTCTACAATATTGGATCCAGACCCGAATTCGTTTAGGTCTTCGGGTCTTAGGTTCGGGTCTGGGTCTGGCCAAATAAATACATTTATTTTTTATTTATTTTATATTATCCCCCTTATTTATTTTTTAATTTTAAATTAAAATATTTTGTAATGTATTATAGAATATTATTAGTATATATAAAACATATATTATTTATATTTATTATATACATAAATATATATTTTTATATATATTACTTACATGTTATATTGATAAGATATATGTATAAATATATATGAATTTATGGTATATGTATATATATTTAAAAAATAATCATGTACAATTTGGGTCGGGTCTTTGGGTTCGGGTCTTGTATAAGATCCAAACCCTCCCCGTTTAATAAACGAGTTTTCGGGTCTCGGGTCCAAAAAAATATGCTCAGACCCTCTTATACGGATCGGGTATGGGTCAGGTCCGGATCCAGACCCGACCCGTTGACAGGCCTACCATGAGTGAAACCACTCTATTAGAAACAGTTATTAGATTCACAAAGGCAATTGTTAGGATTTTCGGTTCCCAGTACGGCAGAAATCCGACCAAAGGCGATGTCACGAGGTTACTATAACAAAATGCTAATATAGGTTTTTTAGGAATGCTAGGCAGCATAGATTGCATGCACTAGCGATGGAAAAACTACCCCACAGCATGACATGCTCAATATAGTGGTCGTAAAGAGTCACCTACTATATTCCTTGAAGCGGTTGACTCGTACGATCTTTGGATTTGGAAATCATTCTTTGGGGTGCCTAGTTCTTGCAACAATTTGAATGTCTTGTACCTATCTAACGTCTTTCAAGAATTGCGCAATAGTACGGCATCTCTCGTTAATTACACTGTTAACGGAAATTCTTATGATATGGGGTACTACCTTGGTGATGGCATTACCCTCCATACGCTTCAATAGTAAAAACATTTAGGAACCAAAATGGTATTACACAAAAACATAAATTATTTTGCAAGTGCCAAGAAGCGTGCAGAAAAGATGTTGAACGTGCTTTTGGTGTACTACAAGCTTGATTTGCTTTTGTTCGGGAACCTTGTAAATTATGGAATAGGGCGTCACTACCAACCATTATGAAATATTGCATTATAATGCACAATATGATTATTGACGATGAACGTAGAGACTGTCCATGGAAAAATGAGTACGAACATAATGATGAAACACCTGTAATTATGAGGGGCCAAACTAATTTCTACGACTACCTCATACGGGAAGTTAAGATAAGAGACGTAACTAAACATCAACAGTTACGAAATGATTTGGTAGAGCACATTTGGAACACCCACGGTGATGAAATGGTCGGTTGAAGAATTTAATGTATTTGAAATTGTAACCGCGGTTAATTATTTTCTTAGTTCCATTTTCAATTTATAATTGTAAGATTGTCGTAGTGATCATATAGATGTTATTTTATATAAAATAATGGTTTAACCGACAATATTATTGAAACTAAAACTATTAAACAGTACACACATTTCATATATTTAAACAGTGGCATTTCATTTATTAAGAAGGATAGTGGGTCGCTCTCCATAAACCGAACGAAAATAACGAAATAAAATTACGAGGGTTCAATACATCTATTAAAAACACTACTGCTCATTAATTGAACCGCTTGGACCAGACGACCCGGAAGAGTTCGACTGCAACTCAGATATCGTAGCTTCGGTCGCAGCAACCATTATTGTTAGGTCGTTGAACCTTTTAAATTAAACTGGTTTTGAATTTCATTCATATTGTTCATATCCATCTCCATGACGTACGATTTTGGTGAGTTGATCAACTCGCTTCATCTTAATGAACGCATATATTTGTGAGTCAAATTTAAGGGCACGGTTATTCTTCCACTCCTGCTTACTTTTAAACATTGCATTGAAGTCTTCGCAATGTTTAAGTACCACATTGTTACAATCCAAACTGTCAGAACGCGCTCATTGACGTGCATGTTATTTCTCACCCTTCCTGCCTGGGGTCTATCCGGTACGTCTCGTACCCTCGGAATGTCATCTTCGCCTATGGGTGTACGGTTGTCGTCATTCCCCGCTGTATTTCGCAAGTCATATTTTGATAAATCATTCAAAATTTGATAGCAGTTATCATACGAGAATTGTTTCTTGGTTTCATCAAGGTATTCATCGTGCATTTGTAACCGCTTAGTACTCGTTCGTCCCGCTTTCCATATTATTTAGTTGGTGAGAAAGTTTTGCAACATATATCATTACGAGATGTGATATATGATTGTAACGTGTTTCTAAAATGGATCTCGTATGAGAAATTGTAATTCCATTTGTGACGTTATACGCATTCATCAAAGTATCCCAAAATGTGCCGATAGCATCGAGTTCCCTTCAATACTTCGGGCGGTATATTTTGCATAAACGGTACATAGGACTTCGTCCTCAAACGGATTCATATTAGGTTGGCGAATATTACTCGAAGAAATTGGTTAAGAAGACGACATATTTTCTATAAAAATATAAATTATTATGAATGGGAATGGGAATGGGAATAAGAAAAAAAAAGGAAAAAATTAGAGCACAAGAAATCAAGGGAGAGAATGAAAAACTGAGAAGCTGTTGGATCACTATTTATAATGAAACGACAGTTAAAGTTACATGCAGTAAAAACTTTTTAACGAACTTGTATTGTTCGTAGCAACTTGCTATGAAATTCGGAACATCGTAGGAACTTCCTACGAATAAAAGAAGTTCGTAGCAAGTTACTATGAATAATACAAGTTCGTTGGAATTTTTACTAATTCATCAGGCATTCAGTAACTTTGGCAAATCCTTAACCTCTCTCCTAGCATATTTGGTATCTGCATCCCACCATTGCATGGCTCACGATTGTCAACTTTACAAAATTTGTTGGATTTACTCACCACCATTATGGATGCTCTAATAGTTTTCTAATTTCCAACAATTTGAATTCCATTATGTTTTTGTTAAAACGTCTAACATAATCTTAGTGTTATTACATGATTTTTATTTGAAATGGAATAATATTAAAAAATTTGGGAAGAAAAAATGCTTAAGGTTGATTTTTTAAGGTTGACGTGAGTTTTTTGGTTATGTATTAGATTTTGTGGTTTGAAATTGGGTGCCTCGTGTTTTGTTGGATTTATGAATTTTTGGGGTTCAAAAGAGGGAATTTGCTAAAGGTTTTTAGAGTTTATCTTTCTTTTCAGTATTCAATCATTTTTGTTTTGTTGCTAATAACCCATATCATCACCAAAGTATCTTGAAGGTTGAGAAATCATAAAAGATGGACATTCATTCAGTTCCATAGCAGATGTTCCTGACATATGAATTAGTTCTAAATCTTTGAGTCTATGTTTTTTCTTGGTGTTAGTGTCTAGATTTCACATACTAAGTCCAAATTTTGGGTACTATTTATGATATTCAATTTTTTGATGTATTTTTTGGTTTTTAATGTTCATATTCAATTTATTAAGACTCGGTTTGATGTATTTTTTGGTTTTTGAAGTTCGAAGATTGAGTCCAAAGTTTTGATACTATACCAATATTCAATTTATTGGGACCCCGTATTAAACAATAATTATAAATTGGGGCATTCGCATGTAGGTCCCATTAGACCTTTTTTTACACATTCTAGTCCCACCATGTTTTTCCCCTACATATAGATCCTACTCCTAATTTTTTGGAACATTTTTTTACAATTTTACCCTTTTAAAACTAAGCATCTGTAACTTCCTTAGGAAGTTACATAAGTGGTTGGACCTTTTTTTTAATATTCAAATGATCATAACTTTTAATTGACATATCCGTTTTTCGCAAAATTACTATTTTTGAAATCTGCTCGGCGAGATCTATCAAACAAGATCCATGAAGCCAACATAATTTCAAAGAAAAAAATTTACACAAACATTAAACTTTACTGTATGCTCCAGAAAGAGAAATAGGTTTATATATGTAACATTTTCACAAACATTAACATTTACTGTGTTAATATTACACATTATATATATATATATATATATATATATATATATATATATATATATATATATATATATACACACACACACAGTGGATCCAAACCCTTTTTTTCCAAAATTATCTTATTTTTAGAGGTCCAGGCTATCGGCATCCAATCCCCACCATCACCCACCCCCATTATCGGAGCTCCAACAACCTTCATCAGAGACCCACTTTGGGGTGGTTAGGGGTGGCATGGGGTGCCGCTGGTGCGAACCCTAGAAAATAAGAGAATATTGGATAAATGGGGTTTGGATCCACCGGAGCTCCGATTTGGGGTGAGTAGGGCTGGCATTGGGTTAGGTTTATTTCTATAACATTTTGACAAACAATAACATTTATTGTGTTAATATATATATATATATATATATATATATATATATATATATATATATATATATATATGGTGGATCCAAATCCTTTTTTCGATATTACCTTATTTTTAAATGTCCGCGCTAGCGACATTCAATCTCCACCACCACCCACCCCCATTGTCGGAGTTCCAACTAGCTTCATCAGAGCTCTGATTTGGGGTGGCATGGGGTGCCGCTGGCGCAGACCTTAGAAAATAAGAGTATTGGATAAATGGAGTTTGGATCCAGCGGAGCTTCAGTTTGGGGTGAGTAGGGATAGCATTGGGTTAGGTTTATATCTATAACATTTTCATAAACAGTAATATTTACTGTGGTAATATAACATAATATATATATATATATATATATATGCTTTTCAAAGGTCCTCGTCAGCGGAACCCCATGCCACCTCTACTCACCCCAAACCGGAGCTCCGGGTGATCCAAATCTCATTTATCTAATATTCTCTAAATTCCAAAGGTCCGTGCCAACGGCATCCTATGCCATCCCTACCCACGCCAAATCGTAGCGCTGATGAAGGTCGTTGAAGCTCCGACAATGGAGATGGGTGGTGGCGGGCATTGAGCGCCGCTAGGGCGAACCTTTAAAAATATGGTAATTTCGAAAAAAATAGTTTTGAATCCACCGGATATATATATATATATTGAAAAAAATACACCTATTTTTAGTTTAACCAATTTAGTCGTTCAAATAATTATTTATCCAATATGCTCTTATTTTTAAAAGTTCACGTCAGCGGCACCCCATGCCACCCCTACTCACCACAAATCGGAGCTCCGGTGGATCCAAACCCCAATTATCTATTATTCTCTTAATTGCAAAGGTCTGCGCTAGCGGCAGCCTATGCCACCCCTACCCACCCCAAATCGTAGCTCTCATGAAGGTCGTTGAAACTCCGACAATGAGGGTGAGTGGTGGTGGGGATTGAATGCCGCTAGCACAAACCTTTAAAAATATGAAAATTTCAAAAAAAAGAGGTTTGGATCCACCGTGTATATATATATATATAATACTGTCAATGTTACTGTTTGTGAAAATGTTATATATATAAAACTATTTCATAAATATATTAACATAGTAAATGTTATTGTTTGTGAAAACGTCACAGACATAAAACTATTTCATTTTCTAAATATATTAACACGGCAAATGTTATTGTTTGTGAAAATGTCACAGACATAAAACTATTTCATTTTCTGGTGTATACAGTAAAGTTTAATATCTGTGACATTTTCACAAACAATAACATTTACTGTGTTATCACATTACACAGTGTGTATATATATATACTCCTATTTTTAAAGGTATGCGCCACAGGCACCTAATGCCACCCCTACTCACCCCAAATCGGCACTCCGGATGATCCAAATCACATTTATCCAATATACTCTAATTTTCAAGGGTCCGCATCAGCGGCACCCCATGCCACTCTGGTGGATCTAAATTTTATTTATCCAATAGTCTCTTATTTTCAAAGGTCCGCGTCAGCGGCACCCCATGCCACCCCTACCCACCCCAAATCGGAGCCCTGATGAAGGTCGTTGAAGCTCCAATAATGGGGGTGAGGTTTGGATGCCGCTAGCGCGGACCTTTAAATATAAGGTTATTTTGAAAATAGGGGGTTTGGATCCCCCGGATATATATATATTGTGTAATATTACCACAGTAAATATTATTCTCTATTTGTGAAAATGTCGCATATATAAAACTATTTCATACTCTAGCTGTGTAATTTTTTTTCTTTGAAATTATATAGGTTCATGAATCTTGTTTGATAGATTTCGTCGAGCAAATTTCAAAAATAGTAATTTTGCAAAAAATAGATTTGTCAATCAAAAGTAATGATCATTTTAAGATTAAAAAAAGTCCAACCACTTATGTAACTTCCTCAATGAAGTTACGGATGATTGATTTTAAAAAGGGTAAAATTGTGGGAAAAAAAGTCCTAAAAAATTGAAATAGGACCTATATGTTGATTGAAAAATCAATAGGATTTATATATATGTTGACCTGACAAATGGGAGTTAAATATAATTTTCTTTTATAAATTTTGCATTGTCAACCTCGTAAGGCAAGATATATTTATGTAGCACACGTTATCCAATCAAGTTAC
This sequence comes from Sambucus nigra, assembly GCA_949130495.1. Classification (NCBI taxonomy): domain Eukaryota; kingdom Viridiplantae; phylum Streptophyta; class Magnoliopsida; order Dipsacales; family Adoxaceae; genus Sambucus; species Sambucus nigra. Next base: position 294,195,079 of record OX422221.1, read on the forward strand.
TTGCCCTTACCATCTGGTGGTGCTCGTCATGGTGCACTGTTTCTTCCTCCCTTGATTCCTTAAGATAAATTTCAATAATGAATCACTATTCTTCCAGTTCTTTTTATTTTTCTTTTTGTTCAATTATATATTTGCCCTTCTCACTTACTAATCTGAATAATTTTTGTGGCTATGTTATACTTGGGGATTCATGCACTGCACTTCAAAAATTAAGATAGTGAATTAGGTAACTATTTGTTAATAAGTTTTTATGTTTTATTAATATTGATATGTCTAATTATATGTTGTATTGTAAATGACATGGGTTGGTTTATTCTTTAATTTCATAATATTTGGTATTTCTCAACATATTTATTTTTAAGTTAGTTCGTGTGAAATTTGGTGTCATTGGAAATTAAAATCGTTCCTACTGTAGTCATTTCTTATCAATGTTCATTGTAGGCATGGTTACATATAATTACCCTTTTGAATTTTTAAGGATAATGGCTTTTTGCAGGGCACCACTACCGCAACTAAATGATAATTATTGAAAGGTTTACAAATGGTAAATGGTCTTGGTTCTGAATTTATCAAAGTTTGAGTTGGTTTTTGAATATATTCTCTATATATGGCTCTGTTTGAACTCATTGTCCCCCGACCCCAACTTGGATTTTAAAAATGCTAATGGCTCTGTTATGGCATTTTCTGGGGGATGGCTAGCAATACTGCCCAAATTCATTGACTTCAAACCGTATGACTTCGGGTGTCATTTATTTTTTTTATATTTCATTAAATCTTAGCTCGAGACGAGTATTGTGAGTTACATCTATTTCCTTTCTTTTATTATTCCTTAGTTGTTCTTCTTTCACCGCTCCCCGCTCCCCGTTACTGTATTATTTATACATTCACTTTGGCCCAGTTTGGTTGCGCAAAATATTTGATTATGTAAATTGGTTCATTGTGAATTAGTAAATTGTAAATGAGTGAATTTGAAATGAGTTAAATCCAATTTTAAATAATGTTTGGTAATTTGAAATTGATGTTAAGCTTCTATGAAAAAAAGATAAAAATAAATCAAAAGAGAGAGGGGGAGGGAAAGAGATGGGAGAGGGGGAGGGAGAGGGGGAGAGGGAGAGGGGACATGCACTGTATGTGACTCCTATTTCAAATGGATGCATTTCACCTTTTTTGTGAAATGATCCAATTTCAGATTTTGCACATGAGCTAAAATTGGACAATTAATTAATCATTTCATTAATGAAACCAAACACAATTAATGGGACAATTTGTAAATGAATCAATTTATTAATGATCCAATTTACAATTTTGGGACAACCAAACGGGGCCTTTCTTTATGTGTTTTAATTAATTCAAGTTGGGTGACTATTTTTACCGGGACAGGATGTATATTATTTGGATCAAAGAAGCTCCCAAGAATGGAAACTCACATGTGGGTTTTTTTATATGTATTAATTTTTTGTTATTTTATAATTCTTCTTCCCAGGTGATATATATGCTGATTTGGGCAGTGGAGGATCCAGAAATGTGAATAAGAGGAGGCCAAATAATATATATCAATTTTTGTGTGGGCCAAAACTATAAATATATAAAAAAAAAATACACAAAATTTTAAAACAATTGGGTTAAAATTTGAATTTCTTAGAAGTTTGGGAGGGCCAAGGCCACCCATCCCCCCCCCCCCCCCCCCCCCGGGGGATCCGCCTCTGGATTTGGGTTTATGAAACTTCGTGTATTAGGTCTGTTATACCATAAAAATAGAGTATGACATGAATCAATAAAATTATGACACATGTCATGAAATAGGGGTGCAATCGGTACGGGTTTTTACCGTACCGTTTTGGTCCGGAAAAAAAGGTTTTGGTTTCATATTATGAAATATCGAAAACTAATTTTACCGAAATCGAAAATACCCCCAAAAATTTGGTCGGTTTTCGTTTTAAGATATAAAAAATTGATTTACTAAATTTACCGTACTGATTTATCGTACCGAAATACCGTACCAAACTTACCATATATTACCTTACCAATTACCAAATGAAAATTGTATTTAAAAAATTATACCAAATTATCAAGACCCTTCATTTTAAGCTCATCTCATCCATTCATTTTACTTGGTATAAAAGCATAAAACCCTATTTTTTTTCTATACTCTTACAAATCAGCCATACCCACACAAGACCCTCGAGTCGCACAGCACAAGGTAACTTCTTCTTCCCTATCTCTTTCTTTTTTGGCCTCAAACCGGTACAGGTTTCCCCCTCCGGCAACCTCCTCCGGCCTCAAACCGGTACGACTGCATTGTTTATGCGTGTATGTCTAAATCTGCTACACCTCAAACTTGTGGGTTTTGACCAAAGTGTTTGTTTCTTTATGTGTGTATGTCTAGATATTCTATGCCTCAAACTTATGGGCTTTTAGTATGTTGGTTGGTAAATGTTTGTGCTTCTGAGATGCGTTTATTAATTTCAATATGTTTTCACTTCAAAAACATTGTTGATATGCTCGAATCTTGAACTGCTCTTTCAATGTTTTTTTTTTATTCAGTGTCTTTTTTCACTTCAAAAACATATATACGTATGTATCTAATTTTTTTATATAGATCTACATATACGTGTATACACAACTACATATATTGATCTTTCAATTTACACATAACTGTTTTAAGGCTTTTTAATGTAATTTAGTTTGTTTATGCAATTTAGTTTGTCTATGCTTCATGATCTTCATTTTATTTTTCTATACAATTTTTATTAAATTTTAGTTTTAAGTAATGCATTTAATCAATTAAATGAGTTTAAGATTTTGGTACTGAAACTCGCATAAAATTTTACCGAAATCATAATATCGAAATATATACCAGATCTACCCAATGCATAAACCGATGTGAAATTCTGGTATTTACCAAAAAATCCGAATTAAAACCGAACTTATCGAAACCAAAAAAAATGAATATACCGAAAAAATCAAAAAACGGACGGTTTGGTTTTGGTTTTTGTTTTGATGTACCGGTCGATAAATTGGTATGGTACGATTTTACCTTTTAGATTACGGTTTTGGTATTGGTAAGGAGTTAGTACCGACCATACCATACCGATTGCACCCCTATAATGAAATATTTAATTAAGCTTTATCCATAGGTCATTATCTTGTTCGGCTAAATATTCTCTCATGATCGGCAGTATTGTCGACCACCAACAGGAAGGCCAACCGTCATCAAGGCAGAATGTTAATGCTTAGTCACACGTGGGAATATCTACAATCTCTTTTATAAAGGCAGGGTGTTAATGATTGATTATCATCAAGAATGTAAAAAAGTGTAACTTCTTGACTTATAAAGGCACTCCACCTTTTCTTCTTCTCACCCCTACTATAAATAGCGCATTATATCCCTTAGCTGGGACATGGAGAAAATGACATGCACTCAACCCTAGAGAGATCCATGAGAGCTTGTACCTTGCCCTAATATAAAGTAACTTTTCACCCGTGAATGTAGACACCTCTTTGGGTTGAACCACATTAAATATCTTGTCTCTTTCTCTGTCTCTCATCTATCTCAAGTTCAAATCATTTTCTTTTATATTTGTTGTAGTTTATTATTGGTATTATTCAGCTAAGACATAATTATCCTAGTACCAATTTTAGAGAATAACCGATTAGCGTCGTCTGTGGGAACTACTAGACAAGCCATCTAGTGTTCTGATAAGCACCCAAAAATGTACATTTTATACCCCAAATAGTTGTATTTTAGTTGCTGATTCTCGACAAATTGGGTCTTATATGCTTCAATGTTTAATGTGCAGGCTTGATCGCCGTTTGCGGAGTTCAAATGCTTATTTCAAGGCAAATGTGCGATTAATGGAGCTAAATAACCATGCTTGTAGCCTTACCCTAGCCCTGTCCTGGCATAAACCCACACCGAACCCTGTGTGTGTGTTGTGTTTGTACTTTTACTTTTTAGATTTTTATTTGATTCGTTTTTATTTTTAGATTTATTTAAAATTCTCTAGGATTAGGGCTGTAAACGGATATTCGAAAATCCGCATCCGTCCGATATCCGAATCCGAATTTGCGAATATTTATCCGAAAATATGGAAACGGATACGAATATGGATACTCTATAAAAATATCCAAGAAAACGGATACGGATACGGATAGTACTAGTATTCGAAACGGATAATTCGTATTCGATGCGGAATATCCATTTTATCGGATATCCGTTTTACCGGATATCCGTATCCGTCAAATATATGTTTAAAATATTACTAATAATATTAGTACTAGTATTACTAATAAAATAATATTAAAAAAAACTTAATCGTTTATTCCCCAAAACAAAATAAACACATACTCCACTCAAAATAAAAACACCATAAAGTTATTATTTTATTGGGTATATTATAAAATGTCATGTATTATTATTTTATTGGGTATATTATCATGGAGTTACATTAAAGTTTTACAATACACCCTATCACACACAACATACACCAACTAAAGAAACTATACTCCACTCAAAACAAAAAAACTAACTTCGTTTCATTTCTCTTTCGTACAAAATAAGAGAAAAGAAACTCTCATGTGGTTGTTCGTTAGTTTCCTTAATTATAAATAAATGTAAGAGATAAACAGAAAAGAATGTAAGAGAGAAACATAATAGAATGTAAGAGAGAAACAGAAAGTAAAGAGATGATTTTGATTGTGATGAGAACTGAAGTTAACAACATGTATATTATATAGAAAATAAAAATGTATACTTATTAAAATAAAAATATCAATATGTTTTAAAGACAAAAGGTTCATGAGGTTATCATTCTCAATAAATTTGATTAATCTAAAAGGTGCATATTTATTTCTACTATCATGGAATGCGACTGTTATTTTTTTTTTTTTTGATGTCTTTAAGCTTATATGGTTGTAAAGTATGGATGGATTTAAGCCATATTATCATTATGGAACGATACTATTATTATGGAATCCATAATTGTTGATGTTAGGAGGCGGTAATTTTATTATATATTTATTTGGATTGGATTGGATTTCATTGGATTGGATATTTTAATTGTTATTTTTTGCGATGGCTAAATAATGTAAACGGATACGGATATTATTCGAATTCGAATTTGAGCGGATACGGATATGGATAGTTGTTTTAACTATCCGGCCGGATACGGATACGGATAGTACATTCAGATAGCGGATACGGATATGAAAAACATGGTATCTGATCCGTATCCGTCCGTTTACCACCCCTATCTAGGATTTATATTCTATTTTTATATTTATTTTTTTTATTTTGATTTTTATTAGGTTTTAATTTTTAATCTTTATTTTATTTTATTTTATTTTATTTTATTTTATTTTATTTTTTATTAGGATTGGTTTTTAGGATTGGTTTTTAGGATTTTATTTTCTATTTTTATTAGATTTTATCTTTTTTTAGTTTTATTATATTAGGATTATATTTTTTAGTTTTAATAGATTTTTATTTTTATTTTTTATTTTGTGTCTTTTATACTTTTTATTTAGGATTTTAGTTTTTTTTAGTTTTATTAGATTTTTAATTTTTATTTCTTTTTGTTTTTAGGGTCTTTTTAGTTTAATAGGTTTATTGTTTTTATTTTCTTTTTAGTTTGATTTATTTTTAGTATGATTTTATTTTTATAATTTTATTTTTTTATTTTTAAGGGTCCAAACAACACACGCCCACATATCTACCCTACACTCACATGCACCTAAAAAAAACTCACCGTCACCCTATTATCATACACCTCTCCACATCATAACCCAAACACACGCTCACCATCACCCACACACTAACTAATCTACGCCCTCACACTCAAAAAACCCCATCGTCATCTTCCTCAACCTCACTCTTTCTCTTTCCATACCTCCATAACCAAAAACCTACCACCATAACTCACCCTCACCTAACCACCAAACACCCCACAACCACGACTCAACTCCAGACAACAACCCCAATCCCCCAAACCCGCAACCATTACCTGACCTACCCTCCCGGTTAAACTCGACCCTAACCTGGGCAAAAAATTCGGACAGCACCTGCTTGCTCCTTTGACCCATGAAACCTCCATACATGCACTCCCCTGTCAACCCCCCTATCACGACCAAAATCCAAAACCCATTATCAGAGCCAACCCCACGAACCCGCGACCAAACTCGGTACCTCCATTGACACCCCGCCATAAATTCGCGGCCATTACCATACAGTCCCCTTTACCAAACCCATTTCCATAACACATATGTCCACGACCCATTTCTAATCCAACATGATATTTCTACCTGCTAGTGTCCCATTCAAAAACCAAATGCCAAATAAACAAAACCCATTTAACCCACATGTTTTAAACCAACATTTTATCCCATTTTCAAAAATCACCCCCCCCCCCCCCCCCCCCAAGCTTATCCCCACTCTCTCATAACCTCACCATCCACATGCTCTCATACTCTTAGTACCTAAGATACCCCCCACCTAAATTCCAAAACCTCTCCCCATTTTATCTTACACCATTGACCTCTCCCCATTTTTGATTATCACGCAACACGTGTGAGAGTGATCCTGAGTCGTCTCTTTACGATATACTTAGTGGTTTCAGCTCTCTCACGAGTACCGTTGATATTCTTGTACCATCTATGCACGCATCTCCTATTCCATCACCCTCGGTGTCAAGTGTCAACGTGTCGCATACTTTGTCGTGCACCCATTGTTCTTATGTCGATCATATGTCCCATTAGTGCCCTTACTTTTCATATCCCTACGAACCCACCATGGAACATGTGTATCCATATGACACTGTTCCGGAACCCACCCCGGCCTATCACCACGATATATCCAATCCCGAGTTGTCTGAGTACCCTAGCTATTCGTGGAGGCCTAATCACCCTTTCACGCAATACGAATATCAACCCGATGTTTTGGATACTCACACGTTCCAACAGTCATCATGGTAACCTTATGCACCCTATCCCGATCAGTTCCCTCACTATGATATCCACGATTGTCAACCATTTGTCTCTCACGAAGATACTTCTCCCGTGTATGACCAACTTGACCCCGTTCCCCACACTTCCTTTGAGTATTCTCCGTATAGCCCCTTTCAATAGCGAGTTGTGTCCACCTCAACCACCACCACCACCCGTCACTCCACCACCATCATCCACCTCCGCTCTCGAAAGCCTCTTGCAAAAGTTCATACTCGAGCAAGAGCAAGCCACTCAAATTCAAAATGAAGCCCTCCAACTGCTTGAACAAAGATTATATGAAATTGAGTGTGAGAGTGAGTCGAACTTCACCCCAGGTCAACCCATTGTTGCCCCCACATGGAGTGATAATGCGTCGTCTTGTGCCACTGACTTTGAGTGTGACCAACCCTATCCTCCTGAGAATCTCGAAGTTTATACCATTTCGTGGTCTGGGCCTCAAGTTGACAATTTTGTTGAATTACCTTTCATTAATGAGACCGATTTGCTCCCGTCATATCCAAAAGAACCTGCCATTGAGGTTCACATACCCTTTATCCCACCCGATCCACCATTTATCCCACCCGACCCACCCATTACCCCTTCCCCCCCACCACCTGGTTTAGATCTTGATTTTACACATTTCATGTTCCCATCTACATTTTTAGATCCTCACCTGAACCTATCCCCCATTCTTGAGAGTATTTGTTGTGCTACTCTCCACTTCCGTGATACCAAGCTTGTTACTATATTCCCGCCACTCTCTTGTGGTGTTGATTTTTCCCATCGACAGCTCCCTGGCGTGTCACGTGCGATCATTATCATCGCCCATTCATAGAATGGTCGTGTGATTTATATGATCTCCACTCCATTCCACTTTTCAAACCACTCTGCCTCCCTCACCAACTTGAGCACCATTCTTATAGGGCCCTCGTTGACCTCACCTTTTGTCTAAATAAGTCCCGAGATCGATGAATCTTCACCCTTACCCTAATACCCACCCGCCCATGGTCCACCGATGCTTTGCATCGTGTGATGCGCTTTGCCATACGGGTGCATTGATGGGTTTTAGCCTTTATTCAAAAAGACTGACGCTTCAGTCTTGTTTGCGGGTGATTATCATCACCCAATTTTCCTGCCACCCTGCACTTTCCTAGATCTTATCCTTAGGGAGAGTTATCTTCGGTCTGGCTGAAGACATTAAACTTAGCACTATCGCGAGGCAGCCCGTGATTTCTTTTATGAGTCTCATCTTGTTTAGGGGTGGTGTTTCACATCACCCTATGCTTTGCATGTTTATAGACTTGAGAACGTATGTGCTTGCGTTCAACTGAGCAAATTATAAATTAAACACCTTTTAACCCAAACAAACCCTAAACATGCAACAATATGTGATTGAATAAGATGATAATCTAAGCAAGAACATTCAAACACATGCTTGTGTGGAAAAATCCCCCAAAGGGTCAAAACCATTTATTTTCATTATAATATTGTAGCTGTACAATTTCGGATTACAATGAAAATACAAGTGACTAAGAATTACCCTCAGGTGTCGGATTCTGTAGTCGGCGGCTGGAACTATCCCTTTCCAGTAGGGTTGCAATGAAGAAGAAGAACGGTCTTCTCCACAAGGGTGTGAACAGCAAAAGTGCGTTCCTGGGTTGCAAAGTGATTCACAAATGTTTTGGCAATTTGTGTGAATCAAAATACCTAGAGTCTTGATGCTCAATAGGTGAAGACTTAGGGTTTTCTGTACTCTAAAAATCGTGTGTATAAGTCTTAGAAAACCACTTCTCGTAGTGGGATTAAATAAGAAGTCTCGGGCCTTAAAAATATGAACACGATCTGTTTAAGTTTATCCCAGGCGGACCGGTCCGGGTCTGAGGCGGATCGGTCCGATTTACCGGATCGGTTCTTTTATTCTGAGGCGGATCGGTCCGTTGATGATCGGATCGGTTCTTTTCCAGGCTTCATCGGTTCGCTTGCGGTCCGGGGTATACTGGCCTTCAGCAGTCGGATCGGTCCGGGTCTGAGGCGGACCGGTTCGATTGATCGGATCGGTTCTTTTATTTCAGGCGGTCCGGTCCGGTTCTGTCAGACTTTGATTCCTCTTCTTCTTTTGATATTCGGATCCGTTGATGAATGTATGAATCTTGAATTTCTTCAATGGTGTAACGGCGTGCGACATAATAAATTGATAATGGACAAAAATGTCCTTACAAATCTCCCCCTATGTCTATGCCGGTACATAGATAAAAACAAACATCCGAATTATCAAAACAACTAAAAATGCCTATACAAATCTACCCTTCCATGAACCCAAAACTGGAAAGATACAATTGAATAAGACTACAGCGTTTGCTCTTCAATTCTTCAGGAATCTTAACACTTTTCTCATCAGGGTGTGCAATCCAATGATAATCCATGTAGTACCTACACACATGAGAAAAAGAAAAATACCAAGTGACATATCGAGTTTGAAATGAGATAAACATATATACCAATTTATGAGCAAACTCAAACTTTCAAAACTCCCCCATAATAAGATAATTCATTATCCCCCTTTTTATGATGTCCCAAAATAAAAAAATGAGAGAAATAAATCAAATAAGCAAGTGCGGGGTGTCACTAGTATAAAATCACACCATGAAAGAACACAAACCAACCAAGTCGATGATAGCGTAACTGAGGTGGTGTGATTAAATTCGATAGGAAAATCAATGCATACAAACATGACATATGTGCACGATGAATATTGGATATTCCTAGCGAATGAACTCAAATGTGTCCTTTGGTGTAAAAGAATGACAATATAAGATATTGACTCAATCAAATCAACAAATCAAAGCTCAAAGTGATTTTCACACCAATAACGTCCAAAACGATTTTATGCTTTTTCAGGACTTTCAAGGAAGTGAAAACCCGTTTAAAGATTCTCCAACCAAACTCCCTCAGATATAATATTTGAATAGAGGCATTCTAAATTCTCAAACTTTGGAGAATTGATGGTGAAACCTAAGTGGCCCATATTTGGCATGAAGTGCTTTTTATTGCCTTTAAATTTTTTCGGGCTCTTTTAACCTCTTTGGACCTCGGATATTAAAATTCCTCCATTTTTTAGGTCCTTTTTAATGGTGGCTTTTGCGCAAAGGATAGATGATTACCTTTCGCAGTCCCTACCCGTTATATAAAAACACACAGTCTCACCCAAAACGGTTTTTACATGCATTCCAATCTTGTCAAGTTTTATCGCATATTGTACATTGTATAGACAGAATTGAGATGGAAACACTCAAGCCAATATGAGATAGACAAGTACAATAATCAAATATAGTCGTGCATGTGTGCAATAAAGGATATAGGAGTCAAACATGTAGGAAGATATCACTAATTACATCTCAAAGACTCCAGACAATGTAAAGCACATGGATGAAATGATGTAGCCTCTCAAATCTCTATCAAACAGTCACATGGATAAATGGAATGAAGTTGTGACTTGGCTATCTTAAATGCTCATCCATAAAAGAAGCAAAAACATAAATCTTTTTGAATTTTTCAAAAATTTTATCAAAATAAAATCTTTTTGTGCTTTTCTTAAAAATTTTTCTAAAAGGAAAATCTTTTTGTATTTTTTCAAAAGCAATATAAACAGCAAAAAGAATAAATAAAAGTTGTACAACTAAGCAATGGTACATATAAAACAGACTAGCAATAGGAAGCATATGATATGAACATGAGAAAGCATCATATTCTAGACATAGACCAACCCCTCAGTCAACTGTGCAAATCCCCAAAGACTTCCTAAGACTCTAAAATCTAAGGGAATCTAAAGGTTTCGTGAAAATGTTGTCTAACTGACGGTCGGTGGGAACAAAACTCAGGGATACAGTGTTCTCCTCAACTAACTGTCGAATAAAGTGCTCACGTATCCTGATGTGTTTTGTGCGCGAATGCTGGACGAGATTACGGGATATGTGTATCGCGCTCGTGTTATCACAAGAAATGATCATGGTGTCTTGTGAAATCCCATAATCCTCCAACATTTGCTTCATCCACAAGAGTTGTGTGCAACAACTCCCGGCGGCTATGTACTCAGCCTCCGCAGTGGACAAAGAGATGGAATTTTGCTTCTTGCTTAGCCAGGAGACAAGAGCAGAACCAAAATAGAAACACCCACCAGAAGTGCTCCTACAACCATCTACATCCCCAGCCCAATCGGCATCCGAATAGGCGGACAAACGGTCATCAGTATCAAAGGAATACCAAATACCGTATGAGAGAGTCCCACTTACGTATTTAATAATACGTTTTAGAGCAAGTAAGTGTGACTCTTTAGGGGACGCCTGATATCGTGCACAGACTCCAACACTAAAGGCGATGTTGGGACGACTAGCAGTCAAGTAGAGAAGACTACCTATCATACTCCGATATAAGGTTTGCTCTACGTCCTTGCCTGAAGTGTCCTTACTAAGTTTGGCAGTGGTACTCATAGGTGTACGTGCATGCTTAGCGGAGTCTAAACCAAATTTCTTCACTAGGTCTCTAGCATACTTGGATTGGGAGATGAACATCCCATCCTCTAGCTGACGAACCTGGAGACCAAGGAAGAATGTAAGCTCACCAACCATGCTCATCTCAAACTCACTTTTCATCTCCTCCTCAAAGTGGTGAGCATGCTGGGAGCATGTGGATCCAAAGACTATGTCGTCCACATAGACCTGGGTAACCAAAATAGCACCGTCATCTCTCCTGACGAACAACGGCATATCTACTCCCCCTCTCTTGAAGCCACGAGCTAAGAGATAGAAAGTAAGCCTCTCATACCAAGCACGGGGTGCTTGCTTCAAACCATACAAGGCTTTCCTCAGATAGTAGACGTGCTTCGGGTGCTGAGGGTCTTCAAACCCTTTTGGTTGTTCCACATAAACCTCCTCCTGTAGAATGCCATTCAGAAAGGCACTCTTGACATCCATCTGATATACCTTGAAGCACAGATGACATGCGATGGCGAGCAGAAGACGAACGGACTCAAGCCTCGCAACAGGAGCAAATGTCTCCCCAAAGTCTACACCCTCTATCTGTGTGTAGCCTTGAGCGACCAACCTAACCTTATTTCTGATTATGGTACCATTTTCATCCATTTTGTTCTTGAAATTCCATCGGGTACCTATCACATTAGTCTCACTAGGCCGGGGGACAAGTTCCCAGACATTATTCTTTTTAAACTGAAACAACTCATCCTGCATAGCAGATATCCAGTGTTCATCCTTGAGTGCTTCTTTATGATTCTTGGGCTCGACTTTGGACGTGTAGCAAAGATGGCTAACAACGTTCTCTAGCTGAGCACGAGTCTTGACCCCTAGAGTGGGATCACCAACAATGGCAGAAGGTTCATGACTCTTGCGAACCCAAGCAGGTGTGTCCCCTAGCGCAGGAGTAGGGTCCACAGAGTGTGAGAGAGGAACAGGTAAATCACTGTCAGAACAATTCTCATCCTCACACTGAAGGTTAGGATCAATAACCGTCGGAGGTTCGTCATCTTGCACGGTGACGTTTATTGATTCCATAACCTTAGAGCTCTTCAGGTTAAACACCCGGTACGCTCTGCTATTCGATGAATATCCTAGAAATATTCCCTCGTCGCTCCGGGAGTCGAACTTTCCTAATTGCTCTCTATCCCGTAGGATGTAGCATTTACTCCCAAAAACACGAAAATATGCCAGGTTGGGCTTCTTGCCAGTCCACAACTCATAAGGAGTCTGAAGTGTGTGTGGACGCAAATAAACCCTATTCACCGTGTGGCATGCAGTAGACACTACCTCTGCCCAAAATCTCCTAGAAACTTTATGACCTAGAAGCATAGATCTAGCCATCTCTTGGATCGTTTTATTCTTTCTCTCAACAATACCATTTTTCTAAGGAGTTCTCACACAGAAAACTCATGTTTGATCCCTAGGCTATCACAGTAAAGGTCTACCTTTGCTTCTGTGAATTCAGTGCCATTGTCACTATGCATCCTATTAATAGTGACACCGTGTTGATTTTGCTGGACACGGCACTTGGTCGTTAAAAATTCTACAGCATCGGATTTCTCTCTCAGAAAACCTACAATGGAGTATCTGGAGAAATCATCTACCATCACGAGGATGTACCTCTTACCACCTAGACTCTCAGTACGAGTGGGACCCATAAGATCCATGTGAATCAACTCAAGAACACGAGAGGTGGTAATGGAATGCAACTTCCTATGAGGACTACAAATTTGTTTTCCCAACTGACAGGGTCCACAAACGGTCGAAGTTGACTTTCCAAGAGATGGTAAGCCACGTACTAGGTCCTTTTTAGCTAAGCGATTTAGATCTCTAACGTTCACGTGACCTAGACGTTAGTGCCACAGATCCATAGGAGTGATCGTGGCGCTGTTGCAGACAAGTGAGGACATGGGCTCAGTCCCATAGCAATTATCCTCGGTCCTCACCCCTTGTATCAAAAGTTTACCGGCTTGGTTGTAGACTTTACACGTGTCCCGGTCAAACTTTACTGCAAAGTCAGTGTCGCACAGCTGGCTAATGCTGAGAAGGTTTGCTTTCAAACCTTTGACGTACAAGACATTTTCTAGCTTAGGAAATCCGGGTAACTCGATAGTACCACGTCCTATAATGCTAGACTTGCTCCCATCTCCAAAGGTGACTCTGCCATCCTGATAATCCTTAAGAGTCGTAAAAAATAAGGCATCACCTGTCATATGTCTGGAGCATCCACTATCAAAATACCACTGTGAGGTATTGTGTGCTTTGAGAGCAACATGAACAACGAAGGCCTTTTTATCTTTCTTAGGTACCTAAGAAGAGATGACCTTTTGTTTGCCTTTGTTGTTGTTGGTTTTAGCTGGAATGTGAGAAGCATTTACTAACGGCAAAGACATCCGTCGAAATTCTTCCATTAAACTCTGGGTTGTGGCAGCTAAGAACTCAACTCGCTCTCTCAGACTAGAAAACTCATCAGTATGACGTGGTGGAGCAATAGTACGTCGTGTCCGACCCATGCTATAGCAAGACTCCCTAAGGTGGCCTTTTCTTTTGCAATAAGTACAAAAGAACACAGTCAAAAGGCGGACCTTGGTTTGCTATTCTTGGTCGAACTTTCCTTCGAGGTTTTTGACGGTGACCATAAGGAGTTGTAGTAAACTCAGGAACTGGTCCAGGTGCAATTTGGGACGTGGAGGCACCATCATATCCAATTCCTTGCCGATCACCAAAACCTAAAGCGGGGCCGAGAAGCATCTTTCCCATCTTCCCAGATTTGTCCTCGATTTGTACCTTGACTTCCCGAGCTTTCTCAAGATCATGAGTCAGCTGTGCAACAAGAGCTTCAAGTTTCTTCCGAGTCTCCACAGAGGAATGGAGCTGACTCATAAGACTAGCCACTTGTTTAGTCAAGTCCCCTCTCTCTTTCTCTAAAACACTCTCTCTTTCTCTAAACAAACTCTCTTTCTCGACACAGGCAGATTCTCTCTCTCTCAAGGCGGTGAAGGTGGAGGACTCTCTTTCTCTCGCCTTTCTTAAATCATCCTCTAATCCGGTGATCTTAAGAACTAGCGCTTTGTTACGTTTTTTAGTTTTAAAAGACTCAGGATATAACTCAGCGTAGGCGCGTTGAATATCATTCTCGCTCTCACTTGAGTCATCCTCCCCCTCACTCACATCGATCTCACTGTCGAGGTGTCCCTGTGAAGCATCATCTTCATCGTCGTGAAGAGAACTAGGAGTGCTCACTTGACTGGCCATGAATGCGGTGAAGTTACACTCATGCGGTGACTCATCTCCTGAATCCACCGTCTCGACCTCACTGTCATCACTAAGGGTAGCATTAAGGACAGCTTTCCCTTTCTCTCTATTCAGACGAGTGGCACACTCAAAGGCTCTATGACCCCTACCATCGCACTCAAAACATCTCTCACTTTCTTTCTTAGGAGGATTTTTGGAGTCTTTTTCATTTTTCTTTTCAAACTTATTTTCTCAAATTTCTTTTTATCTTTAAAATTGCCAGTTTTCTTAAATTTGAGAATCCTCTTGAAATTTTTTGCAAAAAGAGCCAAATCATCTAGGTCAAAATCACACTCAGAATCTGACGTGTCATTCTCTCTCTTTCTAGACGACTCTACCCTTTTTCTAGCCGACCCCTCACTCCTTCTCTCTTGGGCTTTAAGAGAAATTCCCTTATCTTTAGATTTAGCAGCTTTGGGGAACATATCAATTTCATAAGTTTGCAAATCTCCTACAAGTTCTTCCAATTTTAGCGTATTTAAATTACCCATAGAATTTAGCACAGTGACTTTAGGGATAAAACGCTTAGGTAAAGAACGAAGAATCTTTTTAACAACTCTAGCATTAGGAATATGTTCACCAAGATTAAAGCTAGTATTCACAATGTCAGAAAGTCTAGCATAAATTCATCAAAGCATTCAGATTCATGCATGGTGGTGGTTTCAAATTGAGTTGTCAAATTTTGCAACTTCGATTCTTTCACAGCATTAGTTCCTTCATAGGTGAGTTGTAAAACATCCCATGCCTCTTTTGACGTGGTGCACGTCATTATGCGTTTGAACTCATCAGGTGTGACAGACCCAGAAATAGCACTTAGACCCTTAGAATTAAAAGAAGACCATTTAAATTCTTCATCAGTCCAAGAAGTGTCAGGTTTCAAATTGATCACATTATCAACAGTCGCGGAGGGAGGAGTCCACCCTCTTTCAACTAAAATCCAAACCCTTTCATCTATGGCTTTTAAAGCCGACCTCATTCGAGCTTTCCAATAAGCATAATTTGTCCCGTCAAAAACAGGCATTTTATTATATAACTTCTCCATTTGAACACGCACTTTTTCAAAAATCAATTTTTTCAGAAAATTGATATCTTAGAAAAATTTTGCGGAAAATAGGAATACGCGATAGATTAGCGTAACCTGCTCTGATACCAATTTGAGAACGTATGTGCTTGCGTTCAACTGAGCAAATTATAAATTAAACACCTTTTAACCCAAACAAACCCTAAACATGCAACAATATGTGATTGAATAAGATGATAATCTAAGCAAGAACATTCAAACACATGCTTGTGTGGAAAAATCCCCCAAAGGGGCAAAACCATTTATTTTCATTATAATATAGTAACTGTACAATTTCGAATTACAATGAAAATACAAGTGACTAAGGATTACCCTCAGGTGTCGGATTCTGTAGTCGGCGGCTGGAACTATCCCTTTCCAGTAGGGCTGCAATGAAGAAGAAGAACGGTCTTCTCCACAAGGGTGTGAACAGCAAAAGTGCATTCATGGGTTGCAAAGTGATTCACAAATGTTTTGGCAATTTGTGTGAATCAAAATACTTAGAGTCTTGATGCTCAATAGGTGAAGACTTAGGGTTTTTTGTACTCTGAAAATCGTGTGTATAAGTCATAGAAAACCACTTCCCGTAGTGGGATTAAATAAGAAGTCTCGGGCCTTAAAAATCTGAACACGATCTGAACACGATCTGTTTAAGTTTATCCCAGGCGGACCGGTCCGGGTCTGAGGCGGATCGGTTCTTTTATTCTGAGGCGGATCGGTCCGTTGATGATCGGATCGGTTCTTTTCCAGGCTTCATCGGTTCACTTACAGTCCGGGGTATACTGGCCTTCAGCAGTCGAATCGGTCCGGGTCTGAGGCGGACCGGTCCGGTTGACCGGATCGGTTCTTTTATTCCAGGCGGTCCGGTCCGATTCTGTCAGACTTTGATTCCTCTTCTTCTTTTGATATTCGGATTCGTTGATGAATGTATGAATCTTGAATTTCTTCAACGGTGTAACGGCGTGCGACATAATAAATTGATAATGGACAAAAATGTCCTTACAAGACTCGTACACATTTTTTTTTCTCTTATCATTTATTCAGGTTTTTCTTGCATACATCTATCCACTTCATTAGCGGTTGATTCTGGTAATCGCTTTCCTACCTTCTGCTCTCAATTTTAAAAATCATTTCACTTAACATCGAGGACGGTGTTCCTTCTTATTTGGGAGTGGGGAATTTTATCAAAATCGTACCTCTTTTGAAAAAAAATTATTTTTAAACCTGATTTTTTTTAAAGTTCATGCAGTTTCTTTCATCTCACTCTTTGACGTGAATTTTCCATCATCCATCTTTTTAAGTCTAGGAATCAAGCTAGAGGATTTATCTTTTTATAAATTGCTTATGTAATACATGACAAGGCATTTTGCACCATGAATTTCTAGACTCAACAAAATTTGTGCACGTATCACGTCACTACGGTTTAGAGTTGAAGAGTACTAAAATTCTCAAGAGAACCTTAAGGATCACTAGTAGAGACTTTAGCTTGTGATATTTGTGCCTTTCACCCTTTCAGAGTATTTTACGCAATCTCCGAGTCACAAGTTGATTCTACTTTCTTTTGGGTCCGCACTTTAATTCGTTGTATGAACTCATTATTCTTCATTAAAATTTTGGCTTGGTCACTGAGGACGACATGACTTTCGAGTTGTAAGAAACACGTGTCTTAAAATTTGTCCCGGTCACTAGATTTTCACTCATACATTAACCATTCACTTCACCCATTACCTTCCCATATTCTTCCATATTCCCACATTTTTCCCACATCATCCATATATCACTCCATTCATATAACATCCTTCATTTTTTAGAAAAAGAGTGTATTTCATATGTAAAATGTCTTCAGTGTTGAGAGAAAAAAAAAAAAGAGAAAAAATAAATAAATAGAAAAAAAAACATGGAAAAAAAAAAGAGAAGAGAGAAAATAAAATAAAAAGAAAGTTTGTAGTTAGTTTTAATGTAATAAAAACATTTGTACCTAAAGTGTAGAACACTCTTCTATCGCATCCATCTTTTATCCATCACATATCCATCCATCTTCCATCCATCACCCATCTTATGCCACCTACCTCATCTCATCCCATCATATCCTTCCCATTTCATTTCCCCCTCACCCATAAACATCCATATTCTCCACTAGGTGTTTGGGCAAATGAAAGTCAACGTGGTGAATAACTCGACGTTCTCACTATAGTGATCATTATTCTTTCATGAGATCATTTTTCTTTCTACATGTTCGTTCTTTCTTATATGTGTGAGACGTTTGAACTTGCTTACATTTACTCACTTCCTCACACATAAGAGTGATACACTAACCCAAATCTCGTGAGTTCGTTTGAGAGAGATATATCCAGTGAGATTTTGAAGTTGAAGCGTTGATTCCAAAAAGGCAATCTAGGAATTACTCATATTATACTCGACCCGTTTTGATTGATTCACACTACACACGTTGAGTTCTAGGAAGGATATGCCTTGAGTATTTACTTAGCTAACCTTCTTGCAATTCTAGCTTGTATTTCCCAAATCATTTATTTCATGATGGATTGTGCGATCATGCTATGTCTAATAAGAGATAGACTGCCCATTTAAAAATAAATAATTTGTGGGTATATTCCCTGCAAAATCTCACGAGACAAAACTCGTCCTGTAGGGCAACATATAGGTTTAAAGGCTTGTTGCACATACTAAGTGCAATCGCAAGTGCCCGCGAAAGTGGTACACTTTTGGTTTCATATCTTTCTTTTTCTCTCTATCTTTTTGCTCGAGTACTAGCAATGTTCTGTTTGGGAGGGGTGATAAGCACCCAAAAGTGTACATTTTATACCCCGAATAAACGTATTTTAGTTGCTAATTCTCAGCAAATTGGGTCTTATATGCTTAAATGTTTAATGTGCAGGCTTGATTGCCATTTGCGGAGTTCAAATGCTTATTTCAAGGCAAATGTGCGATTAATCGGGCTAAATCACCATGCATGTAGCCTTACCCTAGCCTTGTCCTGACATAAACCCACACCGAACCCCATGTGTGTGTTGTGTTTGTACTTTTACTTTTTTAGATTTTTATTTGATTCGTTTTTATATTTAGATTTATTTAGAATTTTCTAGGATATATTTTCTATTTTTATATTTCTTTATTTCGATTTTGATTTTTATTAGTTTTTAATTTTTAATCTTTATTTTATTTTATTTTATTTTATTTATTTTTTTATTAGGATTGGTTTTTAGGATTTTATTTTCTATTTTTATTAGATTTTATCTTTCTTTAGTTTTATTATATTAGGATTATATTTTTTAGTTTTAATAGATTTTTATTTTTATTTTTTATTTTGTGTCTATTATATTTTTTATTTAGGATTTTAGTTTTATTAGATTTTTAATTTTTATTTCTTTTTTATTTTTAGGGTCTTTTTAGTTTAATAGGTTTATTATTTTTATTTTCTTTTTAGTTTGATTTATTTTTAGTATGATTTTATTTTATACTTTTATTTTTTTATTTTTAAGGGTCCAAACAACACACACGCATACACATCTACCTTACACATACACCTAAAAAAACCTCACCGTCACCCTCACCCCATTATCATACACCTCTCTACACCATAACCCAAGCACAGTCACCCTCACCCACACACTAACTAATCTACACCCTCACACACTCAAAAAAACCCATCATCATCTTCCTCAACCTTACTCTTTCTCTCTCCATACCTCCATAACCAAAAACCTCCCACCATAACTCACCCTCACCTAACCACCAAACACCCCACAACCACGACTCAACTCCGGACAACAACCCAAATCCCCCAAACCCGCAACCATTACCCGGCCTACCCTCCCTGTTAAACTCGACCCTAACTTGGGCGGCAAATTCGGACAGCACCTTCTTACCCCTTTGACCCGTGAAACCTCCATACCCGCGCTCCCTGTCAGGCCCCTGTCACGACCAAAACATGAATACCATTATCAGAGCCAACCCGCGACCAAACCCGGTACCTCCGTCGGTGCTCCGCCATAAACCCGCGACCATTACCGTACACTCCCCTTTACCAAACCTGATTCCATAACACATATGTCCAAGACCCATTTCTAAGCCAACACGATATTTCTACCTGCTAGTGTCCCATTAAAAAATCAAATACGAAATAAACAGAACCTATTTAGCCCACATGTTTCAAACCAACCTTTTACCTCATTTCCAAAAATCCCCCCATCCCCCCCCACCACACACACACACACACACAAACTTATCCCCACTCTCTCATAACCTCACCATCCACAATGTCTCATACCCTTAGTACATAAATTACCCCCACCTAAATTCCAAAACCTCTCCCCATTTTATCTTACACCATTAACCTACCCAATTTACCCTTAGCACCATGTGCTACTATAAAATCATGAGAATACCCATTTGAGAAAAAGGAGAGACTTGGAGAAGAAGAGAGATAGTTTAGAGTAGAAAATAAATTAGGGAGAAAAATATTTTGTAAATAGTTTTAATTTTTTTTTTATTTTTTTTTTTTAGATTTGGTGAGATTTAATTGTAAGTGATTGAATTGTATTGAAGAAGATAGAGTTCAAATTGCCAATTTCAAGGAGACTTGTTGAAAATTTGTTCTCTTTCTCTACTCTTTTATATTATATGCCTTTGATTATTTGCTCATCGTGTTTAATATAATGTTAGGCTAAATCTCCTTTCAAGGGGTGGGATGATCCCATTATTTGATGTTAATCCATTTTAATTTGTTTATTTACATTAAAATTCCCTTTAATAATTAAATTTTCACTCTTACTTTAAATTTATCCCTCGAGAGAGGGTAAATGATTTATCCCTCGAGAGAGGGTAAATTTTCACTCTTACTTTAAATTTACATTAAAATTCCCTTTAATAATTAAATTTTCACTCTTACTTTAAATTTATCCCTCGAGAGAGGGTAAATGATTTTCGAGAGAAAATCAAAATTTGAGATATAATACCCATTTTAGACTCGAACTAGAGATAGGGGTTACTCAAGTGTGGTATTATTACTTGAATTTCAACTCTAAATTTATTTTCTATGATTTACACTAGTTTAATCGATCGATCCTAGCAGGTGATTTGTTAAATGATGTTTGGATCTACTTTTTAAGAGTTGTAGGATTGTTGAAATTAATTTTCTAAAATGTTATTATTAAAATTACATTTGCAACGAGAGTTGATTTATAATTTTGATACTAACTTGGGACGTTTAATTTGAATGAATTAATTGAATATATCAACTAGAATAATTGGTGTAATCCCATCCCTTGTTAGCTCTCACTTTTATTTTCTTACCCATATCATATTTTATATTTTTATTTAGTTAGATTTACCTAGTATCTTCACTTACTTTTATTTACATCTTTGATTTAGTAGTCTTATTTCACCTTAATCTCAAAATTGTTTTAATATTGAAAAAGATAAAAAAAATTATAAAAGTAAAAAATACAAAAAGAAAATAAACAAATGAATTGCATGCCTCTCTTGTATGTTCCACCCTTAGATTTGGATTGATTCCCTCAATTTCCGCTACACTCTAGTATTGATATATTTTTTTAGGTATGAAAGGTTTTGATTAGAGGAGCTTCAAGCAACGACAAATATAACAAAAAGTTTTCTCTATCAGTTTCCTATTCAAAGACCTGTCCAAATTTACATGTTAGTTCCTTTGCCGCTAGAAATGGGGGCATAATATCGAAAGTAGCAGGGTAAATGAAATCATTTCACCCCCCACCCCTATGGGGATGGGAGACGTCCAAGAAATTTGGATGAGCATAGCCAAAGGTCAAGAGGCAATGCAGGAAAAAAATAAAACAATTGACTCGGATGCTCCAAGTGAGTCAGAACAGGGTTGTAGCAGACCTTAACATGTCATCTGGAGGAGAACTCTCTAACATAAGGGGATAAATATTGCTTCTTGCCCCTATAGAGATAGACAACTCATAAACCCGATCGAGATAAATGTTATGTCATGAAACGAAAGAAGCAAATCTGGATATTCTAGATCAATAGATGCAGGTCATACCGCCCGGGACCCACCTCATCCCTCATGACCACTTATCATTATGATGAGAAATCACTCTCTGAGGAGAGACCAAACGTGTTGGAAAGGATGAGTAGGGGCTCAACGTATAAATAGCTAGGTCCCCGAGTAGTGAGGGGTCATCATCACAGAAAAACCTAGAGGATCCATAGACCATTAAAAAGGATCCATCAGGTCAAGGACTAACATATAAGGATCAGCACGTGCCAAGAACACTTTTTAGGAAGAGATCTCAACACAAAATAATAACTAAGCATCTAAAATCATCTCAGCAAAGGCCAATCCAGGTGAGCAGACATACAAGGGCTCAATTCAAAGATTGGAGGATCATTTAGGGGAGATACCAAAGTCAAAAAATCCCTTACACGATAATTTCGTGAAAGGATTACCTATCAAACCTTCAATTGTGAATTATTCTACACCTTCCAAGTTAAAGCCACCCTTGATAACTCTAAAATATGATGGCAAAATGGGTCCAACACCACACATGGAAAGACATCTATTCATCAATGTTGGCAAAATGGGTCTAATACTACACTCCTCTATGTTCGCCAAAGAGTTAGAGAGACCACTCATAAATACATCACCTATTTCAAACAGTGAAAAGCTATAGGTCATTGATTACGATAAGAAAATGACGATCCCACATTGATGAACGGTTTGCTACACAAAAAGTTATAATATGACCTGACTAAAGAACCACCCAAGACTATGACCGAACTACTGGACAAAGCCAATAAAATCATGAATGTTGAGGAGGCGATGGCTACTAAAGAGACCAACATCTCAAAGACTGATGCCAAGAAAGAGTAGGAATATAAAAAGATGGGGAAGCTAAAAATATATGACAATATACTCCTTTGATCGTTGGCGTTCACAATATTTTTGAAGAAATTCATGGGAGAATAGATCAGAGATAGCCATGGAAGCTAAAGTCTCCTCCAAATCGAAAAGATAAAAGAAAATATTGCGAGTTCCATAAAGATCACGACCATAATACCGACAATTGCATAGCCCTGAAGAACGATATAAAGAACCTGATCCAAAGATGGAAATTGTCAAAGTTTGTGCATAAAGGAGGCCGAGCAAATCGCTTGGATGATCAAGTTCCAAAGAGAAAGTCGATATCCCCTTGTAGAAGAGGATATGACAAGAAAAGAGGCAGGTATGACTATTTTGAGAATGACCCGGACTTGTCAAGGGAACTTAAATAACCTATGCATGAGGAAAAAAGGATCTCTTTTGGATGCAACTTCATTACAGGAGGTGACACTGGCAGAGGAGATCAATTAGCGAAGAGGAAAGCCCACCTCAATAAAGCCAAAGCCTATTCTTACATTCGACAGAACAACCTATCTAGTAATGTGGACCCTCACCGGAGGAAAGCAAGCATAGATCGGTTGGTGGTAGGATTCTACAAAGATGATCTGCCAGGGGTGCTTTATCCTTATGACTATGCTCTGGTTGTCCCGATGTGGGTTCATAAAGGAAATATGGCTATAGTTTTGAAATAAAATGGTAGTTAAGTCGATGTCTTATTCTATATATGCTTTATAGGTTTGGGGCTTCAAGAGAGAAAACATGAAGATTATCACAAGCCCCTAATTAGTTTCTTAGTAGAAAAGGTGTATACTCTAGGAATAATTAATTCGGAAGTTGTGATTGGTACCTGGCCAACCTGTCGAACTGGTAAGATTCGTTTCTTTATCCTAAACAAGAACATAAACTCAGTGTATAATATTATCCTCGGCAGGGTTGGACTGAAAAACTGTAAAGTAGTGCCCTCTATCGTACATCAGTGTGTAAAGTTCCCCACTCATTATGGGGTAGGTTTAGTTAAAGGGAATAAAATTAAGGCTATAGAATGCTACTACACTTCATTCGATGAGGAGAAATATAAGAAACTGACCACAACCTACCAGATAGAAATGTTGGACCCATTCGAAGAAGTAGAATTGATCAAAGAACAGTTCTTGAAGCAGTAGAATCTATTATCCCGGATGATGAACATCTGGAAAAATAAAGTAGATCGGTTAATCATTGGATCCTACTATCAGAAGGAGTTGGTAGATTTCCTCAAGCGGTGAAAAATGTTTTTTCTTAGACCCATGAAGATATGCTAGGAATTAATCCAAAGTTCATGTGTCATGAACTTAGCATAGTCAAGGATTCCAAGCCGATCAAACAAAAGCGGCGTGTCTTTAGCTAGCAAAAGAACATGGTCATACAAGAAAAAGTGGAGAAGTACAGAAAGCAAGCTTCATTGAAGATGTCAAGTAACTTGAATGGTTATCTAACATAGTGATGGTTTGAAAGAAGAATAACAAAAGGTGTATGTGTGTTAACTTGACGGATTTGAACAAAGTCTATCCAAAGGACTATAATCCTTTACCAATGATTGATCAATTGGTCGACGCCACTTCTGTACATGAACTACTCAATTTTATGGATGCGTACTCAGGTCATATTCAAATCAAGATGAAACCAGACGATAAGGAAAAGACTTCGTTCATAATCAACTAAGGAACCTATTCTTTCAACGTTTTGCCTTTGGGGCTCAAAAACACTAGAAAAACATACCAAAGTTTGGTGAACAAAGTATTTGAAGAGCAGATCGGAAAAAACATGGAGGTATACATCGACAACATGATCACTAAGAGAAAGATAGCTACTGACCATATCAAACACTTGGGTCAGATGTTTGACCAGTTGGAAAAGCATGTAATGAAGCTCAACCCAGTAAAATGTGTATTCGGAGTATGGGAAGGAATGATCCTTGGCTTGATAGTAAATTTAAGAGGAATTGAAGAAAATCCAGACAAGTTCCAAGCACAGGTCAACATGTAGTTTCCAATAAATAAGAAAGATGTGAAAAAGTTAACACGGAGGGTTGCAGCACTAAATCGATTTGTTTCGTGAGATACTGATAGATGGTGTCCTTTTTTTAAGGTACTACAAAACATATTTGAATGGAATGAAGAATGTGAAGTTTCCTTCTTAGAATTAAAGAAATATTTGGAACCTCCACCCCTATTTTCAAGACCTTTCATGGGAAAAAAAACTTTACTTATACTTGACAGCATCTGAATCAGCAGTTAGCTTGGCATTGGTCCGATTAGAAAATGGGATGTAAAAACCCGTTTACTATACAAGAAAAGCACACCAGGGAGCGAAGATCTGATATCCAAGACCGAAGAAGTTAGCTCTATCTTTAATTGAGACTTCCTTAAGAATGAAGCCATATTTTTAAGGTCATACAATTGTAGTCTATACAGACCTGCCACTACAACAAGACATCCAAAACTTGAGAAATCAGGCAGACCAATGGCTTGGACTATATAATTAGGGGAGTATGACATACAATGCGAACTAAGAACGGTGGTAAAAGGACAAGCATTGGCTGATTTCATCATTGAATTCACATATAAAGAAAAAACCGTTGATTGACTTCTTTAGAAGATAGCTCACCTTCACCCAAAGAGCAGACTTATTTCGAAGAGAGCTCACCTCTTCAACACGGTGAATAGATTCCTATGTGAGATAGCGCAACCACTAAGTCGGACGATCATACCATCAATGTACCTAAATCATCAGCTAAATAAGAGGAAATTGCTCACTACCTGGAATAATGAAAAAAGTGTTCAACTATGGAACCCTAGTAGAGGGAGACTTTAAAGAAGATACTTTTATTTGGAGAATGTACATTGATTTCTCATCATATGCCTCTGTCAGTGGAGCAGGTGTGATAATTACCATACTTGATGACAATGATGTTAAATATGCCCTCGAATTCCTGTTTAAGGCCTCCAATAATGAGGCAGAATATGAAGCACTCGTAGAAAGATTTAGCCTAGCTTCATCCCTTGGAGCCAAGTAAATAAATGCAAATCATGGTTCTCAATTGATAGTAAAACTATACCTAGCAAAATGTGACATGGCACGAAATTAGCAGCTAATGGATCAAGGCTTACCAGGTACAGGTCACTATCGGGTTAACACGATAGACCCGTCAAAAATAACGAATCGGGTTGGTTAAATTTGCTTCACCAAATAACAACCCGTTAAGACCCGAATATTGTTCATGTCATACCGAGTCGTGCTCATTAGTAACCATTACGATCCATTAAGATAAGTAGGCAAAAATAAAAATAAAAATTTTAGTTTGAGAAGGTTGAATATGTAATTGTGCAAAGCAAACGGGTCTTAATGGTACCTAACGGGTCTTGTTGGTACCTAACGGGTCATTCAACCCCGAATAACCCACTAATGTAACGGTCTATCAGTTCGTATCGACTAAACGACACGATTTATTACCTTAACAAGTTAAATGAGTTTGTGTCATGTAACTCGTTAGTGTAAGGACATTATTTTATAAGTCCGTTATCAATTTAGTATGTCGTATACCGCTACACCGTCGAAGAGCATTCAAGAACATTCAAGCATCAAAGACGGATCCTAATATCAAGGTTCTTCATCAAAAAGACTCCGCGAAGTTTACTTTGGTAAGGTTATGTTTTAAATACCTTAACTTTACACTTAGAGCTTTTGGGATATTTTTACAAAATATTTTCTAAGTGTTGGAGCGGGCTTTTTCGTTAAAATTTGAGAATGATTATTTTTTCTAATTATTGGAGAGGACATTAAAATAATATTTTTTTGACGACTAGGTCGTTCAAGCGAGATCAGCATCTCGTTCGAGCGAGATTGGTATGTCGCGCGATGTCGTTTGAATGACACATGTCCTTCGTTCGAGTGACATGTTTATCTCGTTCGAATGAGCTCTAATACCGAGGCAGTTCGTTTTTGTATAAATACTCATTAAATAGTTTCGTTTTCATTAAGAAGTCCCAACGTTTTGAAAGACAGAAAATTGTGAAATAGCAGAATCCTTTTGACTTCTTCTTTTAAGGTTTAATCTCTTTCTGTTTTTCAATTCACAAAAAATCCCATATGCTTTGGTGAATTATTTTGGTGTTGAAGAACACACTTTGTTGTTGTTTACTCTTATGGGAGAATTCGTTTCTTCTTCATTGCCAACCATCTGGAGTTCTTGCGGGAGATTCCAGCCGATGACATTTCTAGTTGTTGCTTTGAAAGTTTGACGAAGACACCGTGCGTTACACTTGTAGACGATTATCAGGTTGTATGTAAGTCAATGGTCTTGTGAATTCTTCAAAGTTCTAGAAATAAAAGGTTTTGCCCTTCGAGGATTTTTTCTTAACTTTGTGTCGCATACTTTATCTATTTATGGTTTGACACGCGTACACACGTTGTTGCATGTTTAGGGGCTAATTGATTTGGTTTATATAGACTCTAATTAAATAAGTGTGCCAAATTAGAAATTTGCGAATTTAATCAATTATCACACAGTCACGTTTTTACAAATTGGTATCAGAGCGGGTTATGTTAATTTATCGTGTGATCCTGATTTTTTCAAGGATTTATTTTTTTGATACAATTTGACTTCTCAGGTCGTCAAATTGGTATCAGAGCTTTATTAAAAGCGAGTGCGTACCTTTTACAAATAGAAATTTGTGAACTTAATCAATTATCACACCGACGCGTTTTTTACACATGCAAAATGTTCAATGTGTTCCTTCTCGGCTAGACCTGCAAATATGTCGAAATGTTATATTGGTAAGAAAGGACATGAATCCCAAAATGAATTCGGGACGACTACATAGAAAAAAAATGGCATCAAAGTTCACGTAGTTTGTAAGATGAACAAGGTTGGGTTATTATCCCAATATCCAAATCTAAGGTGTCTCTTTTTATTTATGAAAATAAATGTGAAATGTGTTGAAAGTGTGAAAATTGTGATATCCCTCTAAATTGGGAATTGTGGTATAAGCCCCCATTTTGGGTTTTTGATTTATAAAATAGATGTGAATGTATATATGATAATAAAAAAAAAAAGTGGTATTATTACTGATATAAGTGTTATAAACAAGCTACAGATGGAATAAGAACATTAAAATATGCAAAATAGCATTTATGGGACTAGTAAAACATAACATATATAACAACCAATCCCTAGTTTTGTATGAGTATCCTTGAATAGTTTCTTAGATGTTTAACTGGTCCAGTACATCCGGGGTTCCAAGCTTCATTACAAAAATATGACATTACAAAAAAATTTAGCAGTCTTGAGAGCCACTTGCCATTTTTTATTTCAAAAATGACCTTGCAAGCAGTGCCTTGACTGCTCACCCATTTTACTAAGTGTGATATGTATGACTGTATATGAGTGTGTGAGTGACCTCTAGAGTCCCTCATATTAGTATTCTCTCTTTCTTAGGTTACTGAAGTGGTTGAGCCTTAGCCTGCTCAACAAGACTTGCCTCTTATCCTCCAAACAAAACTCTAAAGAAATCCCAACTGGCCATCTGCTCGAGCGCTACTTACTCGGTCAAGGCTTGTTGCTAAGCACTCACGTGCATGAATAATAAGAGTGTTAGTAAATATTCTTTTACATAAAAATAACTCTTTGAAAAGACTTAAGGCTTCTCCCAGATAACCCCCTCACTGACTTGGGTTTTCTCGTATAGTATCCCTTTGGCTGGCTTGGCCTTATTTGCCTTTCTCGTAATTCGGTACTTGCTCTTCACCATTTCTTTAATCCTGTTTTAGGACTGCTCACCCATTATTATTTTGTTTATTTTTTCTTACTAATTTATGGGTTTACTTGCAATTTGGACTTTCTCGTACAATATTATTTATTCCCGTTTTGGGCATGCTCACCCATCATTACTCTATTTGGGCTTTAGGCTCGCTCGTCCATTATTCAATATTTTATGAAGGGGTTGAATGATCATCCCTCCATAAAAATTATAACTCAAGAGGTTTAAATGCTTTGTTTTGTTCTGTCACCCCATATGAGTTTTGTTGTATAATGACGCATAAGACATCTAAAGAGGCTTATTAGGACATACTCCAACTCAGTCATAAAGGAACTAGTATTGTGAAAGCTTTCAAATTCTAAAACCTCACCACTCAGTTTGAAACGATTAATATGTTGGAGAGTGAAACCTCTGATGAGTTTACGCTACACTGTTGAACATAGTTCACCCGTCTTCTAACTTGGGAGAGAAAATACCTAAAAGCAGTGTCATTAAGAAAATCTTAAGGTCATTGCCTAAAAGATTCAATCCTAAAGTGTCGGTTTTGAATTCGTTGGGTACTTTAGACTCTACGAAACTTGAAGATCTTGTAGGTGACTTACAAACTTATGAGCTTGGCATGCTTACCTCCAAGACTGTGAAAGAGAAAGAAAAGGGAATTTCTTTAAAAGTCCAGAAGGAGGAAACACCTGTTTCGAATGACTACAAGCTTATATGCATGAGAACGTGGATTTTAAATTCTAAAATTCCTATTAAATGGGTTAAACATACATTTCATTTTACAAATTTAAAATACTTTCAAAATGCACTTTCAAGACAAACTCGACGAATTTCCAACTTTTATAAAATCTCCATTTTGCAAGAAAATTTGGAACATTATTTCACCAAATATTTTAGCAATATCAACATCATTTTCAAAAAATGTTTACCATCAAATCTCTAGGATTACACCATTTTCATAAAAACCCTAAATCCTTATCTCAAGAAAACTTTAAAACATTTACTCATCATTTATTTCCAACAAAATAACATTTTTATTTCATAAAAATGTGTAATACCAAATCTACTAGAAATCCATTAGTTTATTCATATGCATTCTACTCTTAAATTTTAAGCACAAGACTACTAATACAAAAAATAGAGTCTTAAACTAAGAGTATATTTTTCCACAAGTGAAGCTCTAATAATGAAAGGCATGGAATGTCTAAGAAGATGGCAACCCCCCACCTCCTAAAGTGGACTTAGAGAGTTTGCCTAACTCCACCAAGCTTGTTCCCATGAAAGATCGATCAAAATCCTCTTTAAGTTCCATGAATAATCCATCTTCATCTTCTCCAAAGACCCCCAACAAGACTTCAAAACTCATAGTTCTACTCAACAATGGTGGAAATGGGTGTATTGGATTTATTTATGGTGGAATCTATTTAGAATGTCGTGGCATAAGGTAGGCACGTGGTGGTGTAGGGTGGTTTATTATGATTGGAGAGGGTGGTGAATATCTCAAGAGCTAGAAAAGGGAGATAAATCTGAAAATGGAAGACCCACTCCTCTTTCTCTTCTTCAACCCCTAATAAAGCCAATTAAACCCCTAAACAAGCCTTATAAAAACCCTCCCAACACTAAAATCCCATTTTTTTCCAATCTGGGTTCACTAAAACTCGACACATCATCAATCTAATGGTCGAAAATACAACAACACACAAGGACAAGCTAAATAATTGAAATCCGCATAACCTCATTCGAATGAGAAATGCCTTTTATTTAAACGAGAATGGCTTCTAGTTTAAACTAGCCATCAAACGATCTTGTTCAAGTATGCAGTGGAATCCCGATCGATCCTCATTCGATCCCCACTTTGAATGAATTGAGATTCTCATTCGAACGACCTTGAATTCATTCAAACGACCGCTTCCTAATTTTCTCCAAATTTCTCAATTTCTACCCAAAACTTCTAATATAATCACCAAGGCTCCAAAATCAGTCAAATATAGATGTAAACCCAATCATAGCGATCCGAATCCCATGGTTTCCGTAATATTACAACTTATGGAGGAAAAATAATAAAATATTGGAGCAGGGTATTACAACAAGCTTCTAGTTTCCCTTGCATTTTTCAAACCAAAAAGCATCACTATGTAGAAGTATAGGTCGAGCATACTGATGAAGGTCGTCTTTTCCTAATCTGGCTCGAACAATGGGATTTCATGATATCCTGAGAATGCATTAAAGAAATTCATTTGTTCATGATTTTTTATAGCGTTAACGAGTTGATCAATCTTTGAGGATGAGAAAATAATCTTGTGACAAGCTATGTTTAAGTCGTTGAGGTCGGCGCTCACTCTCCACTTCCCGTTTCTCCTCTTGATAGCGATTAGATAGAGAACCATACTAAAAATTGAACTTAGTTTATAGTTATTGCATCCAGAAGTCTCCCTACATCTTCTTCAAGTTCCTTTTCATTCTCGAACGTTGTTCAGTTAGCTTTTTGCATGATCGACGAATAGGATGGATCAACATGCAACTTATAAAACATAACCTTTGGGTTGATTCTACACATGGAGTTTCCATATGAAAACATCTTGGTTTTCCTTTACAAAGTCCATTATACTTTTCATCTCTTCAATGGTGAGAAAAGTAACAATGGGGAACCTTTTATTTGGATGATCGAGGTTAAACGATGTTTCCTCCAAAGATTCCATCACCCGATCAGCGGGAGTATCGTTCATCTCACCCCGTGTAATTCATGATTTAGTCGTTATATTGAGGGAAAATTCCTCTTGAGGTGTCTTCCCCCACTTTTTCCTTATTTTTCTCTTGCTTTGGACTAATTGTCGTAATAAAGCATTATCGAACAAGGGCTTAGTTTTCCCTTTATCTCCATTACCCCCGGTTGTTAATGCATTTGAGATCTTGATGATAAGTGAAGGGCATAAACTTTATTGGGTTCATACTCTCCCAATGATGGAGTTGTATGGAGAATAAATATCTACAACCAAAACTTGAGGAACTTTAAGATTCCCCCTACTGGGTGGGCAGGACGACCCTCCCTAGGGGTATGGTCATCTTTCGTGTAAACCCAACCAATAGTAAAGTTACCACTTTCAGATATACCATCAGGAGGTTAAGTCTCTTGAACAATTTGAGGCACATGACTTTGGACAACCTTTCCTAGTTAAGGATATGTTTGTATATGTCTTAGCCGGCTATTCATAGTGTAATGACCAATGCGTCATAATGGGGGGTTCTCACTCCTAATAAATTCTCTAAAAAAATGATATGCTTGGTATGATCCACCTCCTTTGGCTGATGGTGCTTTCGAATCATGGGATTACACAGTTTAACCTGGAAGGCCCTCCATTCTAACATATTTTCTATCATCTTGTTTGGGTTGGATAATTTGTGGATGATGGTGAACATATGTCCCTCTTCGGCATCATCTAAGACATTATATGGTCTTTGGTCACCCGTGGCTTTGTCATTGCTTTGCTTATTCTCAA